>OZ024890.1:50357592-50952592 GCA_964017195.1 Siderastrea radians | reverse complement strand
CAAAATGCAACATTCCTAATTCCAATTTGATGGCTCATGTGGCTATCCTTTCTAAAATTCTGTGACTTTATTGTTATCTATTCATTTATTTTGTAGAAAACAAGGCCACAACTTTTGTCTGATTTTCTATACTACATACATGTTGGCATTTATGGCACCAACCCCGATACTATCAACCATGTTGACAAACACAAAGAAAAACAGCTCTAGGAAAAAATACGCAGAATATCTGTAAATGTTTAATTAATTAGAAATTTGCATCCAATGACTTACTGTTCTCTTTCATCTCTGTCTCTCTTAATTCGCTTTAGCTCACGAACTTTCCATCCTTCATACTGAATAATAAAGGGGGAATAGAACATTAAACATAGAATAACCTGGTGGGGAAAGACTACTCATTTGGGAATTGTTAAGTGTACAGTGTAGGTGCACCGCGCAGAAAGAAACTTAACGTAATTACAGTCGAAGCTCTCGTAAGGGGTAGTATTGTCGTAATAATTATATAGAATGTACAGGTCAATCAACCAATAGCGTTTTTTTTTTTTATGTATTACTCTAAGCCCAACATGTAGGTCAAACATTGAACTTTACATGTGCCGAAGCTAATGCAAATTAGGGAAAACAATAGCTTTTCCTCATTTGCATTAGGTTAGGCACATGTAAAATTCAACGTTTGACCTAGGCCTAAATTTGTTCAAAAAGTGAATGCTTTTATTTAAGTGTTGACTGAGTGGTCGCTAACGAGAATCTAAAAACAAAGGAAAAGACCAGTCGGTAATTCATGAAAGAGGTCGCAGTCACTAACGGGCACAGTCACTTATGAGAGCTTTTAATTACAGAGTTTAAGTGACAATTCAAACACGGTTTCACAACACTGGTTGCTTACGAGAGTGGACGTTAGGAGAGCTTCAACTGTAAATGTAATTTATAGACAGTTTCTCCTTGTTCGATTAGTGTTAATTTTTTAATTTTAAGAAACTGAGCCTTTCAAGTCTGATGTTCACACCCGTGTAGATATAGCAGAAACAACTGCAATTTGATCTTCTGTCAATTATAAAAACAACAAAAGCCAACATTCTACTGAAAAATGGAAATGAACGATTTGTTTCCTAAGATGTCTGCTACAATGATTGAAGGACACGAATACAACCATTAGCTTAGCTACTAACTTCAGATTTTGCATTGCTGAACGACACAAGGATATTGGGCAAATGGAAGAAACTGCAGAATACCCACTTACTTGGAAGATATAACCCTGAAAACGCTGGAAGTGTGGACATGCAGTTGGCCAAGATTACAACAAGGCATTGCTGGGGCCATATTACTAGGGTTTTCCTTTGCTTTGCTTAGTTGTATCTTAAAGCCAATATACAGATATACAGTTGCGAAAACACCCTTTCCCTTTGATTTACTTAGTTATAGTTTTAAGTGGATATGTATATCTACTTCAAACAACTATAGCTTCGAAGTGGCAAGGCATTCTGCAGTTAAGCCCGAAAATGCAAGTCCTGTCCAAGCCTTGTGGTCAAATTATTGCATGGCCGGCGCTCAAAGGGTTTTCTTTTTTTTGTAGAATGTACCATTTAAGAGTAATACCACATACATGGTTTATCCTCAATCCCCCACTCTCCACATGTGCCTTGATTTGAAGTATGGATCAAGGCGTAGGGGGGGGGGGGGGGAGCGGGGGATTTACTGCCACTAGATGCTTCATGCCACAGAAATTACAGTACCGGTCAAATGTAAGTTGACAGTCGAGAATCGAGTATCGAGAAACAAGGGGTTTTGGAATGTGCAAACCCGAAAAGAACTTCGAGAAAACGATTTATTTCTCGAAGGATGAATAATAGCCGTTCACATGCCGAGTTCAAGGATTTAATAAACATCGACTCTCAGCGCACATGAAACAACACGGAGGACCAATCGCCATTTCCGGATATCTATATAAATCTTAAATTTTCAGTAAATTGAGCCCGCTTGGTATTTGTGAATATGCCTCGAGTTTCCTTACATATATACTGACAGGAATCCATTTTCAAAAGACAATGAATGTTTAAAAGCGAATAAAGAACCTCACTGTACTGTTGTTATCACACAAACAACAGCGTGTGCCTGGCCTGGATACACGTTCGCCTATCACAGCCCATCGCAGTTCAATCTTGAGTTTTCGCAAATAAGTATAAATCTTTACGTTAAAATTACGTTTATATTTGCGGATGGAAATCTTTCTTTAGATGTTAGTGACCAAACCTGCGAAACTTTGGAAGTGAAAGCGAATTTTACAAATCTGTTAAGCCGCAAAGCCCTTTCGATGCCGTGCCTGTGAAGCCGCGTTTGTTTACTTGCCGAACTACACAAATAATACACAGAACCCGTCATTTAGGTAGAGCTAAACAGTATGGGTCAAAAGCTACCTGATGCTTCGCTTAAAACTCTTGACAATAACAAGAACAATTTCTATATTTTGTTACCTCCTCTTCATCATCTTCATCGTCTGTTATTATAACGTCTTCCACATCGTCAACTGCAAAAACAACCAAAGCAAATGGAATGCGTGGCTATCTTGCAGATCATTCACTATGAAATACGTCTGAGCCTTCTTATGTTATCAAACGAAGCGACAGGAATTTCAAAACTGGCCACAGACCCTTACTTATGTATTGTATTGCTAGCATCTGTTACTGTCAAACTGCTGCTCCAGCCACAAATGAGACCATCTGAATTTACTGCAGAATAGCCATTTTGGACAATTTGTTAAAATCCATCTCTGAATAGACACACGTAAGAAACAGTCCTTCTTGCAACCTCGAATTTTGAATTTGTGTTCTAACAGTTGAATTTATCGTTTTGAAATGCTGTACTTTGACATTTTTTATGTTAGAAAAGATGTTTATATTAAACTTAACATTTTATAGTGTTTAGGGCCTCGAGCTTTCAAGAATCATGCAGCTCACTACGAAAATTGCGCCTTGCACTGCAAGAAAAAAATCATATAGTGCACAGCACAATTTGCATTTCCTGAGAGGGTGGTAACTTACTTTTGAGTGGATGGTAGTGCATGGTATTTTACAGTGGTTCATTATGGAATATCCCAGTGTGTTGGAAATTTCGGAACATTAAACTAGATAATCTTCACATTATATTACGGTTGAGAGGAAATTTTGAACTTACACTGCAAACAGATGAGAGCACTAAACCCAGATCACAAGGTTTTCAGGACTAACTATGATATTCATTAAAGGTTTAGTATGTGACACTCTATCACTCTATTCCCTAAGAGAAGAACTGCACCAAACTAGTTAGTTACTGACCTTCTTGTTCCTCCTGTAATTCTTTTTTGAGAAGGTCCTCAACAAGCTGCAAAGAAGAGGAAAACAAGATGATGAGCATTTACATCTTATACGGGCATGCCGGATTTTTGTATCAGCACACATACACATGTATACAGTAGAAACTAGCTTGCATGATGTTACATTTCAGTTATTGTTACCATTCAGTGATTGTTACCTTGCGAGAAGATTTTGTTCTTTCCTCCATGGCTTTCTTTTTCTCTTCTTCCTTTCGTTCTTGGTCAAGTTCCATTTTCTCCCTTTCCTGGACAGTGATTCTGTCACTCCTGCAGAACAAAGCACCATATTAGAATTCCAAAATTCTCTTCAATATACATAGAATGCCTGAAATACAAAGTAATAAAAGACAACAATTATTTCCAAAGAGGATGGACACTTTTTGTTGCCATATACAGCAAAGCCTCATTTAATACAGACCCCAGAGGACACGACAAAGTGTCTGTGTTAAAGAGGTGCCTGTACGACAGAGGTACAATGGACTCTTTCAGGACATGCAGATGTGACTACATTGTACATGTACATGTCTCTGTAAGAAGAGATTAGACTATAGTTTGCACTCTACCTGACTGCTTTAGACACCTTAAGTTTACCCAGTTACCAATAGACCTTTTTAGCAGTGTAGCAACAATTGCTACATGTAGGTGAACCTGCCATACCATGTGCCACAGTGCTAAAAAGCTTAAATTGTGGAAAAGCAATTTAGTTCTGTCCAGAAATCCTGCCAAACAATTCACCAACAATTACTGAAGTGGAGAATAATTTTAATAATTATTCCAGTCATGTTTGCTGGATGTGAAGTGATTATAACTGACTATGTCGACTAGGTACAAATTGTTAAGTAAATGCATACCACTTTTACATACCACACTTAAGTGTGGTCCCATGGCAAATTAGATTGTAAATCACTTACTTTCTTACAAATACTGGTTTTAGTCTGGGATTAGCTTCTTCCTCATCATCGGTTTCCTCTTCATATTCTGAAGACTAAAATAGAATATAAATCAGTCAAGACTTACAAACTCAAGGTAAATGTAATAATTATACATGTAACTGTAGATATTTGGAGTACAATGTACCTAGTACAGGTACAGGCAGACCTTCATTTCTCTGGATTTTTCTGCTGCCTGATATCTTCATGAAGGTTAACACGTAGTGGTTTTCCCACTTCCCTGTTCCCTATGTACCATAACAACACATTGAACAGAGACTCCGCTGTCCACTGCAAAATAGAAAACTGACTGCTGCAATGGGTAAGCTGCTCTTGTGACCGCTGAACTGGGTCACATTTTTTTTTTTTTGCCCAGCTGTTTGCAAGTACAGTGATGGATCTTGTTTACTGATACAAAGGACTACATGTAATCCATTAGTCAACCACACACTCAGAAAATCATCAGCAAAAAACATGGACCAGATTCTCCCAACTGACCTTAAAAGAAAATGTAAAGAGAGCTGATATTTTATCTTAGGGTAAGAAGTCACCACACCCACCTCCTCTTCCTCTTCTTCTTCATCAGATTTTGCTTCATCTTCCAGGTCCAACAAATCCTAAAAATGAAAATAAAATTAATATTAAACAAACCCAGGCCTCAAGACTAACAGCAGCCAACTAACTACATATACATGTAGCAGTACTCACAGAGACTGGAAACACTCAGGACTGGTCTCTTTGGGGAGCAGAGCCCCCCTCCCCCAAATCTTACAATCCTACCACTGTAAAAAGCCAGATTTGCTGGGTTCAATGTACATAACCAACCTCTCACAGTTTACCAACTTTCTGTTGGTCCAAAAATGTTGGATAAGGTGTGACTTTCAGTATCACATACATTGTACAAATAATGTACACTTCCAAGCCATTTGTTGTTCTTTATCATTCTTACGCTTACTAACCGTAATAACAGAGGCAATCACAAACACGCAAGTTTGAACATAATAATTGGCAAACCGGAAACAAACACTGTTTACATCTAGTAACATTCATGAGTACTGCATTTCAACAAACACCCTGTGGTGTCAGGACACCAACAAATCACATTGTAGGGCCGATTATCTTAACATACCCTTTCAGCTTCTTTTTGTCTTGCTCTTTCTCTGAGCATCAATCTTCTTCGCTCTATGGCCTGAAAAATAACAAATTTAATGCACAAGTCATTACAATGCATTGAAGTTGTAATCACAAGCAACAGTGTTCTTACATGTAGTAACCAATGACACCGGTGCAAGGTGTCACTATCAAGGCGTCAGGCAAATGGAGTTAATCTTTTAAACCCTAATATGAAAATTCATTATTCTCTTTACCGTTCTTTATGCATTATGTATGGCACTTGTAAGGCAAATTTATCACTAATTCAAAAAATCTTAAACTCCCAACTGGGAGCGGGTCATTAAATTGGTTTGTAATATACCCGGGAAAGATGAAGATGAAATTATGAATATATGAAATTCATATATTTGAACTGCGGAATGAAGAAATAAATGTAAAGAAGATCCTCGCAGTTATTAACGCAACTTATGCAGTTGCGAAAAGAAAGCCTGAAAAAAATCAGGTTTGCCGGGATTCGAACCCTGACCTCTGCGATACCGGTGCAGCGCTCTAACCAATTGAGCTAACAAGCCAACTGGGAGCTGGTCATTAAATTGGTTTGTAATATACCCGGGAAAGATGAAGATGAAATTATGAATATATGAAATTCATATATTTGAACTGCGGAATGAAGAAATAAATGTAAAGAAGATCATCGCAGTTATTAACTCAACTTATGCAGTTGCGAAAAGAAAGCCTGAAAAAAAAATCAGGTTTGCCGGGATTCGAACCCTGACCTCTGCGATACTGGTGCAGCGCTCTAACCAATTGAACTAACAAGCCAACTGGGAGCGGGTCATTAAATTGGTTTGTAATATACCCGGGAAAGATGAAGATGAAATTATGAATATATGAAATTCATATATTTGAACTGCGGAATGAAGAAATAAATGTAAAGAAGATCCTCGCAGTTATTAACGCAACTTATGCAGTTGCGAAAAGAAAGCCTGAAAAAAATCAGGTTTGCCGGGATTCGAACCCTGACCTCTGCGATACCAGTGCAGCACTCTAACCAATTGAGCTAACAAGCCAACTGGGAGCTGGTCATTAAATTGGTTTGTAATATACCCGGGAAAGATGAAGATGAAATTATGAATAAAAAAAAATTATATGAAATTCATATATTTGAACTGCGGAATGAAGAAATAAATGTAAAGAAGATCTTTGCAGTTATTAACGCAACTTATGCAGTTGCGAAAAGAAAGCCTGAAAAAAAAAATTCAGGTTTGCTGGGATTCGAACCCTGACCTCTGCGATACCGGTGCAGCACTCTAACCAATTGAGCTAACAAGCCAACTGGGAGCTGGTCATTAAATTGGTTTGTAATATACCCGGGAAAGATGAAGATGAAATTATGAATATATGAAATTCATATATTTGAACTGCGGAATGAAGAAATAAATGTAAAGAAGATCCTCGCAGTTATTAACGCAACTTATGCAGTTGCGAAAAGAAAGCCTGAAAAAAAATCAGGTTTGCCGGGATTCGAACCCTGACCTCTGCGATACCGGTGCAGTGCTCTAACCAATTGAGCTTTCTTTTCGCAACTGCATAAGTTGCGTTAATAACTGCGAGGATCTTCTTTACATTTATGTTCAATTTTTTGTACGCACGAGCCAAACAAAATTGATGTTGTTATTGACATCTGAGAATAAAAGAAATGTTAAAATCATAGAATGGTTTGTGGTAATTAAACTTTTTAGAAACATCATTCACCATCATCCAATGTCAATTAACAGCGAAGCCAAGCATGAGTAACAAGTTGAATTCAATAATGTTGAATGGAGAAGTTGAACCTGTTTGAGCGGGGCCTAAGTGTTGTAGCTTTGCAATAAGTGCTGTAACAAAGCTAACAGCAATTATGTGTTACATCCATGGAATTACAAGTGGAAACTGTTTTGCCAAAAACACAATAACAAAAACACAATAACAACAACAAAACCAAACCAAAACAAACAAAAAATTCAGGATAGAAACAGAAAACCAAAAGGAGAGTAAAAAAAGACAAATTATCAAATTTGTCACAAACCTCTTCATCTAAATCTTCCTCATCACTAAAAGGAGGAAAGAAATAACAAAATTAAAGTTAAAGAAGAAGCTCCCTAAAAAGGAAAAGCAAAATTTTACAAATTTCCCTAACTGGACATGAAATGTAAGCCTTATCCTTTTTCTGCCTTTGTACATGTACGGCTAAAAAAACACCAAGGTCTACACATAAGTGTGGCTGGGTTGGTACCCAAGAATAAACACCTACCTGCTTTCTTCCATTCGCTGTACTCCTCTCCTTGTTTCCCTTTCATCCTGTAATTAAAAAAAAAAAAATAGGTGACAGTGGTTAACAAAATGTATGCCAAGGTGACCTGCTTGTGAGTCTTCACAATATGATGTCGTTTACACATAAAATTTCCATGCACTTAAGAGTATCAAGTGATTTTCTCACAGGAAGAATCAACTACAATCATCTTGTATTTAGCAAATTTTTCCAAGACACAAAGGGAGAACTGGAAAGAAGTAGCCCAGTTTTTTAAAGTTGCAATCCATTTCCATCCTAGCCATCTGCAGCCAAACACACTTGCAATCATGCATTCATTGTTTCAGAAAACCAGTAGTACTAACCCTTTAAGTCCCAAAATCAATATGCATGTTCTCCTCGCTGTCCTTGTATATTCCTTATTGTACTAGTTGAGAGAATTTGATTAAGCATCAAGACATTAATTTTTGTCTTTGTTGATTCTTTTCTTCATTTTCATGACCTGTATGTCTGATCACGTAGTGATATTGTGAGGAGAAAGCAGATGCTTGTCAACATTGGGTTTAAAGGGTTAAACAAAACTGATTTAGTTTTTGGCTTTTTAAATAAATACACAATGTACTCAGAATACACTGTATGTGACATACAGTGTATTCTGATTCACTCTGACGAAGGGCTAACGCTCGAAACGTCAGCTTTCAATCTCTTTATGGTGGCCAATCTACCTTATCAACTCAGTTGATAAATCCAAAATTTTGTGTACAGTATGTGACATAGCCCAAGTAGGATCATGGGACAATGTCCCCTATTTATTTAGTATGTTGTGATGTACATGTACAATATATGAGACAAGGCCAATGACTTAAAGATCACCTTCCAATGAAATCAACTACCAAGTTAAAGAAATTCATGGCCAGTAGGAATAAGTAGCAGAATGAAATCAGAGGTTAGTGGTTAGTGATGTTGTGGATTTTAGCACATCGTGAGAAGGAAAATAAAGGTTACTACATGTATAATGGAAACTCTGTAGACATTTTGCAGTTAATGAAATGTTTCTTTAATCTCTGCATTTTGGAGAATCTACAATGCAGTTATGTATTCGTTGTTGGGCTACCATTAAATTTTGTGGCAACACAACATTCAGTCAATTTTGCTCCCGGCTCAGTTTTTTTATTTGTACAAATGCACAATAGAAGGACCATGTTGAAATATTATTTCAAAACACCTCTCCACACTCCAGTCAATTTCTTTTGTGACTGCCAAAAATAAACAACCTCATTTTTCATGGTCTACATACTAAGTCTTTTAAACCAAATAAATAAATCAATCAATCAAATAGATGCCATAAAATGTCATCTGTAACTGAAGACATTCATGGTAACTGAAGACAATCATGAGATTTACCTTCATGTAATTGGTGATTAACAGCAATAAGAAAATATTTTGTACCTCTTCTCCTGAGGCTTCTTCATCTCCCACAGCAACCACTTCTGGTTCATGGGGGCGACGCCTATGCCCTTCTTCCCTGACATAGCAAAGACATTTAACATTGATTGAATGCTAATGTTTACAATGGTACAGGTAAGTGTCCATAATTAGAATAGGGAACATTCTCTCAGCTATCATAGTTGGCAATAAAGTTGATTGATTGATTGATTGATTATAAACAACAAAAATGCTTTAAATAACCAGTTTGTGTCAATAACCAGAGATATACATGTAAATTGCAAACAAACAACTGAAAATTGTCTCTAAAGATGAGAAACACTTGAGTTGGTAAAGCATCCACTTCACCAAGAACAGACTCTTACAGGGCTATCCCCACACGCATGCAAAAGAGAAGACTGAACTGATGATACTAGCATGATACTATTCTCCCATGCTTGCAAAACAGTTCAGGCAATTTGTGCATAAACAAAACCGTGTATTTAAAAACTTTACAGAATAAAATCATAAAGAAGCAGATGATGTGCAAGTTTCTCTCGTCCTATTGCGATTACTAGTTTCCAAATGATGTACATGTAAGGAAAATCATAACTGGAAAGTCATGTTTGAAAACTCCGCAAGCCTGCAAATATTATTTTTTCCCTGATCAGGGCATTGGCCAGTCCAGGTTTAATGTTCACTGGACAAGAGACCGCTCTGGTCAGAGACGTTATTACTTTTTTTTTTTTCGAGATACTTCAATAGGTCATTAGCAAAATGTATGATTTCCTGTTTCAAATCATTAACTAGCATATTCCACAGATCATTCTGTCAGGCCAAACTGAGCTTTTACCAGTCAAATCCAAAATTTACGGGACATAATAGTTTATTAGACTTGGTCACATCAGTACAACTCACATCTCATCATCCTCATCTTTTACTCTTTCTTGAAGTCGTCTCAATCTTCTGTCTGTCTTTTCGGCTTTCTGGAATACCTAGAGGACAGGGAAAATAGCCACAAATCTAAAATGTAATCTAAGTTGAAAAATAAAATAATAATGGGGTTACTGCCAAATACATTGCCACGAAAAAGTTTGGGGAATAATTACATATGCAATTTTACTTTTCTCTTGACTTAATGGTGGAAATTAGCACCCTCTTGCTATAAAGCCCTTTTCTTTAATTTAACCTTCATTTCCACTGGCTCATCATTAAAAATTTTAAGTGTCTTCCTCTCATGCATGCTTATGTACAGTGTATTAGTAAGTGAAGAGCTAGCCAGTCCCCAACCAAACCCACAGGAGCCCATGAAGAGTAGTAGCCATTCAAAATGCACTATTTGTATAAGGCCTAGTAAGACCATCATGGGAAAAATCATGCAGCCTTTGAAAATCATTATCACTGGTACATCGCGCTAGATAGCTTTATTAAGAACTAAAATCATTGCAGCCCCCGGGCCGGCTGAAATGTGACCTACTTTACAATGTAAATATTAAAAATACATATGAATATATGATAACTACTAGCAGGTGCTTCCTTCCAGGTTATTTTTTCTTGAGGATAGCAGACACTGTTAGGCTACAGTAGTACAAAATGACATTCCCTTGTATTCCATTTCTAAGTGATTAATCCACAAAGGTCTACCCATCACTGCACATGTTAAAGGCATTTGCCTTGACAACATTTCCAACTAACAGCTGTACGGTGGGGATTTTAACAAACTGTTGTTACTTCCATTATTTACTTTCGGATTAGCTGTCTTTTACTGTCAGAACTAGGAACTGTGTATGGGTTGATCTATCGAGATCAATACATTTGTGGCAATTCCAAAAACACAGGTACGTTAACCACCATGATATTGTTGTTTACTTTTGAGGCATCAGTTATTTCAGAACTTTATGAGGCTGTAAAACAGTTTCAAGGGCAACAAGTTTCTACTCAAGTCAGCAAGAGGTTCCATTTGTGATAGCTGGAGTTTACGTATACTGTTTACAGGGTTTAACCCTTTAAGCCCTGTAAACAGTGTGCATATTCTCCTTACTGTCCTCCATACATTTCTTATGGAACTTACGTAAGGAGAATTTGTCTTAACATCAAGACATCTTTTCCTTGTTGATCACTTTCTTTATTCTCACCACTTGAATGTTTGAACAAGTAGTGATAATGTAAAGAGAAATTTCATTTTTGTCACTGTTAGGACTTAAAGGCTTACTGTAGCTGCAGAATATCCTGCCACTCATTTGCATTTCACTCATGTACTGTCATCTGCCTCATTCTACAAAGGGTGTCTGGTAGTTTCACCTACGAGGTGTTTCGCTTATGTTTAACGTCAGTTCTCTAATGTGGTGTACAGTACCACTCGAAAGAATTGGTGCACTTTCCGCGATACTGCCGCGGTTGAATCGCAGTTTGTATCTCCGGTTTGACCTCGGGAAAACGTCGCCTAACTTCTTTGAAAACTCCGGTTTTACCTCGGTTTTTTGCGGTCAAAAATACCGCGGTAAAGAATAGGACGCGGTGGTGTTTGAATAGCCTTTTGTTTCCTTTGTTTCAAAGATTAATCAACTTCAATAAGCGAGACGTCGCACGCCGATGATTTTATGATGTGATACATCTCACAATTGATTTTTGCTTTTACCGTGATTCACAAACCTTGACTTCTGAGCACTTTTGAGAACGCTGACGTTAGCCAAAGAAAGAAATGAACACTCGTGTCATTTGCAGCAGCGAGAAGAAATAAAACGGATATCATAGAGACAGAATTGTTGCGTTACATACCGCCTGACGTTCATTGAAAAGGTCAGATTTCTCCCGTTATGCAATTTGATGCGCTTTTGAACTGAAACTAACTTCGGGCTATATATCGCTATTTCTCGCGTTGACTTTGAGTTTCAACACGAGTTTCATTTACTATTACAATTATCATCGAAGGATTCAGTGCACGAAGGATCAAGAAAGGTTCGATTTGCTCCCACATCGCTCGCACAAACATTTATTTTGAGACTCACAGTATGCAAATTCAAATTCAGTGCAATGCACTGTGAACTAAAAATAATCTCAGGGAAAAAAAACGGTATTTTACTCTAATTCTCTTTCTTACATCATAACTTTCGCTTTTTAGTTTAAGTTAGATTCAACAGTTTCGCTTTTGACGGAATGTTTGAGCACGGCGAAGGCATATCAATTCTGAAAATTTTAGCTTACGTCGCATTTGCGATTCGGCACACAAATTATTCACGCAACGCTTGGCACCAAATAGTCATGTGTTTGCTGACTAAAACTGTTTTTTTTTTTGTAAATAAAGAGCATGTTTTACTTTACTATTGAACGTGTCAGCTTCTGTTCGTTCGCTCGAAGTTTGCTTGCGGCTGCCCGACATTCCGGCCGACAATCCATTCTATTGTGATTGTGCATGATTGTGGCGCCTAGTCCCGCCGTCTTGCCGCTAAATGCAAAGTCTGAAACGAGAACCTCTCATGTGGTATCACACGGACTGCCGACTTGCTCGAAAAAAAATTAATACATCGGCTTGCTCGTAGCTCTCCTTAAACGATCTAAGACCAATAAAACACGATCTTTAAAGTTCTTTATTTACAATGGCACTCGGTGATAAAAACACGCAATGACAGGCCGGCGTGACAGCACACCATCGGGTCCGAAATCGGTTTTATCACGAAATCATACTGTGAAATCATACTGCTAACCTTTTGCCTATTTGCTCCTTTGAGAATATTAGTGAGATAAAGTATAAACAATGCCAAAACAACAGAAATTAGTCACTATTGTTTGGTTACCGAGGCATCGCCGCGTCAAGTCAGCCGCGGTGTTCGGTCGCTTTCGTCCTAACCGAGGTTGCGGTTTTCGTCCCACCGCGGCAAATTCAAGGAAAACAAAATGGCGGCAGATGAGGTTTCGCCGCGTGCTTATGCACCAATACTTTCGAGCGGTACTGTATGTCAGTTCACTAACAATGCAAGAGTCGTTAACCTGAGTGGTTAATGTTCGGAAATACTTCTACTGATAAGCCTGTGTACTTGTGATATATCTTAAGACAAGACACCACCCATTATGTGCACTTGTGATATTTTAAGATGATAAGGCTAATTAGCATCTCTCGTGCAGCAGGAAGCAAAGGAGGTGTGATTTTAAGACGATAGTGAACTGGATATAAGCGAAACAACTTGTAGGCAAAACAACCACAATTCCCACAAAGAATGCCAACACAAGAAGACTATGGTGGTCAGAAGGTGGCGGGGTATACTGCCAGTACACCGCTTACTTTTAACAACTTACATACTATATACATGTATTATCAGACATAAGGATAAAATTAATACCTTGTTCATTTCCTGCTCATCAATTTCTCGTTCTTTCACAAATGGCTCCCCCAAAACTTCTTCATCATCCTCCTCTTCGTCGCTAGAATACTTGGCATACTCAGGGCTGTAGTTTGGGACAATTTGAGAAGAATTAAATACGCCACAATTAACAGTTTCTTATCTGGAGTACATGTCAAGAAAGAAAGCAAGAAGTGTGCCAGGCAGAATTTATTCACATAAGGAAAGCAGGATCTTACCGCTTGCCAGCTACATATCGACTAACTTTCACTTTCTTCATGGTCAACTCTCCTGTTAAGAGCAATAACACACAGATGGAATGGAGAAATGATTGTATCAACACAAAGTCAAGCAACATATCAAGACCATCTCTAACTGATTGTTTAAGCTCACCTTTCTCATTCTTCACAGGAACAGCTCCTGCTGTACAATTAATAGGGACTCCTCTGTTTAACGGATCCATTTTGGAGCTCTGTATTTAAAAAACACCACAAGCCTATTTAGTTTTTATAATTCAAACGTTTATCTTCTTGCCCGATCTTCTTGCTCGTGAATAAATCCAATATGGCGGATCACCTCAGGCGCTTATGCCTGTTAGTGAATCCGCTGACAAACAACTGCGACAAACTTGCGCCCAGTTTCCGCGCTGAATCTGCGGATTGCGAGAAGGGTCTCCCTTTCCTTTCAGCTTCAGTTTTGGCGCTGGCTTCGCCATTTAGCCGTCTAGCTTTCGGTACCCGTTGATATGCAAAATTTGTCTTTTTGATACTGGGCGAACCATCTTTAACAATCGAAACACCTTGAGCTTAGGGTGAATCACCGTCCGGGCGAATTGCCTTCCGGTCGATTTCGGTACTCTTATCGCTTCACAGGTAACCAAAGCGTAGTATGAGAGTTTGTATCAAGCTGAAATTCGATCGAAAATAATCGCCAGTTTTTTCTCGAAAATACACTGAAGTTTGAAAAACCTTACCTGTGTGTTTGCTGTGTTTTTACCGCTTTTCTGAGCTCCTGGGGGTGGGGGGCTGGTTTGGGCGATTTTCTGCTTACACGTCGATGCGACGTCATGTCGCGTAATCGCCCAAAACAACCCCCAGAAGCTCAGAAAAGTGATAAAAACACAGCAAACACACAACAGGTAAGGTTTTTCAATTTTGATTTATTTTGGCGGAAAATCGCCGATTACTTTGATCGAATTTCAGCTCCATACAAACTCTCATATTACACTTTGGCTACCTGCATGCGATCGCTTCAAAACATTTCGGCAAAACATTGAAAGAGATCATGTTGAAAGTATTTTCAGAACGTTCTCGTGAAAAATTACCTAAAATTCTGGTTGGGAAGACTTCATGACTGCCTTAACAGAGACCTTCTCTCCTCTGCAGAGGCTTCTATTAGTAAACACCAGTGAAAGAAAAAAGAGAGAAGAGGGAGCGTTGGAGAGAGAAGCGTTGCCCGCGCGCTTTCATTTTTCCCTCTTCCCAGCCTCCGCGC
Source organism: Siderastrea radians (assembly GCA_964017195.1). Taxonomy (NCBI): domain Eukaryota; kingdom Metazoa; phylum Cnidaria; class Anthozoa; order Scleractinia; family Rhizangiidae; genus Siderastrea; species Siderastrea radians. The sequence goes on along the minus strand of OZ024890.1, from coordinate 50,937,655 downwards.
GTTTCTACCCAGCGCGACTGTAGGTGGCCTCTGCGGAGGAGAGAGACAGAGACTTGTTCTTGATTGTTACCCCCTCACTTTTCAAATCAAATGGGATCAGGCCGGAGTCGCGGACTGCAACTGCTACTTTCATGTGGCTAGGAAATATCCGGACCACTTCTCCACAGATCAGTTCTTTTAGCGAAGAAACCCAGGGGCAGATAGTCGGGGTCGATGAAAGTCGAACAAGGATCGAGCAAGGACCTTCGAAAAAAAAGTCGAACAAAGACCTTCGGTCTCCAAGGATGCTTAATGATGCCTGGTACTTGTTCTCTTCCGTTCAAACCAAGCTTGGTCGTCACGCTTCAGCCAAATAAAATAACAAACTTTTAGTTGCTGCCTGTTGTAAAGCAGACGTATTGCAAAGATCTTGTTGCTTTTCAATTTCCAAACTTGTGTATGGTTAACATTGCGTCCCAGCGCTTTTTTCACAAGAACACTTTCCCTTACACCTGACATGACCTAGAAAGAAAGAAAGAAAAGAAAGAAAGAAAGATCGTTTCCCAAAATTTCTCTTCCCCCTTAATTACTTTACTCATTCTCCCCAGCAGTCCATGGCCATTTTATTTTCTTACTAAGCTCTGATTCTAAGGAGGTAGTTAGCAAACATTAACTTTTGACTATGTTTGGTTTCATTCGTCTTTGAAAGCCAACTTTAAGGGCACTGTTTTGATGGATGTCCTCAGAGTACAGGAAACCGAACATGATCAGGTCCAAAACGTTCCCAAATTGATTTATCAAGATGAATAAAGGAACAGATCAGCCTTCAAATTTGTCAGATCCGTCATTTCCGTCCTTAAAATTTATTATATTCATAAAGATTACTTACTTATGTTCATGTCCCCGTTAAATCCGTGAAATCCGTGGTTTCCGTTCTTAAAGGGTTTTTTCTGTCGATAATGTATTTCACTTTATCATCTCACTAATACTGCAAGTTCCAACATAAACTTCTCCTGTAAAACGGGCATTACGGATTTTACGGATTTAACGGGAATATGAATATATAATTTTATGCTTGTCTTTCTTACTGTAAGTATATTAAAGGGTATATAAAAATTATTATATTCATAAAGATTACTTACAGTAGTTGAGAGAAGTAAGTTATTAGATATTCATGTCACCGTTAAATCCGCGAAATCCGTGGTTTCCGTTCTTAAAGGGTTTTTTCTGTCGATAATGCATTTCACTTTATCATCTCACTAGTACTGTAAGTTCCAACATAAACTTCTCCTGTAAAACGGGAATGACGGATTTACGGATTTAACGGGGATTTGAATATAATCAAATTACTACTCCTTCTGACCCTAACGCTCTTAAAACTAGAAGTCAGGATCATGCCTTTTAAATTTCGTTTTTACTCTCTTGTCAGTCCCACATATTATCTTGGCAATTCAGAGGCTCTAAAATATTTTAAAACTATACTCTGTTGCACTAACGCACAACAAAAAATTGCACTAGAAAGCCTCAAAAATTGGCAACACCGTTTTGCAGGATAAATCATCCACACTTTTTGTCCACTTGTTTTACACTTTGAACTCGTTGCAACAGGGGACACTGCCCATTTGTTTTCCACTGATAAGTTTACAGAAATGCATGAAATAATGCTTCATTACGTTTTTAATAGTAACAATCGTTCTGACGTCAAATTAACGCCACTTTCTCTCCCCTTGTTTTCGACTAAAAAGCTTCCAAAAGATGATAAATAAAGCTGTGAAAAGTCGACGACAGCAGGTCCAATATTATCATGACGTTTTCTTCAAATCAGTTCACCATTGTGTTCGAGACTGTAGGTGTAATGAAGCTTAGAAAAATCAAACGCCCTCGTTGCAACAGGGGACACTGCCCATGCCACTTGTTTTCCACTAACAAGTTCACAGAAATGCATGAAGTTGTGCATTCGTTCGAACACTATATGGCCTGGCTTATGTACAAGTAGGCAAATTTTCGCTTACAGTAAATAAATGTGCTACAGTAACTTATTGAACTTTATTGTCTCTGGTTTTTTAAGTTGGGAAGGAACTTGAGTTCAGCCCTTTTCTTCAAAGAATCGGCCACCCTTCCGGTCTGAAACTTGAAATCAGGATCTCTCAAAATAGCAGTCCACTGTCCAAATCCGTGTTTATCTATCCCTTCTTTTAGAAATTTGTCCTCGTCGGCAGTAAATTTTAAGATGCGACGATGGCTTCGTTGAATGTGCATCGGCGTAGTTGAGGAGACAACCTTTTTGGGAGGCATGGTTGTTCTTTCTACAGTTTCAACTGATGGCGATGAGCTTGAAGTTGAACAGCTAAACCTCGTGTGGACTTCCTTATCCACTTCCGACTCCTTGGTACCTTGCAGTTTTTGTAGACACTCGTGGGCCTTCGCAGCAGCTTCGCGCGACCTCTGCTTTTGATAGTGAACTTTGGCAACGGCTGAGCTGTGTTTCTGATCTTCCGACAAAATCCTCTGCTCTTTACTAGTAAGCAGATTGAGGCTTTGCGTTTCGACAATTTGACGAAAGCGCGTCGGGTGGACGTATTTTCCGATTGCATCTGACTAGTTTACTCATGACGTCTCCTGATTTGCTGTGTTGGCCTCCATTTCTCGTGAGCAGAACGAACTCACACTGGGGTCTTAGCAATGGCCTTACGAAATTAATATAGCTATCGAGCACCTGCATGCTTGCATCGGTCAGAATCAAGGAGTCAAATCCATACTTGCTAGCAGTCTTGAACTTTTTCTGGTCAATGAATCCCCCGTTCTCCTTCGCTGCTCTAACCATGTCAACTGTCAAGTACTGATATGTCATAGGGCGAGACCCCTTCACCTTAATGAACAAATACACCGCAACAAATTTCGTAGCAAATGTTTAGTCCGAGGGATTGACTTGACCTGGACTTGTTTTGCACGTCTTCACGGTGTTTTCGTAACGCGGTAAGTGAAAAGTTACCACCTCTAATAGATCTTCCATGGTTGCCCGGTGCCCTCTAGCATCCAGAGTTTCAATGTCTACAGATCCTGTGTCCACTACAGTCTCATCATCTTTGCCACTGTCTTGCCTGCTCTCTTGAGGTATAACTCAACCTCGTCCCCAGGGTCTTCTCGCTTTTCAATATGGCGGCGGCTCGGGAGAAGACCCTGGCACACAGCAGATCACGTGTCTCCAACAAGGATGGAGATGTATTCAAAATGGAGGCTACGGCGAAAAGGGTGAGAAGAACTGGGTACGAGATGCTAAGGTGAAGATAAACAAAATGGCGGAAAAAGCTGAAGTTCAGTTCAAGAAAAAATAGGAAAAACAGACACGTTTTGCATGTAAGAGTCTTAGGAACACGGAAAAGTGTTAGAGGTCTTGTTTTTGCGGTTCATTGTTTCTTTTTTGTTATTTTAAAGTTAGGAGTAATGGGTTTGAGCGTACTCTACTGCGGAACTCCGTACCGCTATTTGATTCAATGGTGCTCAAATGAACATATTATATTTTTGATTCATGAGGCTTTAGGCAATAAATTGTCTTATCGTTACCCCGTGTTACAAATCCGTCCTTCTTAAATATTGTTATAAATCCGTCCTTCTTATAAAATTATATATCAGGCTCAGATTAAGCTTAAAATATAAATCTTAGGGAGTGAGCTTAGGCCTTAATTATAAAACCAGTGCTACAAAATATTTATTCTACATGGCTTACATCTCTGTGAGTTCAGTGGAAATGACTCCTTTATGGATATGACTCATTAATTTTTGATCTGGCATATTTCAGGTGCTGCTTTGGAGGCAGTGATAATCATTTTGACTTTGTTGAATTTATTTGTGCCCATTCTTTGTGCTACAGTTTTGCTTGTACAGTTGTAGATCTCCAGGGCTTTGTTACTTTCAATATTGTTTTCTACACTTTAGCTTCAGTGAGTCACATCAAACACTAGAACTGAGGACATTGTGAGACTGTAAACAATGGTAAAATAAAGCATTTTAACAGTTCTGGGGATAATTTCCCAGGTTTGAAAAATTTTTCTGCTTAACAGCTTCAATCAATTGAGTAACCTGCAGCTGGGTGAAGTTTGAAAGTGTTTCAAAAATAGAAATGGGAAAGAGAGGATTGAACTCACCTGAGGGAGTAATACACAAGTGATGGAATAGTACACAACTGACGGAGTAATAAACAACTGACGGAATTATCGTCCAACTGACTGAGTGCAACACAACTGACCGAGTCTGAGACAACTGACTGGGTAATACACAACTGATCGAGTAATGCACAACTGACAGAGAAGTACACAACTGACCGAGTACTGCACAACTGATGGGGAAGTACATAACTGACCGAGTAATACATAACTGACAGCGTTATCATGCAACCCACTGAATGACACAGAACTGGCAGAAAAATGCACAACTGACCAAGTGATGCACAACTTGCAACTGCGACTTGCAACATGCAACTGACAGAAAGGTTACACAAGTGACCAAGTAACGCACAACTGTGGCATGTCGACAGAGTAGGACGTGCCGAGCGAGCTCCGCTTGAATATCTATTTTCCTGACATGGCCGCCAAAAATTTACGGTCCAAAAAAGGCTCCGAGGCAGCAAATGATCCCGCTGAAGATAATTTGGAAGAAATAAGAATGCTCATCGGCAGTTTAGCGGAGAAAATCGATAAACTAGACGCCGATAGTCGAAGGCGACATGACGCCATTTATGGTAAGCTTGAACACTTAGAAGAAAGAACGAACACTTTGTCTGAAGACGTCGGTGGAATGAAAACAAGCCTTGGCTTTGTAAATAGTGAAGTCGAAGATTTAAAACAGAGATTGGAAGACAAAGCAGACAAGAGTAGCGTGGCAAAATTGTTGGCGAAGATTGACGACCTGGAGAACCGGTCAAAACGAAATAATGTCGTCTTCTGGAATATCCCTGAAGGTGCTGAAGATGGCTCCACGTGCGAAGAAATAATACGAGATATTTTAGTCAACCACATGAATCTTGAAAGAGAAATTGAAATCATGAGAGCGCATCGCACAACAATAAAGAACAGTCAAAACAGACGAAATGGTGAGCAGTCATCAAGACCGATACACGTAGCTTTGTTACGGTATCCTGACAAGCAGTTTATATTAAGAAACGCCGCCGCAAAGCTCAAGGACAATCCCTATCTTGACGCGAAAATCTTCATTTCCGATGATGTCTCGAAGGCAGTGAGAGACGAGAGGAAGATTTTGAAAGACCGCCACCTTGAGGAAATTCGTAACCGAGAAGATGTAGAATACGCCTTCATCCCTTGGAGTGTTCCTCCGCGTATCCTTTATAAAGGTAACGATTCAGCAAAACTGAAGTCTTTCTTCAGACCTGCCTCTGACGGCTAAGAACAGTGAATAGACATTTTTTTTCTAATTTGCCGTAGATATTGTGAGTCTGATCCGAAACTTTGAGCAAATAAGAAATATGAACAACTATTTCAATTATTTTCCCTTTAATTCGAGCAATTATATACAATGAGCTTTAGTGTGTTTTAATGTCAGGTATAGCACTATTTTTCCTGTCAGCTTTTTGAGGAGCGGGGCACGACTGAGGGAGTAATAATTAGAATCTCCTTCAGTGCTAACGTTATAACATTAATTCTGGACTTAGTCTTCTTTGTAAAATATGTTAAATTGTGTGTGTGTGTCTGTGTTTGTGTGGTGAAGTGTTAAACAGTAGGCCAATCTTTTACAATATTCTTTCACTTAAATTGAATTGCTTGTACGTCTTTTCTCTGATTATGGACAGAAAAAATGAAAACTTCAAGGATGGTATCGGATGATTTTAAATTACTATCTTTAAATGTAAGAGGCCTAAGTAATTTTAAAAAAAGGCGAGCAGTGTTTACATGGTGCAGGAAGCAAAAACAAGCATTATATTTCTTCAAGAAACGCATTCGACAATAGATAAAGAAAAACAATGGAAAGCTGAATGGGGCGCTCCAATAGAATTTGCCCATGGGAGTAGCAATGCGAGAGGTGCTGCTATTCTGTTGCGCAACGGCTTTGATTGCAAAATAAAGCGAACGATTGTTGATCCCATGGGAAGATACATCGGCATAAACGCCGAAATTAAGGATGAAAATTATCTTCTGTTCAATGTTTACGCACCTAACAATGATAGTCAATCTGCAAAGTTTTATGAACATATTGTTAATGTCCTTAAAAAGGAAGATCAAATATACGAAGACAGAATAATTATTGGGGGCGATTTTAATTGTCCTTTAAACCCAAGCTTGGATAAAATGGGAGGGCTTTTGACGACAAGAAAAAAGATCGTTGACCAAATAGAGAATATTCAAAATATATTTAATGTACATGACGTCTGGCGGATTAAACATCCAAATCAAAAAAGCTTTACATGGTCACAAAAGTCCCCTTTCATTTTCTGTCGATTGGACTATTGGCTTATATCGGATTCTTTGCATGATATGGTAGCGAACGTAGATATTGTATCGGCCATAAAAACGGATCATTCTGCTATAACATTACAATTGCACAAAATAGAAGAAGGTGTAAAAGGACCCGGTTTCTGGAAAATGAACACTTCCATGTTAAATGATGCTGCATATGTTGAAGAAGTGAAGAAAAAAATATTAATATGGAGAGAAGAGGCAAAAGAAATTTCAGACAAGAGGGTAATTTGGGACTGGATTAAATATAATGTCCGTCTATTTTCTATTGATTATTCTAAAAGACGTGCGAAAGCTAATAGGGAGGAGGAGGAAATGATGCAAAAGAAATATCAAGATGCACAAGCTAAATTTGAACAAAATCCATGTGTAGAAACCAGAAAGGTACTGGAGGAATGTAAGATGGGGTTAGAAAGGTTCTATGATAAGAAAACTGAAGGTATAATTGTCCGCTCGAGGGCAAGATGGCACGAGCATGGGGAAAAAAGTAACAAATATTTTTTAAATTTAGAAAAACGAAACCACACGAGAAAACATATTAGGAAGCTGTCTCTTAGCGGGGTGATTACAACAGACCATAAGCAGATATTGAACTCGGCTTCAGATTACTATAAAAATCTGTACAGTAGTAAGAGCAATTTAGGTCAACATGAATCGTTTGATTCTTTTTTTAAAAAACTGAATATCCCAAAGCTGAACGAAGAACAAAGAACAAGCTGTGAAGGACTTATATCTAGGGAAGAGTGTAAGAAGGCAATTGAAATGTTCGAGAACGGTAAAACACCAGGAAATGATGGAATACCTATTGAATTTTATAAGAAATTATGGGATACGTTAGCAGATCAACTGGTCGACGTTTTTAACTACTCGTTCCAGCTAGAGGAAATGACAACGTCACAAAGACAAGCAATTATTACCCTTATTGACAAGAAAGGAAAGGACAGATCCTACTTAGAAAACTGGAGACCAATCTCTTTGGTTAATGTAGATGCAAAAATTGCCTCCAAGGTCATTGCTAATAGAATAAAATGCTGTCTCCCAGACATTATTCACCATAACCAATCTGGCTTTATAAAAGATAGATTTATTGGAGAGACAGCTCGCTCAATACTTGACATCATAGACTACACAGAACGCTCTGAAGTGCCAGGATTGATGATATTCATTGACTTCGAAAAAGCATTTGACTCGATCGAGTGGTGTTTCCTTTATGAGAGCTTAGAAGCTTTTAATTTTGGCCCGGAATTTATAAAATGGGTGAAAACGTTTTATAAAAATGTCTCTAGTTGCGTAATTAATAACGGTGTAAGCTCTCCTTTGGGAGGAGTTTAGAAATACATTTTCCGATAATAATTATGCACAAAGAATTGTTTGGAACAATAAAGACATTAAAATAGACAACAGATCAGTCTTTTATAAATCGTATTATGACAAAGGGATTGTTTTCGTACGTGACTTGATGTTTGAATCCGATAATAAGCAGTCTCATGATTTTTATAAACAAAAGGGTCTTAAAACGGATTTCCTGACATGGACAGGTTTAAGACTATCAGTTCCGAAGGAACTCAGGTCGTGCGAACCGCTACCTGAAATTGACTTGGTAAATTTCAAACATAATAATATACAATTCGACGTCTACAGGGCTAAGTGTAAGCATTTCTATAAGCTGTTAATAACAGCTAAGGCTAAATTGCCTAATATGTTAAAGAAACTAATTTCGGATTTTGACATTTCAAACTCTTTGGAGGAAATATACTCACTTCCACAAACTGTCGCAAGCGAAAAGTATATTTGGTCCTTCCAGTACAGAGTGCTTAATTATATATTGTACACAAATGCAAAACTTTTCAAAATAGGTTTATCGTTGAATGATAAATGCACTTTCTGTGACTCTTCAAAAGAAGAGCTGCATCACCTCTTTTTTGAATGCTCCCATGTGCAAATCTTTTGGAAAACATTCTCCTCTTGGTGGTTTGAACTTGTTAAGGAAAACATTACTTTGACTTTAAAAGATATTATACTTGGGCTTACAAATAGAACCGATATTATAAACTATCTTATAATTCTCGGAAAACTGTGTATTTGGGAATGTAGAAAAGCTGGCATATATCCTGACTTTAATATTTTTCTTAAAAAAGTTAAAAATAAGTTTGAAACCGAGAAGTATATAGCAAACAAAAATGGGACGTTTGCAAGTTTCAGGAAAAGATGGGAAGCAATTCTTGCTAAATTTCTATAGATATTGGTATTGTTTAGCCTTGTTCTCTTTATATAGAAAGATAAATGCATATTTGTGCCTATTGAAAAAAAAAAAAAAAAAAAAAAAAAGTAACGCACAACTGATGGGGTAATACATAACTGATAGAATTATCGTACAGCTGACCGAGTGATACACACAGGACCTTTGCATCAAATTCCCTACTCCTCGGCCAAGGAAAATACATGTAGCCAAATGTCTGAGGACTATGCCCGGAGGGGAGGGGGGATGTTGAAGATTCGAATTGATCAGCACATAACCTTAAATTACAAATCCCACTTTTTAGGATGACTTGTTATTTCTTTGAACCTCCGTTGTAACTTTTAGTGGATTTTTGTGGTGTTCTAATTGGATCTGCAAAACCTTTTTATTTGGCTTAGATTGACATGAGAATAGTTTTAAAGTAGAGACATGAGATGGGCAATCATTTTAAGAGACCATCAAAAACTGATATCCACATAAGAGCACCCCAGGTTGATAGCAGTCAATTATGATATTCTTTTCCTTGTTCTTAACTTTAAGCCCTGATATCAACAAACATGTTCTCCTCACTACTCTCCGTAAATTTGTTATGGTACTACTTGAGAGAATTCACATAAATCCATAAACACCCGGACATTTTATTTTTGGTGATCATTTTCTTTATTCTCAGGGCCTGTATGTTTGAACAAGTAGTGATATTGTAAGGAGAAATTAGATGTTTGTTTGTCACTACTGGGGCTTAAAGGCCTAACTACAAATTCCAATTTCAAAACTTCATGAAACATTTTTCTCTCCTATTTTTTTTCCTGATATCCTCTCTTTCCCATTGATTTAAATTTTTCAAACACTTTCAAACCACACCCAGATAACTCAATTGATTGAAGTTGTTAAGCAGGAAATTTTTCAAACCTGGGAATATTATCCCCAGAACTGGTCTAACATACAAAGAGGACTTTTTCTATCCACTGTTAAAATGCTTTATTTCTCCATTATTTACAGTCTCACAATCTCCTCAGTTCTAGTATTTAATGAGACTTACTGAAACTAAAGTGTAGAAAACAATATTGAAAGCGACAATGCCTGCAGATCTGCAACTGTACAAGCAAAACTGTAGCACAAGGAATGGGCACAAATAAATTGAAGAAAGCCAAAATGATTATCACTGCCTCCAAAGCAGCACCTGGAATACGCCAGATCAAAACTTAGTTTAGCCAGTCCATGCAACACTGCTCTTTTCCCATTCCCTTGCACTTCGTTAAATCGAGGTTGCACTGTAAATTAAATAAGCTTAAATAAATAAGTAAGTAAATAAATAAATAAATGAGTCATTTCCTATTAAAGGCCTAAGCTAATAATATTTATATTATTTCAAGCTTAATCTGAGCCTGATTTATTCGAAAAGTCTTAAGATGAAGCATATAATGTTAAGAAGGACGGATTTATAACAATATTTAAGAAGGACAGATTTGTAACAATGTAACGATAAGACAATTTATTGCCTAAAGCCTAATGAAACAAAAATATAATATGTTCACTTGAGCAACATTGAATCAAATAGCAGTACGGAGTTCCGCAGTAGAGTACGCTCAAACCCATTACTCCTAACTTTATTAAACAAAAAAGAAACAATGAACAGTAAAAATTAGACCTCTAACACTTTGCCGTATTCCTAAGACTCTTACATGCAAAACGTGTCTGTTTTTCCTATTTTTTCTTGAACTGAACTTCAGCTTTTTCCGCCATTTTGTTTATCTTCACCTTAGCATCTCGTACCCAGTTCTTCTCACCCTTTTCGCCGCAGCCGCCATTTTGAATACATCTCCATCCTCGTTGGAGACACGTGATCTGCTGTGTGCCAGGGTCTTCTCCCGAGCCGCCGCCATATTGAAAAGCGAGAAGACCCTGGGGACGAGATTGGGTATAAGTCTGTCGAGGATAAGTTTCGAAGAATTGTGTCTGATGCGCCATTTATTTTCCTGAAGTCGATCATTTCAGAGATGGCATCAATGTAGCCCAATCGTCCACCGTGTCCGAGTTTGCATTCATCTTGCAAGTAGTCGATAAACTTGAACAACAGACTATGAGAACACAGGCTAAAGTCCAGCACTTCGAAACTCAATTCCTCTTCATCTTCGCAGCAAAATTTGAGAAATTTAAAGCATCTCTTGGCTATCTGCTGAGCTCCACGATCTTTCTTCAACCCCACCACTTCCAGTCAACCATTTTGTGAATAACTCGCCAATTTGGCTGGAAACTGAAAACGAAGGCAATACCCTGGCAGTTTGTTTTGTGATGACCCGATGTATCATCATCGGCAAGTTCTTTGGTACTTGAAATGTCGGGTTTTTCGTCAAAGACAAAGAACCAACTGTGCTTGGTGTTCACATTTTTTCTGCAGCCACGTTGACTTTAAAATCCATCGTGATCACACGCCTGTATTGGACAGTGATACAGGCTATCTGTTTCTTCTTTTTCCAAGTGAAGCCGTTTTGGTTTGTGATGAGCCATCAATTTTCGACCAATCAACCTTAGCACTTACATAAATAGTGAACAAAACACAAAGGCGACAAAAAAAACAATGGCTGCATTGTGCAAGTTTAAACTTGCCCCAATCTGCCCCAACCTGCCCCAACCTGCCCAACTTGCCCCTGCTTGCCCCAGCCTGCCCCAACTTGCCCCTGCTCGCTCAGGCATGTCTCTGCTTGCCATCGTTCATTATCCTTAAGTACGTTTGCAAATTTAAGGTGATATATGGCGTTGGTGCGATTATGTTCAACCTTACCCAGACAAGTCTATAAGCGCCTCGAAAAGTCTTTAAAAATCTGCTATGGACTCTGTTTCGTGTTGTTTAAAACTTTAAACACTAAACCAAACGTTTTGCAAATTAAATAGCGGCAAAAGCATAGATGGCAAGAATAGAAGAATGTTTCTGTTGAACAAACTATAGAAAGGAACTGTCATTCTTAATAGGAACCATTTTACACTAATGGTTAGGAACAAACTGTTCCACCTGCCAATAGAAAGGAACATTTCATTCAAACCGGATGAATAAAAAGGACCCAATTTTCAAAGCAGGAACAATGATAGAAAGGAACAAACGTTCCTTAACAAGAAAAGGAACGTAAGTAATTGGGAACTAAAGTTCCTCGCGCCAACATAAAAGTAACAGCCACTCTAAAAGGGAACGCATTAATAGGAACAATTGTTCCTTTGGTGAATAACAAGGACCAAAATGCTAAAAGAGGAACAACACCATTGGGAACACTTGTTCCTAAGCCACTCATTTAGGAACAAAAATTTCCTTTCAATGTTAAAAATTCGGAACAAAAGGTTCTTTTTAGCTCTAATTGAACACTTTGTTCCTATTTTTAACAGCAATTTGTTCCTTTTGATGCTAAAAGGACCACTCCAAAGAGGAACAATCATCCCTTAATGGGAAAGTTCCAAAAGCAAAAATGAGAACAGTGCACAAAAATAAAAGTAAATTAAAAAGCCACTTAAAGAATGAAGAAAACATGCCAAAGCATCTCATGACTCCCTATACTAAACAGATACAACAGCCAAAATTTGATTGCTAAAATCCTGCTAGAACATCTTCAAATTTGGAAGTAAAAATTTTGGGAAACGTTGGAGAAAGAAAGAAAGAGTTTTAAGAATAAAGAATCGGTTGGAAATAGACGTTTGCTGGGAAAATTGCCTTACAAGCAGCTCTAAACTATTTGTACGCGCGAGAACTGGCGCGGATTTATTGAATATGAATAAACCGAATTCACCCACTTCACTCACCTTCCTGGTGGCTGCAAACATTATTAAAACCGGTTATTAAGAAGCCAAGAAAATTGGACCTGATCGCCTATAATTTTGTAGAGAGTCGATTGTGTCCTTTCTATTTGGTTCCTCTAAATATGAACCAGGCATGTTAATTTACCGGGTGTAATTTTAATTTGCGTAACTAGTTTGTGTTTGGTTTTGAAGGCATTTGATAATAGTCAATTCGATGATAGGCTCTTTTATGACAGAACGAAACGTAAATATAATTAGCTGCCGTAAATATATTGCCAAACTGTCAGGTCATTTATTAGATTTCCCTGTTCTTAGAAAGCTAAAGTTTATTCTTTTTTCTGCATTTATATTCAGGAAGTTATCGATACAGCCGTTGTTATTTTTTGCCTTCAAGAAAACCAGAGGTGAATTTTATATCTGCTCCGATTAGATGGTAAGTTACACTGACCCACTCGACCTGCATATTGGGATTAAGTTAAATTACTGAATCTTTAATAGCGTAGTCTTGTGAGTGAAATCCCAAGTAATTGAGCAATTTTATCACTAAAAGCGTGTTTTAGCCATAATGTTGCGTGTCCCAGCAAAAAAAGTGCTTTCCGAAATACATGTTAAAGCTTAAATTTGGGCCTTTTTCAATTGGTAACTACCCTTTCCTATCGCTAGGTCCATCTTGCAAGCATTAAAATTTGAGACAAACGAAATTATTTGTCTTGATAAGACGCGATAAAAAAAAAAACAGACAACTAGCATGTATAAAATTTTACAGTTCATAGCAGGTTTAGATTTATTTCAATTGTCTAAACAAAAATGTTTTCAGAAAGATGTGGTTTTAAGTCCGGATTAACAATCTCACTAGTTTTGTCGAGTCGGCAAAGAGCCTTTGCTTCTAGTTGAATAAATTTTGGAAAGTAAATAGCATTGAAATTTAGAGAGACAAATAAGACGAAATGAAAGATTTATTTTAACAAAAACCATTATTTAATTAACTTTTTTATTTTAAACCCTTTACATGTTTTTCAGCAATATTATTGTTACTGAAGACAACAAGCTTTGCACGTCATTTTATGTTTGCTCACCATTCGTAATCCGTTTCAGCCGTCTCTAATCCAAATCAACACGTTCTAATATAATTTCCATTGTCTAGCGATCTAAAAAAACTATGAGTTTGAGGTACTCGGCTACCGGTAGAAAAAAAGTTTATGAAGGGATACGACTGCACAGTTAAAGCCTGTGGAAAACCAAAGCCAAAATCAAAAGAAATGAAACATAGTTACCAATGCAATCATATCAGTGATATATGTATTCCTGACCTGTTTATTCATAAGTTGAAAGAAGTGTGCTAAGGGGCATGTCTAAGTGATGCTTTCTCTTTGCATTGTGACAGGTGCTATTGCTGTTGACGGCAGTTTATACAAAGAGCAACACTGTCCACTTTTCGTCCCTGAAGCGTCCGTGAACTTGGTTTTTCCACTCTAATCTAATGGAGTTACCCTCAAGAAGTAATTCCCTCGTCGTGGTTGAGTCATTATTGTCTGGTGGTTTATTAGTTTCGTCCTTCATTGGCAATATACTTGTCATCTTGATTGTGTTCAAGAAGCCGCGGTTGGGTACGTCCACCAACATTTACATCGCGTCCTTGGCAACAACCGATTTTTTGAATGCTTGTATTTCGGGGCCACTCTTTCTTGCATCTCTCATTACCGGGAGGATGCCCTTCAGTTCTCCCATATGCAATCTTGGCGGATTCTTTATGCATTTTCTTACCCTTGTTTCCATGCCTACGATGGCTTTGATAGCGATCAATCGGTACTACTGCGTCTTGAAGCCAAACCATTTCAAGAGAATATTCAGCACTCGTCGCTCTGTTTCCTACCTCGTTTGTTTGTGGATCTTTGTTGCCATATTTACTTGGATCCCTGTAATTGGTGGATGGGCAGAAATGGCTTTCAACCCTTTAATGGCATGTTGCAACTGGCATTTTTTCCTGGAATCAGCGGAGATGGTGTTTACAGCTTTGGCTGTTATCCTGTTCATGGTAAACAGCTTTACGATCATCGCGTTTAGTTACTATCATGTCTCAAGGTGTATTCGACAGCACAACGATCAGGTTTCATCTCACCACGGCCTCAGCGTGCAGGAAATTCACCTGACCAAAACCTTCTTTGTCTTAGTATTGTCGTTTGTGGTGATGTGGTTCCCTACATTCACCGCCATCTTTCTGTTCCGAGTCGCCATACGGGAGGCATATCCTCGCCTTGTTGGACTTGCTGTTCCATTTCTGTTGCAGGTCAACAGTGCGATAAATCCTTGGATCTACGGGGTTATGAATCCGTCTTTTAGGAAGAAGTTTAAGAAACTTTTTAAATGGAATAGTGAAATTCAAGTCCACTGCGCAACGTCAAGTCCAAACACTGGTGACATGGAGATGTATCGATTGGAAAACGGCCATGAGTAAGAGCGAAATCAGGAACAACATTCAAATGTTATCGAATAAGCCGCGAGACTTGACGTGTCTACTTGCCAAAATACCTACTGAGAAGTAAAGGCGCATTTACACTACAAAGACCCTTTTAGCTTGGAAAAGATGGTGTCGATAAAATAGTTTGTGGCACAGGTTGGGGAAGAAGCATCGCATGGATCCGATTTGCAACTTGTTGTTTATGCCACATTTTACAGTATCTGGACCAGTTTTCACGCGAACTTGCACGATTTTTTAAATTTCGCACAGTATATCGGTTACGTAACGGAGATTACACAGTGCGCTTAATTCTGCAGATAAGAATCATTCGGGACATTATCCGGTCCCATAGTCATTAAATGTTGGACCGGCAATCTGATTGGTTCATTTTTAATTAGTTATTTGCCCTCCGGCTGCCTTTGATAGCCGTGTAATAGATATGACGAATTGTCTTAATGGCAGCGACACCCTAATATTAAAAATCCACGAACTTCATTATTAGAAAGATAAAATTGTCACAACAATGAAACTCATTTCTGGGAATGGCAATTTCAGAATTGTAACATATCTATTGTCTTTATTCTAGTATTTATTACATACCATTTCGAATGTAACGACAATTCAGTAATGAACTGAAGGACGGACGTTTCTGCCGAAACGTGTTTTCTAAACTCTAAACTGTCGCGCTTAATTTTTCTCAAAATTATTATCATTTTACTGTTGTCACGACCCTTTAATTTGAGAAATATATTAATTTTTCATAAAGAAGGAAGCCAACGACAATGACAAATGTCTGTCAAGAAACATGCGCTAACATGTGATTTCTAGCATTTTGGAACTGAAGGGAGTTAAAATCATTATGTACCGGTGGTTAGTGTAATATTTTTCTTGTTGCTTGTTGACATCTTGTTGACTGTGAAATTAAACGGAAGAGGCCCGACTGCAAATTTATGAAATCTGAACAGCATAACTTCCCACCTTATCAAAATTTATGTCGCTAGAAATATAAGCAACATCATTGTAAATTTTAGAACGAAATCCTAGTGCGTGGTGAAAAATTTTTGTATGGTAAATGATTTCAACCATTGATGTACGCTTTTTTGGCTATTTTAATTGGCACCTTAATAATGGCACGCCGGACTTTCACCATTTCGCTTTAAACTACCTATTTCACCTAAGTCGTGGAAAAAAGAGGAACAACTGTCAGATATTCCAATTTTTTGGAGCGCGAGCTACAGTATATATGAAACAATTTTCTGTTGTAAAAATACATGTGAATAAACTATAGTTCCTAACGAGTTTTTGCTTTAGACACTTAATTTTCTCAATAAAAAGGGAAGAAATATTTAAAAGTTTTAGTTTTATTTGTTTAAATTTTCAATGCATATTCTACAAATATTCAAGAACACGAACGCGAACGTTTGTAATGTTTAAATAGTCAATTTGACAACCTTGATGATATTACAAACTCACAGCCATGAACTGGGGCACGACTCCACTTGGTGGAATATTTTTTTCAATCTTTACAGTTATTTCCTAAAGCGAAATTCTGTAGTTTTATTCTGTGCGTTAACAGTTAAACATGTAAGTCTCTAAAATGAAATAAACCTCAGCAATTCCTTTGATTAGCCTCGAATGTTCTTTTACTGAGTGACGTTTGTAGAAAACTAATGTATTCGCGATTGGCACCGCAATCATTTATGAATTAAAAATATATTTGAAGCAAACCAGAGATGAAATCATTCGATAGGAGATATAAACTGAGTGGACACTATGATATATTTCGCCAAATATGTCCTTGTAACCTTCTAATTAATAACTGTTTGTGTAATAAGACCATTTTGGACAAACTCGAATACTGTTCATATCTAATAATAACACAAATTACTCGTGTCTAATCTCATAAAAGGTTTAAAATATCCAGAAAAGCGTCAACGAAACAATAATGAAGAAATCAACAATGAAGAAAATGAAGTTAAAAATTTAACAACCGTAGAACAAGTTAACTCAGCCTTTAATTTAACGCAGTGGTGGGCATGTTATTACAGCCTGAAGGAGTTATCATTTGTCATGATTGCCCTAAGGATGTATCTGCTAGGATACGTTTGTTTGAAGATGCAACCTTCACTTTGAAGATATATCCTTCCGTTCCTTGAACTGAATTTTAAGTGCTACATTTTAGGTGCTACAATTTTATTAGAAAGCCCTTACCCCAGGTATCAAGGTCCATATTCTCCTTTCTGAACTGCCTATTATATACTAACGATGAGAAGCTGAGAGAAATTAAGATCTTGCAACGACTTGATTTAGATAGCCTTCGACTTGTGCGTTTACGTCAAATATTAGATATAGTGAAGAAAAACGATGAAGAGTAGGTGTTAAAACGTCGCGGTTTGTGCATATTTGAAGTCATACTCTTATTTGTCTATTGAGGTTAGTATTAGGTTTTTGGTGACACACCTGGATCTAGGTGTCAACCGTGGCGACTTGAAGACTTTCGTCGTGTATCAATTGCTGTATCGTAAACCGCAGTCAAGTCCTGTAATGTTTGCGGTCTAGTTGTTAAATGCAATACTTTTCATTTTTACCTCTGAGTTTTAAAACTTAACTGTTTAAACTTAGGTGTGTACACCATAATCCAAGTTAACTAAATTCTTGTTAAGTGACTGTTAAAGTTTTTCTGTGAATGTAGCCCATCAAGTTAAGCTTGCTCAGTGGAACGTTTTATAAGGAAACTAGTTAATGTTGAAATGTGGTAAGGCACTGTACCAATATTATGGTATGAAGTGTACACAATTAGTGAACACACAATAAATTAAAAAAAAATTGCCTTTGTTGCGATTGCAATTTCTTTAATTCTTGAGCCATCATTTTCAAGTGCCCGAAAATGTTCTGTAGATTGGGTAGTAATGACTTCAAAATCTTTTTCACTCAAATGAAATTCACGTGCCGTCAGGCTTTCGGTGCACAAATGTATTCCCAGCTAAATAAGCAAGGTTTCTACAATCAAGAGAACCAACATACATTCACGATATATTCTTCTTCCCATTTCACCATCTATGCCAACTCCAAGTAACTGGATTGAGCAAGAGCTGCAGGTAACAAATTCCTTCTTTTTGGTTTTTCTCGTAAAAAAATTAGGGGAAAAAATATAACTTTTTTTCGTTGGTTACTCGTGCTAACTGTGCTTACTTATTTGCTGAACAGATTTGCAAAAAAGGCCTTTGCATACAAAGTCTGAGAAGGTAAAACGAAATGTAAAAAAAAAAAACATCATCATGTTCGTAATCACTATTGGGTTATCAGTGTTAATGATGAGTTAAAATGTTGAGGCAATCGTTACGCTCTAATGTTCAGTATGGCCCTGGCGAGATAAAAAACTCATGACTTGTAAAGAAACCGAATAAAGAGACCTTGTTCTCTCTTTCTTGTGAAGTCTTTCAGACCTATTCAAACCTATAACATGTTATCAATGAGGTGTTTAGTCATTTTCCACCCAAGGCTGTAAACACCTCTTTTTTGATGTAAAAGTGTATACTTCTACCTTTTTTTTGCAGTTTTGAGAAAGCTCGTATACTTAATTTAGTTACGTTTGAGCGTTTCGATGAAAACGCCATGGACGAAATGGAATCAAATTGAGCCAATAGGAAACTAAAAATATTGCATTGTTATTGGTTAAGCCATCGTTCGTTATCTTTGCAGGTGGAGTACTACTGAGTCATGTTTGTTGTGATCGCTTGTATCTGTTTTGGTCTCCTTAGTGGTCATGTCAGTGACCAAGATGGTATGTCGTATATGCCAAACCGAATAATCTCGTTTTGTATTCCGACTTCCTTTTTCCGCCTTCAGTCATGCCCAGTAAACAATCGGAACGTTAACCAGTGACATGAACGTCAGAAACATTCCGCTAACATTATATAATTATATCACCTCGCGATTTTCGAGTAAAGCTTTATTTTAGCAAGAGGAACCCTATATTTAAATTCTGATATTTAAAATAGAATTAATTAGAAAGAGTCCTGTAAAATGACAGTAATGTCATTTGATATTTCGCTTCTTATCAGTTTTTTGCCTATGTTCATTAACATCAAACTGGTAATTTCAACTTTTGTCATTACTGAGAACTATTTTAAAGGTGATATTTTTTAAAAAAACTCTATAACTACATTCTCCGTTTTTTTTTTTAGATTATGCTCTGGAGTTTCCTGCCCAATGAACTACTGATTATGCCAATACCTGGGGCATGCGCAGTCTGACACGATTTACGGTGTGTTTCTGGATGAAGACAACTACAGCCAGTGCAGCAGTATTCAGCTACGCGCCAACAAATGTTACGAATAACGAACTGGTCCTTTTCGGTCCAGAAAATTTTCACCTTTTCGTCGGTAACGCCATAGTGTAAGCAGTGAAGTGCTAAACTTCAACTCAAGTAGGGCAGCAATTAACCTCTCGAAGCTGATCACTGGGGAACGAGTTCAATTTGAACAGTAATGCATGTGTTTAAACAGTCAGCTTAGATCATAGAAATTTGAGAAGAGGCCAAACGTTTCACTCAAAACTGACAGAGAATCGAGCACTCTCATGCACACCTTTCTAATGTGATTATGCCGTTCAAACGTTTTCATTTTGCTTACTTTGAAACTGTAAAATAAGGAATGGAAAGGATGTAAAAAATGGGAGAAACAGGAACCTTTTCAACCGGGATCAGTTAACTTTATTTGTGAATACCTTATTCGTACTTATTTTGGCTCGTCTAAATTTTCGCGACTTTTACGACTTGAAAAAAACAATCGCGAAATTTTAGACTCGCGAAATTTACACACGCGAAATTTAATTCCATCAATAAATGTTATAAACAAGTTGATACCTACAAATAAAGAAACTGGATAATGTTTAGATCTGCAAAAACTATCGGACGACCGAATGACTGATTTTCTTTAGTGTACGTAAATGTTCCTGTTTAAAATAATCCCTTTTTACGGTATATGGCACATTTTCGAGAAATGTAAAGCTATTTTTTCATTTTGTGTTCTTAAAATCGCGAAATTAAAGCCTTGCGAAACATTGCCTTGCTAAAATCGCAAACTTAAGTACGATTACGGTATATATTGCATTAATAAACGCTTGTCTTCATTACAGATCAATGGGCGTGTATGCAAACGACGGTAAATGGCATCAAATTTGTGCGACTTGGAGGAACAGCGATGGTCAGTGGAAAAGCTACGAAGATGGGCAGTTGGCTAAAACAGGAACGGGAATCAAGACAGGATATACGATACAAGCCGATGGTTCATTGGTGCTGGGGCAGGAACAGGACTCAGTCGGAGGAGGCTTTGACGCATCGCAGTCTTTTAAAGGGATGCTGACCAATGTCAACGTCTGGTCTTATGTGTTGCCTGAGCCTTCAATCATGGAGATGTCAAAATGCTGCCGGGCTGGCGAGGGAAATGTGTACATGTGGTCCGACTTCATACATGCCATTAAAGGCAACACACGCCTTGTGATTCCTGCTCGTTGTCCATGTACCTTGTAAGGTGTCTGTGGTACCCAAATTGAATGGGCCTTGTAAGACGCGGTAACCCATGCCCATATATTTTATAGAACAAACCTGTGTAACGGAAGTTCGTAGTTAACTCAATAAAAAAAAATTACTCAATCTTGTCGCAGTCATTTAAACTTCTCTTGTGACTTAATAAAACGATACATTTTTTGTTGGATGTGGAGAGGGGCACTTTTTCCCTCTTTGAAAACTAGCCAGAAATTAAAAAGAAAGCTCAAACAAGTTATTTTTAATTTCGTGTTTGGCTCGAGAAATCAGTCCTGTGTTCCATGGACACGATTGGTTTACAAGCAATGTAGCTTCCAGGTAAATTATATAATTACAACGCTCACCCTTAGGTTATTAGCTTTTAATTAGTTTACTTGAAGTAATTGTAGATGGTACGAAATATGATCGAAAATTCTCAAATACATTTAACCCTAGTCAGCCTGGTTCTGTTTTTCAAATCCTGAGCGTGGGAGTCGGGGTGGGGGGGGGCTCGCGATTAACTCCAAGAGTATTAAAACTATGGCAACGCAACTTGTAAGGCTCGTAACATGAACTGATGACATTATATGACGTGGGAAGTACGTAATGATTTCCAAATCGCGGTCATCTTGGATTTCTTGAGAATTGCACTGATTAGTATGAAACTTTCTTCTGTAGCTATAACAAGGACTATAGGGAGTTTCATATTCTGGTAAAGTTGTAACCTGATACCTTTTAAGGTGGCCAAACACAGTTTTCCTGAACCTATGCGTTATTCATCGTTATTTTCAAACCACTGGCAGTTGGGCAGCCAAAATTAGCAAGATACAAGTTCAACTAAAAATGATTATATTTTGATATGTTTTATTGGACTTGGTACGGTTACCATGGCAACACAGCTGGCAGTAAACCAGCATTAAATAATGGGTTCTAGTTATTTTCAGAAAATCTAGTCGTTAGATTTTTTTATCATTTGTCTCTAGAAAACTCAGAAAAATACTGGCCTATTGACACTGGTCTCGTGAAATTATGACAGAGAGATCTTCTGTTATTTTAAGTTTTGCATTTTAGCGTTTTCTGAACATGTCCTCTGTCAGATTTCAATTTTTGTTTGCAGGCGAGTTAAGCGTGTTCTGAACTATTATTCTATCAAATTTCCTAAAATTCTAACGAGCGGTTCCATAGAAATTATCGCATTTCCACTAAATCGTGCAATCACAATTTTCTGGTTAACTGCGCATGCGCTGCATTTGGCGGGATTCTTGATCATTCTCGATCCATACAAACAATTCCAGAAAGGCAGGGTATTTCCCAATAGTATTACCTTTAATACATTGAAAAACAAACGTTTCTGACACATAACAAACTGTTTGATTGTTAAGACGGAAAAAACACTTGCACAATCTTCATTGAACAAAATGAAATGGTCGCTATACAGGCTCAATGTTTTTCGCTAACTCACGTCAGCAGTGCAAATTGTAGAGCAAGCGCAAACTGTGTTCAGACACCTTAAGGACGTAGTTTTATGTGCGCCCCCTGTGGTCTTCAAATTCATAAAATTTTGTTTTTTATAGAAAACGAAAAAGGTTTACCTAAAATTTGAATTAGCTTCAAGTGAAGGGCAGTATTGTGAGCAATTGCTAGCTTGCAAAACAAAAAATATAACATACTCAGAAATTTATAACGAAATTTTTATTTCACATCTATGAAAGGCAGTGATTTCAAGCGTATTTAATGTATCTTGTTTTACAACCGAGTGTTTGTTTATTATAGTAAGCTCCAGAATTTGTCCACATTTTCGCGCAAAAAAACTTGTCAGTTAAACAAATGACGAACCTCTCTGAGATACGTTTTTGCTGTCAGAACTCCAAATGTTTCTCTGAGAAGTCAAACTGCAGTTAGCCGAACATTGCTTCCTATCTGTTCGCCATCTTGGACAATTTTGTACCTTCCCTAGGGGCAACAGCTTGTAGAATAGACTTTGTTTTGGACTTGCCCTCTGCGCCTGCGTCATTTTGTTTGTCGATTGCTATGCACGTGCGGAGTGCGAGGTCGCAAAATATCGGTGCGAAGAAGGCGACACCATTGTAGCAAAGGCATCGCAAGAAAGCTGAGAAAGGAAGAAAGAGCGAAGTAAAACAGAAAGAAGAATGCGAGAGAGGTAGACAATGCCCTGAAGCGTAAGGCGTTGGGGCCGGATCCTGAACAGATTTTTCAATTCCTGCACTGTGGATGACAGAAGTGAAGTCTTTGGAACATCACGACGCACTGAAATACATCCCTCCATCAGGCAAGACGCGTTATCACAGCATTACTAGAGTGAAAGAAGCCCTGGCCAAACGGAAAATGGACTTCTGCCCAAAAAAATCTTCAGAGTCCTCGGACATAGTCATGATTGTAATTTTATACACGCAAGCTCGGTTACATGTAAATGAATTATGCCGCACGTACAGCACGAAACCAAAACTACTTTCACCGGGATTCACAGCAATAAAATGACCTTTAGATCAAACCGTTTTGCCGATGTCTTGAAATTCTCCTCAAAACTGGTGCGTTTAAGATCACTGACTCAGTTTATGAGACTTACCAGCCTGACGGCTGTCAGTTGTCGATACTCACGTAAAGCGAAGTCTTGTAAACATCCCTAGTTGATTTTCTCCACAAGCACTTTTTACTTTAAAAGTTCTCATTATGAGCTTTTTACGGTCTACTGCATTCTGGTTTGGACTCAAATAAGTCAAGAAAATAATATTTCCCCGGAGGGTCTGGCGAGTACTTACCTGACGGGGAGATGTGGTTCTCCGAACCCTCATAGACTGAGATGAGCAATACTGGTGCATATGTCGCGCAGCCGCGGCCTGGATACCACAATATAAAGAAATAATCGCGCATGCGCTCCTCCTCGCAGTAGCGGAGAGTGAGGCCGAATCGATTGGCAGTACTAGGGTGAAGAAGGAAATAGCTCCAATGGCTTGGGGACCAGTATTGCTCATATCAGTCTACGAGGGGTTCGGAGAACCACATCTCACCGTCAGGTAAGTATTGACCCTCCGGGGAAATATTATTTCTCCTTCACCCCTCTCCGACTGATAGTCGCAATACTGGTGCAGAATACCAAGGCAATACTGCCAAGCGAAGGGACAATATAAGGTAGCATAACTAAGACAATTTAAGGCCGTCCTCAGGAGGCATGCTTTGCAAAATAACAAAACCTAACACAGTAAACAAGAACGAATTCTGCAGTACAAGCAAAAATCGAAAATTAATCTAACTGCTCAACACAGCTCTAGCAAAGGCACCACTAGACTGTTCTCTGTGATAAAAGCGTTCGAAAGTCTGCGCGGAAGCCCAATCGGCTGCTTCCAAGATAAGTTCAACAGAGAGCCCTGCTGCAGCCGCTGGAGAGGTAGAAGCTCCCCTTGTAGGGTGACCGGAGTATCCTAATTCAATTCCTGCCAACCGTAAGGCCTTGGATAACCATCGAGACACAAACTGGCTTCAAATGGCTTTGTGTGGGGAGATATAGGACACAAGCAGCTTTGAGGAGGTACATAACTTCTTTGTCCTGTCCACGTAGGCTGCAAGGCTGCAAACAACACAGATCTTGAGATTTTCCGGAAACGAAGGACGAAATATCGTACGGGCTGGGTGACCAGGCCTGGAGGTCTTAATGTGTGTGGAGAGAGTAAATTCCCATGAACTTTCTTTCCTGAGGGAAGAGGTCAAGTCCAATGAAGATAGTTCATGAGCTCTTGCTGCTGATGTAAGAGCCAACAATAAAACCGTTTTGTAGGAGAGCTGCTTCAATGTCAGATCTTCCAAGGGCTCAATGCAAGGAACTCTAAGTATGATAAAGCAGTTTGCACATTCCATGTACAACAGTACTTAGGCTTGGGAGGTTTACTCTTAAACACACCTTTCATAAACCGAGAAACGACAGGGAGACTTCCTAACTCTGTAGAGCCTACCGGGTCATGGGAGTGAGATATAGCTGACTTGTAAAGAGCTATTGTCCTGTACTCTAAATTCCGTTGAGTAACTAGAGATGCCAGAAATGCAAGATCTAGAACCTCTGCTACAGGAGCTGAAATGGGACAGGCACCCCGTTGAGAACACCAGCGCACCCATGCCTTCCACTGTCCTGCGTACCACTTCTGGGTGGCTGCTCCCCTTGATGCCAACAGGATGTCAACAACTTCCTTTGAAAAGCCTGTCGCTTCATAACGACTCCTGATAAGGGCCAAACTGCTAGATGAAGAGACTGCCACAGAGGATGGTGCACTGCAGGTTGAAATGGAAGGAACACCAGGGATCGACAAGAATTTGAATTAGCTCTGGGAACCATGGTTGTCCCGACCAGTTGGGTGCAATTAGAAGAGCTTTCGCCTGATCTTCTCTTATCTTCCTGAGGATACGAGGAAGAAGGACTACAGGAGGGTGGATTAGACAGGACCGTTTGCTCCAGTCCTGGAGAAAGGCATCCACGGCTAGAGCCCCAAGGTTAGGGTACCTCGAGGACATACTTGGGGACTTGATGAGTCAGGCGGGAGGCAAAGAGGTCCACTTCCGGTGTGTAAAACCTCTGACAAATTGAATGGAAGATCTGTTTGTCCAGAGTCCACTCGGTTCTGCTGTCTAGCTCCCTGGAGGCTGTGTCTGCTACTCCATTCTGAATCCCTGGAATATGCTGAGCTATCACAGATACACCTGCTTCCAGGGCTACTGCCCACAGTTCGAGTGCCTGAGCGGTCAGGGGAGTGTGTGCCACGCCGCTTGTTGATATATGCCACCGCTGTTGTATTGTCTAAACGTAAACGGACATGTTTGGGCACCGGTAGCCGATGTTTCAGTAAAGCTTTTAGAGCTAAGGTTGCTGCTCGTAATTCCAAGACATTGATGTGTACTTTCGCTTCCTCCACACTCCAGTGGCCTCCGGTAGATATTTCTTGGTACACTGCACCCCAGCTTTTTTGGACGCGGCACTCCAAATGGTGGCATCGATAGGGGGTTGCTGAACTGGACAGCCATTCATATGTTCGCTCTCTGAGACCCACCACTTCAGGTCGGCCAGGGCCTGATAGTTCAAGGGGATGGACACTCTGCTCCCATGACCCTGCTGAGCCACTGTTTGTAGGTGTAAACGTTGGAGACCTCGGTTGTGAAGAGGGGCCATCATTATCCCTGTTTGAAAAGCATGGCTCATACGTCCAATCAGAGTGGACAGAGTTCTCATTGGGACACAGCCCTAAGCTAGGAGAACTCGGCAGGTATCCAAACTAGTGCTTAGTTTTGGCTGAGGAAGAGAGATTGTCATTGTTGTTGAGTCCAACTTGGCCCTAGAAACACAATACACTGGGATGGGGCGACTGAGCATTTCCCGATCTTGACCAGGAAGCCCAGCTTTTCCAAGAAAGATACCACCAGTGCAAACATCCTTTGCAGTACCTTGCTCTGTTGATGAAGTAGCAGCATGTCATCAATGTAAATAACAATCCGAATTCCTAGAGAACACAGCACTGCTAACACTGGTTTTAAAGTTTCCGTAAAGGCTCGAGGAGCCGATGACAGACCAAATGGAAGGCACTGAAACTCGTAAACTCTGTTCTGATACACAAACCTCAGGTACTTCCTGTGGGATGGGTGAATGGGGATTGCATAATAGCAATCCTTCAAGTCCAGTTTCATCATAAAGTCCCCTTTCTGTAATAGGGATCTCACAACTTGCAGACCTTCCATTTTGAAGGATTCCTTGCCTAGGAAGCGATTCAGAGCACGAAGATTGATAACTGGTCGAAACTCTCCATTGTCTTTTTCTACTAATTTATTATAGTTTTATTATAGTTTTGTTGTCCTAGCTTTTCGAATTTTCAGGATAAATCCTTCCCATTCTGCTATTTTTTTAATCGACCCCACTCCTTCTCTTCTTCTATCCCTTGCTTCCAACTCCCCCCCCCTCCTCCCCCAAAAAGAAAATTACTTAAGACTAAAGAAAATAGAGACTAGCTCAGCGGTCACTCGTAAGTACTGAGTTTCTTGGTATTTCTGAATATAATCTGGGATCTATTTTTACAACTTGATCATATGACACTGAAACAAAAAATGGCCGAAAAAAACATAGCCTGCGTAGCAAGCGTTTCCGAGTAAAAATTGGGGCGAGCGCAAAAAAGTGCACCCGCCCTAATTTTTACGCAGTAAAAAAAGTCAAAAATGCTTCAAACCTGCGGAAAAGTACGGAAACGCTTGTTACGAAGGCTAAAAAACCTTAAAAACAGGATGTTGAGAGGATAACAGGATGGTACGGGTGCGGTGTATGAGAGGATCTGTTTCAGGACGGAAAAGTTAGAGGATAAACTGCGCACACACAACTCAAATTTCTTTCCTGCGTTGCAGCAAAGATGCTAGTAGGCTAGTTAGTGAATATTCTACTGTTCCCCATCTGTGAACTACGTACAAATCTACTTTGTTCAACGTAAATAAATATATTTGTGTGGTTTCAGATTTGCGAGGAACTTGTTTTTTTTTTCAGTAACCAGGCCACATTTAGTCAAAGCCGACGGTTTGTTTGGACGGAGCCCTTACTCATCCTCCTGCATATGAATACTGTCTAAAACAACTTCAGTAGTAGAAGCGAAACAGAAGTGAAATTTCTCGAGGCATGTGCGCAAAGCTACTTGAACGCGCAACACTGGAGTACTAGACGGCAAATACTGTCTTTGATGGCAGAAAATTTGTCTCTCAATGAGTTACGAGAATTCTTCGCAACGATCACCAGCTATCGCTACAATATCGCCCGACTCCATAGCTTGTTTCATGGGAGGGATGCTCCTGTACCTTGTAATGAGACCAGAAGAATGCGAATTGAGCCCACAAAGACTTGACTTCATTTATTACGAGTCCCCACGTATTTTTAGGATGTCCCTCTTAGCGAAATGTTCCTGAAAATGCCAACACGTGAGACAATAAGAATTCCAAACGTTGTCAGCTAGAACGAGAATATCAGAGCGTATCGTTCAACAGTATCAGCAATATTGTTGTTAGACCAACTACGAGTCTAGGAGCAAGAAAACACTAGACAGAAGTCTGGCTGCATGTTGGGCTTCTGTTCGAAATTATATCTCCTTTTCAGGACAGGAGTTCCTTGCTAGCTTAGGATAAACTTGCTAGCTCGAGAGTGAGCATTGGGATCTGACAGTCTAATTCCATGGGCCAACTTCGAAGGAGCTACACAATTAGCAATTGAAGTTCTGGATCCTCCATTCCAGCGTATAACAAGTGCGTGAATTTTTAGAGCTGTCAGGCACAGACACTTTAAGAAAGCCTCTCTGCACTCTTCTACTGAATCCCTGCCTGGAGGCAGTTTTAATGACAGGGAGGAGGGCGTGCTGTTCCCTGCTCTGAAGAAAGAAGCGTGAAAGCGTAGGGCCATTTTACCTACCTGTAGGCATACCGCGATAAAATAAGACATAAAATAGCACTGTAAGAGGAAACTCTGTATGATAAAGCAATGAGATCGTACGCTTGCAAGTTGACGAAGGTTTACCAATGAATTCGCACTCTTCAGAGTAACCTGCAGAGTGGTGGTGGATAACCGCCGCTGGACATAAATGCACTCCTTACAACTTCAGTGAGGGACCAATCGGGGCGAGTCGATTTCAACCCGACGAGGTCTCAGTGCACAACAGATCTCCGGCTTCTTTGGTCGTCTGCCAGCTAAGAAACGCTCAGTGTAAAAAGCAGGGAAAGAGCGTGATAATGATGATACCGACTGTACAGCTTAAGCCGAGGCTTACCACTCCAGTCTGTGCATAGCCTACTACTTATTGTAATAAGGCCGCGGAAATTAAACTTCGGATACCCGTTCCAGCAATGCCTCAATGCCTAACGTTCCCCGTTGTTTTGCCATGAACTGGCCTATCGATTCAATAAATCCTGTGCCTACACGTTCAGCAAGTGAGCAAGCTTGAAAACATTGCGGTGTGTAAGACATTGACAGCCTCACCCCCCCCCCCCCCATCTCTAACGAGCGAAACACGTCATACTCTGTAAGTCTGTTCGCGTGTCATGAAATAACTTTCTTTTGTTCTAGCCTTATGTACAAGGAAGTTATGTTTACTTTACTTCATTTTTGCAGAAAAAGCGAATGCGAATTATGTGGTGACTAGAAACCGGATAGGCAAAATCCGTCACCGATGTACGATCAGGCGTTGCGTGACATACCAATGTGTTGATCTTCAATCTATCCGGCTCGCACCTGTTGTGGAGTTTCGGTTTATCGTCGCTCGTTTGATTTCAGTAAACCAAAAACCAAGGTTTAATTTTTTTCCCAAAAACATTCCTTAATATGTATTTTCATGGACGTTTCGAAGGAAGCAGTTAAAGTGCCGACATGTCCGAAACTGATTGGAAACAATTCTGTCTGGGAAGACTCGCGAAGGAAGTTACGGTACGTTATGCACCTATCAATGTAAACCCCGTGGGGCGGGGGAGTGCGGGCAAGGGGTGGGGATTTGACCAAGAAGTAAAAATTTTGGTCAATTGCCCAAGGGTGGGGAAGCATACGTTCACCAAATGTAGTTAAAAATCCCCACCCAGGGGCAAAATACCAAATAAAAGACGAGCTGTGCTCATACCTTTAATAACTGGTGACTCCACAGGCAGCCCAAATTGGCAGTATGTGTACTAGAAGATTTCATTGACAGTCTAAATATATTAAACGAACAAGTTGAAATGAAAACACAAATAAAGAAACGTGTAAATAAAACATTGCTTACGTTTTATTTGTTGTTGCTTGATGTGTCTTGACTGTCCTGGGAGCTATTTACACAAGTTTTAAATTTCGCTGATTAGTACCGTATGTTCTGTCCTTTATATAGCGAAGCAAGGCTGGCGGGTGAGAAACGAAGAGACTTTTCAACGAGGCTCGACAAAAGCACTCAAAATACTCCCACCTCCACAAAATCCGAACCAGTACGGTCCCGCTTGCATTACTTTCCTAAAGTTTTCTCTTCGGAGTCAAAAGTTCACAATAAGTGGGAAAAAACCACGCTGTTTTCGCCACAAAAGCGGCCTTTTGTCTTTCGTCTTATCCGCTCGCCGATCGCTGCCGACACGGGTACGCGCCATCGTAACAAAATTGCTCCCGACCCCGGGTAGGCTTCGTTAATTTGACCCAGCCAAAACTGCTCCTTTGTCTCCTGGTAGAACTGTTACGTAGCAACAATTTTCAGGGCAGCACAAGAGAAGAAATGAACACTACCAACCACGATAAAAGAGCACCGCACGAAGCAAAATTTTTTCCTTCAAGCCGGCAAAAATTGTTTTCGCGCCGAGTTCGCGCCAACTCTGTAACTTTGACCTGTTTCACGTACTTCGTCTGTGCGCGGGGTTAAATTCTTAACTCTCTATGCCCCGACACGGGAGCAGTTTTCGCTGGGTCGAATTAACGAAGCCTACCCGGGGTCGGGAGCAATTTTGTTACGATGGCGCGTACCCGTGTCGGCAGCGATCGGCGAGCGGATAAGACGAAAGACAAAAGGCCGCTTTTGTGGCGAAAACGGCGAGATTTTTGCCCACTTATAGTGAACCTTTGACTCCGAAGAGAAAACTTTCGGAACGTATTGCAAGCGGGACTGTACTGGTTCGGATTTTGTGGAGGTGGGAGTATTTTGAGTGCTTTTGTCGAGCTTCGTTGAAAAGTCTCTTCGTTTCTCACCCGCCAGCCTTGCTTCGCTATATAAAGGACGAAACATACGGTACTAATCAGCGAAATTTAAAACTTGTGTAAATAGCTCCCAGGACAGTCAATACACATCAAGCAACAACAAATAAAACGTAAGAAATGTTTTATTTACACGTTTCTTTATTTGTGTTTTCATTTCAACTTGTTCGTTTATTAAGCTTATATTTAGACTGTCAATGAAATCTTCTAGTACACATACTGCCAATTTGGGCCGCCTGTGGTGACTCAAACTTGGTATGAAGCTCACAAACTTGATTTGGCTAAACTACAGAATGTAGGGCCACTTACACACATCTTCAAACGAGCTGGCTCGTTTGGCTCGTTTGCTTGCTGCCGAACCAAACGAGCCACCACATACATACAACAGTGTACACCCGACACTTAGCGCTCAAATAATTCATTTCTCGTTCTTTTTATCCACTGCCGAGCCAAACGAGCACCACATATATACATCCAACACTTAGCGCTCAAATAATTCATTTCTCGTTATTTTTATCCACTGCCAAGCCAAACGAGCCACCACATATATACATCCAACACTTGAGCACTCAAATAATTCATTTCTCGTTCTTTTTATCCACTGCCGAGCCAAACGAGCCACCACATATATACACCCAACACTTAGCGCTCAAATAATTCATTTCTCGTTCTTTTTATCCACTGCCAAGCCAAAAGAGCCATACATCCAACACTTGCACACTCAAATAATTCATTTCTCGTTCTCTTTATCTACTGACGAGCCAAACGAGCCAAACGAGCCACCACATGTATACACCCAACACTTAACGCTCAAATAATTCATTTCTCGTTCTTTTCATCCACTGCCGAGCCAAACGAGCCACCAAATCTAAATGCCTTCAAAAATGGCCCTGTATCCTGTAGTTGCTCCCTTGATTTAACCTATCTCCCTTACGAGAAAACATGTGTGATGTACATCATCATGCCTGTAAGAGTATTTAATAGACAATAAAAACAAATTTAAACTGGAACTTTTTAATGGAACTTTTAATATGACGATAGATCACTATCCTTATAAAAGGTGCTTTACACTCGAGACTATGAATCTTTCAAACTTGATTTCAAGAGACAACTGGACTTTTCAAAGCTAAGAAAGAAGATGCCATGTAACCACGCTTCATCTTGGTCCCAGTTTGTCTGTCGAAAAAATCAAATGTCCCGACCCCCGAGCAAAGGTACTCGATCAAACTTCCCACTGAGGGGATGGACTTCGCCGTCAAATCCCCACCCTTTGCCCGCACTCCCCCCCCCCCCCACGGGGTTTACATTGATAGGTGCATTATTTGTAGATACCTTAAATTAACTTGAAAGAGTATAAACAAAACAACGTAACAAGGAACGTTTGAAAAGTTTACGTTGTTTTTTACGAGGGCAAGTTGCCGTATTCGTACCAAACATTTTTCTTGTTGAACACATACTGAGCTCTTTATTGTATTTGAACATGACGCCATTTGTAAATTATTAGAAAGTCACTTTGTGTTTGCATTGCAATATTAGAAGGTCCCAGAAAATTAAAACAACAGTAATGAAGAACCATCTTTAAAGTATCCCTGGACAAAGACTGGAAGATTTTAATTCACTACCACATGCATTTTCGTTGAGCTACTTTGGTCCATGTTTTTGGTGCCTTTTTACATTTCTCAAATGTCGCTGCGCAATCCGTGTCCTGCTCTAACGAAAACAACGTGAGACAAAAAATATCACTATATCTAGAAAGAAGAAGGCCCAATATGTGTATTTATAGTTAGGGAAGTCTGGCTGTTACATTTTAATAAGCGTAGGAACTACCTGAAAAGTGCAACATTTCGAGGTCACGTAAACTGAAATTTGAATTTTATAGGTCGGTTCAGTTTTTAACCGTTTATTCGCGGTAAACAGAATATTTCAAGAGATTAACCCCATTTCACTTTCTTACATACATTGAGGTTCCTGTAGACAAAGAATGCGACAAATTGATTTTTTGACCGTGGGTGCGATTTTCTAAATTTTCTTTGATTTTTACTGACATTCACTCTTAATCATTCGATAGGAGACATAAAATGAGTGTTCAGTCCAATATATTTCGCCAAATATGTCCTTGTAATCTTCTAATTAATCACTATTTTACTAATAAGACCATTCTGGACAAACTCGAACGTTGTGCATAACTAATATGATAACAGAGATACTCGTGTTTAATCCTAACATACAGGTTAAAAGAAAAGCGTCTATGGACCAATTTAAATGAAGAAAATAATACTAAAAAAAATGACATTAAAATAATTTAACAAAGATAGAAGCAATTAACTCAACCTTTAATTGAAGGCAATGGTGGGCTTGTTATAGCCTAAAGGGTTGCCATTTGTCATGATCGGACTAAGGATCTATCTGCAATTCGCGAGGATCAGTTTATATGAAGTTACAACTTGCTACCATTTGAGTTCTACAAAGTCCTTAGTAAAGCCCTTAGCCCTAGTATTAAGATACATATTCTCCTTTCTGAACTGCATAATATACTAACAATGATAAGCTGGAAGAATTAAGTTCACGCAACGACTTGATCTAGAAAGCCAAATTCCCTTGTCTCTACGTCAAATATTAGATATTTTGAAGAAAAACGACGGCACGTAGTTGTTAAAATGTTGAAGTTGTGCGCATTTGAAGTTATATTATTTGTCTTTCGAGGTTGGAGTTTTGATGACACACCTGGGGCTAGGTTGTTAATTAAAATGGAGACAACTTGAAGAAGTATGGATAATGTCGTGTATGATTTATTTCATTGTAATGTTTTCCGTCTAACAGCAAATAAAACGCTTCTCGTTTTTACTTTGTTACTTCTCAGTTCAGAATTTTAAATTTTGAAATGGTAAGAAAACTCAAAACTGTTTAAACTTTACAGTGAACACACAAATTCAAGTTAATTAAGTTTCTGTTGAATATGTATAAATTTTGATGAGAATGCAGCCCATTAAGTTTAATTTGAGAGAACGTTTTATAAGGAAACTAGTCAATGTTGACATTTGGCAAGGCACTGTGCCAATATTATGTTATACATAATTAGCGAGCACACAACAAAATAAAAGAAATTGTCGTTCTTAATTACATTTTTTCTTTTGCAATTCTTCAGCCATCTTTTCCAAGTACGCGAACATGTTCTATCTATTGCAGTGACTATGAATTCACAATCCGTTTCCCTCAGATGAAAAACAAAATTCGACGCAATACTATTTACATGATGTGTGTGACTTTAAGCCTTAGGGCTTCAGGTGCACTAATGTATTCCCAGCTAAATAAATAAATAGGATTACCAATTAAACTTCGATACAAAAAGAATATACATGCGACATACAATTGCGATATATTCCTCCCATCTTGTCATCTTTACCAACTTCGAGGCTGGATTTAACAAGATTTGCAGGTAACAAATCTCTTGTTTTTGTTTTTCCTCGAAAAAGGTTTGGAGTAAAATATGACTTTTTTTTCGTAGGTTATTTGTCCTAACATTTGTTGCCTATTATGTGATGAATCAAGTTGAAAAAAAGGCTTTGCAAACACAAAATCATTAATTGGAAATCAGTAACTTTTGACACTCTTTTTCTCTGAAGAGGTAAAACGAAATGTCCCTAATCACGATTGCTTTGTGCTAAAGTTACTTAAAATGTGAAGGCAATCGGAGATATTAAAATTCTCATAACTTGTAAACTAACTGCAAAATCAAGTTCTTAAAACCTATGCAGGGTCCGAAATTATATATTATCGAAGTGGTGTTCAGTTATCTTTCCACTCGAGGCTGTAAAAAGTTTGGCTTTAAATGTAGAAGTGTACGTCTTTCTAGTGCACGTTTCCACTTTTGCGAAAGCTCTAGGACTGTTATTGTTATTGGTTAAGTGTTCATTCATTATATTTACAGGTGAAGAGTACTAAGTCATGTTTGCTGTGGTCGCTTGTGTCTGTTTTGGTTTTCTTAGTGGCCGTGTCAGCGGACAAGATGGTATGTGTTGTATGCTGAAATGAATAATGTTGTTTTGTAATCTGATAGACAAGTGTTCTTTTCTTCCTTCGGTTGGTAGGTTGAAGGTCTGGATTACAATAATAAGTTTAAGGAAACAGGAGAAAACCAGCTAAGGTTCCAGCTTTGGCTAATTTACGTTTCAAGTTAAGTCATTATTAAGTTTGTACTAAAAGTGAATTTTAAGGTTTTTTAAATTCAACGAAATGAAACAAAGAAAGAAAGAAAAACAGAAAACAAAGCCAAAAATTACTGAAATTAAAATGGAACATTCTCCCAAACTTCAATCGCCAACACAAAGGTAGACCAACAATAACTAGAAAGGTGCAAATATTTGTAGTGAATAAATTGATTCATATGATTCAATGCAGAAAGACAAGTCACCGTTTACAGAAAGATAAAAGAGCAGCCCATCAGAAGATGAACCAGTGACACGAACTTCAGAAAAATTCCGCTAGCCCTTTTTATCACGTCGCGACTTTCGAGTAAAGCTTTATTTTATCATGAGAAGCCATATATTTGAATATTGATAAATAGAATTGACTAAAAATAGGTTTCTCAAATGACAGTATCATGTTTTTGCCTATGGTCATTAACATCAATCTGGCAATTACAACTTTTGTCAGTAGCTAACTGCATTCTCGATTTTTTTAGATTATGCTCTGCAGTTTCCTGCGCAAGGAACTACTGATTATGCTAACATCTGGGGAATGCGCAGTCTGACGAGATTTACGGTTTGTTTATGGATGAAGACAACTACAGGCGAAGGAACACCATTCAGCTACGCGCCAACAAATTCTAAGAATAACGAGCTTCTCCTTTACCGTCCGGGAAATTTTCTTCTTTTCGTCAATAACCAAAACGTGTAAGTAGTGGAAGTGCTCACCACTGAGGAGCTAGTTCATATTTAATGTTTAAGGTCATTGCCCTGTATTGCATTGCGTATCCTTATTGCGCACGATTTGTTGCGTCATTAGCGCGCGCTCACAGTGCACGCACGTCCAGGGAGTAATAGATTTCCTATGAGGCTAAGCTCACCAGAGAAAAGAAAAGTTATTTCCTCTTAAACAAGCATGGTGACCTATCGTTTCTTCCACTTATTTTAAACCTACCGTTCATCCCCTTTTTGTTCAAAGAATTAGAAAAAAAACATATGTTCGAAAAAAAAAATTATTACTAGAAACGCGTTACTCGTGGAGATGAAATTACGACCTCGAGAACACGCACGTGAGGAAGGTTTTAAGTCAATTTCGTCTGATGCTTCGAGCATCTGCCATAAAACATCTATCAAATTGTTCCTTGTTATCGATATTTTACATCTAGTACATTGCCTCAAGATTTGCTTTAATTATGTGCTTCCTGTTCCTACGGAAAGTAGCGTAAACTGATCAAAAAAACATGTGTTCGTTAGGCGAAATTGCATGGAATTATGCAGTAACTTGAGACGATGATATCTCGTAAACGGACATGGGGACCTATTCTTTTTATTTTGTATTTCAAAACATTGCATGATAGATAACAACTTGTGAAAGTTGACAAAAATCGTGTGTTAAATTTTATTTCGGGGAATGACCTTAATATTCAATATTTAATGTTAAACAGTTATCATAAAATTTGGAAAAGAGGCTAATTGACTCAAGACTGACTTAGAATTGAACACTCTCATGCAAACAATCCTGACGTGATAATGCCCCAAACTATTTTCCGCAGATATTTTTTTTGTATCAAGAAGCGCCAACAACAGTTTCACCTGTCTCATCATTTCAGCGACTGCAAAGTGAAACTGGGTGATTGTACAACGATTTTGGCGACGATATCCCAAGTGAACCGAATAAGCTGACCAGATTGCAGCTGCTCCTTGCACTTGCTCCCTTAAGTCTAGGAACGAGAGATTTCTACTTAGGTCGGGTTCTGGTTATAGTCTTTCGACGGTTTCATCCGGCCATTACCATTACGATGTTAAAGCTAGGATTGGATTTTTGATAAACAAAAGTGCCGTTACATTCAGACTGCACCGTCGGGAGAAAACCGATTCCACAAAGGTAACAAAATATCGTCTAAGAGTAGCCTCTTCCAATCTTGTAACTTTGTTCCCACAATCACAATGGAATCACAGTGAAATTGCAATTTAAAAGGACAAAAGGACCCTCGAAGCGCTCATTTTGATTAAAAAACAGTTGTTATATTATTCTCTTGAAGTAAGCTGTCAGAAAGAGTTTTTTAAAAATAATATTATCTTTCTAGCCAGTCAGCTAGTCAGTCATTTGAGAGTGACTATCTATTGAGCTAAATGTAATAAGGCATCAGTCCTACACAGCTCAAGATAACGGCACAGCTACTTATAATTTGGCAGAGGGAATCCGATCAGGGTTTGACCAGAACTATGTTCGTTCCCTGATTTTTGTCATTATTATGGTTCCGTTTTAATCTTTGCTTACACGCTTTTATTTCGTGTCTCTGCCAAGAATTGTTAAACAAAACAGTGGTGTAATGCTGCGCGATTGATATGCAAAATTGACACTGTACTCCTGGTCTACTAGAATTCTGGTACAGTCGAAGCTCTCCTTGTGACTACTCTCGTAAGCGACCAGCTGTAGTTACAAACAGCATTGTAAAACCCCATTTGAATTGTCACTAAAGCTCTGTAATTGAAAGCTCTCGTAGGCGACCGCTACCGTAAGCGACCGCGCGACCACTATTGTGAACTACCAATTGGTCCTTTCCTTTGTTTTTAAGTTCTCTTAAGCGACAACTCAGTCAACACTTTTATAAAAACATTCACAAGTGATCAAATTTAGAGTAGTACATAGAAAAGGCGTTAATGGTTCGTCAACTTATGCACACCCTTCTGTGATAGGCATTAAATACTATTTAAGATTATTACTACAGTACTGTTGGTAACCAACAACTTATGCCAAGCTTGCTGCTAAAAGAGCTCGCAAGCGACCACCCTCTATTGTTTTATCACGTGGTCGCTTAAGAGAGCCCATTTTCGTAAGCGACCAGCTCTAGTTGCGACCACTGGTCGCTTACAAGAGCTTCGACTTTATTGTGCTTCCAAAGAAATTTTTTTTCACACTACTCTAGCCAGGGTATGTTAGGTTGTTTCTCCTAGCCAGGCAGCTCAAAACATCCAGTTTCCCTCAGCCAAATGACAGGTGTACGAAAAACACATTTTTCTCGGTAGAACAACTCGGTTTTTCCCTCGTGGATATTAAGTAACCTGTTGATGGCTTATGATATATTGTTTTGTCCTGCACTTTTTTTTTGTTACTTTGAAACTCTAAAATAAGGAACGGAAAGGTTGTAAAACAAAAGAAACAGGAACCTTTTAATCCTTTATCAGTATAGTTGGGAATATATATTGCATTAATAAAGGCTTATCTTTATGATAGAGAAATAGGGGTGGTTGCAAACGACGGTAAATGGCATCACATCTGTGCGACTTGGAGGAACACCGATGGCCAGTGGAAAAGCTACAAAGATGGGCAATTGGCAAAAACAGGAACTGGATTGAAGACAGGATATACGATACAGGCCGATGGTTCATTGGTGCTGGGGCAAGAACAAGACACAGTCGGAGGAGGCTTCGAGAAATCGCAGTCTTTTAAAGGGATGCTGACTAATGTCAATGTCTGGTCTTATGTGTTGCCAGAACCTGCAATCACGGAGATGTCAAACTGCTGCCGGGCCGGCGAGGGAAATGTGTACATGTGGTCCGACTTCAGAAATGCCATTAAAGGTAACACACGCCTTGTGATCCCTGCTCGTTGTCCGTGCACCTTATAAGGCGCCTGTAGCATCCAAATTGAATGGACTCATCTGAGATGTAATCCATATCTAGGTATTAGAGAACAAACCTGTGTAACTGAAGTTTAAAATTGCGTCAGAATTGTCATATATTCAGTAAGTAATGTAGTAATTGTCGAAAGAATAAATCAGTTGTAAAAATCATACTAACGTCTCTTTTGGCTTCCAAAGGTACATTTTTGCTGGATAGGGGACATTTATTAATGTTATTGTTGTTGTTGCTTTTTTTTTCGGCTAAAACTAGCCAGAAATTTAATAAAAATGAAAGCCCAAAATTCAAACAGATATTTAAACATATTTGTACAACATCATTAATTTGTAATTACAGAAAAAAAAGGCTTTTAAAATGAAAGTCAGTGATAAAAGACGGAAGGCATCGAAATGTGTTTTCGCAACTTTTGTCGTAATTTCAAAATGTTTCTCGCATCCTGGTATCCAAAGTGAAAGTACAAAAAAGGGATTAGTTTCTAAAGAAACTATGGGGCTGCGTCGGTGGGGAAGTGAAACACAAAAATTTGGATTTAACAACTGAGTTGATGGTGTAAACTTTCATAGACGTCAATATAACCACGTATTGACGTCTTAACAGCGAGCCAATAATTGGTTCAAAATTTCGCGCCGTTTTTGTTAGGCTTCTCCCGTTAAAAACAAAAAAAAAAACGAAATTTTCTCCTCAAAGAGCGGCCACAACTGTAAATTGCATTGTACTTTGAAAGCTAAAGGGAAGCAGTATTCAACTTTAGAATCCACATTATCGAAAAGCCAAGGTAAGACGAGGGTTATAGCGATTTTTATTTGTCTTAACAGTTTGTTTTTGTGGCGGTGTTGTTGTGCGCGCGCTAATCACGCAATCATGTTGAAAAGGTTTTGAACAAAAAGCTCAGTTGCGATATTTTAACTGTTTTGCCAACGTCTGACAGTTACGAAAACCACACAAAGATGCAATTTAGAAGTTACCGTATGTCAAGCACTGAGTGAATCAAAGATTTGATTACGCGTACAAACATTCGTGTTCATCACTTGACGACTTGTAAGAATTCATGTTTCAATCAGAACAAGAAATTCTCAGTTCTGCTTTCTTTTCCCCGAAAAACGTTTAAATTGTGATTAAAAAAAAAAACTAATTACGATGTTTAGATTGATTACATTGACGGCGTTGGAAGAAAATAAGTTTTCCGTATTGGGCTCCGTCGCGAATACATTTCATTCCAACTACTCGTCAATATAATGCAGAATTGCCGTCTCAAAATCGCAATTAGTTTATCACGTTACAGGAAAATGAGTGGATCAGCTACAGAAAGGAACCGACTTAAAGGGGCTTTGTCACGGCAGTTCAGTCCAATTTGTTTAGTTCTCCAACTACTCACCCTTACTTGCCATAGATCTTAACGTTAGCGAAGAAATTACTTGTAAATGATAAAGTCACAGCTTCATGACAAACAATTATGTGTCCCGAGCGTTATATTTAAACTTACAAACAACATAGATAAACTTTGAAAACTGTTCAGACTAACAGTTTTTCAAAACCCCAATTACAATTCGTGTTAATCTTCTTTAATTTGGCCCATACGTACCTTCTTTTGTGTTTGCTGTGTTATTTAAACCTTTCGTCAATGTTTTAAGCGGTTATTTTTATGTTTCGCTTAATTTACCTAGTGGCAGAATTTGGCTAAATTTCGTTACACAGCTCCTTTAACCCTAGGACGTACAAGCAGAGTCACACCCCCACCGTGGTACAAGGGGGGGGGGGGTTGATGGAATCCCCCTTGGGTTTTCGTTATCTTACAATATTTCACTTTTAGTAGAAAGCCTGTGATCTGCTCTACAAGATGAGGTACATATTATGGGTTGCCGCGCTGCTGGGGACCTGTGACGTCATTCAAAATGGCCGCCATATTGGGTGCAATTGGGTAAAATCCACGAATTTTTCTTCAAAAATGGCTTGACCACCTGCTACTTATGACGCCATATCTCGTAACCATACCAGCCTATTCTCATCAACCTTTAGTCAAAATGTGTCTTAGGGATATACGCACTGCTACTGAAAACGGCAGGTCTAGATGATAATTCGTCTCGGAAAAATTCCAGGAAACCTTATGGGGGGGCATCTACTCCCCCCCTCCTTGCACGCCCGAGGGTGAATGTAATCAATATACGTTGTCCGGTTTAGAGAGGTGTCCGTCATAAGCTTTTGTAGGATGGGGTGACTTCATCAAACCGCAAGGGCTCTTGACTGTTACAAGCCACTTAAATGAACAAGTGGTACTCTATTCACTATCCTATTGACAAATATGCCTAGGCCGAGATCAAACGTTCCAATAGCATTTGAAAAGAAATATTTTACAGTAGTCAAATGTTCGCCTCCTCAATAATTCTTAAGCCACCTTAAAAAATCGCGCCAAAAGGTCAGAGTTATAACATCATCATGATTATGGTGGCGCCCCGAATACTTTTGATTGTCCTATTATTCCTCACTTGTTGAGCCCCTCCCCCCATGC
The DNA here is from genome assembly GCA_964017195.1 of Siderastrea radians. Lineage (NCBI taxonomy): Eukaryota > Metazoa > Cnidaria > Anthozoa > Scleractinia > Rhizangiidae > Siderastrea > Siderastrea radians. The sequence goes on along the minus strand of OZ024890.1, from coordinate 50,897,149 downwards.
CCTGTCCAATGTGGACAATGGAAGTCACATTGGCAGCGAAGGGTACATCTCAGGTTGTAAAGGAAACTTGGAATCAATTGGGGGAGGAGAGAGTCCGTGCCGGCAGTGTAACGTTTTTGCGAAAGTGTCCCAAGATTAATGGCCACGATTTTAGGCTATAGAATAAAACCGAAGCGAGGTCAAATCATATAATTAACAAAGTAACAAGTGGGCTTCACACAACTTATGGATGCATCATTCTTGTTTTACGTGAGATTGTTTAATCGTCATGGGTGGATGGGTTGGGTCTTTCGTGGATCGTGCGTCCGAGATCCCCATACGAAATTTAAAACACATCATATACATTCCTTTTATGCTGTTTCAGTCTGTTTCAAACTGCAGTGAGTTGTCAGCTATCTTTGAATTTTCATATTACCTGAAAATTTGTGGTGCTTAACGAAGTCAATTTTTAAAATCAAGTAAAAAAGAAAAACCAAAGAAGATTTGCCAGTGCGGTCATCCATTACGTTACGTCGATAATTGCTATTATGATGGTGCACAACCAGCAACTCTTTTTTTTTTTTGAAAGGCTAAAAAATCTCGAAACAGACAAGAAGAGCTTGAGAACAATTTTATTGACAAGGACAACCTTGCTTTGGCTAACATGGATCGGTTACGTCCCTATTTCTGTCAATTGTAAATAATCGGAACACTTATCAAGAAAAAGTGGAGATGGTAAGTACCTGACCAACATGTGACTCAATCATTTATTCCAGGTCAATCAAACGCATCTCGACACAATAATTAACTTGAGGTTGACGTTGATGTCGATGGTTAACGTTCTCACTAAATCGAGCTACATATGTAACCCTAAAAATCTTCTCAACGACTCACTGTGCCATATATCTTTCCATCGAATTAATAATTTTCTGTGTTCTGCATAATAATTTTCGAGTACAGTATGTTGCCCAGTTTTCGTACACTTTAGTTTGTAATCGCTATATCTTTTCGTCTGTAAGATGATTTATTTTAGAGATAGCCCTTTACTTAACTTTAATATGTACGAAGATTTGCCGCTCGATCGACACACCTTCAAAATTATGCCATTTTTCCCAAAACTCCTAAATTACCCAGTCCACGTACACCTGGCCCTGTTTTCGTTCATCCACAAAACAAGATTTTTCCCCGAAAACGCTCGACGCAAACTGATGTTTCAGCCACTCTGCTGCATGCTTATCGTGTTTTCTCTTCGATTTGTGGATAGAAATCGGCTTAGCGACCAATGTTGTGTGTACAAAGCGAATGGTTAATTGGGGGGTGGATGTTCAATCGATCCTGCAGTGTTGATTTTTTAGTTCCCCACGTTTGGGCGGATCTTCTTACGCTCAATTCACCGTCTCGTAAGTCATTTACTCCCTTGGCAAAGGTAGTTGACCGATTACTCTTCTGCATATTACTGAGCTGTCAAGAAAAGGCCTGCAAGAGATTCGGCGTTTTACTTCGTTTCCGCTTACGCTTGCTTTTGTTAGCTGCTTTTTGCAATCTTTATTAAAATCTCAACAGAGTGAAAAAATCAGTAAGGCTGGTAAAGTAACGATATTTCAAGGTGCATGACCTGGATGTAAAGCGTCGCTATAATTTTGTTGTTACCACAGAAATACATATAGTGTACCGTAATTAGCAAGGGTTTGTGTTATCTTTGCTTCACCGGCAACTTACTAGTTTTCGAACGGTAAAGATTAAAACTGATTCAGTTCTTTAACTTATTTAAGAATAGGTTTTGAGAAGGCGCCGCTAAGTGCACGAAAACTGGCACAGTAGGTCGAAATGTATGTGAAGATTTTCACCGCTAAAATTCAGGAGCAGTAAGTTAAATTTAAGCTGGCGTTGAAAGTTCTCCTATTCACTTTCATCTTTTATCTATCATCTCCCCACAAACCACGCACCCCCTTGCAAAATTACTTACAAAACAGGCTGTTTGATTATCAACGATATATCTACGATACCTTAACTGTGCAGTGAAAAGTGCAAATATCAGCCGATAAACGATAACTCACCTGGAAAAAAATTGTCCGCTCTGACCTGAATCTTCGTCACAAAGCCCGCCAAAACTGGCAATTTATAGCTGAAATGTTCCCACTATTTTCGGAATTCTTCGGTCGGCAAAGATTTGAACGACCGATGAAAATAATCAAATAAAGTTTTTTTTGTACGAAAACTGGGCAACATACTGTAATGGCCCATCGCCTTCCTCGCAATTTCTCCCAAAACTTCTGCCGAATTTGCCACCATTTTGCTGTGGGACTTTGTTAATTATAGGTTTGGTTGACAACCTCAAGTTTTTTATTTTACATTAAGATGGCAGCACTTTTGTCAGCAAGTTCTACCCATTGTTTTATAATAGTTAGATAATCAGTCACTATTTAAAGTCATTTGAATAGCCAAATGTTTGAATCCTGCACCCATCCCCCCACCCCACCCCATTCCTTGACACTGATTGGTGAATTAGATGGAACAACTCAAAGTGATTTTGTCGTTTACACGTATTTACATGAAATCCTTTTACATTATGGATCAGTCAGATGTTTCATGACACACTTCAAGTTATAATCGTGGCCAATAATTCTTGGGGCACCTTTCAAATTCGTGCCAAAAGTTGAAAGTTATAACATAGTTATATAGTAGCACTCCGAATAAGTTTGTTTGTCCAAACATTCCACTTCTTTGAATCCCCTAACCCATGCCCTGTTCAATGTTGACAGTGGAACTATTTGACCATCTCCCCCTCCCCCAGTCAATGTTGGCAGCAAAGGACACATTTCAACATTGCATGGGGTAGGGGGACAGTCCGTACCTGCAGTAGAACGTTTGCGAAAGTCCACGATTATGGGCTAGAAAATTAAACTGAAGTGGGGTGAAAATGCATATAATTTTCTCCATCCTTAAAGTGAAACTGTAAGGACACATCATCTTTGTTTTACTTTGGGTTGCTTAATGTGTAGTTCTGTTTCTTGAATATTGAAAATATTTTAGGGAAAGTGGCAAACGTAGAAATCAACCCGCAAAAAGCTGTGTAAACATATTTATGTAAACGTTATTCCAAGTTCGTTAAATGGCCTTTAAATATGTATATGCGGCCAATTAAGTTTACTTTGTAGAAGCATTTTTTTGCTTATTAGCTAATTAATTTTTTTCCTAAACTTTCCGACTTCTCTTCACAAATATCATTTACCTCACGATCAGCATTCCTGAATTGATATTTGACGTTGTAGGGTCGGCATATTTTAAAGACTGGACTTCACACAACTTTTAAGAAATTTATTTGCAAGATTCGTGGCTATGGGCCCAATTTGTTATTCCCAGCTAAATAAATCAATTTAGCAAAGCTTATTAAGTTGGTGGTAAAATATATTCCATATATTCATTTCAAGTTATCGCTTGTGCTTCCTGCCAGGCTAGGTCGAGGCGAACAGCAGCAGTAACAAGTAAAGTTGTCAGGTGAAAGAAATATCTGTTAAAAAACGTAAGGGGGAAATGTTAATTTTTACCGTTAAGGTATCAGGGTACCTCAAATGACAACATTGCGTTATCACCTTTTGAGCGTCAGACGTTCTACATAAACCCTGACAAACTATATATATTTTCTGAAAGCTTAATAATTGAAGATTACGAAAATGTAGATAAAGAAAGATAAAGAATGATAAAGAAAAAAGACAATTCTGTTGAAAATATAGCTAACGTTTTTCAAAAGTACATCGTTCACAAAATCGGTTCCGCTCCGCTCGAAAATGGTCTGGAGAGTAAGATGAACATCGCGTCGAATTCTTCACACCTTTGTCTCAAAAACCAAGTCTCGGAATTTTTTATCTGGCCTGGTTTGTTTTCTGCACTCAGTTAAAATTTGAAGTTTGAAAAAACACCCCTTCTCTTTCTTTAACGGACCATAACTTTTGAATGAGAGCAAAAATTTGGAGACTCGGTTTTGGTGTCAAATTATTTGGCAACATTCTCGCCAAACGTGAGCTAAATTGGTTGAAAAGTCGCTGAACGCGAACTTCAAACGTGCGCTCAATTTCTCGAAAATTTAGTTTCGAGAAAAAAGGCAAAATAGATTAGGAGACATCTTTTCGGCCTGATGAGATTAAAACACCTAACTGTCAGGATAATTTAAATACCTGCGGTTTGATCGAAGGGAGGCTTAACTTGCCGTATAACAATAGCGCAAACATGTCGCCCAGCCGGTATGGTGTCATATTTTTATCGGAAAGCGACCCTCATCCAGGTCTGTGTACGCGTTTCGTTAAAAAGGGTCTTAATGCACTTGAAATTTTACCCTCATAATTTCGCGTCGGTTGTACAATGCCGAAAACATCAACAAGAAGAAAGGGTAACACTAATCAAGCTGCCTGGACCAGGAGGACGAAAGTAAATGCGAAAGGACAGCACTGTGAAACCCGCGAAGAAGCCGCCGCGTGCTCGGCTCAAGAACTAAGAGAGAGCGTTTTTTCATAAATGCAAGCAATTGGGTAACAATAAAACCCTTTATTACTCGTTTCACTACTTTTGCAATTTACGTTTTCGTGAGGTCTCGTCCAGGTGACAAACTCGACAACATTCCCGCTTCATCGAGCTTTTATACGAGCGTTTCGCCTGACGTGATTGCTGTCCCTTTCAATCGTTACCACGATTCTTCACAGTATTCTCCATCACCTTCTCTCTTCGCGTGTTGCAACAGCTCTGCCTTATCTTTTAGCGGCTCTTGGACACGGCGTTCTCGTTCTTCCATAGGTTTTTCCGACCACATTTCTTGATTATAAACGTACGAGCTTAATTGTCGCTCGCGGAATGTTTTTCAGCCCACACCGAGCAAAATTCTTTTGGACGCTTAGGCCTTGCCGTTTTATTTATTTATTATTATTTTTTTGTGGCAGAGGCAAACAGGCAGGATCTCTTCCTTCTTAATCTCATCTCTTCTACACAACATACCCTTCGATATCTTCGATAACGTGGGAATTGGTACACAGTCGATCCCATGTCAAAACATCAGGGCCTCTTGTGTTAAAAAGCGTATTTTAAAAAAAATATGGTCAATTTTGGGGGTACCATCATACCTTAAAGTAATTTCACTTTCAAGTTATTCACGCTTACATTTTTTAATCTCAATTATAAAGAGGCCTTTCCCTGAAAACCCTCAAATTTTTAGCGTTAGAGTTAATAATACGTAAATTACTGAGCAAATTGTATTTGTTAGTTCAGTATTAAAGTTCAGTAGGTGTAATCAATGCAATTTTCTAAGCTGGTATTTTAAAACTTATCCAAGCTCCATTAGTATCGTCGATTACTTAAAAATGATTTTAAGAAATTCTTTGATATAGAAGTTTTCTACCTTTTTCGTTTTTTACAAAGGTCGCATGCTTTTTTCATTTACCTTCATGTACCTTTTGATTTAAACTTTAAAGTACCCTTAAACCCTGTCTAAATTAGAACCTTTGCCTGCAAAGAGTGAATTTAAACCCTATTCATGTTGATACAAAAGTATTAATTTTTATCAAGTCTGTTGGTAATTATCTTTGCAGGTGAAGAGTACTGAGTCATGTTTGTTGTGGTGGCTTGTATTTGTTTTGGTTTCCTCTGTGGCCAAGTCAGCGGTCAAGCAGGTATGTCACTTATGACAGACTGAGTTCTGACCCCTTTTGCAATGCTTTTTCAGTAGACGGATCCCCAAATATCACCTTTAGAACGACAGGTTTAATTTAATATTGCCTTACAGAGAATCTAAAACAAACAATACACAATACACAATAACAAACAATACACCAGTGAGCGGTGGACTATTAATATGAAATTCACCAACATCTATTGATACTAGGCAAAAACTGCCTACCTAGGCTTCGCCAAGAGTGCTATAATTTGAATAAAATCAAGTCTCTATTTACAGTGTGGCGGGCGATATCCTTACATGTTGCAACAGTCCACCAACCATGCTTTCTCCCAGTTCCGAATTGTCTTGTGCCCCCTTTCCACAGCGAGGCCTCGTGCAAAACCTTTCATATGAAAATGAGTTTTACCATGAGCTATAGGAAACATGGATTTTGAGTTCTCATCGAACGTTGTTTCAGTCAAAAAGCGGTGAAATATGTCGACGATTCAATACAAATATCACCTTACCGTCAGTTTTCCTGTCCTGTGCCTTTGATTTCTTCATCATCTTCTGCAAATGTCCCTGTTGCTCCCCGATTCTTCGGTGAGTTCGATATGCTTACTTTTACCGCCCGCCATTTTGAAAAAAACATTCGTTCCCAGTTCTACGCAGCTAAATAGAAAACCTCCTTAAGCCGCTCTTAATCCACTGGGTAGGCCATCTTTTCCAGGTTTTGGTTACGAGTTCGTAAGAACATTGCACGAAGGACTTCCATATATGGAAGGTCGTCGTGCAACGGATTATAAAAAGTGACAATTCAAATTAGGTTCTGTCGGGGGACTGGCAAACGCTTTTTGCTCTTACCGGCTGAAAACGAATTTGAAATACAATAGCGATTGTCTTTCCGGCCCTACGATTGGCCAAAGGCCGAATCTCTTAGCAACGGCCCAAGTGCTTCCTACCCAGGGGCTTCAGGGCAGCTTTAGGAGGTTTTCTAGTCAGAAAAGCGCGTAGAACTGGGATTGAACGAGAATGAACTGGGAAGGAGTGTTTTTCAAAATGGCGGGCGGTAAAAGTCACCGAAGAATCGGGGAGAAACAGGGTTATTTGCAGAAGGTGTCATGTAGAAATCAAAGACACAGGACAGCAGAACTGACGGTAAGGTGATAGTTTTATTGAATCATTGACATATTTCATCGCTGTTTGCTTGAAACATTACAACGTTCGGTGAGAATTCAAAATCCATGTTTCCTATAGCTCATGGTTTTACCTGGATGTGAATGAAAACTCATTTTCATATGAAAGGCTATGCACCAAGACTCGCTCTGAAAAAGAGGTACAAGCAACTCGGAAACGGCCTATTACATTAAATTCTTCATTTTATTGTAAGAAGCTATTTATATTCAAAAACTGATCACAGCTGCGTATGTAAGACTTATGTAAAACGCAGCCTTGTCGTTGAAACTTAAAATTGGCCTTTTATCAGTTATGACCAATGTTGATTGAAGAGGTTTACAATTTAGTATAGAGATTAATTTGCGTCCGCTTTGGTGTTGCTTTCCTACACTCCGTGATTGTTGCAAACGTTTTTCACAACCCATTATCAGTAAAACCAAAGCTAATTGTGACCTTGTCGCACGCATTTTCACGCACTTGAAGCATCTGCTTCGAGTTCCAATTGAATCATTTTGATGCTTGCGTCTGCTGGTAATAACAGATTGGAACAATTACCACAATCATAGTCTAAACCTTTGAACTATTTTATTTTATTATAACATCTATAATCATGAACACAATAGCAACATTATTTCATCCTCTTTTCGTAGATTACACCTTAAAGTTTCCCCAGAAGGGGGTAACTGATTATGCGAATATCTGGGGCATGCGCAGTCTAACGCGATTTACTGTCTGTTTCTGGATGAAGACTACTTCATCAGGAGGAACACCTTTCAGCTACGCGTCGTCTGATGCTCTGAGCAACGACCTGTTAATTGACCACCCAGGGAACCTTCATCTGAGTGTCGGAAATACAGGACAGTAAGTGTCTGAAAAAAAGATACACCCCTTTGTCGAGAGGCTCATATCAAGAGAAACTAGACTGTAATCGGGAAAGTAGACTGTAATCGTGGGTCCTCACATAACCATGATATGCAACAATTTTGAAAGTTTTGGAAAACATTGTGCCACCCAAAACGCCATGAAACCGCGCCGGTGCACGAAATTTACGTGGGGTTACTGACCTTGGAAAATAGCCGTTAAGGAGGCTCGCAACAGTTTTTTTGACCTTGGAGTGTATCTTTTAAAGTCAAAATTTCGCATAGAAGGTAAACTTCGATTTCCTTAATACTACACCACCTTTTCAACATATGATCAAAGTTTATTTTCTCACTGGTTTCCTAGCAACAGCTGTCACCATAGCAACGGTAATGGATAACCCCTCATTTTGAATAATGTCGAATATCTCGAAAACTAGTCAGACACTTTATGACGAAACTTGAACTATTTGAACTACTCAACCTACACAACTTGTATGCGAAATTAGGGAAAAATCTGTAAGAGCGTTTTCGAGTAAATCATGATTCATTTTTTACGGGCTGATTTTGGTCATTCCTGCAATTTTCTCCAATATTTCAAGAAAGACAAAACTTAACACTTTCTCTTTTCAGTTGAAGGATCTTTCATGATATCAAAACATTCTTAATGTACATTGAGCTTTCTAGGTGGCTGCGATTTTATGATATTTATATTTAAAAACTGCTAAAATGCAGCACAAATCAGCCAAAAAGTTCGTAATTTGCATAAATAGAAATATTTCTAAATTGCCCTTACAGTTTTCTCTCTTAAACTGATTGCTGTTAGAATAATAATTCTTTTTGATGTTCCAGTGAGTTTTAGGCTGAATAAACATTTCTTTTATTAGATAAGAAGGCTGAATCTCGGTCAAGTTTCAGTCGTTATTAACTTTCAACGAGCAACAGTTTTACTTTGTTTTTCCTGGTTTATTTCACGGTTATTCACGTGCAATGAATATTTATACACGCTGCGCTTGTGTCCTCTCGTGCATTTATAATTCCTCATCATAATAATAAAAAATTTTCGTCTTCTGAGCTTCTTCCTGGAGACTCTTTACCATTATTCTTTAAATACTGACTGACGTTTTAGCATTTTAAATTACGGATTAAATTACACTGGGGCCGGAAAATGAAGAGAAACAAGTTCAGAAGACGAATATATATATTTTTTATTATGAGAAGGAATTATAAGCGCACGAGAGGACACAAGCGCAGCGTGTATAAATATTCATTACACGTGAATAACCGTGAAATAGACCAGGAAAAACAAAATAAAACTGTTGCTCGTTGAAAGTTAATAACGACTGAAACTTGACCGAGATTCAGCCTTCTTGTCTAATAAAAGAAATGTTTATTCAGCCTAAAACTCACTGGAACATCAAAAAGAATTATTATTCTAACGGCAATCAGTTTAAGAGAGAAAACTGTAAGGGCAATTTAGAAATATTTCTATTTATGCAAATTACGAACTTTTTGGCTGATTTGTGCTGCATTTTAGCAGTTTTTAAATATAAATATCTTAAAATCGCAGCCACCTAGAAAGCTCAATGTGCATTAAGAATGTTTTGATATCATAAAAGATCCTTCAACTGAAAAGAGAAAGTATTAAGTTTTATCTTTCTTGAAATATTGGAGAAAATTGCAGGAATGACCAAAATCAGCCCATAAAAAATGAATCATGATTTACATGAAAACGCTCTTACAGATTTTTCCCTAATTTCGCATACAAGTTGTGTAGGTTGAGTAGTTCAAATAGTTCAAGTTTCGTCACAAAGTGTCTGACTAGTTTTCGAGATATTCGACATTATTCAAAATGAGGGGTTGTCCATTACCGTTGCTATGGTGACAGCTGTTGCTAGGAAACCAGTGAGAAAATAAACTTTGATCATATGTTGAAAAGGTGGTGTAGTATCAAGGAAATCGAAGTTTACCTTCTATGCGAAATTTTGACTTTAAAAGATACACCCCAAGGCCAAAAAAACTGTTGCGAGCCTCCTTAAGTTCGCCTCTTGGTGATATGCAAATTTGCCTTCGCTTCGATCTAAGGTTCACTCGACACCATAGCAAAATTATATGGCATCGAAAGAAAAGGCAATTGAAAGGGATATTCAGTACACAGCACTTTTAAAAGTTCTTGTAAATTCTTACGTTAAGCGGCCGAAATAGCTTCCAAAATTCCTTTGAGTAAGAATTTGCACCAAAACACTTCTTCACTGTGACACTGATAAAAACATGTTTTTAATGTTTATAATCTTTAATTAAAATTCTCCAATTTAAATCAAACGCGGCTTGCAGCCCCTAAGCAACCGGTTCAAGACCTTTTCTTCAAGTAGATTTTCTATGCGAAATGGCTTCTACGCGGCTTCGACAAACCCAATTTCTGTAGCATTTTCCGAAACTCTGTGTTTCAAAACATTTAAGGTCAACACCTAAGAATGAACCACATACCCATACATATATTTACAGAAAGCATACTGAACGAAAGAGCTTAAATTACTTGTTTAAAAACTACTGTATCCGTGCTGATTTCTTTCAACAAGTGAGACAAACCATTCATGCAAGGGGGTTAGTTTCTAAAGAAACTGTGGTGCTGCGTCGGTGGGGACGTGAAACACAAAATTTTGGATTTATCAACTGAGTTGATAAGGTAGATTGGCCACCGTAAAGATATTGAAAGCTGACGTTTCGAGCGTTAGCCCTTCGTCAGAGCGAATCGCTTGGACGAAGCGGAGCGGATCGCTCGGACGGAGCGCATTCGCTCTGACGAAGGGCTAACGCTCGAAACGTCAGCTTTCAATCTCTTTACGGTGGCCAATCCACCTTCAACTCAGTTGATAAATCCAAAACCGTTCATGCAGCTGTTGTTTTTTTCCGCTTCAGCTAAAACTCAAAAGATCTAAACAGTGTTCTCGTTGTTGCAAAATTTGACTGTTAACTTCAGCTAAATACCAACCGCGTCACACTAATATAAGAATAGAAGTGAAATCAATATTAAAACAACAACTGCAAGAGAAAAAAAAGCTCGGTTTCCATGTGGATGTGGTAATCACAAGTGGAAATGAAATAAGTCATTAAAGAACACTATTTTGCTGACTACGTTTCTTTCTTGTTCTCAAATGCCAGTGGTGTTTCATGACAATAGTTAAAATAACAGGTGAATAAAGAGTTAGTTTCTAAAGAGACTGTGGTGCTGCGTCCGTGGAAACACAAACATTTGAGCTCATTTGGGGCGGATTCGCTCTGACGAAGGACTAACGCTCTGACGCTCTGACGAAGGACTAACACTAACGTCAGCTTTTAAATTTCTTTACGGTAGCTAATTCACCTTGTCAACTCAGTTAATAAATCTAAATTTGATAGTTAAAATGCTTTATTTGTCAAGTAACTGTTAGATGAGATCGTGAATTTTTTGGCTAAATTTATTGAATGGACTAGGCTATGCTAATTTTAGAAAAGCTTTTTTTTAAATTCACGAGCTGTTCTCCTGAAATTGAATGGCAGTAAATAATAAATAGACGGGATGTTCAAAATTAGTGGAACAAGAGAGCTTTCGAGAAAATCTGTTTCCAGCATGATAGTTAAGGCTTGTCTTTGTCACAGGGCATTGGGCATTGCTGCTAACGACGGTAAATGGCATCAAATCTGTGCAACTTGGAGGAGCAGCGATGGTCAGTGGAAAAGCTACAAAGACGGGGCATTGGTACAATCAGGGACAGGATTGAAAACAGGATATACGATTAACGATGGTGGCTCGCTGATACTGGGGCAAGAGCAAGACAAAGTCGGAGGAGGCTTCCAGTCGTCACAGTCCTTTGATGGAATGCTGACAAATGTCAACGTCTGGTCTTATGTGTTACCGGAACCTTCAATCTTGGAGATGTCAAAATGCTGCCGAGCCGGAGAGGGAAATGTGTACATGTGGTCCGACTTCATACATGCCATTAAAGGCAACACACGCCTTATGATCCCTGCTCGTTGTCCTTGTACCTTGTAAGGCGCGTATTGTGTCCAAAATAAATGGACTCTCTAAAGATTAAACCCGATAATTTAGAGACAACCTGTTCAAATCAACACAAATAATAAAGCTGTGATTTGACTTTAATGAGGTGCTAAAAGAGACTGTAGAAGAATTGTAACAATTATCATGATATTAAACATTGCAAAATGAAGCCTATGATTTTTAATTTGGTATTGCAAATTCTACTCCCGTTGAGTTCGAGGATAAATGTACATTTGTACATAGATCTCATTCACAAGTGGCCGCCCAAGTCCTCATTTCATGTCTCAGTTTTCTAAAAAATCGGTAACATCCTGTAAACAGGCATCACAAAATATGTTTTTTAAAAGATTTAGGTAATTGTTTGGACAAAAGTGATTCTTGTTACCCGTTCTGTTTTACATGAACATAAGTCACCGTAACTTCTGACTAAAGGTTGATTTCCACTGTTGCGTAAATTTTACGTGCGTACGGGTGTGAATTTAACTGGCTTTACGTGCGCAACTAAAATTAAAGACAATGTATGAACGGCTTACGTAAACGTAAAAAGTTGAAAACTTTCAACTACGTAAACGTAAAAAGTTGAAAACCTTCAACTTTTTCGTACTTGTCCAATACTCCGACAAATTTATGCATAGCATTGTTAAATTTCTTATTGTTTTGCTTCATTCTTTATTGTTATGCTTTTGTACAGTATTGTTATGTGAAGTGAATACAATACAATGCCATGCATAAATTTGTCGGAGTATTGGACAACCCTCAACTTTTTACGTTTACGTAAGCCGTTCATACATCGTCTCTAATTTTATTTACGCACGTAAAGCCAGTCAAATTCACGCCCGTATGCACGTAAAATTTACGCAACAGTGGAAATCAACCTTAAAATGTCCTACGGCATGTATGGCCCTAAACACGTCATTTACGCAGTGAATTAGTGTCCCAGCCTTTACTAAGAGTGAATTATTTTCCCTTCCGCGAAATAATTTTCTGAGAAATGAAAACGAACGGTCTGGTCTGGCCAATTTCCGCCAATTTCCGCCATAACGCGTCTGTGCAAAGTTTGGCCGCATTTTGCTGTGGTTGTACGAAGTCTAAGTATCACTTTTTTTCAGTTTAGGTTTCAATTGATTAAAAGGCTCAAATTTCTAAACTTGACATTAAAATGTCAGGACTTTGGAGCGAAAACTTCTAACATTGAGAATTTCTTCATTTCTTTTTTCTACATTTGGGTAATGAGTCATTCAATTGTCGGTAATGGGAAACAACTGGAAGATACCAAATTACGGAGACAAAGACTAAGCGTCTCTGTGCTTAATTTCACTTAAGTGGGGTTCTTAAGTAACATTTCAATTGTCAACAGGTAACGCCTTTTTGTTGAATAAACCTTTAAGAACGGACATTTCCTAATTCTGCAAAGCGACAATATCGACGATATACCATAGCGTGTAGCCAGCGGATAAACAAAATGTTCAAAGTTTCCACATTGAACGTTTTCTCACTTTTGAGCGGACGAAAAGAGATGAAAGAGAAAACAAAACAAATGAAATTAAAAACAAGTAATTTATTCCTTTTTATTTTTGAAAAAAGCAACAAGATAGCCCCAATTATAATGAAGCTTTCTCTCACACTGAAGCGTACTGTTCAGAGCAGATAAAAATCTTTTCTAATTCCCCATTTTTTTGAAAACCTGATTAACCTTCAATAATTGCTTTGGCGGTCGTGGAAATTTGAATAGGCTTGTGATCTATTATCACACTACATATAAATCATTGCTTGCTTCCTGTTCAAACTTTGCTGGTTTAGTCACGTTCAACTGAATTGGCGGTGGCTGGAATCGATTTATGACTTTTTGTACATCTATATTCGAAAAATATTACAGAAGAAGCGAACAGAATTTGTCCAAAGGTAAGAACTGTTACCAGTTCACTAATCAAAATGAAAACTACAAGCAATTAAAACCCCAAAAGTTCATACCTGATATATGCGAAAAAATATAGTTTGCATGAAAAGAAAGCAATCAAACTACAGTCTTGAATTAGTGCTAAAAAGACAGATCAGATCGTCATTTTTATGGCAGTTATGTCCGTTTTAAATTACGAACGACATTTAACGTCTTTTGAGCTTTTAATATGTAGCGCTTATATAAGAGACTTTTTGTGTGCTCTTTCAAAGCCTCGAACTTTTAATTAAGACACCTGCTCATGTTTCGCACATATGAATAATGCAATAATTATTTTGTGGGTGATCAAGCATTAATCGAATAGATAAACGTTTTGGTGACTGAGTAATAATTTTAGTCAGATTATACTGATTATGAATTAATCTCTTTCCAAATAAAGGAACGTCATCTTGTCAATTTGCTGTCAAATAATTTCATGGATGTCGCGGCTATTCACCGATGTATTTTGTGCTAGAAAAATAACCTTTTAATGTGCTCCTTTTTGTTTGTAGTCCAATAGACTCTGCTCGGGATTAAACTTATTAAAAAAACACACACACAATGGGGTGTTCTCTATTCCATTTACCGATCACTGTTTTCATGGTAAATAAAGTTTTTTTGATGCAATCCCTATGCTCCGCAAGAGTGAGAAGTAAGTCAAATGAAGCTTTTGACTTTTTTCTTGAAGAAAAAACTAAAATTAATTAATGATCAAATCATATTCCTTGGAAGCAGGCCACAATTTCCAAAGTGAGGCCTGCAAGCAAAAACCTTTCCATTCTCAATTCGTAGTTAATCGAAGTGATCGCCTAAAGCGAAAGCTGATGGTGTCAAATGCGTTTAATTAATCTGCATATCCTCTCAGGGTAAAAAAAATCCTATTCTGCTGAAAGGGACTAATAAACCGGGAATCCTTTGTTACGGCAACAGAGGGGGACAGGAAAGCTGCGTATGGTATAATCGCACCGTAAAAGGCACTTCATCAAAACTGGTAGCTTTCTTGTCTTCCGTCTGAAGTGATATTGGAACTTAAAAATGAAATTTAACTATTTGAAATGGTTTTTATTGCCTTGCTAGGTGCCATCGTTCTGAGGGAGTTTTTCTCGGGAAGGGACGACCAGAATGATAAACTGTCGAGAAGAAAATAGTTTCGCTTAGAAGTGCCGGAAAAGAATACCAGCTTTGAGTGCAATATTGTACTTTGTAATCTTTTATATTTTTCGTTTCAGGCGGACTCACTCACTTACTCACTCACTCACTCAATTTTCAAGTACCATGCTCAACTTATGGCTTTTTCTTATGACGGCTTCTCAAGAAGTTTTTTTGTGGACAGGATATTTCCCTGGTTTGTCCAGAAAATTCCTGGAACTGTTCTTACAGTTTAAATTTGGGTGTAGCAGCCATGTGCAGAGTAAATGACTTGAGAGATTTGAAGAAAGGAATCGCCATGCCAGACAGAGTTCAGTCTTTGTACGTGAATGAGATACTTCCTCCTGAGAGCTTAGTACTCCGACTATTAAATTTTAAAAGTTAATCTATAGTAAGCAAGGCATGTAGGTAGCTAACTAGCTAACTTCCAGGCACGCTATTCCAAAAAAAAAAAAGACGCGACATTGCATATCGAGGATTAAAAATCTCAGCTGGGGGTTAAACAGTTGGTTGTTGCAAAAACGTTATAACTGTCTTCCTGGTTGAAGGAATCGATACTGGAGTTAGCGAATACAAGCTAAGAAAAGACCCACTGGTATTGGGAAATGAGCTTGTGTTTTCAGATGTCATTTCCCTCAAAAAATGATCGCAAAATTCGATTGCTTCTGGAAGAGTAATAAAGTTCCTCTAAACTCACAGCTCCCACAAATAAACCTCTCTACTACCCTAATAGAAGGCGTATCGGTGACGTTGGGGTATTTGCGCGAGCTGGAAGAAACGAATACTTGTTATTGAGTTACACAGTCAAATATAGTGGCTTAGCTAAAACGTGTCCAACTGAAATGTGATGCATATTGGCATGTCAGTTGAAGCAATTAATTTTGTTTCCTTATGGGAGCAAGCCCGAACAAAGAATTATTGCAGCCTCATTAAAACGACGGCGAATAGATGCAAGGGGTGCTTTTACATGGAGAAAGGCCTGTTGCTGGGCTTGTGATCACTAACTTACGTCAAATAAGAGGTCCCAGATAAACGTGCATAAAAACACAGTACCTAACGAACAGTTGTTATGACATACCTAGCAAATCCGCGCAAACGAATTCACCACACGTAACTGGCGTGCATCATGGGGGTTAAGGGTGGTAGGGGGGTCTCGGTGGGGTGTACTGGGAACACCAGGTGCACCCTCTAGGTGCTGAAGAATGCCCACCGGGTTGTAGGCTCTGCCACCAAGTCGCATGTCGCACGCCCTAGTCGAAATCCCTGGAAATGCAGTTTCACTGTAGCCACCAGCGACAGCGTCGAAAGGCAAGCCTGATGCGGGGCCTTCAAATAACGGGGTCTTTGTGGCTAAGACATGCACTTGATTGGGAAAAATTGCTTGCTGTGCTCCGGAGATGCCTTTATAGCCTTGAGTTGGGGATATCATCATGGAGTGCAGCAGCGGTTGTGGCCAAGGATAGGGGAAGATGGAGGGACCTTGTTTCCGGCCCTATTTCCCACCCCTGGAAAAGGAAATAATTTGAAGCGTGCATCATAATCTTGTTGTGAACGCTGATGGCGTGAGCAAACTCAACCTGTGGGGTGGAATTTTTTTCCTGTCACGAGCGGCCAAAAGTTTCTTCTCCGCTAGCAACTTGACGAAAAATGACTAAGAAAAAATCATTTTGCAGCAGAGTTGCAGACTGTCTGATTTCTTAGAACGAATAAGAAACTGTTGAAAAAGAAACTCAAGCTTATTTAATCAGTTCAAACTCAATAAATTTTCACGATTGTTAGGTTTTATACAGAAGGCTTTATACAATTAGGCCAACGCCTTAAATATACAAACCTGTCGTTAGCCATAGCGTAGTGAGACCTTGCCGCTAACGAGAAGTTTTCACGATTGTTAGGTTTTATACAGAAGGCTTTAGACGCCAAAATATCAAGACACGACACAAAATGAAACGACAAAATGAAAGAGAAGCTTTTATATTAAGAAGTGTCACACGTTTTGGTGATTCACTACTAAAATCAATCTTTCTAAACAAGCACTGAACGAAGTGAGCTTAAGGAGATAAAGACAGCGTTTCTCTGCTTATTTTCAATTAAGTGCGTTTTTTAACGTGTCATTTCAATTGTAAACAAGTAACGCCTTTTTGCCAAATTAACCTTTAGACATTCTCAAATTCTGCACAGCGAAGATATCGGCGATATTCGATTGTGTGTAGCCAGCTGATAAACAAAAATGTTTCAAAGTTCCCACATTGAACGTTTTCTTACTTTTGAGAGTAGAAAGAGAGAAAAGAGAGAAAAAAAAACAAAAAACAAAAAAAAAACAAAAAAAAGAGTTCACGGTCTGACTCAAGAAAGCTAAACCCATAATGAGTTATTACAACACCCACCAGAACTACGTTCTTCTACAATTCGTCCTCAGTGCGCGCTCTATCTACAACATGGCATGACATTGCAACATGAATTCCGTGCGCATTAAGAATGCGCATGAACAATTAGGCCAACGCCTTAAATATACAAACCTGTCGTTAGCCATAGCGTAGTGAGACCTTGCCGCTAACGAGAAGTTTGATTTTTCCAAATAATCTAAGTTCTTCTGCTGTTTGTTGCGACATTAAAACGTTTGATAAACGCTTGCATTGACTATAAACAGACAACCGAATTGAGAAAATATATGTATGATCCTTCTATTCGCATCCTTGAACTCGGCCTAAGTTGGCAAAAAAATATTAAAATGTTGAATATTAAAGAAGTAATTTATTCATTTTGTTTATTTCTTTTTTTTTTTTTTTTTTTTTTTGGAAAAAGCAACAAGACAGCCCCAACTGTAATGTAACAGTTTCTCAAAATGAAGTGTAGTGATCAAAGAAGACAAAAAAAATCTTCTCTAATTTTCTATTTTAAAACGTGATTAATCATGAATAATTACGTTGGCGGTCGTTAAAATTTAAATAAATTGATGGCTTATTATCTCACCTACATGGGTAATATTGTTTGCTTCCTGTTCAAGCTTTGCTGGTTTAGTCACGTTCAACTTAACTGGCGGTGGTTGGAATCGATTTAGGACTTTATTCACACCTATGTTCGAAAAATACTACAGAAGAAGCTGACAGAATTTTTCCAAAGGTAAGAACTGTACCTTCACTAATCAAAATGAAAACAACAAGCAATTAAAACTCCCGGGGTTAAAACGCTGTTAGTTTATACGCGATATATGCCAAAAAGCCTGCTCAGATCTCTTTACCCTATTTGGAGTAAAACTGAAGAGTGGTAAAAATTTGAAATTGCTTCATTTAAGTGAAAAGTAGGTTTGTTGCATAAAAGAAAGAAATCAAACTGTAAGCTGAAATTGGTACTAATGACGACGGATCAGTTCATTATTTTTGTGGTAGTTAAGTCCATTTCAAATTAAGAACGCCGTCTTAAATAGGCAGCGCCTAAGAGATTTCTTGCATGCTCTTTGAGAGTTTCGAAGAAATAATTACGGTTGTGAGTGATCAAGCATTAATCGAAGAGATTAACATTTTAGCGACTAAATAATACCTTGAGTACATGTGGATTAAACTGATAAGGAATTATTCTCTTTCTACTGAAAGGTTCGTAATCTTTTAAGTCTGCTATTAAATAATTTTGTGAATGTTGCTATCCACCAATGTTTTTTCTTGTTAGAAAAATAAGCGTTTTAAAATGTGTTCGTTTTTGTTTGTCCTTATAAAATCGCCTTACGATTAAATTTATTCTTATCAACTGAACAACAACGGGACTGTCTCTTCCATTCACCGATCAGTTTTATCACGGTAAATAAAGCTTCTTTGGTGGGAGTCTTATATAAGCTCTACAAGGGATGAGAAGGATTTAAAACAAAACAAAACTCCTAAAAAACCCTCTTTTCTTTTCGTCGGTTAATGATGAGATTTATCAGGGTAACCACTTTTCTATTATTGTCCAACCCTTTATTTGGCCATTATGCTGTCAATTTACAACCAAACGCAAATTTCCATAATTAATTCGAGGGTACTCTGGAGTAAATTTTACCTTTAGCGCTTGCGCATAGCTCAAAATAGGACTATTTTGGCCAAAGAACTATTCTTATTTATTTTGGCCCTTTTTTTTAAATTTCATTTACTTAATGATCTCTTAAGAGCGGTTTGCTGTAAGAACCGACTAAGGGTATGCAAGATAGAAAAATCCGATTTTCTAAAAATCTGCCAGAATAAAGGCTTTTGTGAACAAGTTTCGGGTCGTTTAGATTTTTATTTATTTTTTAGTGAATATTTTCGTATTTTGCCCTTCGTGGCAGTCAAAATCAACGCCAAAATCGGGACTTTTCCGGAAGCTCCTGTTCAAATATTGAAAGCATCCTAAAAATGATTAACCCGGGGAGTTAAAAGATCTTATTTCCTCTGTGTATTAGCAGTGTCAAAGTTTCATGAAAAGCGAACTTGAATTTCTTATGAAATTTTTAAATTTATAGCCAACAACGGTCGTTACCGACAACCCAATTTAGGCTAAATTCAAGGCTCAAAAAAGCACTCTGGTACATGGCTTTACACAACGAGACTATACTCCGGGAAAGAACAATCACTTCAACTAAACATCCGCCGAAAAACATTTTGGGACAAATGAAACGGCGAATTTTGAGAGCGCTTTGAAAACAAGCTACTTGAGTGATATGAGCGACCCTTTGACCCTTCATGTCAACGGAAACTAACACACAGCAGCTCTTAAAATGTGACTTTCCTTCGCCAGAATACGAGTTTGCTTGTTTTTCTAGAATGTTTTCAAATAGAGGAAACTAGGATTTTGAATTTGGAGGCCTTTCTTCCCAGTATTGAGCGATGTTGGGCAATTTAGAGAAGTATGTTATGAAATTGACCTACTCTGTTTATCACCGAATTATACATTCAAAGTCTGTTTACAACGTGAATGCGGAACAATAACAAAGTGAAAAAAACCGATTCATGAAATGTTTAGGAAATAACTCTTACCTAAGTGAGCTTTTCCTGGCTGGAAACTGCAACTTTCATTGCAAAACACATAGCGAGATCGCCGAGCCATGTTGCACGTGAGTTGTCAAATGTTTCTACAGTGCGGCCGAGGTTCGCTACGTTAACGATTAACCAGATTTTAGTCCCGCATAGCGTGCAGTCAGAAACAACACTATGGTGCCGAACGCTTGTGCTTGATAAGCGAAAAAGTAGGGGGAAAAGGAAATAGAGAGCTTTTATTACATATATACTTATTATCATAAGTAGAAATGAAGAGCTGGATTATTTGGTCCAAGACATTTAATTGCTATTAAATGTACTTATTATTATATATATATTTTTAAGTTCAAACCGGTGACACGTGCTACTAAGCAAGTTCTCCCAATGTCGGTGGCCTTTAGGGTTAGAGCCTTATGGTGCTAGCCACACCGGTAGACAAGGCTTTTCATGCTGTCCTTCCTATGGATGTCGCTCGGGTGCGAGTTGTCATATGCGATGAGGTTATGAAAAATTTAATTTTATACTTAAAAAAGTACTTCATCCAGTACAATCTGGCAGGTATCGCAGAGATTTTTCTCTCTTAATATCTCCCGTTTGGGCAGCGGTACCTCTCCCTGTCCCTGGAAAAATGCTGAATACTCCGCATATCACCAGGACAATGATTCTCAACAAGCTAGCATGCTTCCCGGTAGGAAACAGATTTTACTGGATTCAGCACAGCAATCAACTTAAGACCCTTGCCCACCTGTACCCTAGTAGAGATAAATTTCCAAATTTATTAACTTTGAAATTACAACGACAAATCCTGGAGCGCCCCCTTTGAGTTTCCAACTTTCGAGGCTTCGACATCACATCTCCAAGTGCTTCGTTTCTGCAGTTCGTGGGTTTGACTTACGTGGAGCATGTTTTGATTTTGACGAAGGTAAATTTGTAACATCCGGTGATCTGTTATTTGTTGCTTCATTGACAAGCTGTCACGCTATGAATTCAACCACCCTTGAGTGCTAAAGGGGCGTTTTTCAAACTCGTTACGTTTTCGGGCAAGCGTTTCCTTTTTTTGCCTCTCCTCTCCTCTCCTCCCCTCCCCTCCCCCTCCCCGCTCCTTCCTTTTTTTGCGCTCGCCTTAATTTGGCGCGGCCAAAACGCGAAATGCCTCAAAAAGGCGGAAAAGTCTACGGAACTGCTTGCTACGCAGGCTATCGGAACTAACGGACTTAGACATATGAATGATTGTCACGATTTACAAATAGCATGCGAACTTCCTCAAGCGAAATTCGACGGTGTAAACATGCTAATCAATTTTGAGTTTTCTTGTGACACGGCAACAGTTTGGAGAGCGAGCGTTTCACGTCGACAAAGGAAAGTATATCAGCAAATCAAAATTGAAGATGAAAAATACTGAGAAAATACTGGCCTAATTTTTTCACTGAAACATTTGCCATGAAAAAGAGACTGCTAATCAAAGTTGAGACCACTTTCCCAAAAAAGTATTAGCAGCAAGTGAGGCAACAGATAGCGACAGTTTTTTTTTTTTGCGCAACAAACTGGGTACAGGCAAGAACCTGACAGATATTCGAGTTGCTAAGAAAGCAGATAGGTCGAGGTTGTTCTCCAGGTACTAGTTCCTCACTGCACGATGGATAAGTTGTTCTCTTCAGAATAATTTATAAGCTGCGTCACTCTGATAGGCAAATTGGCTTTTTACTTCGTGGTAAGCGTTTAAGTTATAGTGCTACGCTAGAGAAGCAAAAGTTCTATACCCGATAGATCGTATTAGATCAAGCTTGTACAGTTATAGCACGCCATCGCTTACAACACTGACCTGAACTTGTGCGACTTGCATAAGAAAGACAGCGTGAAAACGCTAAGCATACCCATGCTTAGGGCTGTTTTTTAGTATTTTGGCTTGGGTAGATTTATTTCTCGCATGGCGCAAGGTGCAATATCTTTCTTCCTTAGCGGACATTAGACCTTCTAATTAAAGACTTCTTAGTAAAGAAATAAAATGCGGCCAAGTCCATGGTTGAGTTATGTAACCAAGGGTAGGGGGAAGGGGGTAAGAACAGTAGAAAGTAGAAAAGTACCGGATGAAGCACTTAAATTTTAAAGTATAAAATTATTATAATTATTATTATTATTATTTTTACAATCCCATCGCTTATGACAAGTTGAACCTGTGTGACATGCGTAGGAAAGGCAGCAAGAAAAGGCTGAGAACAGCCGTGCTAAAGACTGTTTGTGAGTATTATCGCGTGTGCACATATGTATCCCATGCAAGGCACAAATCAGAGCACCTTCTGCCGTAGCGGAACCAGTCGAGGGAAGTGGCTGCTGATTCATCGAATAATAGAGAAAGACACTGATTTGTGTGTTTTCATGTGTTTTATTTACCAAAAGGTAAAATGTTTCACTAAGAATGGGAGTTTAAAGAGCCTTCTGGAGTGAAGAATTGAACGAATTCTGAGTGTTAACTGCGCTTCAGTCGCTTGCTCAACAAGGCTCTAACCTTTTATACTACAACGCTACATTTTAGCGTGCTCCCTTTGGTCGAAATCAATCACGTGACGCGATACTGTCTCTCCTCATTGGCACCTATCAACGCATATTGGCAATTTTCGCTCAAAATTTAGCGTTCGACGATAAAACAATAGAGGGATTCTGTCCCAGGCCCTATGTGTGATAGGTTCCCTGGGAAATTTGATGTCCAAACTTCATATAAGCCCTCGAACTACGTTCTTGGGCTAATATTTGTTGTGAACGGGCAACCTATTACACGGTAGTGCCATCAACGGAAAAACTCTATTGTTTAAATAGGCCACCAACTTTGGGAGAACTTGCTTAGTAGTGCGTGTCACCGGTTTGGACGTAAAAAAAAAAAGAAATATATATATATATATAATAAGTATATATGTAATAAGAGCTCTCTTTTTCCTTTTTTCCCCTACTTTTTTCCTATCAAGCACAAGCGTTCGTCACCATCTATATAGTGTTGTCTCCGACTGCACGCTATGCGGGCCTAAAATCTGGTTAATCGTTAACGTAGCGAACCTCGGCCGCACTGTAGAAACATTTGACAACTCACGTGCAACATGGCTCGGCGATCTCGTGATGTGTTTTGCAATGAAAGTTGCAGTTTCCAGCCAGGAAAAGCTCACTTAGGTAAGAGTTATTTCCTAAACATTTCATGAATCGGTTTTTTACTTCGTTATTGATTCCGCATTCACGTTGTAAACAGACTATGAATGTATAATTCGGTGATAAACAGAGTAGGTCAATTTCATAACATACTTTTAATTACCCAACATCGCTCAATATTGGGAAAAGAAGGCCTCCAAATTCAAAATCCCAGTTTCCTCTATTTGAAAACATTCTAGAACAACAAGCAAACTCGTATTTTGGCGAAGAAAAGTCACATTTTAAGAGCTGCTGTCTGTTGATTTCCGTTGACTTGAAAGATCAAAGGGTCGCTCATATCACTCAAGTAGCCTGTTTTCAAAGCGCTCTCAAAATTCGCCGTTTCATTTGTCCCAAAATGTTGTTTGGCCGATGTTTAGTTGAAATGATTGTTCTTTCCCGGAGTATAGTCTCGTTGTGTAAAGCCAAGTACCAGAGTGCTTTTTTGAGCCCTTAACTTAGCCTAAATTGGGTTGTCGATAATGACCGTTGTTGGGTATAAATTTAAAAATTTCATAAGAAATTCAACTTCCCTTTCAAGAAACTTTGACACTGCTAATAAACAAAGGAAATAAGATCTTTTAACTCCCCGGGTTAATCTTTTTTAGGACGCTTTCAGTATTTGAACAGGAGCTTCCGGAAAAGTCCCGATTTTGGCGTTGATTTTGACTGCCGCGAAGGGCAAAATACGAAACTATTCACTAAAAAATAAATAAAAATCTAAACGACCCGAAACTTATATTTTTAGAACTAGTTCACCAAAGCCTTTATTCTGGCAGATTTTGAGAAAATCGGATTTTTCTATCTTGCATACTCTTAGTCGGTTCTTACAGCAAACCGCTCTTAATGATCAGCTAACCTTTCCGCAGAAAAGAGTACCATGTGAATAGTCAAATTTCCCACGGAAAACGTGAATTTTTTCGTATGCGTAATTCTTTCAGAAATGGTCAAAATTTCTAAAAGTAAGAGACGTATGCAATATCTGTCCTTTCTGCCTTCCTAGTTGATCAAAGTGATCGCCTGAAGGAAAAGCTGATGACGTCAAATCTATTTTAATTAATATGCGTATTACCCTCAGGGGTTGAAAACGAATCCCATCCTAAAAGGGAATCCTTATAAGGGCACCGTCAAGAGACTACGTCAACATAGATCGCTTTCTTGGCAATGAAAATGAAATTCAATTATTTGAAATGTTTTAATTACTTTGGGAGGTACCGTCGTTCTGAGGGCATTAATGATCCTTCAGCAGAGCGATAGATATATTTTTTTTTCTCGGGAGGTGACGGTTAGAATGGTAAACTGTTAATGACGAAAATAGTTTCGCTTAGAAGTGGCGGATGAGAATACGCAGCTTGAGTACGATATTGAACTACGTACTCTTTTTTAAAATTATTATTTTCTTTTCCCGACAGACTTACTTGGTCACTCGGTTTTCAAGTACCATGTTCATCTTATGGCTTTTCGCCCTGATGGCTTTTCAAGAAGTTTGCAATGGACAGGACATTTCGCTGGTTTGTCCAGGAAGTTCCTGCAACTGTTCTTACAATTTAAATTTGGGTGTAGCAACCGTGTGCAGGGTAAATGACTTGAGAGATTTGGCGAAAGAAATTGCCATGCCAGACAGAATCCAGTCCTTGTAAGTGAATCAGCTGCTTCTATCAGAGAGTTTTTTTTTTGTATAGTTTATTTTGAGTCATTTTTCTATTGCGGCCAAAGCGTGTACGTGGCTGACCAGCTAACTGTTCCATGCCTGCAACTCAAATAGAGGAACGCTGCATTGATATCCAGAACCAACTTATTGGAACAGTCTGCCTGATGTACAGCGAATTCAAGGCGAAAAGAAATACCCACTAGTCATGGGAAATGAGCCTTTGCTTTAACATATCAAAATACTGAAAAGGTCCCCAGATTATCACAAAGCTCGATTGCTTTTAAGACAAGAATGAATTTTTTTCAAATAGAAAATTTCAGTACAAGCTCTCAACTTCCACCCTTAAACCTCTCTGCTGCCCTAACAGAAGGTCTATCTTTGAAGTTAGGGCATGTCGGAGGGTGAAAAGAAATCAGTTCTTCTTACATTGTTACACAGTCAACTGTAGTACCTAAACTTAAACGTGGAAGCGTGTAGTATTAAAACCTGATGCATATTGTCGCATCAGCTGAAGCGATTAATTTATTTGCTTATGGGAGCAAGCCTTAACAAAAGACTATTATAATGACCTAATTTAAGATGATTTCATTGAATTGCATTGCGCATCCTTACCTCGCGTATTCTTTTGCGAAATTAGCGCGCAAAATCGCGCGCATGTTCAGAACTTGGTAGATTTTCTGTGAGACTAAGATGTCCGGAGAAATATATAGTTGATTGTCCCTAAACGTGCATGGTAACCTATATTTTTCACCCCGTAATTTTCGCTTATCAAGCATTATCTCGACAGAGAAAAAACAACGCTAAAAATACAAACTTGTTCTCTAATAGATGAGTTAAAATCGTATCCTGGGGAATAAGAAGGCGAGAAACATCTTTTATACTCTAATCACTGTGAAACGAGTATAAAACATTTTGTAATTAATCTTCAATAAACACACCACACAGTTCTAGGGGCGAGCATCTCGTTTATTGATGTCCGTGAGCACACACAGGTTACAATTGCAAATCGGAACGCTAACAAGTATACAAATATACAGAAAACAGTACAGTAGGTTACACAAATTAAAAGCAAGTATAAAGAGATGCCTTCGAATGGTTTCTGCATAACTTACAATCTCTTAAATAACCAAACGAATCCCACAGGATTAATAAACAACTAAATCATTAACACAATCTTATGAATACATTCCTACATACTTCAGTTACATACCAAAACATTACAAAATACATTTATACTCTAATCACTGTGAAACGAGTATAAAACATTTTGTAATTAATCTTCAATAAACACACCACACAGTTCTAGGGGCGAGCATCTCGTTTATTGATGCTCGCGTTCGAAAAATAAAGAAAGAGAAAAGCTAATAATTAATGCTTAACAACCTAAACTACGAGAAACGGATAACAGAGAATCAAGTTTGTCTTTGACATAGCCGTCCTTAGCGCTGTCAGATTTCCATCTGCCGTGACGCTTAAATAAGCGATCGCTGATACCGGCATTAGCAGCAGCAGATGCACCTCCAGCCCTAAGACTATGCAAGCCAAACATACTCTTAGGATAACCTAACTCAGCAAAAGCATGCAAAACAATCTCTCTAGTCCTAGTGTAGCTCATACCCTCAGAACGTAACTTATAAGAACAATTGGATTTTTGATAATACAGGGCACGGAAAAAGGGTAACGTAGAAGACAGTTGCAGACCAGCGGAGCAAACATATCTTTCCAGCAAATCAAAAGGACAGGATATAGAACCCGTCTTGGCTAATAAGACTCTGGAACCATCCCTGTACTGATCTGTCTTACTCTTGACTATAGTAATCTCGACAAAGGTGTTATCGCAAAATTTAACATCACAGCAACGCAAAGCAGCTAATTCATTAAAGCGGAGAAATGCAGCATAAGCGGTAACACAAATAGCAGCTAAACGCAAATCTGAAAGGCTGGCGGAAGGGCCTGCAAATTTGATACACAATTCGTTAATCATAACAGGAGTAACAGGCTCTTTTTTAGAAACGGGTTTTGCCAACTTCCTCTTCCCAGCTTCCAGAATATTTTTAACTAAACTTGAATTACAAGGGGTGGGAAACCCGTACAAATTGTGCGCCCAACTAATGCCGTAACAGGCAGACTCTAAAGCAGAAATTGAACAATTACTTTGGAGCAAAAATTCCAAATATAAAGCAACTGAAATGTCATCTGATGGTAAAGGAGTAATCTCACGATGACAGGAAGCCCATTCTCTGAACTTCTGAAAAGCCCTTGAATACCGCTCTGTGGTAGAAGAAGCTTTGGCCTCAACCGCACGGGCAGGCAGGCATGATGCTAGTCTCCGAAGTTCGGGGTCAAGAAGACGACCAACTTTGTCTGCAAATGCATTTCCACCATGTAAACAAAAAACAAAGGAAGAAAATAAACACATAAATACTCCAAAATGTGTGAAATGGCCGTGTGAAACGGCGGTGTGAATAGCTGCACACCAACAAAAGGCCAGTGCCTATATAGCATCATAGAAGGCCAGTGCCTTCTAGCCAAACCGATCACAGAGCTCCATCGAGCAAGAGAAAAAGCACCGGTGTGCTAAAATTCTCCGATCCAAAAATAGCATTCTTATTGGACCCATGTAAGAACACATCTTTGCCGTTCTCAACGAAGAGGTAATCGATAACAAATAAATTAAAGGACCCTTGCGAATCTACCAGAAGAGGCCAAAAAGGTGCGGATGGCCAATAAGGAATGACTAATATACCTTTGCATTTGCAAAGGCAAACATGGCGAATGACTCTGGTCACCAGTGTGACAGGAGGGACTAACCAGCAAAACTCGCCAGCCCAGCTGAAAGCAAATGAATCCACGCCTAGGCAATACGGATTGTAAAATCGAGAATAGAACCTAGGAACTTTGCAATTTTTGGAACTAGCGAAACAATCAACTGAGCACTGTCCCCAGTAGGACGTAAGTGCGTAAAAATAGCAATCCTTAACTTTCCAGTCGTCGCAATCAACGATTTTGCTAAGATAATCCGCTTTATCGTTGAGGGAACGAGGAATCCATTCGACGTCTAAGTCGATATTATAATCCCTGGTGACATAGAAAATATCCACAGATAATTTATGCAATTCTTCTTTCATGCTGCCCGATCAACAATAATAGGGACTGCTTGATTATCAGTGAACCATTTAACAGAACTATTAGACAAACGTAGTGCGAAACTTTGGAGGGCAAAATAAACACAATGAAGTTCCCTCCAAGTGGAGCTTTGACTCATTTCCAGTGGGTCCCAGTTCTTGTGTGCAACTGGAAAATCATCCATAGATAAATAGGCGGCACAGCCCAGAGAGCTAGCGTCTGAATACGCAATCCGAGTAACTGGGCGAACATCCTCTGAAAGGGGCCTAGAATTAAGACGAAGTAAATTTTCCCGCCAGAAAATTAATTCCTTGCGAGATGGCAAATCCAAAAGAACAGACGACTCCCACCCTGCTCTGCAATCCAAGGCCCTGTGCAAGTTTTTGGTCATAAGCTTACAAAGATTACCAATAACAAGCATATTAGAAATAATATCTGGTTACCCCACTGAATGACCAACAAAACCCCAAAAAGTCTTGGTCGGGAGGAAATATATCAATATGGTGACATCCCGATTTAATGTCAAATGAATAGAACCAATTTTGGGAGTGGTCAATAAATGAATTGAGCATGGTTTTAGCGTCTTCAAACTTAATTGTGAATTTTTTAACAAAAGAATTAGGATACCTGAGGTCTAATATTAGCCTCTTCTTGCCGTTAGACTGAATGGAAACAGACAAAGGGTTAATTACTGAAGGTTGAGACGAGCATTCCACAACAGAACCAACAGCTAAAAGATCAGTAATTGCTTTGTGAACAAAATCCGCATGCTGCAAGGAAGACTTATTATTACCGAAGGTGGCAGGAGCAGGTGTAAAATAAAAAAGGAATTTTGTAGCCTTCCAAAATGGTTTGGCGAATAAACCAAGAAGCGCCTATATACTCCCAGAAACTAATATTACGCCTTAATCTACCTTTAACGGCAATGTTCTGCACGTCCTCTTGATAATCCGGACAAATTTCCGGAGAATCATGAAAATTAGGATCGCTAGTCGATTGGTAGAAAAAGTCAACTGGGTCACAATCGCCCAGAGAATTCACTGGAGATACAGGTAAAGGATACTCATCTTGTCCCAATCGTTTTAAGGCAGCATCGTATTTGTCCCTGGACCCATCATCCGTTTGTTGGTTTGGTGCTCGGTGGGTTTCGAGTGAGGTTGTTGCGACTGGGACAAACTGAGGAATTTGCCCAATGTCCGCGTTGGCCGCAGCTGAAACATTTGTCAGCGGGAACTGGTTGTCTTGCACGAAAGGACTGATGGCGAAAGGGCTGTTGAAGATTGAAAGAATGCTGAGCAGGAGCAGCCGAGAAGGAAGTTTGGGTTTCCGTTGCTGACTCACGCTGCGGAGCTCTGGGACGGGCAGGTTGAAATTTTCTTTTCTTTTCACGAATCTTCGACAGCGCCCTCTTCTCGGCTGAACGGAGCTTTTTCTCGTCTTCTGAATCGTCGGCGAGTTCGTCGGACTCATACTCTTCAACAGCAGTCCAACCTGCGGGGCTCTTGTCGGCGAAACGCACAAGTTTGTTGCGCTTATCGATGAGCTTCTTTGCTTCTTCGAGATCGGAAGTTGCAGAAGAGACTTTCCCTGCGCGAAGGTTCTTAGAGGCCGTCTCGATTTGGTCGAGGACGTTGAGATTAAACTCGAACTGTACTCTGTTACCTTTATAATTAAAGGTATTCGAAGCTTTCGTCTCAGTTTTCAGCTTCTTTAGCTGGCTCTGTGTAAGGATGTCTTTCTCTTCAAGTTCGCGCTTGAAAGAAGTGAACTTCTGATCAAGCTTAGAGTCTAACAGTTGTGAAAATAACCGAAGGGTTTCGGCATTAGACAAGGAATCCTCATGTTCAAGAGGCGTAGTACTTTGGGAATCACGAGGAATATCGTGCTGTTCGGAATCGGACATCACTAAAAGCAAGTATAAAGAGATGCCTTCGAATGGTTTCTGCATAACTTACAATCTCTTAAATAACCAAACGAATCCCACAGGATTAATAAACAACTAAATCATTAACACAATCTTATGAATACATTCCTACATACTTCAGTTACATACCAAAACATTACAAAATACATGAGTTTGATGCCATTGGAGGCTGAGTGACTTATTCGTGACAAATATGTTAATTTATTCCCAGTGCTTAATACAAACACATCTATCACACTATTTAATTTGCTTTTCTCGTGTTCTAGTAATGGAATGTCGAAGTATTTAGCACGGCAGTGCTAATCAGGGACACTATAAATAAGAGAAGTAACATGACAAATGGAACATTAACATTTAAAATAAACCCCATCCGGTGAGAGGCTTACCAGTTGACTTTATACAGGAGTGGACTGCCGTAAAACAAATCCAAGTGAGGAAGATTTGAATCCGGGACCCCCGGATTACATGTCTAGCGTCCTAACTACTCGGCCACGCCACCTCCCTTAAATAAGATTGCGTTTCGTAGGTGACATCTCAAACAATTAGCGGCAAAATTGAGTAAATCATATCTCTTTACGGGCATGGTGAACTGTTCCTGTTCCAAAAATTACGTGTTTATAAACAACCAGAGAAAGTTTCTAAACAAAAGTGACGTCTACAATTTTTATTTCGAGAGTCATTTTAAAAGACAGCCAAGGGGTGTTTATTCATGGCGAAGAGAAGAAAGGGCAAGAGTTCTCTATGCCAGAATTTTCGGCCTCTTGCTGGGCTTGTGATCACTTAAAGTGGATTAAAACAAAAGGTTCCAGAGACATGTGCACCAAAAATGACAGCTAACCAACATTTGTTTCCGCGACGCCAAGAAACACCCCTTTTTTCTTGTCAAGGGCGCCCGTTAACAACCTAAATAGCTTTCTACTGATGTATTGTTGTTTTGGTTTCATTCAGAGAAGTCTCCATTAACGCTAAGAAGACGGTCCAGGATGGTGTCTTTGTAAATTTCACGAGCCTTGTACACTTGTAAGTATTTTTAACAAAACATCTACCACAAAAACAACTGTAAACTTGCTACAAATTTCTCTCCATATTAAACTGTACCTTGATAGTAACACTTTAGAAAAAAGGTGTCACTAGGTGTATGGTGAACACTTGCTGAGTTGTGAATACAGTCGAACCTCCATGGGCGACCACTTCTTGTAAGCGATCCCCTCGTGTAATTTTGGGTGGCTGCTCAAGGACGGTTCAACTGTGTCTCCAAAGAAACGCGAAATCTTACCACAAAAAGGGTTATAATTTATGTCTAAAACTGTTTGTAGTAAACCCCACCTGACTGTAACAGTGCAAAGTAGAATGACACTAGGTGTATGGAGACAAACTAAATTTTTTGAATATTTGAACTGCAGGTCATTGGCAGAAAATGAAGTATCCGTAATTTCTCCACGAGCCTTTGAAGGACTCCTCAAACTTAAAACCTTGTAAGTTTATCATTTACTGTTCAAAATCATTGTTATTTTTATCGTACCCATACATATTTGAAAAAAATTGAAATCAACATTTGCTCCTTTGAACTATTGTGCTTTCAGTTAGACTTTCGTTGAACTTCAACTTGAGATTTTAGCTTCAGAAGTGGTCAACTAAGGAAATATCAAATGTTTGTCGAAATGGGTAGCTGCTGCTTAATGTTCGGTTGCATAGATGAGGCTAAGGTTAATTCCACAAATTGTTTCTGTTTTATTGATAGAAGCCTAAGCAAGAACAGCTTAGAGATCTGGGACGGCGATGTGACCCATCAACTGCCTTCTCTCCAGAAAGTGGATGTTACTGCCAATAAAAACTGGACAACACCTCAAAACGTTCTCAAACATGAAAGCTTACAAGAGTTGGAAGGAATTTACTTGAATGTCAACTGCCAAAGCTGCCGCATTCTCAAAAGCAACGAAATACTCAAGGAAGGTTATGAACTTGGATTAACATCAACAGATAATGGAGGATTTACTGCTCAGTTAGTTTACCTTAAGAAAACATTTTCCCTGAAGAGTTCATACAGTTTTCTAGCGACTAATAGCTTTTTTCCTGCGTGCACTTTGGAAGATGCGCGCTGCCAAAAAAGTCTTCGAGTAGTAACAGAAGCAAATGGATGCCTTCAAGTTGTAAAATCTCTCCTAGTCGCTGCGTTGCCAATCGGAATCATCGGCATGTTCTTGAACGTTTTCGTTTTCGTAGTAACTTTATCGACAAAACTTCTTCGTCAACACCCTTATCTTATTTTAGTCAGTTTTTTGGCTATAGGGGACACAATAGCAGCTATCTACATGACAGTTGTGGCAAGTGTTTATCAAGCGATGCCACTGGTGGAATTCGACACGAAAAGAAAAGTTTACTGCGATTACATTGGTTTCTTGGTTATTTTTGCTGACGTGATCACCATCAATATCTCCTTTCTTTTGACGATTGAGCGATATTTGGCCACCGTGCTTTGGTCGAGGCCGAATGTGAGAATGAAAATGAAACACGTATTACTAGCCCTATTTCTGTCAATACTCATTGGAGTAGCATTGTCAGTTTGGGGACTATTTGATGACTATTTAAACGTTGGTGGCTTTGCGGGGTACATCTGTTATCCAATTCCAGATCTAAAGAACCAACAATATCGTGTTTACACCATCTCCGTGGTAGCTGCTGCAATCCTCGTTCATGTGGTAACGGTTGCTATGTACTTGCATATTTTTATCGTAGCACGGAATTCAGGCAGACATGTTGGGATTGCGAGAGAAGCAACGCTTGCGAAAAAAATTGGGACCATGGTGTTCACTAATGTAATATTCCACTTTCTTCCGTTTGCCTCCGCTGTAGTTGTCATAACAACAGGCAGCTTTGCTGGGTCGTCTGCCGAGGTATCCGTTGCTGTTGTAGTGGGATGTCTCGTTATTTTACCAGGGATAAATTCCATTATGAATCCTATTCTCTATGGTTATAAAAACGACAAGTTTCGAAGAAGCCTCCAGACTCGGATTCATTGTGTAACGCCAAGAGTGAATTCTTCAAGACAAGAGAGAACAGCAAACTCTCCGCCTGTCATCCTGTTAAGTCACAAAACGAATAAAGAACACACAGGTGGGACCTTAGGACAAAACAGGCACGCGAAAACAAACTAAGTCGCTCCTTTAAGTCTAGTCATTATGTACAATCCATGATTATCTGATAATGACACAGGGATGATAAATAAATTTTACTGTCTGTTAGTGGGTTTCTCTAGCGCAAATCTTGTGGCCTATGAACCTAAAATATTACAAAGTATATTTTTTGTTCCTCAATGAATATAGAACATAAGGCGTAACACCCACGCGCGAGAAGTGCGTAACATGCGCACTCGCGAAAGCTGCAACCCCGTGAAACTCGAGGCGGGTAAATCTCGTGCGCACTCGCATGTTTTGCTTCTTCGCGTGGAATATTCTGTAGAGAAAACAGGAATTTTATAATTTAGTGTTTTCTTTTTAGAATTATTTAATATACTACGTAAACTAGCTAGTCTTTTTATTCTTTTTAAGTCATTTTTAATGTTGTACTCTTTTATTGATCTTTTATCTTTTATTATATACATATTGTAACGTTTTTTATATTGATGTGTAATTTTAAACAATCTGTTAAGCGCTATTGGATAGCGATAGAAATAGCGCTATATAAATAAAGTATTCTTCTTCTTCTTCTTCTTCTTCTTCCTCTTCTTCTTCTTCTTCTTCTTATTATTATTATTATTATTACTATTATTATTATTATTACTATTATTATTATTATTATTATTATTATTATTGCCTTTAGTTTATCCTAAGGGGCAACCTTGAAAGATTAAAAATATCTACTATTATCAAAAGCACATCTTATAAGAGTGAAGTTTCTCTCCGGCCAAACTGCATAAAAGGTTAACAAGAAATAATATTGATTAAGGTTATAAACAAGGTCAATATTGGATTTACATTTTTCTGTTGTCAGATTTCAACAATTACAACTAGCCTTCACTTGATTTATACGAAAATAGCCATTAGCAAAACACTCGTTAATGCCAAATTCCTTAACACGTAACAAGAAGTAAAAAGAGAAGTAATTAAAAGAGGCAAATTAACCAAACGGAATCAAAACATTGACGAAATGTTCACTGAAAGCTGACTTGATCAAGGCTTTCTGTCATCCATAGAAAAATTTAATTTCAGATCAAAAGTTGTGTTTAAAACCAACTAGAACATCACTGTCTTTTATGCTTGGATTAGTATAGTTGTGAAAGAAAACCTCGTTTTTTTATTCGTTGCTAATTTGTCCCATTTACTGTCGGTTTGGGGTTACTGACTTCAGATCGCTTTGTACTCTGGGCTATCCTCCTTCCAAAGTTCTTGAAATTCTAATGAGCGTTTCATGAGAATTTTGTGCATTTTTTTAAAAGTCACAAAACGATCGATCTAATCTTTTTGTTTAGCAGCTTATGCGCAACATTTGAATATATTTTACGGCCAAGATAAATAACACGCAAAAAATAAAACGCCTACTGAAAAAAATCGGAAATTTAACGGAGGAAGTATTTTTAATAGTCTAGAATTAAAAGTTAAAAGAGAATTGAATTAATTACAATCCGCCAGTTAAAATTACAGCGGACAAGTGTGGACATGTAGACATTTGTTCGAGTTCGTCACAGACTAAACTTTTGCAAATAAGCAAACTCAGCTGGTAACGAACGGCGAGGAGCTCAAACATATTTGGTTCTTGTAATTTTACCTGAAACGTGTGCTGTGGACAGAATCAGTATCGCTAGTGTATCCAGGAAAATCATGCAACTGTTCTTACAAGCTACACTTGGATGTAAGAAGACTGGTCCATGCTGTTTTCCTCTATTGAAAACTGTGAGGATCTGTTAAACGTTTTCCATGAGGTTATACGCACAGGTCTCGACCTGCTGATGCCAGTTAGAAAAATTCGTATTAATACATCCGATGCTCCTTGGATGACACAACATCTGAAATCACTAATTCTGAAAAGACAAAGGGCTTTCCACAGAAACGGCGCTGAGTCCCCGCAGTACAAGTTTTACAGGAACGTTGTAAACCGTGAAAGAAAGGCACGTAAAGCTACATTTTACAAGTTTAAGGTTGAGCATATGAAAGAAGAAAACCCGAAGGTGTGGTGGAAAGAAGTGAAGCGGCTGTGTGGTGCGCAGTGCTTCTCAGGGAATGTAACCAGTTAAATACAAGCAGATGGCGTTGAAAATCTTTCCGCGAAAGAGATGGCTGATGTGATCAATTAGGCCTTTCTAGAGCCCTTGGAGGAGTATCGGCTACCCCAATCGCTGGCTCAGTTACCCGTGGACGGGGATTCCCCGGAACTCATTGAAGTATCTGATCATGAGATGCGCATTTATAAGTTACTGGTGAAGCTAAATCCATCTAAGGCATGCGGTCCCGATGAGATCCCGAACTGGCTGCTGAAGGAGTATGCCGAACTTCTCGCTTTTCCATGAAGCAAGATCATCAACGCCTCTTCCACGAACAGCGTCTTCCTCGTATATGGAAGCTGGCAAATGTATCACATATTACAGAAGAGGAAACCAGTGAAGGACCTTAAAAAAGATCTCAGGCCCATCTCCTTAACAGCTTGTTTGTCCAAAGTCACCGAGGACTGTGTTGTGTCTGATTATGTCAAACCGGCGGTTCTCAAAGTTCTTGATCCTCAACAATACGGAGCGGTTCCCAAGCCATCGACTACACAAGCTTTATTACACAGGGTTCACTGCTGGGCAAAAGAAACGGATGTCAACGGCGCCACTGTGAGAACTATACTATTTGACTACCGCAAAGCATTTGACTTAATTGATCACAAAATTCTCCCAGACAAGCTTTGTAAGCTAGTTTTGCCAACTAGTATAATTAATTGAATCATTGATTTTTTGACCGACCGTTCACAACGAATCAAACTTGCTGATGTGTGTTTTTCTGAGTGGGGTTCAGTGCCCTCAGGCGTGCCAGAGGGAACAAAGCTGGGACCGTGGCTTTTCCTTGTTTTAAGAAATGATTTAAATCTTAGCCATAACTTAAATGCCCAGCTATGGAAGTATGTTGATGATACGACAACTTCAGAAGTTGTCGTTAAAGGAAGTGACAGCAACGCACAACAGTTAGCAGATCGCCTAACCTGCGATCAGGCTCTATTTTCGTTTCACTCGGTGAAACATTCAGGCGGGACGGGCGAGACGAAAAATAGAGCCTGATACAATCCTTCTACAGAACGTCTGCCGCCCACTTTTTTGATTGATTGACATTCAACAAAACAGCCAATCAAAATTTGTTCTGCTTGCACGCTCCTCGGTATGCAAATTTCCCATAACGGCATTGGCAAAAAGTCCTCAAATGTCGGCAAAAATAAGAAAATCACAGGCTACGATAAATCTTGGCAGTAGCGCTCAAATTTACACCTTGAAGGAACGCGCTCCGGTATTTTAAATAGTTGCTCTGTCTGAGCTGAAACTGCATGAAAATTCAGAACACGACGAGGTTGTCATGTACCAAAATATGCTGCATGTTTGAATCCTTTCTCATTTCAGGTGGTATCCAGAAATATTCTCTACGCATTTGTCACCAATTTTCTGCGTAAAATACCTTGGGAAATTAAGAGAAATACCTTCAGTTTCACTCTTTAGAATATAGACATCAATAAACCGTTTATAAACAAACGAGTGTTTTGTTATTTAATTTAGTTCCAGAAGTGATAAATATTTGAGATTACCAGCGATTTCATCAAGGGCCTCTGCTCGTAGGGTAATTTCATCTCTAAACAGCAGCGAATTTTAAAACGAAGAACATTTATTATAAACCTAGTCAGATCCTTTGATATCAATGTCAGAGATCAATAAAACGACATTAGTAACACTGAATGAATACACAGAAAGTCTGTATTACTTAGGTAAAAATAAATATAGCATCTCGCTGAGTGCGGCTCTCGCTAAACATCAGTTTACCGTTAAGTTTACCGAATTATCGGTTGACTTGTTGATCACTCTTGGCGAAAGATACTAGTCCCTCTGCTGTTCATTTTGTTTCGTAAAACGCGGAAACAGCCACTACTCTGTTTTTATTTTCAATACTAGCTGAAAGCCTTCAAATGAATATTTCGAGACACGATGCGATAAAACGGGATGTGTACTTCACTGTTGCTGTACTTATCTGCTCCGAGTGAGAAAGAGCTTGCTTCAAACCGGACGCCATTCTCAGGAGAGAAAGAAATGATGGCAATTTTCCTAGAACGACGCGAATATCTTTCAGCGACACGTTTACCTCGGCAGACTTGTTCCTTGGCGATGGCGGTGGGATCGAAAATTTACTTCCGTTGACAGCTCTATTGTTAAAGGGCCAATCAGATTGCAAGATCCCGCTGCCAAAATTTGGCCGCCGTGCACGAACTCTTGTGAGAGATTGTATCAGGCCCTCTTTTAGCGAGCGACCCACGTAAGAGAATATGAGAGCGATGCTAAAATTCGGCCTGCTCGCAGGTTACAGATCGCTGTAGCTCAGTGGTCCTCTGACAACAGAGTAAATCTGAATAGTGACAAGTGCAAGGAACTAAGAATCTCATTCGCTAGAAACCAGCAGGAATTTCAGCCCATCCTTGTAAATGGACAAGAACTAGAAGTTGTCCAAAGCGCGAATCAAACTGCTTGGTGTAACAGTAACCTGTAATTATCGTGGAACGAACATGTTAATGATATAGTTCAGAAGGCTTCGAAACGGTTGTATTTTCTTGTGTTCCCTGCCAACAGAGGCCCCTTTTCCTTTGTATTCGCTGAGCTGACGGGCGGGACGAAAAGGGACCTCTGCCATGGGTCGAAATGAACTGTGTTGAGCATGCGCCACGGTTACTTAGCGACCGAAACGCTACGTGATGCTTTTAGCACGTGATCAGCTGACGACTCCCACCTTTCTCAACTAGCGCGCGAAAAACACCTGCACAGTTTGTTGTCGTGATTGGCGAGTTCACCAAAACCCTAAAAGAAGTAGACAGTTCGTCTAGTGATAGTTGTTGTCTAATCTACGGTATTTATTTCAAGTTATCTGGACAAGGAAGCTTTTTTAACATGACCACAACTCCAGGAATCGAAGAGAATTTAAGGTGATTCCATCGAAAAAGAAGTTGTAATGAGAATTTGTTGAAACTTTGCACAGTTATTTATTACACCTAGTACATCGAAAACATAAAATAAAAAGAGGGGGTCACCGTGTCTGATTTTACGCTACAGGGCTGTAGTATATAGGTACTTTGCTAGCTATCGACAGCAATATTAAAAAGCCTTTCCTTGTACTAGAGACATCCACTACTTTAAGAAAGTTATCCCTAGCAATAAAATATAAGCATTATTCTTGTGATGTCCAAACAAGGTTACAGTAAAAGGCCCTAAAGTTGCCTCAAAAATAAAAGTAATGAAATAATAAGCAAATCGAGCACATGCACGCTTCCAGTGAAATGCCTAAAATCAGATTGTAATAATGAATTAATCAGAATATTTGAAAATTGAATACTGAAAATTTCTTAAAATTTGGATATATCACGCAGAGTCGTGTTTTCTTCAAATAAATGGAATAAAAAAGAGGGGTCACCGAGTTCGTTTTGGAGAAATTGACAACTCATTTCTCTCAACAGCTCAGTTTTCATAGAAAACCTACCAAGTTTCGAACGCGCGCGCACGAGTGCGCGCGCTAATCACGCAAAAATTGATGCGCAGAAAGGATGCGCAATGCAATTGAATGGAATCACCTTAACCCATTGAAGGCTGCGTGTTTTATGATCGCTTCACTAAATTAGCAGTTGGTAATAAACAACCAATGTGCAGTACGAAAGGACAATTTATAGGTTCGAAAAAACAACACTCACTTGATCTAGAATAGTTAAAATTTCTTACTTTTAAATAAAATACACTAGTTGTCTATTAAGAATTAGCCAAAAATACAATCTCAAAGTAAAAATTTTGAAAATTTCCGCAAGAGATTTCTCATGTTGTCTCGCGCGTGAAATCAAACCACAACAGAGCATTTGTGTCTGTTTAGGTCAGATTACTACTTTTCGAAATTTTATGAATAAAGGTACACAGAAGAAGAGACAGTAAATTTTTCTAAATAATACATTTATTAAAACACGCCTTTACTTGTTTCTGAAGACCAAACGGGTTCAATTCTTTCTTCGAGGGAAGCTACTTCGCTCGATGTGCAAGTTATTTTGAAGAGCATTTGGTGATGCGAACTGTGCACGTTTTTCAAAACTTTTACGAAAACTGTAAGGAATATGAAGAATCCCTCAATTAAAAAGCGATTTCGATACAAATTTACAATCAAATGTGTAGTTTACTCTACCGTAGACTCGTAGAAGCATTTCACAGAAAGTCCGCAGCTCGAAAAATCTTGGAGGTGGAAGGTTGTCCTTCGCCTTGACAGATGTTTTCTTCGCTCTAAATTCCATTCCTTAACTTGTCGAGTGTTTCTTAGAGCTTCTTCTTTCCATTGTTTATCTTTCCGTCGTCCATGTTAACAAAAACGAGAGAAAGTAAACGCAACTCTTCACGAGTTTAGTTCTCTTTCCAGGACGGCATGTTACTATGCGGGCTCACTAAATGACAGCGGAATAACTGTAAAGGAATGCGCGAGATACAGTGGGCTCAAGTAAAGGTCAGGAAACAATACAGGGAGCACGCGTTTCGGAAACCGCCGTCCACGACCATGGACGGCGGTTGAATCAAAGGGAGTTTCGACCCATGGCAGAGGTCCCTTTTCGTCCCGTCCGTCAGCTCAGCGAATACAAAGGAAAAGGAGCCTCTGCTAGCAGGGAATTTCTTGTGCAGTTAAAAAGGGCAAAGCTCCCTTGCAAAGATCTAGTTCTTTTTTATATCACATGCATTAGATCTATCTTAACTTATGCCGTGCCCGTTTACCATTACGCACGGCCCATGTACTTGCAGCGTGAACTAGGAACGTGTCCAAGAAAGAGCGTTATCAATTATTTGCGCGTGTTTAGATTACAAAGAGGCACTAGATGTAGCAGGTATCCCTACTATTGTTTCATATAATGAGGGTATCTGTAACAGTACTTTCACCTCGATCATTACTAATAAG
Source organism: Siderastrea radians (assembly GCA_964017195.1). Lineage (NCBI taxonomy): Eukaryota > Metazoa > Cnidaria > Anthozoa > Scleractinia > Rhizangiidae > Siderastrea > Siderastrea radians. The sequence goes on along the minus strand of OZ024890.1, from coordinate 50,857,379 downwards.
GAGCATAGACTGAATAGTTTGCTGCCTGCCATCAATCATAACCCATATTCCTCAAGGGAACATAGGCGCGTTGCAATTCCTAAGTGGAGGGCCAATCGCTTTAGAAATACATTCATTATGTCCTCCTGTATTAAAAATAATGTCTCAACATGTACTAAATTGTAAGTACGTTTTTAAGGTTTAGGCTTTAGGTTTTAATTTTTTCATACATGATTATGTAAATAATATTAGTCGTAAAATGTAAATACGCAATTCAGCCCTTGGGCTGTATAAGTATTTATTTATTAAACTATCTATCTCTCATCTCTCTGTGTGCAGAGTAAATTACGTTAAAGATTTGGAGAAAGGCATTGCAGTGTTAGACCGCTTTCAATCACTGCAAGTTTATCGGTGGTGCCTGTTTGAGTGTTTGGTTCTGCTGCATGCTGCAGTTATCTCCCTTACGACAGTGCTTGTTGAGGGAAATGGGGAGCTGATCGGTGGACGCGTAAAATCAATGGCTACGAGAAATCACACCATGAAAAGTAGCGTAATTTCATTTAAGCGAGTTTAATTTACGAAAAAAATCATGTCCTAGTTTGGTATCGCACTTGGTATGTTTTCTCATCGAAAAACTGATTTGAAATTTGAAAAGACGTTAACGAGCTTTCAGCCGTAGCATTTAAAAGTAACCCATTTGAAAACATGTGTAAAATAACTAAGCTCATTTCTTGTCGGGGGTACTAAAGTCAATAGGAAAGGGGAAACTGAACTTCGACATGACGCAATTGGGCTATTACCACATGCTCAGTCCTTGTTACAGCTCACTTTTCTTACAGAAATGCTACAGTTTTGCTGGAAAAACTGAACTGATATTGAATTGATGAAAAGGCTAACAAACTTGGGTACGTGCGATTGGCGTGTTTCAACTCGTCGTTAGCTGGATGAAACGAACGGAACAACCACTTGTTCATTTAGGTGCCTTGTAACAGTAACTAAGTGCCTTGTAACAGTAACTAAAGTCACCTGATACTAAGATAAGCCCCCACCTGATTACACGCCCATGGGCTTATTTTAAGTTTACATCCCAAGAACGAATAAGGCATAAGATCCTCCTATTACAAGAACCCACACAAACTACAGTATTATTCTACGTGCGTAAATAGCAATCTGAACACTGTAAGTACAACAACAACGGCCTTATTTACCACGCCAGGGTGAACTACAAAAACAAACTAGCAAATTTACATTGCATGAAACGAGATAGTTTTAAAGTTCGATCGTACGATCATTGCTTTTGCCGTATTCTCGTACACCTCTTGACTCTTGAAAGCGTACAGAAAGTATTTGAAAGAAAGTTTAACTCCTCCAAATTATACCGACATTTTTTCTGGCGCCTTGAGGCGCAAAATCTCTTACAATTTTAAGTCGAACCATTTTTCCTCCAATAATACGCACCCACCGAAATTAACCCCACCAAAAAAGATTTTTTGACAAGCATAAGCCCTGAATTTATTAGATTTTCACCAAGTGGTGCCCCAGATCTGGCAATTTCTGTAGCTCAAGTGTTGTCCTGCCCTGGTACCTAACTTTGGGGACCACCGAGCGCTGACATGGCCTCAAAGGATAAATGCTTGCTTTGGGCGCGTCTGACAAAAATCCTAATTTAAAGCAATACTAAATTAAACAAGAATCAAAGAGCATTCACCAAATACGCACATCATAAAACTATGAACAGAGCCTGGCCATCAACAAAAATGGAGATAAAGTGGTTAAAAGGAAAGGAAAAAACCAAACAACGTAAGAATAACAAATAACAGCAAAAAAACATAACCTGAAGTAATATAAAACAAGACAAAAAGGTTAAAAAAAGGATAATAAAATTGAGAAACGATGCCTTAAAATTAACTTTTCTTTCGCTGAACCTCCAATTACTACTGGGAGGTCAACCGTCATATCGCTCAATAGCACCAGTTTTCAGAATGACAACCTCAGGCTCGAAAGAAAAGACGATCCGGGCGACAGATCGCGCTTGCACAATGTGCAGGCTGAACTCCTACCGATGCCATGTAGACTAAGATGGCGGTGCCAACGAGTTGGAAATCCATGCTTGCATGCAAATCAAACGCTTAACGAGTTTCCTAAAACAGGAACTTAGAATGTTAAGCCTAGCGTTCAAGTTGCACGTGTTCCCTGGCGCCTTTTACATTTTTCCTTTTTCGTTTTTTTTACATTCATGACTCTTTTGACTCCGCAAGCAGCCTCCCATCCAGTCGTTTTCAGGGAGTCCTATAATCCTCTTCCACACTACTCCCCTAAATAATGACTGCATGGGAGGCAACTTTCAGAGGCGAAAGAGTCATGGCTGTAAAAAATAATGAAGACAGAAAAATGAAAAAGGCGCCAGGGAACACGTGCAATTCGAACGCTAGGCTTAACATTGGAAAAATAAAACAGTCTTTAGAAAAAAGGAGAAACTATAAACACAGAGAGTTTGGACATTTGTACGGAAAAAGGGATTCCGCGTATCTCTTCACTAAGAGCGGATTCATTTGCAGCATACGCATATAGTCGCAGCATTTGTCCATTAGAATTTTTTCTTGTCGTCTTTTACGCTCATAGGCAAATGCGACAACTGTAAGCGTATGCTGAAAAAGAATCTACCTTAAATCACTGTGACTTAAACTTTAACACGAATTAATTATTTTCTGTTCTGCAAAATCTTCTGAGTAATGAAAACTAATGGCCACAATTTTTTTATAAAACTCCCAGTTTAGATGCAATTTTTCCTTAAAACGTCAGCCGAAACTTGACCGCATTTTGCCGTGGTTGTGGGAAATCCAATTGTCACTTTTTAGATAATAGGTTTGGTTCACAGGTTCAAATTATTATATTTTACGTTAAAATACCACAACTTTCGTGCGTAAAATTTCTAACGTTCACAATTTCTACCCATTGTTTTTCAGCAGTTAGTTAATGTCATTATTAACAGTAATGCAAGACAACTGGAAGTTACCGAGTTTAGGAGATAAAGATAGCGTTTCTGTGCTTGTTTTTAATTAAGTGCGTTTTTCTTAACGTAAGAACTTCAATTGTAAATAGGCAATGTCTTTTTGTTATATCCCATAACGTGTAGCCAGCCGATAAACAAAAATGTTTCAAAGTTCCCACATTGAACGTTTTCTCACTTTTGAGAGAATGAAGAGATGAAAGAGAAAAAAAAAAAGCAGAGTTCACCGAGCGCCCAAGAGAGTTCAGCCGGTAATGAGTTATTACTGATCATGAAAACACCTACCACTGCTACGTTTTTCTACATTTCATCCCCAGCGCGCGCTCTATCTATAACATGGCATCAGCCAAGTAGCCAGGACAGAGCTGAATAACGCACTGCGCATGTTCGTTACGTCACTGCTCTCCTCCTCTCTCGTCCCCAGAGCTGCGATCCTTACGGTCAGCGTCACGGATCGCAGCTCTGGTGTGGAATGTGAATGAGTTACTGAATGAGTCAGTTTCTTGTTAATTGTGTTCGAAAAGGACAATAAATTGTGGAATATTTTGTTCTTAACGCACTTAATTTAGTGCTGGGAAATGTTAAAAGAAGAATTTGGTGTCTTTGGCGATATCATTAAGGTAAGTAAAGTTTTCGTTCAATAGAAATTGTGGTTGAAAAGCTTTTTATTTTTAAAAGCTGTATTGCGGCAAGTCGAAGCGTCGTAAAGCGGCTGTGTCACTGTTCATAGAGATACCTTATTCTCTTACAACAAACTTTTAAAATTTTATAACTGGAAATTTTTAAACTTGTAATGAAGCAAGTTGAAAGTTACACTAATGCAGACATGTACTTAATTTTAACACCGACCATAGTTTTTGTTCAATGGCGGTGTTGCTCCGTAGAAACCAAAATCTTAATTTAAGACGTTTCTAATGAACGAAAGCTTTACATACCTCAGTGATAATAATGTTATTAGAATTTTTGACAGTTTACTCTTGACTGAAGCGGTGTCATGGTTTTGATAGGAACACCTGTTGTTGTCTTTCTCGAGTTGTTTTCTGTGGCGTTGACAAGCGAGCGATTCAGCATTCACTTGACCAACACGACAAAGTTTAGCCTGAGTATCCGGCTTTCTGGGAGAAAGTCGTTATAAATCGCCTTGGAATTCACTTGCCCGTAGACTTCCACATTTAAAGCAATTTTCTTGGGCCGACTCGAAAACAGAGGAAAGAATAAAAGTCCCACAACCAATAAAACACCACTTGCAACTTTCGCGATAAAATAAAGCGACTGGGACATGTAAGCACAATTCGTAAAATCTCCTTTAAGCTAGAATTTCACCATTTTACCGATGAAAGCAAAATTTTTTCAAACTGAAGTAAGATACAATATGGTATTGGCTGTCCAAAAACACACAGACTTTTCTTAACCACGTAACACTGTGCTTAACCAACGGGGTTGTTTACCGTACGGGAAAATCCCACAAATACCGGCCATTTTAAATAGCCCGCCAGGCCTGCCCAGTCGCCAAGTCGGGTTCGCGCGTGGTCGCCCGCGTTTCGCACCGCTGACCGTTCAGCGTTATTCAGCTCTGTCAGAAACCAGTCGTTCTCCTCCCGCTCACTCGGCTTGGCGCGAAATGTCATGACGTATTTCATAAAGGTGACGTCACGAAATTTCACGCTAAGTCGACTGAGAGGGAAGAGAACGCTTGGGTTCTAGGGTGACATAGCATGACATTGCAATATGAATTCCGTGGTGCGTATAAACAATAAGGCGAACGCCTATAAACATTCAAACCTGTCGTTAGCCAGAGCGCAGTTATGGCTATCGACAGGCTTGAATGTTCGGGTTCGGTTTTTCTTTAAATAACCCTATCTTTTTAATAACATGTATGGTCCTTCTATCCACATCCTTGAAATCTCGATTGAAAAATCAGTATTAATAAACAAGTAATATATTAATTTGAAATATTTCCTTTTTTTCCTTGAAAAAGCAACAGGACAGTCCCAATTGTAATGTAGCAGTCTCTCACACTGAGGCGTCCTGATCAAAGAGGACAAAAATCTTCTCTAATTATTTTAAAAAGTGATTAACCATGATTACATGCGTTGGCGGTCGTTGTAATCTGAATAAGTTATGGCTTATTATCACACCTACATGTATAATGTTGTTTGCTTCCTGTTCCAACTTTAATGGTTTAGTCACGTTCAACTTCATTGGCGGAGGCTGGAATCGATGTATGAGTGTATGTAGACCTATAATCGAAAAAATGCTACAGAAGAAGTTGACAGAATTTGCCCAAAGGTAAGAACTGTACCTTTCACTAATCAAAATGAAAACGTAAAGCAAATAAAACCTCATAAGTTCATACGCGATATACAGGAAAGATATAGTTAAGTAAAACTGGACAGTGGTAAAGATTCTCAATTTCCTCATCTAGATAAATAGATTTGTTGTATGAAAAGAACGAAATCATACCACAGGCTTGAATTAGTGCTAAACAGATAATATCATTTTTTATGGTAATTACGTCTATTTCAAATTACGAATGTCGTTTTAGGTCTTTTGAACTTTAAATAGACAACATGTATAAGGTATTTTATGTATACACGTTGAAAACTTCGAACTGTTAATTACTAAGACACCTGCTTATATTTCAAAGAAATGAATGTTGTGAGTGATCAAGCATTAATCGAAGAGAAACATTTTCGTGACTGAATAAAAATTTTAGTACATGTGGTATGTCCTCTTGTCAATCTGCTGTCAAATAATTTCGTGAATGTCGCTACCTACTGATGTTAGAAAAATAACCTTTTAATGTGTCTAAAAGGAACGTCTTGTATTTTATTCCACCAATATTGGTGGAATAAGATGCAAAACATATTAATATATTTGTCCTGGTTAATCAACAATGAAGTTAGATCTCTTTTCTCACGAATTTTTTACATATAAATCTCGTTTTCTTTTTTTCATTACTAGTATCTCTTGTTGGGCTGTTAATTGAAAGCACCACTCACTCTTAAGAGGCATAGCCGTCTTAGATACGTTATGAATTTTGTCTCGAAGACCAATGCAAATAACAGTAGGATCTTGTTACGAAACAACAGGCTGTATAAGAGTCAATAATGGAGCATAGATTTCATTCCATTCTACGTATATACCAATAAATAAACTTACATAATCTGGGACTGCTCGGAAAAACCACATTGTAAGCCCAGACCATCGAAGGTCAGCTAAAGGCAGCTCTAATGGACCATTAATTCTTTTTCATAATTTTCGTGATCAAGTGGTCTCTTTCGATTGCGTTTCAGACGACATTATTTTGCGATGATGCCGTCTCAAATGCCGGCTCGTGATTGGTTCAAAACCTGTCATGGAAACGCGGCCAAGGGTTCGGGCCAAGATCAAACCAAAACTTTTTTTTTCACCGAACCGCTGGCAAAGTTTTAGTTTTTGCTCAGTAAATAAATGTAGTTGGAAAACCCTCTATTACAATGTGATTCATCCCTACAAACAAATTATCTTGACAGATTGTCGAAAATGTTAGTACTAAGGCTTTAAAACTATGAATGTTACTTTGAAACAGTTGTTCTTCAGCTTTTATTGCTTGATGCGCGCGCTGTATTGCGTTACCATTTCTGTGTACCCGGTTTAGCCTGGAAGAGAAGTTCATTGTTCATAATCACATTATTGTATTATTTTGTCGATCCCGGTCGTTGAAAAAAACTATGCTGATGCAATGAAGGAGTTTGTTTTGCTCAATTCTGAATTAAAAAAACGGCGAATTCAAACATTTTTCTGGGAAACTAAAACTGTTTTCGTAAACAAGTATCGCGCGTGCAAATCTTCAGGACGAGTACAAATTTCTATATTGATCAACAAAATTTCCCTGGCTCATCGTTTTGTTTTTTCGCAAGAAAGAGACATGGATCGCGATTAATAAGAACTAAATTCGATTTTGAGACCAAATTAAGCTTTATAATAACGACTAGTTGGGAGAAAATATATACCAGCCTTGACTGCGATATTGAGCTATTATTATCTTTTTCCATTTCAGACAGACTTACTCACTCACTCCTTGTTTAAGTACCATGTTCAGCTTATGGCTTTTCGTTATGATGGCGTCTCAACAAGTTTGCTGTGGACAGGATATTTCGCTGTTTTGTCCAGGAAATTCCTGCAACTGTTCTTACAATTTAAATCTGGGTGTAGCCGCCATGTGCAGAGTAAATGACTTGAGAGATTTGGCGAAAGAAATCGCCATGCCGGACAGAATTCAGTCCTTGTAAGTTAATGAGCTGCTTCTATCAGAGAGTTTGGTATTCTGTATATTTCATTTTGAGTTATTTCTACTGTGACCAAAGCGTGCCCGTAGCTCAAATAAAGAAACGTGGCATTGCATATCGGTACTATAAAGGTAGTTAAAGTCGCACACGAAACAAGGAGGCCCACACGGCCGGAGCCTATCCCGGTTTCTGTAGTACGAAGCAACTGAGAGTATTACCTACAGGGTTACCCCAGCAGTATGTCGCCGGTACCCATTTTATACACCTGGGTGGAGAGAGAAAATGTGGGGTTAAGTTTCTTGTCTAAGGAAAAAATACGATGGCAGGGACTGGGTCTCGAACCACCACAACGAACTTATTGAAAATCTTAGCTGGGAGGTAGAGCAGTTGGTTGTTGCGAAAAGTTGCAACAGTCTGCCTGGTTGTAAGAAGCAATAACGATAGCGAATTCAAGATCGAAAGAAAAAACCCACTCGTCATGGAAAATGAGCTTCTGTTTTAAAATATCAAATACTGCAGAGATCCCCAAATGATCGCAAAACTCGATTGTTTCCGGGTCAAGAGTGACTTTTTTTTTCAAAGAGGAAATTTCACTACAGGCTCTCTGTTCCCACCCATAAACCTTTCTGTCAGCCCAAGAGAAGGTCTATCGTTAGGGTATGTGGGAGAGTGAAGAGAAATCAGTACTCCTTGCATAGCTACAAAGCCAACTACAGTGCCTGAACTGAAACTATACATGTTCATGAACAGTCAGAGAAAGTTAAAAAAATTCGTCGACAACTTTTATTTCGAGGAAATCATCTTAAACGACAGCTAAGGGATGCTTTTTCATGGCGAAGAGAAGGAAAGTGCCGTTCTCTATGCCTAAATTTTCCGCTTCTTGCTGGGCTTGCGATCATTAAGTAGATTTAAGCAAAGGGTTCCAGAGAAACGACCATCAAGAAAAAAATCAGCTAACCGTAACAATTGCTTCTGCAACGCCAAGACGCACCCACTTGTTTCTTTGTCAATGGCGCCCGTTAACCACACTAAATTGAAACTTAAATAGCTTTTTACTGATGTATTGTTGTTTTGGTTACATTTAGAGAAATCTCCATTAACGCAAAGAAGACGGTCCAGGATGGTGTCTTTGTAAATTTCACGAGCCTTGCTCACTTGTAAGTATTTTTAACGAAACATTTAAGTCTACAGAAACAGTTGCTACAAAATTCTGTCCGTATTAAATTGTACCCTGATAGTAACAGTTAACAAAAAAGGTGTCACTAGGTGTATGACGACACTTGTTGAGTTGTTAGTACAGTCGAACCCACCTGGGCGACCACTTCTCGTAAGCGACACTCCCCAGTTTGGGTGGTCGCTCAAGGAAGGTTCAACCGTGTTTTCAAACTGAGAAACATGAAAAATCTTACCACAAACATTGTGATAATTTATGTTTAAAACTGTCGGTATTAAACCCCACCTAACTGTAACAGTGTAAAGTAAAATGACACTAACTCTATGAAGGCAAACCGTGAAATGTTTTAATGTTTAAACTGCAGATCATTGGCAAGGAATGGAATATCCGTAATTTCTCCAAGAGCGTTTGAAGGACTTGTTAAACTTGAAACCTTGTGAGTTCATTATTTATACTACTTACATTATTATTATTACAACCTTTGAAAAGGCTGTATTCATCACGAAAGTTACTTCATTGGTTTCCAGTAATTTATTGTGTTAAGTTGTAGATTTTGTATGAACTACTGATGGTCTAAGGGTCTGTGCCCTTTTTATTTAGAAATCTTGTTTATCTCTCTAATAATACTAGACACTGCATAGGCTCCGCCTTTTCAGTATCTTGGTACACTTGTCGATAAAACGTTTCTGGTTGCCGCACCAAGACTGTGGAAAAGAAAATTTTCTGCATTAACAGATTTAAATTTCTAGAAAAAAAAAGGAACCTTAGGAAATGCATTTTAAATTTAGGTTCTTTTAGGAATGTGTTCGGTCAGGTAATTTTGAAAAGGCTGTGGGTACTTGGTGCCTATGCATACCTGAAATCTCAGTGCGGCTTCAGGGCAAAAGGGTCTACCATGCATGCAATCTTCTCAATACACCAATTACAGGAGAAGTGTTAACTGAAAAGAAGACCACTGTACATTACCTTCATTGGCATGAGGGCCTTCGACCTTGGCAGTAGAAAAGTCTCGACGCCCCTACAGAAGCGGACAGCATGAAGGATCATCATTAGAGCTTTTCCCTATAGACAGCGGGGTAAAACTGGGATGCGTGCTCACCCCCACACTCTTTGGCATCTTCTTCTCCTTGCTACTTTTCTACGCTTTCAGTTCCTCTGAGGGTGGCATCTACATTTGTACCGGGGGTGATGGGAAGCTTTTCAAGCAAGCATAGTCTCCGAGCCAGGAGCAAAGTCCGTCGGGTCTTGATAAGGAAAATGCTGTTTGCTGACGACGCTGCGCTGGTTGTTCATTCAGAGGAACGTCTTCAGAGACTCATCAGAGGTTTCACACGTGCCTTCAGTGTGAAGAAGGCCAGCATCTTGAACCAGGATGTTAGCAGTGCCTCAAGCATCTGCATCGGCAAACGTCCTTGAAGTCGTCGAAGACTTCTTTTACCTCGGTTCAACTGTCAACAACTGTCTTTCTTTAAATGCTGAGCTCAAAAACGCACTGGTAAAGAAGCAACTTCGATAGCACGCTTTTCAATGAAGCTCCTTGCTGACCAACAACACCAAGATGGTTTACTAGGCCTGTTTGATTAGCTATATCTGGAACTCGAGAGGAGCGTCGCCTCAACTCCGTCTACATTCATTGTCTCAGGAGAATATTGGAGATGGCACCTAAAGAACGTGTGCGCAATGAAAGCGTCCTATGAATGAGTGGCTGCACATCCCGAGCATTTTCGTACATCTCTCTCAACGATGTCTCCGCTGCCTTGGCCATGCCAGCCGAATGGAAGACGGACCCTTTCCAAGGACTTCCTGTATGGTGAGCTTGCCAATGCCACCAGAACTTTTGGTGTTACACGGATGCCTGGAAACATGAAAGCTAACGCTATCGACCCCGGGGGCTTGGTTAACCACACCAGCAGACCGCAGCAAGCAGAAGCTAAATGTCAAGGCAGGCTTTAGGAAGAGTGCACATAGAAGCTACGAAATACGGAAGGTGACAAAAAAGCGCAGAGGAGAGAGGGCAACCTAAACTCTACCACAGACGAACTCGTCCTTTACCTGCAACATATACAGGATGGCCTGTCGTTCCACCCTCGGACTGTTGAGTCACAGCAGACGCTGTCATTCTGGGACAGACTAACCGCGGTGTAAGTTTCTTCCTCTTTCGAGGCAGATTGATGCAACAAAAAAGGGGATTTGAACATATTTTTGCCAACTGGCGCAATAAAAGCATTTTATTCATAATTATGAATTATTGAAAGTGGCTTTCAGAGTGGCCCTGGAAAAAATACTAATTAAAATAATAAACGGTCCGTATAGGCAGCAAGTGTTCCAGCGTCAATTTAATCTAGGTAATGGGGTAAAATTAAGAAGCAATTCTGGAGAAGGCAGCTATTGCTGGCTAAGAAAACTAGATGGGATTCCAAAAGGTAGATAGCCCTTAATCTAACCCTTTACATGTCTTTGTCTTTCTTAAAGAAACCTTAGCTGGAACAGCCTAAAGATCTGGGACGGCGAACTGACCAATCAGCTTCTTTCTGTCAAGAAAATTGACGTGACTGGCAACAAGAACTGGACAACACCTCAAAAAGTCCTCAAACTTAAAAGCGTACACGAGTTGGAAGGCCTTTTCGTAAATGACAACTGCCAAAGATGCCGCATTCTCAGAAGTAATGAAATGCTTAGCGAAGGCCATGGAATTGGATTAACCTTAATAAATAATGGAGGATTCACTTTTCAGTTGGGTTGCCTTGAGAAATCGTTTACCCTGAAAAGTTCATACGGTTTTCTTGCCACCGACAACTTCTTTCCTTTATGCACGTTGAACGATAAGCGTTGCCAAGATAGCCTTGGATTAACGACAGAAACAAATCGATGTCTTCATGTTGGAAAAACTCTGCTCATCGCTTCATTTCCAATCGGAATCATCGCGTTATTAATGAACGTGATTGTTTTCGTAGTAATAATGTCAACTAAACGCCTTCGTCAAACCCCTTATCTAACTTTGGTCGGTCTTTTGGCTTTAGGGGACACAATAACAAGCATCTATCTGCTAGTCGTGGCAAGTGTTTATCAAGCAATGTCGCTAGTGGAAATTGAGACGAAAAGAATGGAATTTTGTGATTACATTAGTTTTTTACTTAAATTTGGGAACTTGATAGGAATGAATGGTATTCTTTTTCTGACCATTGAGCGATACCTTGCTACTGTTTACTGGTCAAAGCCGAACTTGAAAATGAAAATGAAGCATGTGTTATTAGCCCTCTTACTGTCAATGATCTCCGGTTTGGCATTGTCAATTTGGGGAGCATTTGATGACGATTTAGACGTCGTTGGCTTCGCAGGATACGTTTGCTATCCAATTCCAGATCTTACTTACGAACAATATCGTGTTTACGCCATTACCGTAGTAACTGTTGCAGTGTTGGTTTATCTGGCAGTAGTGGGTATGTACTTGCACATTTTTATTGTTGCACGAAATTCGAGTAGACAAGTTGGTATTGCAAGGGAAGCAAAGCTTGCTAAAAGAATAGGAGCCGTTGTCTTAACCAATGTAATTTTCGCCTTTCTGCCGTTTGCCCTTTTGGTCGTTGTAATTGCAACTGGCAGCTTTGCTGGCTCTTCTGCCGAAGTGTCCGTTGGTGTCGTTGTGGGATGTATCATTATTTTGCCAGGGATAAATTCCATAATAAATCCTGTTATCTATGGATATAAAAACAACAAGTTTAGAAACGTCTTCCAGAGTAGGATACGTAGTCTAACTGAGAGGGTGAATTCTTCAAGACAAGGAAGAACTCGCAGCTTACCACCTGTCATCTTGCTGAGTTACACAAGCGGGATGCCGCCAAGGCAAAACAGATCCAGGGAAGAATACCAGGCATCGAATGTCAACATTCGGGACATTCAGACAGCGGCACTATAAAAATGGGATTTCTCAGGTGACAAGTGACTGAAATTTAACCAGACAGTACATCTTTAAATGTTCATTTCACCACAAAGCTTAACGTTACTGGAAAAAAATGATATTTCAATCGATTTCGAGACTTGAGGCATAACTGAACGCACCAACCCAGGCTTCCTTAATTATTTTCGTAAGAATCTGTAAAATAATAGTTTGCTAATTTATATTAATTAATTTGTATATAATTAAGAGACAATGATTAGCCAATCAGAATACAAAATTAGCTTCCAGAAAACAGAAAGAAAACCGTAGATGATCGTAGATGACGGCCATGTTGGATCCCGCCATCTTAGATTTCTTGCTAATTTTCCAAAACGTTTAAGAACCATTAAAATAGGCCAAAAGTCATAAAAAGCCATAAAAGAACTTTTAAGTGGTGTAAAAATGTAACAATTAACGAAATACTGTAAAAAAAATTATTTAAAACACTAAACTTTAAAATCTTGATTAAACTGCCTGTAATAAAGTGGTTGCAATGGCAACAGCAGATTTGTTGTAAGATAAATTTTAAGAAAAGCTTGCATGTTAAAAAGGTTATCAACGTTCAAAGTCAGCGAAGGCACTTTGTTGCTTTCCCCCTCCCCGACTGACAGGGCTACGTTCATTTTGGACAAGCTATTGGTTTCCTAAAATCCACCCTTCCACCCAGTAGTTGATCTCACGAACGAACTAATTGAAAGTGGTCACACTTTTGTGCGCTGCAATGTAACCAACCAGACAAGCAAGCTGTTCTCCAATAAACCAGAAACGATCGACATTTCCCGCGCTTGGGGCCGGTTCCCCTTTTCTTTCTTTTTTCTTTTTTTTTTAGCAGTATAGCAAAAATTACAAAAACACAAGTTTTACCCATTCTTACATAAAAGCAGTGAAAACAAACGATGAGTTCATTGATGAAAGAGTAGTTCATAGGAATCCTTGTGTGCTTGTACCTGCACAACGCTGATGTGCAACGTTCGATGTAATGAAAAATTTACGCTTGTTTACGCTAGGGACAAAAGTAAAAGTATAAGTGCAAGCACAGGCGAGAATAGCGAATAATGAGACACATCAACAGTATTGGCGTAAGCAGAAGGAGGAAGAGCAGACTTTTTCTTTTTATGTTGTTCCCACTAGTAACAAACTCAACATGAACATAAGGGCCGATTTAGACAGTACGACTTTTGCTTAGTTGTCGTATGCAACTTTTGTAGCGCACGCTGCTCGTGTCAAGCAACGATCCTATTCAAATCGTCATTCTAACATTTTGATTGTGGCTACGACTGTCGTGAGGTTTAAAAACATGTTTCAAAATCCTACGACATGTTTTCGTGTTGTGTGCGACTGTCGTGAAAATGTTGTAGGTGTGCATGGTGGTCTAATATGCCCTAAAGCAAAATTAAATCAACTATATTAATTGCATAATTAGATTTTCCGTGCTTATGCTAAGTAGATGTGTCTTCTAAGACTTTTGATACATTTGGGCTGCCGGCTTGGTCAAGGCACAAGATGTATTCTTCACGTGTTCATTTTGACCTTTATTACCACATGGCATCAAGTAAAAGTGTATATTTTGAAAACTACAAGACGATGCTTAATGTTTGTTGTTTATATTACGATCACTAGACTTTAAAGCGTTTCTTAGCACCCTTATGATTTTTTCCGGGTATAATGCAAATTTTCTTTAAAGTTAAGCGCCCGCTTAACTTGTGGACAGGTAAAGGCAAGATTGAGGCGACCTCAAAAGAATACCGAGAGCGTCCAATTGAAAGGTAATGTTGCTTTTTTATCTCACTTAAGCCTAACCGCAATATTGTCGAATTTAATTTAGACGAATTTAATTTACGGTCTCTGAGGCAATTAAATTCGACTTTAGCGCGACGTAAATCGCTTCTGGTGAATCAAATCCGTTCAAGACGATATATCCATAGAGCGCGTTCATTTTAGACGTCGTATTTGCGACGCATTGGATTAAATGCATAAATTCTCTCGATTTTAATCTATCACAGTGTATCACTATTTGGTATTTATACCTAATCGTACCTTTTTGGTACGCTTCGGCGGCATATCAGGCGAGTTTGGTCGAGCCATGGTTCGTATTTTGGCGAGACGCAGTCGAGCCAAAATACCCATGGTGAGACCAAACGAGCTTGATATGCTGCCGAAGCGTACCAAAAAAGGTGCGATTAGGTATTTACCGTACCCAAATTCGTCCTAAAACCCGGCGTTTTTTTTTTTCACTTACCGTGATCCGTCAGGCGTTGTAGAGCGACACGTATTTACACTTTTCTGGTCGTCAATACTCTTCTCTAACTCCTCATCTGCCATTTTATTTAATTCTTTTGTTTGGAGTTTTATTTTCTGAATCTTGGAAGTCCAAGTTAAGAAAGAAATTTGGAAAACCCGGCCCCATTTTGAAACCAAGAAAGTTTCAGCGCTGTCCGTAAAGTTCACGCAAGCGCCCGCCAGTGTAGCCGCTTCCAATTTTAGCGCGAAACTGTATTTTTTCCCCTCTCTTACCGTTAAACAAATTACTTTCTCGTTTAACAAATGTAATAGTTTTACGTTTCGTTGTATTTCTGTTGTAATTTTTGCCTGTCTGCAAAAGTCTGCAAAAAAAAATGCGAGTTTCCGAAACTGTCCATGATATCGTAGGATATCAGGTCAGTGACTTGATATCGTAGAAAATCATGACAGTAAACATGGCTTCTGATTGGCTAATTCACAATTTAGGTACGGTAAGAAAGGTAATTATCTCGATACGCAGCGATATAAGAACGGGCCGATTGATTTAAGCCTCCTTAGTACCCAGGCAATCACTTCCCGCTCACCCATTTTTTTGGCGCAAATTCTCGGAAACCTAGTGACAAATTGAGCTGCAATTACACTGCAAGCGTGAAAATATGACATCATGCCAACAGTCTGATGTTCTGCGCAAAGTTTGTTTGCGCTGTTTTAACATTGAAATAGAAATCACAAACAATCAGGAATGTTGCTAATGAACTAGCATCGGTCTAAGCATTGAAACTGTAACGAAAAGTAAGCAAAGGCAACACTTTCTTTTTTACAGAGGGAAAAAAGAATTTGTTGACTTTATTTTCAATTTCTCCGTCAGTTCACCGTTTTTCTGTGCTTTTACACGTTCCATTGACATTGGACATGATTGTTTTTGAAAAGTTCAGAGAATTAAGTTGGACGTTTTGAAACATCCGTACCCGGCTGCCGGGTATCTCGACACTGCCATTCCTAAATGCAAGCTTTTCGTGTCTAAATGCCTCACTTGTTCGTCATTCAATTCTGTCAAAATAATTTAAAACCCCAAGGGGATGAATTCCCCGAGCTTTAAGAATGCGCATAAACGTAGTGGAGTGGAACGTTGCCACTAATAAAGCACCCAAACACTCTTATTTCATTTTGGCGTCTGTTGCGACCTTGAAATGTTTTATGGACGCTTGCGTTGTCTAAGGGCCGACTTACAACTGCTGTATGCAATTTGCCACGTCATGTCTGGAACACGAATCATGTCGTCTAAAACAGACGTACAACGTCTTAATGACAGTTGCACAAAACACGAAAAATGGACATGATTTAAAATCTTACGGTAGTCTTAGCCACAGTCAAAATGTTACTGATAACGCGATACAAAGGTCGCGTACGACATAAAAAGTCGTAAACAAACATCGTACCATCTTAAACGGCCTTAAAAAACATTGATTTGAGAGAATAACGCCATGTTATATTGGGATCAACCGTTTCAACCAAAACCGGTTTCACGATACAAAGGTCGCGTACGACATAAAAAGTCGTAAACAAACATCGTACCATCTTAAACGGCCCTAAAAACATTGATTTGAGAGAATAACGCCATGTTATATTGGGATCAACCGTTTCAACCAAAACCGGTTTCGGTTGAAAGAGTTAAGAGCAAATGTTGGCAAAAATCAAACATTTTCAAAATATTGTGGCAACAGCTCAAAAATCAATTCCGCTCATATTCTTATGTTAGGTAGACCTTAATGTGAAACAAATCACTGCATAGTTCTTTTGGCTGAATATCGATTTGTTTTCAAGAAAATCGATATTAACGGAATTCGCTCAAAAGACCGCTTTTGAAGCCCAAAGTTTAAGCCAGATCTGGAAGCTTAGGGTGACAAAATAAAGCATTCCAGAGCAATAAAAATTAACCAAACTTGTAGAACGATGTTTAAATATATGTCAAAAGCAATTTCAGCAATTTCTGCTCATTTATTTACGAGCTCTAATTAAATTTATCCGACATACTTTTGACAAGGTAAAAAGTATATCAACTTTAACCCCTAAAAAAAGTATGTGGTACCGAATATTATTCGTCAAGAATCTGGATTTCAAGAGGAGAAGGGATGTTCTCTTGCCTCCTAAAAGGATTTTTTGGGGAAATTTATTGACGCGATGTTATAGAATTTTAAAGTTGGACAAAATGCGTCGATTCAAGCGATCAGAAAGGTCAGCCTAATTAACTCAGTGTACACATACACAAACAACTTCACGCTTACCGCAGGTTTTGATCAGCAAACAACCAATTTTAACACAAAATCCTCTAACCTTCATGTTGCTGTATCACAGGTGAGAGCTGTGGTCCTTGTTCATGATAAAATTCAAGCAAGCTGCAAGGAAACTTGACAGGATATCGCAACTTGCCATGCCGCCGTTTCACCGAACATCCGCCGTTTTTGATGTGAGGATTCTCTTTTCCTATTTTCGTTAGAAAACAGGCTTAAGGTGTTGTACAAAACATGCCTTTCCTTTGAAACTAGCTCTGAACTGAACAGCGAAAGAAGAAGTCGTTAATACAAAAACATCTGTTACGTGCTTTGGGTGATGCCGCTAATTAATTTAGTCAGAACGAGTTTTGGTGAAATCGACAACTGCATGCATGTTAACCGCGGTAACGAAATTTTGGGTGCATCGGGTGACTTTCGGGAATAAGGTTAAATTGTTTTTTCAAATAAGCTATTTTTGTCATCCTACGTTTATTAATTTAAGGACAGAGCGAAGATTCTCAGTAGATTGGTTTCAGATGAGCACTAAAAAATGCGTGAAACTGAAAAAAACTTGCGTTGGTTGCGCGACATTAACCCTAGAGCTATTTCCTGGTGGGCAGGGCGAAGGGATTTAAAAATATGTTCTCTGTTGGTTTTCCAAGAGGTAGCACAGTTAATGAACTATGGCTGGATTAAAATACAAAGTTGGACATGAAAATCTCCTTTTCAGTCTGAGAATGTTTTCTTTCTTTTTGTTTAGGGTGGGGCGGGGTTTGGGCTAAAGGTGTTTGAAGACGTTCAAGAGAATACTAAATCGACTGATTGTAAGTGCCCGGGTAAAAGTAATAGTATAAGTAAACGATTCTTGGCATTGAAGGATTTTCAAATAAAGGGGAGCTTTTCCATCTGTTGTTTCAGAACTCACCTAACCCCACCATTAATGTATCAACTATGCAGAAGTGAAACCTTTTGCTTTACAACATCACACAACATTCAAGCCAGCCACCTGCATGTGATAAAGCTTTGTTCAGTAATTATGAAAGCGGATCGGAAAGGAATTTGCAGGTTCTCGATTTTCTGAAAACTTGATTTCACAGACCCAAAAGGCTCCGAGTAGAAATACTTACTCCGTGCCTGCACCCTTTCCTCGCGCGTTTTAATATTCTTTAAAGGCATCTTGAGGTGACTTGGACATCTAAGTCACCCTCATATCAAGGTCTTCGAACACCTTTAAGAGTGATAGTGGGTCGCTGCGGCTCGCTTGGAATTATTATCTTGGAATTATCTTTCCCTTTTGCTTAACCGATCAACCGACCGACCGACCCACTTTCTCGAGGATGGGGGTAAAGGGTGGGGAGCGGGGGGGGGGGGTTGGAAACCTACTTAAGGGGAAACCGCTTTTCATGTTGGGGCATTAAGGGTTCAAACTTCCCCCTTCTCTTAGCCTTGAACCCCGGCTGCGCCCTTATTTTGTTGGCTCACGCTCTTTGCGTTTTTGGCGTTTGCAAACTTTATGACTCGGCCAAACTCCTTCAACATTATTCAGCAATCTTGAACACAACTTTGTTGTGCGATGTTGAACAAGGTGGGCAAACGAATTCAATACTTTTGATCACACCTGAGAACATAGAAAAAGTTGAATCAGTATTACAGAACATCATTGCACAGGGTGGCACACCTGAGAACAAACGAAAAGTCGGCAAAATTGTGAAACATCATTAAGCTGGAAGGCCAAATTTGTTTTAAAAATTCAACAGCGTTGATCGGTGTTGAATAGAACGTTGAAATCCCCAGTTAACCGTTTTGTAGTTTTCTTCACTGTTGGAAGCTTTAAAAAAAGACTGCACGCACCACAGTGTCAGTCGAGCAGAGTCGTTTTTCGTTGGTGCCTGTTGAGCATCGAAAGCGGAAAACCCAAGACTCATAAAAAATCATCCAAGTTAAGCCCGTAGTGGGTTGTATTTTCTGCCACAGGACAAAGCTCTTAACAATCTTGCAGATCATTAAATTTATTCCCTGAGAACCAGTACGAGTTTTGATTTTTTATTAATGCCTATTCTCCGTAAAGTGTTTGTGCGTTAAATGTACACTAGCACGTAAATACGAACAAGAACCAGGTAAAAATAAAAAGGAGGTTTAACGTATCACCACTGCCTTATTTGAAAGTCTTTGAATGCCAGGAATCGATACAATCAGTCGATTCAGTGTTCTCTAAAACTTCTTTCCCCGAAACCTATAGCCCAAGCCCCTCCCCACCCTCACCCCAACAAAACGAGAAAAGAATTTTAAGACCGAACAGGAAATTTTTATGCCTGACTTTGTATTTTAATCTAGCCATAGTATATAATATAGCGTTCATTAACTGTGCGACTTCTTGGAAAACTAACAGAGAATATATTTTTAAACCCCCTTTGCCCTGCCCATCAGGTAAAAGCTCAGTCTAGGATATGTCACGCAACCAAGGTGCGTTTTTTCAGTTGCACAGACTTCAAAGTACTCATCGAACCCAATCTACTGAGAATCTTCGCTCAGTCATTAAAGTAGTAAAGGTAGGAAGACAGAATTAGCTTATTTGAAAAAAATTAAACCTTATTCCCCAAAGTCACCGGATGCACCCAAAATGTCGTTACCGCGGTACATGCATGCAGTAGTCGATTTCACTAAAACTCGTTCTGACTAAATTAATTAGCAGCATCACCCAAAGCACGTAACAGATATATTGTATTAACGACTTCTTCTTTCCCTGTTCAGTTCAGAGCTAGTTTCAAAGGAAAAACATCTCATGTACAACACCTTAAGCCTGCTTTCCAACGAAATTAGGAAAAGT
Organism: Siderastrea radians; assembly: GCA_964017195.1. NCBI lineage: Eukaryota > Metazoa > Cnidaria > Anthozoa > Scleractinia > Rhizangiidae > Siderastrea > Siderastrea radians. The sequence continues at coordinate 50,837,667 of OZ024890.1, read as the reverse complement.
GAATCCTCACATCAAATACGGTGGATGTTCGGTGAAACGGCATGGCAAGTTGCGATATCCTGTCAAGTTTCCTTGCAGCTTGCTTGAATTTTATCATGAACAAGGACCACAGCTCTCATCTGTGATACAGCAACATGAAGGTTAGAGGATTTTGTGTTAAAATTGGTTGTTTGCTGATCAAAACCTGCGGTAAACGTGAAGTTCTTTGTGTATGTGTACACTGAGTTAATTAGGCTGACTTTTCTGATCGCTTGAATCGACGCATTTTGTCCAACTTTAAAATTCTATAACAACGCGTCAATAAATTTCCTCAAAAAATCCTTTTAGGAGGCAAGAGAACATCCCTTCTCCTCTTGAAATCCAGGTTCTTGACGAATAATATTCGGTACCACATACTTTTTTTAGGGGTTAAACTTGATATACTTTTTATCTAGTCAAAAGTATGTCGGATAAATTTAATTAGAGCTCGTAAATAAATGAGCAGAAATTGCTGAAATTGCTTTTGACATATATTTAAACATCGTTCTACAAGTCTGGTTAATTTTTATTGCTCTGGAGTGCTTCATTTTGTCACGCGAAGCGTCGAGATTTGCTATAAATTTTGAGCTTCAAATGCGGCATTTTGAGCGAATTCCGTTAATATCGATTTTCTTGAAAATAAATCCATATTCAGCCAAACGAACTATGCAGTAATTTGTTTCACATTAAGGTCTACCTAACATAAGAATATGAGCGGAATTGATTTTTGACCTGTTGCCACCAAATGTTTGACCGTTGGTAACATTCGCTCTTAAGGTTCTCAAATAGCACACTTGTTCAACCGTTTTTGGTTGACACGCGGCTGTGACTGACCATAGTCATCTCCAGACTTCCTCAACTTCTTCTGCCAATGTTGGTTGAAAGGCGAAAGCCTGAGTCTTTCATTTGGTTGACCTTCAAGAACTGGTTCCGCCAAATTGCGGATCAGACGAAAAATTCAATAAATATCTAGCAACATTTTTGTTGATATACATCGTCCATAATTTATCGGTAGGCATGTTTCCGAAAAAAATTAAGAACATCATTGTCGTTTGTTGCAGTTTACGCGCAAAAATAATGACGCAAAGCGTCAAAACGAATGCTTACTAACATGTCAGCGGGTGCCACCCATCTTTTTCAACCGGTTCAACAGGGCTCTGAGCTGATTGAAAAAGTTGATCAACCAAACCAACCGAAAAGGGCTTTTTGCCAATAGGCCATGAAAAATCCTAACCAACCCAACCAGACAAAAACGGTTGATCCCATAAGAACACGGCCTGACTGTATGGTCCTCCTTCCACATCCTTGAATTCGGCCAAAGTTGCCAAAAAAATATATTAAATGAAAACAAGTAATTTATTTATTTATTTATTTATTCATTAAATTTTTTTTGAAAAAAGCAGCAATTGTCAGCCCCAATTGTAATGTAGCTGTCTCTCACACTGAAGCGTACTGATCAGAAAAGACAAAAATCTTCTCTAATTCCCTATTTTAAAACGTGATTAATCACGAGTAATCGCGTTGGCGTTTGTTGAAATTTGAATAAGCCACTGGCCTATTATCACACCCACATATATAATATTGTTTGTTTCCTGTTCAAGCTTTGCTGGTTTAGTCAGGTTCAACTGAATTGGCGGTGGTTGGAATCATTTATGAGCTAATGTATATCTGTATTCGAAAAACCTGAAGAAACTGACAGAATTTGCCCATAGGTAAGAACTGTACCTTCACTAATTAACATGAAAACTACTAGCCAACAAAACCCTGTAAGTTCATACGCGGTATGTGCAAAAGAAATGACCGTATTTCAGATCTCTTTACCCTATTTTAAGTAAAACTGGACAGTGGGAAAAATCGCAATCGCTTCATTTACGTGCATGAAAAGGAAGGTATCAAAATGTACGTAGGCAAAAAAAAAAACCCGGAAAATATCGTTATTCTTTGTGGTAGTTATGTCGATTTCAAATTACGAAATTCGTTTGAGCTTTAAATAAGCAGCGCTTTTTAAGAGTTTTTTATGCCTTTTGAAAGCTTCGCACTTTTAATTATATATTAAGACACCTGCTTATATTTCTCAAAAATTATGATGAATAATAATTTTAGTACATGTGGATCCTACTGATTATGAATTATTCTCTTTCTAAACAAGGGAACGTCAACTTGTCAGTTTGCTGTCAAATAATTTTGGGAATGTCGCTATCCACCGATATATTGTTCTATGAAATGATGACGACTATCGCAGTTAGTGATATCAACTTCGAAAAGCAGCTGATTAAAGAACAACCTGAAAAAAATTCAGGCCTGAACGAGATTCAAACTCATGACTTCTGCGATACTAGTGCAGCACTCTAACCAACTGAGCCATCAAGCCAAACTGTGAGCTGGTCGAGCTCGAGGGGGCATTGGGGCCCATCAGAAACCGGAAAACCGCCTATAATTTCCCCCAAACCGAAACACCAGGACAAAAATCGCTCAAAACCGAAAAACCGCCGAGAATAATGATAAACCGCAAATTCGTAATTTTCAATCCCTCGACCCTTGATACAAAAGCAAAATATTGGCCTTATGGAACATTCAGTGCCCCTGTTATACTGCTTGCAGCGCAGATTTGATGTGCATTATCCCCACGGAAATTTTTGCAATGTTCAACCAAAGCAATCGCTTTTTCTATTGTCTTCGTCTTGTATGAAGCTGAAACCTTTGTAATGAACTCAGAAAGCTTCGTACAATGCGCCAGCTGCTCGCAAGAACTTTGCACAATTATCCATCTCACTCAGTATTTTAACGCTGATCATTTGCGCTTGATGACCCCAAACTGACCGCGAATCCCATTGATGACTCACAACTTGATCACGGGCATTGACGTGCCGGTCGACGTTACCCAAAACGGTCCAAAACGGAGTGACCGAGGTGAAATGAAGAGGCCTAGGAACTAGAAGACAAGCCAATAACAAAAACCCAATAACTGCTTTTTTTGTTCATAAAAACCGAAACCCGAATGTCAAGAAAGGAAAAACCGAAAACCGTCGTGGATACCAAAACCGAAAAACCGGTGATTTTGAGTGCAAAAACGGAAAAACCGATCTCGAAAGTGGCCAAAACCGCGAAACCGAAAAACCCAATGTCACCCTCCTTAATTCCATAGGTGGTGAATTAATGAGAGTGAATATATGAATTACTCACATATGTGTACTGCAGACGAAATTTAAAGTGATGACGACCCCTGAATAACAATCGCCAATGGACAGAAGACGCAAAAGGTGAATTGAATGGTCCAACACAGAATGCCACTTTCAGTGACATCAGCAAAATCAAATATTGTACCATACAAGATTATTATGTACAGTGTAATCAAAACGAGTAATCGACTGTTCTCATCAACTGTGTATGCTTCACAATCAACACACGTATAATAAAAATATGCTTCTGAAAAAAACCTATTCTAACAGCACACATGTTATTTCTCTTAAATTTTACCCAACGTATTAAATATTACTGCGTGTGCAATTTATCACTCTAAACAGCAGGATCCCCAGACATCTGTGCATCTGACAGACACACAGAAAGGTTGGTTTAGCAAGCGAAAACAGAAACACGAATGGAAGAAGAGTCGAAAACAGTCATTTTGCTATTCTATTTTGATGTAATACGAAGACTCTTTTTGAATGTGCTAATGGAAGGCTAACAGTTTCAAAAGACTGGGAAAGGAGAGGGGCAGAGAAACTACATAAACGTGGATCGCTCTCGATATTAAACTTAACATAATTTTGTTTTTTCGATCCATTTCAGACAGACTTACTGACTCATTTGTTGTTTAAGTACCATGTTCAGCTTATGGCTTTTCGTTATGATGGTGTCTCAACAAGTTTCCTGTGGACAGGATATTTCGCTGATTTGTCCAGGAAATTCGTGCAACTGTTCTTACAGTTTACAGTTGGGTGTAGCAGCCGTGTGCAGAGTAAATGACTTGAGAGATTTGGCGGAGGAAATCGCCATGCCAGACAGAATTCAGACCTTGTAAGTAAATGAGCTACTTCTATTTCAGAACTTGGCATCCTGTATATTTAATTTTGATCAAGGCCTGTAAGGAGCCGTCCAGCTAATTTTAATGCCTGCGACCCAAATAAAGAAAGGGGCCATAGCATACAATTGAGAACCAGCTTTCTGAAAATCTCAGCTGGAAGGTTGAGCATTTGGTTGTTGCGAAAAGTTGTAACAGTCATCCTGGTCGTAAGAATTGATAACAAGACTAAAAATGTGCTAACTCTTGTTAAGGGATTGTTATGGAAATGACTTGCTGTGTTAAAGAAATCAAATACTGCAGAAGTCCCCAAGACTCGATTCCTTCTTGGACAAAGGAGAATTTTCTTGACTGGAAATTTCACTCCAAGCTCTCAGCTCCCACTTATAAACCTTCCTGCCCCCCACAACAGACGGTCTATCGTTAACGTTAGGGAGGGATGTGGGAGGGTGAAAAGAAATCAGTGCCTGAACTTAGACTTGCAGCGTTTACCTACTGAAACTTGACACATATGGTCGTCTCAGACGAAGCGATGGTAAGGCGATTGTTCCTAAACGAGCGCGGTGATCTTTTAAGCATTTTCCTTGTGCAATTAGAAAAGTTTTTTTTTTTTCAAACATATTTTCGGCAGAGAAAAAACATGGCAAGGAATGCGTTCTCGTTCACTACTAGATGAGCTAAAATCGTATCCTGGTTAATGACTGTGTAAATCATTCGTGGCACATATGTTAATTTCATAATTCGGTAAATTGTGTTCGTCCGGGTGAGTGTAGTCCTGAGAAGGACTGTTTGAGGTGACATTGACTGACGTTTCGACAACCTGAGCGGAAGTCATCATCAGAGTCAAGTGAACTGTGAATCGTCAGTAGATGTTATAAGTCTCTGGTCGTTGTCCTGATTGGTCGACGATCTCGTGATGTTATTGGTCGTCTGTCAGTTAAGCCGTGATGTTATTGGCTGTGAAGACTGTAAAACGTGATTGGTGCGTTTCGATCCGTCTTTTGTTAGTCAAATGTCCGTTGGTCTATTGTTAGTCAAATAAGTCGGTTTGTCTATTGTTTGTCTGTCTTGTTATTGTCAGCAATCAGTCGTTTGTAAGGTGCAGGTAGCTGTTGGCAACGGTTCAGTGGTGTTTGTTCTAAGTTAGTAAACCAGCTTTCCAGACTGATTCGTTGATAGTAGTCCGTACTGTAGGTAACGCATTCAGCAGAGTCCCAGTCGATTCTGTGGTTTGTTTTTAAATGGTGCTCAGCAATGTGATTGTTGATATCACCATTTCTAGTCGCTCGTTTGTGTTCAGTCAGTCGGACGTTCAGATTTCTGCCGGTCTCACCAATATAAGTGGCCTGGCAGTCGCAGCATTTGATTTTATAAACTGCTCCCCGTCTGTCGCTCGGTTCGTCTTTGTCTTTAACGTTCGTCAGTAGCTGTCGTAAAGTAGTGATAGGTTTGTGAGCAATGCAGATGTTGTAGGGTTGTAGGATTCGTGCGATAGTTTCAGAAGTCCCTTTGATGTAAGGTATGGTTGCAGTAGTGACAGGTGTCGTGTTAGTGTCTGTAGCGTTTGGTTCGGAGTTTCTGTAAGTGTTGTGTCTAATAAAGTCCCGGTTGTAATTGTTCTTGTTGAAAACGTTGTCTAAGTACTTGATTTCGTCCGTTAAGCTGTCAGGTGAGTCACAAACTAGTTGTGCGCGTCTTGTCAGGGTCCGTATAGTCGTAGCTTTGTGAGAAGTTGGGTTGTAAGATGATTGGTCGAGTAGTCTGTCGGTATGTGTCGGTTTTCTGTAAATTGTCGTCCGTAGTTCGTTTTTGTCGCGGGTAACTAAGCAGTCTAGAAAAGGTATTTTACCATTTTCCTCGATCTCCTTAGTAAACTGTATGTCGGCGTTTTGTCCGTTGAGGTGTTCGTGAAAATCGTCGATTTCGTCTTTGTGTACGGCTGTAAAGGTATCGTCAACGTAACGTAGCCAGAATGGTAGTGTTCGTTTGTAAGTTGCGAGGGCTCGTTCCTCGATGTTTTGCATAACGATTTCTGCAACAGCAACGGAAACTGGTGAGCCCATAGCTGTTCCGTGCAACTGTTTGTAGTGCGTGCCGTTGTACTGAAAATACGTAGAAGTAAGACAAAGGTTCAACGCTACAACAGACTGAGGTGCCGTGTACCACAACCACCGAAACTTTACGGACTACCGAAACTGCACAAACCTAACATACCCATGCGACCCATAGTCTCGTTCTGTGGGTCCCCGACTTACCAACTGTCCAAATACTTGACTACCGTACTGAAACCTTTGACCGACGAATCACGACACAAACTACAGTCGACTGAGAACTTTATGGACGCAATCAAGACAGTACAAGTACCTGACGACTACAAACTAGTGTCTTTTGATGTGAAATCACTGTTCACCAGTATTCCACTTCAACTGGCTCTAGACTGCACTGAGACCGCCATCAACAACTCTACTATTGAACTACCACTACCTACAGACGACTTAATGGACTTACTGAACCTTTGTCTTACTTCTACGTATTTTCAGTACAACGGCACGCACTACAAACAGTTGCACGGAACAGCTATGGGCTCACCAGTTTCCGTTGTTGTTGCAGAAATCGTTATGCAAAACATCGAGGAACGAGCCCTCGCAACTTACAAACGAACACTACCATTCTGGCTACGTTACGTTGACGATACCTTTACAGCCGTACACAAAGACGAAATCGACGATTTTCACGAACACCTCAACGGACAAAACGCCGACATACAGTTTACTAAGGAGATCGAGGAAAATGATAAAATACCTTTTCTAGACTGCTTAGTTACCCGCGACAAAAACGAACTACGGACGACAATTTACAGAAAACCGACACATACCGACAGACTACTCGACCAATCATCTTACAACCCAACTTCTCACAAAGCTACGACTATACGGACCCTGACAAGACGCGCACAACTAGTTTGTGACTCACCTGACAGCTTAACGGACGAAATCAAGTACTTAGACAACGTTTTCAACAAGAACAATTACAACCGGGACTTTATTAGACACAACACTTACAGAAACTCCGAACCAAACGCTACAGACACTAACACGACACCTGTCACTACTGCAACCATACCTTACATCAAAGGGACTTCTGAAACTATCGCACGAATCCTACAACCCTACAACATCCGCGTTGCTCACAAACCTATCACTACTTTACGACAGCTACTGACGAACGTTAAAGACAAAGACGAACCGAGCGACAGACGGGGAGCAGTTTATAAAATCAAATGCTGCGACTGCCAGGCCACTTATATTGGTGAGACCGGCAGAAATCTGAACGTCCGACTGACTGAACACAAACGAGCGACTAGAAATGGTGATATCAACAATCACATTGCTGAGCACCATTTAAGGTATCATGGTACCCCAAAATTGACCATGTTTTCCAAAAATACACTTCTGTCATTTTCAGATAGATATTATTCAAACCTCTCTTTTACAAAAAGTTTCAGAAAAAAAGATTGTTTCTACGCAAAGTTATGGACGAAAAAAGATTTGTGGCATTAATTTTCTCTAATCATGTGTTGACAGTTATCTGTCAACAACGCTGAAAATAGCATTTGACATAACAGGGCCCCGATGTTTTGACACGCGATCGATTGCGTAGCAGTTCCCGCTTATTTCGAGTGTGTCTACAAAGTGGCTTCGATCATATCTGTGAAAGAGAGAGAGAGAGAGAAAAAAGATCGAGCGTTGAGGAATAACTTGCGCTTCCTGACTCCTCACTTGTCAGCGTGATAAGCTTTGACTGCCAGCTCGCTTTTCGTAGCGCGAACGGCGAAAAACAATCCATCCATTCAAATTCCATAACATTTCTACAAAGTCAGATGTATCAAAGAATCAACTTGACGCAAAAGACGGCATGTCCAGGAAAGTACGGAATTTGTCTCCAGTAATAAAGAAGTTTATTTTTTTCCCAATTGCTCGCATTTCTGACAGGATGTTCTCTCTTAGATCTTGAGCCGAACACGTGGCGGCTTCTTCGCAGATTTCAATGTGCTTTCCTTTCGCCTTTCCTTTCGCCTTTCAGGTCCCTGCTTGGGTAGTCTTACCCAGCTCAAACGATGATGCCTTCGGCATTTTACAACCGACGTGATATTATGACTTTAAAATTTCCGTTTATTGCGCTTGAAGACCCTTTGAACGGCACTCGTACTCAACGAAAGTCGCTTTCCAACATAAAAACACGCAGAATTTGACACTATTCTTGTCGGCATGTTTGTGCTATTGTTGTAAGGCGGTAAGTTGAGCCTCCCCTCTGTCAACCGCAGGTAATTATCCTGACACCTAGGTGTTTTAATCTCCTTAGACCGGAAAAAGTTTCCAAATCATATTTTGGCTTTTTTCTCGAAACTAATTTTTCAAGAAATTGGGCGCACATTTTAAGTTCGCGTTCAGCGAGTTTTCAACCATTTTAGCTCAAATTTGGCGACAATGTTGCCACGTAATTTGACACCAAAACCGTGTCTCCGAATTTTATTTTTTGCTTTCATTCAAAAGTTATGAGCCGTAACAGAAAGAGAAGAGGTGTTTCTTCGAACTTCAAAGTTTAACTGAGTGCAGAAAATAAACCAGGCCAGATACAAAAATTCCGAGACACGGTTTTTGAGACAAAAGTGTGAAGAATTCGGCGCGATGTTCGTCTTTCTCTCCAGATAATTCTCGACTGGAGCGGAACCGATTTTGTGAATGATGTACTTTCTAAAAACGTAGTCTCTATTTTCGACACAGTTGTCTTTTTTCTTTATCTAAATACGTTTTCGTAATCTTCAATTATTAAGCTTTCAGAAAATATATAGTTTGTTAGGGTCCTTGTGAAATGCCTGACGCTCAAACGGTGAAAACGAAATGTTGTCATTTGGGGTACCCTGATACCTTAAAAACAAACCACAGAATCGACTGGGACTCTGCTGAATGCGTTACCTACAGTACGGACTACTATCAACGAATCATTCTGGAAAGCTGGTTTACTAACTTAGAACAAACACCACTGAACCGTTGCCAACAGCTACCTGCACCTTACAAACGACTGATTTCTGACAATAACAAGACAGACAAACAATAGACAAACCGACTTATTTGACTAACAATAGACCAACGGACATTTGACTAACAAAAGACGGATCGAAACGCACCAATCACGTTTTACAGTCTTCACAGCCAATAACATCACGGCTTAACTGACAGACGACCAATAACATCACGAGATCGTCGACCAATCAGGACAACGACCAGAGACTTATAACATCTACTGACGATTCACAGTTCACTTGACTCTGATGATGACTTCCGCTCAGGTTGTCGAAACGTCAGTCAATGTCACCTCAAACAGTCCTTCTCAGGACTACACTCACCCGGACGATCACAATTTACCGAATTATGATATGACTCCTGGGTTCAAACCATTTACAGTTATATGTTAATTTGTTCCCAGGTCTAGATGCAAAAAAAAACTACGAAAAATCACGTTGTTTTATTTTTTCTTATTCTCCCTGCTTCCACCAAACATACCGCGAAGAGATCGAATAAGCCCTTGTTCAGGTTTTTCTCAAAAAATATCTTAAACAATCATCGGTGACTGTTTCATTGGCATGGTGAACTTTCCCTGTTCCAAAAATTACATGGCTATAAACAATCAGAGAAAGTTTCAAAGTAAATTTGTCGACAACTTTTATTTCGAGGGAATCATGTTTTGAGCCCTAAACAGCGACAAAAATTTCTCACTACACCATCAGTACTTATTCAAACATTCAAGTAAGGAGAATGAAGGAAGTAATCACCAAGGATAAGATGTCTTGATACTTAAGTTTCCACAGGAAATGCATGGAGGACAGTTTGAGAATATGCATTTTCATTTCAGTGCATAAAGGGTTAAATGACGGCCAACAGATGCTTTTTCATGGCGAAGAGAAGGAAAGGGCCGTTCTCTATGCCAGAATTTTCGGCCTCTTGCTGGGCTTACGATCACTAGGTGGATTGAAACAAAAGGTTCCAGAAAAACGTGCATAAAACACTAACAACCAACCAACAATGGTTTCCTCAACGCCAAGAAAACACCCATAATTTCTCTATCAAGGGCGCCCGTTTACAACATTAGAATGAAACCTAAATAGCTTTCTCCTGATGTATTGTTGTTTTGATTACATTTAGAGGAATCTCCATTAACGCAAAGAAGACGGTCCAGGATGGTGTCTTTGTAAATTTCACGAGCCTTATTCACTTGTAAGTATTTTTTAACGCAACATGCAAATGTATTAGAAACACAGTAGTAAACTTGCTACAAAATTCTGTCGGTATTAAACTGCACCCTGGTAGCAACAGATTAAAACCAGAAAGTGTCACTAGGGGTATGAACACGATCTATAGGAAACATGGAGTTCGAATTCTCACCGAACGTTGTTTCAAGCAAACCGCGATGAAATATGTCGACACTTCAACAAAACTATCACCTTGCCGTCAATTCTGTTGTCCCGTGTCTTTTATTTCTACATTATGTTCCGCAAATATCTCTGTTTCTTTGGAGAGTTCGATGGTAGATGCTCAACCGCCCGCCATTTTGAAAAACCACCCAACCCAAGTTCTAGTACACTACCTACTGAAAACCTCCTGAAACCCTGAAAATGACTAGATGGGAAGCGTTTGGGCCGTTGCTAGGAGATCTGTGTCACTGAGCAATCGTAGGGCTGAAAAGTCAATCCTATTTTTTTCGAAATTCGTCTTTAGATAGTAAGAGCAAAAGGCACTTTCCAGTCCCCTACAGAACCTAATTTGAATTGCAATTTTTCATCCGTTGGACGACGACCTTCAATATATGGAAGTCTGTCGTGCACGTCTCTTACGAGCTTGATACCATGACCTGGCAAAGATTGCTCACCCAGTGTAATTAGGGGTTTTCAATCAGCAGTGTAGAACTGGGACTGAGTAATTTTTCAAAATGGCGGGCAGAGGGTGATGTAGATGTTGTAGTTCAATTTTATCTTTGGTTCAATTTTTACTTTCCTTTGTTCTTTTTTTATGTAAATATATGACAATGAATATAAAACAAGAGAAAACAAAAATTGAACCAAGGATAAAATTGAACTACAACATAGATATCAAAGACACGAGACAACAAAACTGACGATATGGTCATGTTATAGTTTTATTAAAGTGTCGACATATTTCATCGCTGTTTGCTTGAAACAAAGTTCGATGAGAACTCAAACTCCATGTTTCTATAGCTTATGGTATGAAGTCACTTGTTGAGTCGTTAGTACAGTCGAACCCCCCTGGGCGACCACTTCTCGTAAGCATCCCGGGGCCCCTCCCGTAAGAGAACATGTTGCATTATCATTTTGAAACATGAAAATTTCACCACAAAAGGGTTATAATTTATATTTAAGTCTGTCCGTATTAAACCCCGCCTTACTGTATAGTATAAAGAAAAACTGGACACTAGGCTTATGGAGGCAAACTAAAATTTTTGAGTGTTTGAACTGCAGATCATTGGCAAACAATGGAATATCCGTAATTTCTCCACGAGCCTTTGAAGGACTCCTCAAACTTAAAACCTTGTAAGTTTATCATTTATTGTTCAAAATCGTCGTTATTTTTATCGTTACTCATAAATATTAGGGAAAACTTGAAATCAAGATTGTCTCTTTTAAACTATCGTGCTTTGCTTTAGGCTTCTTACGTTGAACTTCAACTCGAGATTTCAGCGTCAGAAGTGATCAAATGAAGAAATAACAAATGTCTCTCGGAATGGAAGCTGCTGCTTTTGTCAGTCAGTGGTAAATTTTCCGTTGCGTAGATGAGGCTAGGGTAAATACCTTAAATTGTCTCTGTTTTTCTGAAAGAAACCTAAGCAAGAACAGCTTGATGATCTGGGACGGCAATGTGGCCAATCAGCTGCCTTCTCTCCAGAAAGTAGATTTTACTGGCAATAAAAACTGGACAACACCTCAAAATATTCTTAAACTTGAGAGCTTGCAAGAGTTGGAAGGACTTTACTTGAATGACCGCTGCCAAAGCTGCCTCATCCTCAGAAGCAACGAAATACTCAAGAAAGGCCATGTGCTTGGATTAACATCAATAAATAATGGAGGATTTACTGTTCATTTTGGTTGCTACGAGAAAACATTTTCCCTGAACAGTTCATACATTTTTATAGCGACTAACAACTTATTTCCTACATGCACTTTGAAAGATACGCGTTGTCAAGAAAGTCTTGGATCAACAAAAGAAACAAACACATGCCTTCAAGTTGGAAAATATTTTCTCGTTGCTGCGTTTCCAATCGGAATTATTGCGATATTGTTGAACGTGATTGTTTTCCTAGTAACTCTATCATCAAAACTTCTTCGCCAACACCCTTATCTTATTTCGGTCAGTTTTTTGGCTATAGGGGACACAATAGCAGCTATCTACATGACAATTTTGGCAAGTGTTTATCAGGCGATACCACTTGTGGAATTAGAGACGAAAAGAAAAGACTTGTGTGATTACATTGGTTTCTTGGTGATTTTTGCTGACGTGTTCACAATCGATGTTTCCTTCCTTTTGACGATCGAGCGATATTTGGCCACCGTGTTTTGGTCGAGGCCGAATTTGAGAATGAAAATGAAACACGTATTACTTTTGCTATTACTGTCAATACTTGCTGGCTTGGCATTGTCAGTTTGGGGACTACTTGATGACTATTTAAACTTTGATGGCTTTGCGGGGTACGTTTGTTATCCAGTTCCATATCTTAAGAACCAACAGTATCGCGTTTACACCATCTCCGTGGTAGCTGCTGCAATCCTCGTTCATCTGGCAACTGTTGCTATGTACTTGCATATTTTTATCGTAGCACGAAATTCAAGCAGACAAGTTGGGATTGCGAGAGAAGCGAGGCTTGCAAAAAAAATTGGGACCTTAGTCTTGACTAATTTAATATTCCACTTTCTTCCCTTTGTCTTCGCTATTGTCGTCATAACAACAGGCAGCTTTGCTGGGTCGTCTGCCGAGGTATCCGTTGCTATTGTGGTGGGATGTCTCGTTATTTTACCTGGAATAAATTCCATCATGAATCCGATTCTCTATGGTTATAAAAACGACAAGTTTCGAACAAGCCTCCAGGCAATAATTGATGATGTAACGTCAAAGTGAATTCTTCGAGACAAGAAAGAACAGCAAATTCTCCGCCTGTCATCCTGTTAAGTCACAAAACGAATAAGAACACACATTTGGGACCTAAGAACAAAACAGACGCGCGAAAATAACTAAGTCGCTCCTAAAGTCTAGTCGTACAATCAGTGATTATCCGACAATGTCAGAGGGATAATGAAGTGAACTTTACTGTCTGGGTTAAGATAGATCATGCAGTGTACCTGATTAAAACGTCTGGGTTTCTCTAGCATAAGTCGTTAGTCCGAATGCCTACAACTTGAGCTGACTAGCTGTAGTTTATCCTAAATGGGTAAAATGACTTCAGATATTAAAAAAAATCTTTCACCATCAAAAGCACATAAAAATGTGAGCTCCTCTCCTCGCCAAATTGCAAAAATGGATTAACATGTATTAGTATCTGGCTAGAGCCTGTAAATATATAACGCGCGCTGTGATTGGCCAATACTCGGGGCCGGATTTTTCCGTAATGCCCACGGGCATTATGAGCGATGTTAATGCCCAGCTGGTAAAGCGGGAATATCGAAAATGTGAAAGTACATTTGAGTCAAATAGCTGGAATGATTTGAAGCTAAATTAGAAGACACAGTTTCTTGGAAAATTTTTACTTTTTCTTGTGCGATGGGAATTTTTTGTGTGAAATAAAGCTGCTGAGTTTTGAATGCTTTCCGATTAACTATTTCATTCATCCCAATCCGCCACGGCTCACATTTCAAGTAATAAAGTGTTAGGTACAGCCGTATGATAAACTTCTAATTAACTCTCACTAGTTCGGGACTGTACTGGGAGAGTAATGCCTTCAGTCTTACCAGAAAGAGCTCGGGCAATATTCTCCCAATACGGCCCTCGCACTCGGTATATAGTACTGACTTAAGCTATAAACAAGGCCAATATTGGATTTACATATTTCTGTTCTATTAAAAAAAACACTTATTTAGCTGTCAATTGATGTATACAAAACGAAAGTAATTATTGGGTAAACGCTAGTTAATGGAAAGTTCATTATATCAGGTAACGAGAAGTAAAAGGAGCATGAGAAGAGAGGCAAATTAACTAAAAGAAATTAAAGCATCGAAATGTTTCACTGAAAGCTGACTCGATCAAGGTTTTCTTTTTCTGGCTCATCCATAAAAAAGTTGGGATTTCAGATCTTTATTATGATTTTTCTCGCGTGTGGTCAATTTCATGGGAAACAATTCCCATGAAAGGCTGTTTTTATTATTTTTGCAAACCAAACACTTCATGCAGAAATATAATACTGTCGTTTATGCTTGGATTAGTATAATTATGAGAGAAAGACCTAGAGATTTCATTCATCACCATAACTTGTCCCATTCGCTGTCGGTTCGAGGCATCTGAATTTGCTTACTAATACAACGGTATTTTTGCCCGGTTTATGACTAAGTGGAAAAAGCAGATCTTAGCAAGGGCTATCAGAATCCAAAAAGAAAATTGGGGGTGACCGCGCATTTTTCAGAGACAATTGAGCTTAAATTTGGAAAGAATATGCATTACGTTCTTTGTATTTAAAAGCTGTTTTAGAATTATGTTTGGTTACTTATCTCTGAAAAATGCATGGTTACCCATTTTTGTTGTTTAGATTCTAATAGGTCTTGTTTTTTCCCCATAGCAATAATCTTTAAAATACTACCTTTGTATTAGGAACCACCGTCCTTAATTTATTGAAATTCTAATGAGTAGTACATGAGAAATCTGTGCATTTTCGAAAAGTCGAACAATTGCCCCATTTTCTTGTTAAATTGCACATGCAGAGCATTTGATTTGGGTTTTATCGCAAAGATGAAAAACATACAATAAGTAAAACGCCCATTGAAAAATATGAAATTCAACAGACGAATTATTTTTCATATTGTAGAACGAAACGTGAAAATAAACAGTGAATTACTTAAAATGCCTCTGTTAAGATTGCAAAGGACAAGTGTAGACTTTCGGGCATTTGTGCGAGCTCGTTACAGACAACTTTTGCAAGTTTGCAAACCCAAATGGTAAGGAACGACAAGTAGCTCAACCAAAAATTCAAATCAGTAATAAACTTCTGTGGTTAAACCTGGTTCTTGCAATTTTACCTGGTATTAAAACGTTTACTGGGGACAAGATATATCGCTGGTGTATCCAGGAAATTCTTGCACCTGTTTTAACAATTTTCAATCGGATGTAGAAGCTGTGTGCAGAGTAAAAGCACCGTTACACGACGCAATTTTTTTCTGCAACTTGCAACGCAACAGATGATGAGAACGTTACGAGACAAGTTCCAGAATACATGTTACACGTTGCAACTTATCCCGCAACGTTGTGAAAATTAGAAGCCTAATCTGCTTTTCCTGCAACTCGCAAAGTAATTTTTCGTTGCGAGACATGTTGCGAACCGAGGGCGTTACACGTGCAATTTCGTCTGCAACTTGTCTCGCGTTACGTTGCAAGTTGCAGAAAAATTTGCCTCTTGTAACAGTGCCTTAAATGAAGCAAAAGATTTGGAGAAAGAAATTGCAACGCCAGACCGGATTCAATCACTGCAAGTTTATCAGTGGTGCCTGTCTGAGTGTTTGGTTCTGCTGTATGTTGCAATTAATCTTGATTAATTAATCTTTGTTGAGGGAAATGGGGAGTGGACCGGTGCACGCACACATTAACACTTCAACGAAAAATCAGTGATTACTAGAAATCTGACCATGAAAGGTAGCGCTCTTTCATCTAACCGTGGTGGTGGGGGACAAACATATGACCTAATTTGGTATCAAACTTGGCATGTTTTGCCGTCAAACAAATGATTTGAAGTTTGAATAGACGTTCGCCGAGCTTTTACCGGTAACGTTTTAGTCTTAAAATGTAACCCATTTGAAAACATGCCTGTAAAAGAAACTCGTTTCTGATCAAGAGTGCAAAAGTCAATAGAAAAGGAGAAATGTAGCTTCCAAGGCAATTGGGTTATTAGCACACACTCAGTTCCTAATGCAGCTCGCTTTTCTTACAGAAATGCTACAGTTTTGGTGGAAAAACTGAACTGATATCGAATTGATGAAAAGGCTAAGAAACTTGTTACGTACAATTGGCGCGTTTCAACTCGTAATTAGCTGTCAACAGGATGAAACGAATGAAACAACCACTTGCTCATTTATTGGCTTCTAACAGTTACGAATTTTCCCTTGAAAATTGATGAACTAATTCTACTTCCCTACAACAGCTGTGGGCAAATAGGTATGAAGCGAAAGGCATTTTTTTTTTCATGTTCGTTTACTTTTGTCTGTTTTGCGTCCGTGACGAGTGAGGTGAAATTATTCTAGGGTTTTCTTTGGCATCAAACCTAGAAGGGAAGCTCTAAAAATGGGAAAAGGTGGTGACGAAAAGACTCCTACAAGCCGGTGGGTCTCTTGTTCCTTCTTCCTGAATTTTACTATCAACAGCCACTGGGTTCAGTAATGGCGAAAATAATTTCGGAGCCTTACATGAATGGTAAGGACCGTCATACATTAGGTCATGCGTCGCTCGCTATTTACTGGTCTTAGCAGCGGAGGGTTCAGTAGTCTGGGAGGGTGGAAGGGTTTTCAAGAATTCGTCAGGGGGTCACGAGAGTTACAGCGGCCTGGCTCTGTGAGCTCACGGGATTCACCACCCTTGTTAAACTTATAACGATACTATTGGGGGGAAAAGGAAAAAGTTCCTGCCAAGAATTTCTATTCACTTAACTCATGCTCGCCTAAAGCTTCTTATGAAGGCTGTCTACAACTCCCAGCGAGCGACACCCCAGGGAAAAACAGTTGACTGTGATTGATGCAAATATCGGAAGATCTCGCCATGAAATCTCAAGTTTTGTCTACAAGCCGCCGAGTCCTGAGTGATCTCTGCGGACTTAATAGGGTCTCGGCTAGATGTTATACGTCAAAAATATGAAAAGGGGTTAGCCACACTTTCACAGTAGTTATTTTTTTTGTGGGGGGGGGGGGGTGTGGTCGTGCCAAGGGTCCAAAAGACATGCAAAGAGACGAAACACCATTCGCATTCTATTTGGCGGATGAATAGCATTCTGAAATTTTAAATCGCAGGCTTACCATCCCCTGTTTGTGTTGCAGACCTGTGCTAGCTGAATATTAATTGCCGCTTCTGTTGTGTACAAAGGATTTTGTGAATACGATAATTAAGGCTTTTTGCCGAACGGAAGAAAGTCAAATAAAAACACTTAGAAACATGAACACTGTGTGATTGTATGTTATTATGTGCATCTCAGCAATGCAGTTTTCGATGCAAATTTGAACTCGCGAGTCCCAAGTGGCCTGTTTGGCACACGCACGTGCTGCCACGCATCGCAGCGCAACAATATGGTGATAAAAATAAATTGAAATGGTGAAATAAATTTCACCATTTCCTACAATTTGCACGTGTTTCTCGTGTGCCAAACAGGCCGCTTGGGACTCGCAAGTTCAAATTTGCATCAAAAACTGCATTGCTGAGATGCCTTTGAGTAGGCAACTTGTGCAGATCATAGGCAGAAACAAATTTTCTATCAGATTCAAAAGTTTGTGCTGGATTTTAAGGGTCAGTTCGCGGACTTGAATGAGTCAAAATCAGGTCAAATCAAACTACAAGGAGTGTTCTTTCGGAAACCGGGATTCTTTTTTCAAAGGCACAAGGTTAAGTGTATTAATTTTGACGAAATCCCAAGCCGGTCGGAAATTTGAGGTTGTTGAAGTTGCCTGCCTTGTGAGTATATATATATATATATATATATATATATATATGTATATATATATATATATATATATATATATATATATATATATATATATATATACATATATAGAGAGAGAGAGAGAGAGTAGGTCAAACTTCAATTTCTAAAACCACCTCCCGGAGCTTTAAAGTGTATATGACACGAAATTTTTTTCTTCGGTTTTTGAGAGTCTGATGTGTATAAAAAACGATTCTAAACTTAAAACCTGTCTAAAATTTTTAAAAACCTTATTTTTCGCTGGCAAAAGACCTTATTTTTCACTTAAAAACTGTCCCGGGGACTGGGACCGAATTTACCGCATTGTGATGTCAATTGACTTGATTACGTTCCCGCGAACGCAAATCCCGCAAATCCCCTCAAAATGTTGACATTGTTCAGCAGTATCGGGGATCTTTTCGAAACTTCCAAGACCTACAGTGAGAAAGAACAAGTAGGAGAAAAAATAGAGCTGTTTTAGGTCTTATTAAACCAGACGACGACGAACATTTGCGATGTCTTCTCTTCTTTCGTACTGTGGTGAGGATGTTGATCTCAAAGTCGATGATTTATCCTGACTGTACATCAGTGGAAGCACCTCAGTTGTGAGATTTCTTTGTTGAGTTCTTTTAGGGTTTATTAAGCCCTTGTGTTCACATAAACAGCTAACTGTTTCTATCAACCTACGGTGAACCGAAAGTGCCGATTGTTTTGATGTTTTAATACCGCAAGAATGTCGTCGTTCTTATAGAGAGTGCGCTGGATTTTCGATTCATTTCGATTTAAGAACGAGTTCCCAGAGTTTATTCCCAGCTTGGCATTAGTTTCAGTGGTTTTCTGCAGCAAGCAAAAGTGTTTTTACAGAGTGTAGAGAAAAGCCAATGACAAAATCGTTTTGTTGATAATATGGTAGTACGCAATGTACTTCCAGGCCAGAAAAGACATTTATTTCTACTGTCGTGTTATCCTGCAATTAGAATCTATATACGCCTTACTTTAAAGACGGCACTGAAACTGACTTCAGCTCGCATGCTACTTGCCATATCACGGGCTGATTCAGCAAATATAGCAGCTTAAGACTGTTACTATCTAGAGTATCACTACTAGGGTATTAACACTAATCTTGGCTCAGTAATTTTTTAAACAACTCAGTACCATGAAGCTAAGGCAATGTCACATTTGGCATTAAAATACAGTTAATTTTGTTTTGTTTTGCAGTGGGTATGGTTTTCCAATATTGTAGAATTGTTATTGAATCATAACCATGTTCATTAGCTTTTAAAATAACTGGTGTCCTTGAGCTTCTTAAATAGCTTTTGGTGTTTCTAATACCACAGAAGGGGAGCGCAGCACATCAAACTCTTCTAAAACTAACAGTTTATTATGAATAAACCAACAAGAATTGACGAGTAAATTTGCAAATCAACAGTGGGTCTCCATATTGACTCCTTCTCACTTCTCAAACAATTTTCCTATGAACAATGGGAATCAACATCGATCTTCATCAATAATAATCATTATCAAGTGGTCAATTACCAAAGCATATGTATCACTCAGACACAGCGATGAGGATCCATACATCCCTTGTAGATATTATTTACAGCAGCTCACCCCCCCCCCCCCACACACACACACACACACAATACAGGTTCCTGACACAGGGCTGGCCCCACAAGCTTAACCTGCTTTAGCCTGATCGATTCTGATGGAGAGAGGTGGAAGCCCTGTATGCAGCACCTAAATTAATACCATAGTTCCTAATAAGTGGAGACAGAGTTAAAGCTTGGGGCATTTGTGGCATCCTTAACAACACTGTAAATCACCAGTCACTTTTTACTTAGGAATAATTATTGTGTTTTTAACATCATGTCATAGTGAACTTGTTTTGTCACAGCCAACAAAGAGTGGCAGCACAACAACAACAACAACAATTTATCTAAGTATTCCTATATGGGAAGTTTCTAAAATAGTAAATTAAATACAATGTAATGTATCATTCTTGTTGACAATAGGTCACAATCATTGCAACAGAAGGAATGTCCTTCTGTCATCATCACTTGATCTTCAATTTTGATAGTTGATATTTATTGATCTATCAGAACCACCCCCAAACATAAAGCAGAAATAATGATTCCATGTTCACTTCATCTGACCAAAAAGCAAGGGGGGGTGGGGGGGGTCTGACTGCCCTATGTCAGTATCAACAACCACCCAATCTAGATCACTCGAGGCCTGGATGGGTCTAGCTTAGTTACAGCTGTTGGTATAAACAGGGATTTTTGCTGTTGGCAAGCTGATGTAAATCAGGTCAGGTCAGGTCGTGGTCATCAGTGAAAAGGCAGGGAATTTATTCAGCCTGTTTGGTAAAAACCTTGATATGTGCACATAGGATTAAACAAACTCCTAGAAAATGTTTGTCTTCATAAACAAATATAACCGAGTGAGACATTTTCCTGGAATTCTTTCAGCAACCTTTTGATTTTCTTTCTATTTTCACCCTCTAACAACGAGGCATTTACAGCCTCCTCACAGGAAGAATAAAACAAAATCCTGAACTCTTGTACATGTCTTGCTAAAAAGGTGATTTATTTAAGTTAAAATCCTTCGTCCAGTGCAGTCAGGTTAAGATAGTGTATGCACAGTCCAGTGTAAAAATGTTATGAGTAGGCGATCGTCGTTGAAATTATAGTGATATCATAATGTCTTACTATACTGAAGTCCAGAGAAGAATAAAAGCAATTTCATTTAAGACCGTACTGGTAGCTCTGTTTGCCTGTACAATCGAAAGTCAGACCACGCTATCGTACTTGTCCTGCTTTGCGAATGAAAAGCATCTCTGGGTTTTGCAGTAAAACTTCTTTGCTTACTGAGACAGATCCTTATAAAACAATGCTCGTTCGAAACCATATCTTCAAGTAAAAAACATAGCAAACATCAAAATCTCGAGTAGCCTGAGTGCTTCGACATGGCATCTCCTTCAACACAATTATTTCGATTCCCTTGTCCCAAAATGCTGCATCCAAGGAATGCTGAGTACTTCCCCTCCATTTCGTCAAAAGGAATACGCAAACCACCGTTTATTAGGCGCTTCAGCTACGAGAAACCTTTGCCAACTCTCCCAAGTTCCTTCCACTTTGACGCCATGTTGGTTTTGTTGTCAAGTCGATTGACGTCATATTAGCTAATCGTGATATTTTGGCTCGCGAGATGGCGAAACTTTTGAAGTCAAATCTGCGCTATTTTCACCGCGAAAAAAGTACGTTTGAAAAGTTTGACGCCGGTTTAAAGCTTAGAATCGTTTTTTATACACATGAAACAATCAAAACCTGAAGAAAAAATTTTCGTGTCATATACACTTTAAATCGACAAACCAAGCACATGATAACGTACATTAACACAGTGGTCATGTTTCTAGGTGTTTTTTTTTTGACTTTCTACCATTCAAAAAGCCTTAATTATCGTATTCACAAAATCCTTTGTACACAACCGAGGCGGCCATTAATATTCATCTAGCACAGGTCCGCAACACAAACAGAGGATGGTAAGCCTGTGTTTAAATCAACCACAGGTTAACCAACATGGGGCCAAAATAATGCAACGCCGGCAGTCAGGTTAAATGAGGTATAAATTTCTTTTGGTAAAACCTACGAGGGTGGAGGTCAGAGAACACCTCACAAAATAAACTGCGCCCTATACCGCTGCTTATACCCAGTCACTGGGGGAAGGAGAGGTAGGCCAGAGGAGGCTCCAAACCGGGACGTAAGTTCTTTGTGATTTCAGTCGTCACCTTGGCTATAAGATGGACAAACAATCTCGATAGGAGGATCAAAGGATGTGATGAGGTGGCTGTTGACATGGCCTTAGAGGATACATGCTTGAGTTGGGAGCATCTTGAAGTCATCTAGGAAAAGAAACAAAAGGCAGACATCCAAAACAAAAGAAAAGCCTGAGTTAAGCCAAGGGGAACTCACCAAAAATACACATAATAGCGTTAAAAACAGAGCTTGGTCATCAATCAAAATGGAAACAAAGCTTTTAAAAGGTAAATGTAAAGAAAAACAAATGACGTAATAGTAACAAACAGCAACATTAAAAGAAATATAACCTGAAGTAACATAATCGAGACGAAAAAGGTTTTTAAAAATATACATTAAAACTTAGGAACGTGTCCTTAAATTACTTTTCGTTCGCTGAGCCTACTCTACCGGCCCACGGTCAACCGTCATAACATTAGTACCAATTTCCAGAATGACAACCTCAGGGGCGAAGGGAGAGTATCGTACTCACACAAAGTGATGCTGTAGGCCTGCCGATGTTTCTCTGTCTCAAGATTTACGAAACGCTTTACGTTAGACGTTTTTTCGATGTCCTGTCAGATTCAATTCGTGCCAGGCTGTTTGTCTAGCTCATCGCTGTGTTTCATATGCTAATTTTAGTCGACCGATTATTTCTGATAGTTTTTTCGAGGTTCATTTTGTCGTTGGACTTTGCTTGTCTGCGTGTTTGTAAACCTTTATTGACAAATGTAGCTGAACCATTACTAAAACTGGTTAAGGTCTTTGGTTTACGACGTCTTTACACTTTGGGTACATCATGGATAATCAGGGGAACATGGCAGGAAATTCAAAGCTGCAAAAACTCTCCGGCAAAGAAATTATATATTTTTCGAGCTTGATTTAATAGAAACCTGATAGATGATCGCAAAGATGCATCAGAATTCATATGGAGATCACAGTTATTCTTAAAATTGCCGTGTTACCAAACGGGTTTTCTCCCCTACGTTCTCTGCGATTTTTGTGCTGGATTACGTGATATGGTATATGTGAAATATTTTTCATGTTTAGATTCAAAGCCACTCAAAAAAAATATACAGGTAAGTTATATTTAGACGCAACCATGTTTCTCGGAGTGCAAAACTTAATAGAAATGAGGAAACGTAACTTCGAACGCAAGTGGGCTGTTGAACATGTTCACCATTTGTCAGTGGTCGTCATTTTTTGCAGAAATGCAGAACTTTAGTCGAACGTCTTTAATATAAAACTGCAAAACTAAAATGGAGCGTGGAACTGATTATGCAACGGTTGTACGTTTGAACTCGGCCTTTGTTCGTTTAGGTTGCTTGTAACAGTTACGTAATCATGAAGTTTGACAAACAGATGCTATTACCCTAAAACAGCTTATGATCTAGCTATGGTATACTATCCTGGTTTCATTGTTAAGGAACAAGATTAGTTATTTTGACATAAAACGTTACATGACAATCGCCTAGGCTACCAGAACACCCTTAATTTTTTGCAAGAGGCCGGAGATAACTTGCCACGCTTGTGACCATTTAGTGATAAAGCTTAGAAGCCTCTTTCTGAGCTTTGAACAATAAAGCTGACATTAAATGCATTTTTGGCGGACAGCGTGAACTGTTGCCATAGTTGATGTCCAAAATTATTTTAAAAGTTTCATACAAAATTAATTTCGGTACTTCAACTTATCCCAAGACTATTATTAAAATGGCTAGCCGCAGAAAATTGTGCAAAAAGTGCCTTTAGCTATCATTCGAGGCAAACCTTGTCAGCTAGGAAAGTCATGTTTATTATTAGGTCACAAAATTTCATCCGCGTAACATCGGACAATTCGGACCCCTTCAAAATCATTCAAATTTCGAATATTTAGGTTTCCTCAGGGGCACCCAGTGGTTCGTCTCGGCGGAATATCTGTTTGGCAGGCAAAAATCGCCTGAGATATTCGGATTTAATTGCAGTGCAAGTTAGAGATTTCTTTGGTGACACATCACCTCAAACTTTCGTAACAAATGAGCTGATTTATTCCTATATGCCGTCTTGAGTGTAAAATAAGGTCAGCTAGCATTTTCAGACAGCCTTCAGCAGCTCGAAAATTCGGCGGATAGGATTCTGTTTTCTAAAATATTCTGCGACCAAACAGATCAACCTGTAGAAAGAAAGCAGAAAATGACATTTCAAGCAATTTGCTGAAATTTTCTCGTTGGGTGACCTTGTTTCCTCTACAGAAAGAAGGCAAAAAGTTGAAAATTCCCAATGGAAAAGGAAACTTTGGCATATCGAGCAGCGCTAAAATTCTGTTTCAGGTTCGTACATTACGCCTTCGGGTTAGTTTGCAAGTAGTGTGGGAGACTAAGCTTCTCTCGTCATTCAAGGATGTTCTATTACGCTAAATTCTCCACCGGTTTCGAAATCTTTGTTACTGAATTTGTCAGTCTTACGACTGAGAAGTTTACATTTCTTCTAATGTTAAATATTCAGCGGCCGCTCAATTCTTCGCCACTCCATCCTCCCCCACCAGTGGTCTACAAGATGAACGACACAAAAAAACCAACAACAAAGGGAAACAGCTCCTACGCGAAAAGTTTCTTAGTAAACGGCACTGTTCAGCATTGTTCAGTTTTAGCAAACTCCTAGTTTAAACAGACTCTTCTAATAAGCACAACGTGGCGACTGGCCGCAACAAAGTCCCGCTTGGGGTCTTCACTTCTGCTGTGCACACTCTACCATCACTTCCGGGGAATGTCTTCTGGACCTGCCCAAGGGGCCAATGTGAGCGTGGGGCGTCATCATTCTTTATCAGGATCAGGTCACTTTCTTTTAAATTCGTTGTTCCTTGTTCCACTTTGGATGGACTGTCAGGATAGGTAAGTACTCCTTACGCCATCGTCGCCATACCATGTCAGCAAGCGCTTGGGCCATTTTCCACCTCTTACGACTATTATTTCCCGCTCCTCAAAATGGCCGGGTGGGGAGTTGGGTGATGCTCTTCCTATGAGGAAGTGGTTTGGTGTTAGTGCTTCATAGTCGTCCGGGTCGTCGCTGACTGAAGTAAGTGGACGGCTATTGAGTATAGCCTCCGTCTCAACAAGAACTGTACGGAGCGTCTCCTCTGGCAAAATTTGGTCATTAATGACGGTCTTCAATGCTCTTTTCACTTGCTTCACCATTGATTCAAAGATTCCTACCATATGCAGAGATGACGGCGGGTTAAGGTACCAGGTGATCCCGCCAGCACACGGTGATTCGTTCCTCACTCAACGACTTCAAAGCTTCTGTCAGCTCTCTATTCGCTCCAACGAAATTGGTTCCGTTATCTGAACGTATTGTCCTGGGGTTGCCTCTTCGTCCGCGAAATCTTCTCAAAGCCATGATAAATGAATCAGTACTCAAATCACCCGCCAACTCCAAGTGGACAGCGCGAGTGGTAAGACATGTAAAGAGACAGCCCCATCTTTTCTCAGTGACTCTTCCTCTCTTAACATTCATAGGACCAAAATAATCCACACCAGTGTTTGTGAATGGAGGCTCACAGAGCGCAAGTCGATCTTTGGGCAAGGATGCCATTACAGGTACGTTTGGCTTAGCTCTCCATCTCTTACAGTGCAGGCAATCATTGATAATCTTCCTGACGAACGATTTTCCTCGCGAGATCCAAAACGTCTGGCGTACGAGGGCCAACGCGTGTTCCCTTCCGACATGTAAGTGTTTCTCATGGAGGTCTTCGACTAGGGGTCTGGATAAAGGATGTGCTGGTGGGAGGATCAATTGGTGCTTTGCTTCAAATGGTATCGGACCCTTGTCTAGTCGACCTCCAACTCTCATAATTCCGTCTACAAGAACTGGCTGTAGTGGAAGCAAAGAACTGTTACGTGAGAGAGCTCGGTTGGCCTGGAGATCCTTGTAGTCTTCTTTGAATGACTCAATCTGGGCTAGCTGGCACAAGGCTAAGGTGGCCTCTGTCAGATCGTCGGCATTAACACTTTGGTCTGTCGCTCTGGGGGCGGACTCCAGTTCCTAGCTTGACATCTTAACTTGAATTTGTACCTCATCCACCAGGCGTATAGCCGGACAAGCCTTCTCCAACAAGAGTACTTCTCCCATTCTACTAGATTCATAACCGGTGTACTCGAGGTTGTGAAGACAGAAGCTTTCAGTTCCAGCTCACTTTCGTCAATTTCTGGGACCACTTCATTACTCAGCCATTGCTCTGAAGGTAGCGATAGAAATTTAGGGCCACTGATCCACTGACATTCCGGAGTCAAATCACGGATTTCTATTCCTCTCGTGCAGTCATCGGTCACATTCATTGCACCAGAGAAGTGATGCCACTCTTTGATGTCTGAGTTGGAGACAATTCCAGCAACTCTGTGTGATACGTACACGCTGAATCTTCTGTGAGTGTTGCTAATGTAGTGTAGCACGATCTTGGAGTCACTCCAAAGATGTGTTTCGTCAACTTCAAAGTCGATTTCTTCTAGTATCTTGGACTTCAGCCTAGTTGCTACGACTGCAGCCTGCAGCTCCAGACGTGGTATAGTTAAGGTCTTGATTGGTGCTAGTCTTGTCTTGCAGATAACGAAGCTCACATTTACACGTCCATGAGTGACTGTTCGGAAATAAGCCACCGCTCCGTAGGCGATTTCGGAGGCATCACAAAACACGTGTAATTGCACGTTTTGGCATTCATCGTAATGGAACCCGTACCACCTGGGCACTGCGATAATCTGCGAAGTCTTCAGACCATCTTTCCAACTTTGCCATCGCTGGAAGATGTCGTCAGGCAGCTCTTCATCCCACTTAACATGACGCCTCCACAGTTCCTGTATGATCAGTTTTGCCTTCATCACGCAAGGAGTGGCGAGTCTAAGGGGGTCAAACACACTGCTTGCGTCGCTCAGAATTCCCCGTTTAGTGTTGGGAAATTCGCTCTTCACTGGTTCGAGGCACAGGAGGTCTTGTTCCACGCACCACTTGACGCCCAAGGCTCTCCCGTGTGGCAATTCTTTGCGGTCGGGATCAACAGTGTTACACGCCACTTCAGATGAAGGGATGGCAGCAAGAACGTCTCGGCTGTTTGACATCCACTTCGTGAGACGGAACCCTCCAGTTGCTAGGATTCCTGTCAGCTGTTTGGCTAGATGCGTAGCTTCATCAGAGTTCGGTTTTGATGTCAAGAGGTCGTCCATATAAAAGTTCCCCTTTACTGCATGAATCGCGTCTTTACTGAATTTCCCTTCCTGGTCATGAGCAGTTCTCTGCAATGCATAGTTTGCGCAACAAGGTGAGTCGACAGCACCAAACACATGGACAGTCATTTGGTATTCATCTGGTTTCCTGGTTTCATCTAAGTCTCTCCACAGGAAACGCAGAGAGGCTCTATCTTCCTCACACACTCTGACTTGATGAAGCATTTGTTGAACGTCTGCCATAACGCCTATCTTTCCACTACGAAATCTCAAGAGGATTGCCACCAAATTGTTCAACAGATCAGGACTAGTGAGGAGATTGTCATTCAGTGAAACACCGTCAAACTTTGACGCGGCATCGAAACCTACTCGAACTTTTCCTGGCTTGTTGGGATTCACTACTCATGATGTGGTAGGTACCACGTTTTTGGGGTTGCTATCTTAGCCTCCTCAGTTGACATCTTTCTGGCGTGCCCATTAGAGAAGTAACCGTTAATGACATTCTGGTATTTCTCCGCTAGTTCTGGATTTGTCTTAAGTTTCTTCTCAGTGGAGTGGAGTCTTGAAACTGCCATGGCTCGATTGTTTGGGAGGTTTGGGTCATGTTTCCACAACAACACTGTTTTGTAGTGGCTTTTCTCTTTCACTGTACTGTTTTGCAAGATTGCTTGTGCTCTTTTGTCTTCAGCTGACAAAGGGGACTCAGAGAGTGCTTGCTTGGTTGCCTTCGAGACTATCTCCCAGAATCGTTCAATCTGATGCTGCAACTGGGTTCCTTCGTTTGTCGCAAGGAAGTTTGTATTGACCGTCTCACAGTGTCCGCTGCTTAGATTTCCAAACAGGGTCCATCCAAGAGGAGTCTTGATGGCGATGGGTTCATCCCATCGTCCCTGGCGGACTTCGAGCTGAATCAACAAGTGAGCCATGTCAGATCCAATAAGAAGCATCAAATCACAGCCTTCGAGTTCGGGAAGGTCAACACCTGATAGATGTCTCCACCGTTCAATAGCTCCTTCCTTTGACACCTTGACGGAAGGGATATTGAGTTTGTCAATGACCCACGCTCCATGTACTAATACCGGTTCTGGATGATCTTTGGATGACAGACTAAAACTTACTCTACATAAGTTCCGGGTTTTGGCGTCATTTCCAACTGTATTCAGGCTAAGCTGATGTGTTTCACCACCAAGTTGTAGCTGATCTGCTAAGTCCTTTCTAATCAAAATCGAGTCAATTCCAGGG
Source organism: Siderastrea radians (assembly GCA_964017195.1). Lineage (NCBI taxonomy): Eukaryota > Metazoa > Cnidaria > Anthozoa > Scleractinia > Rhizangiidae > Siderastrea > Siderastrea radians. The sequence continues at coordinate 50,809,477 of OZ024890.1, read as the reverse complement.
TCAAGGAGAGCATACGTGTTTACTACGCCTTTCTGGCAATGGATCTGAACAGGCAGGATTTGAAGTGGGACCTTTCGAGGCTGAAAACAAACTTGATTGATATTGCTCTGGACACCCGTCGGAGGAACAGGGAGTGGACCTGTGTTTAGCTCCAAAGGCTGAGCAACTTCTTGCGCAGTGGTGGATGACTGAGTAAAGCTGCCTAGGGTTTTATTTGCGCCCTCAATACTTGAATCTGCTCTATAGTCTTCATGTAAGAGGGTGTGGTGTGGCCGCCGGCACTGTTCCTTAAGGCATCTATTTGTACTCGGAAAATCCTTAGCTTGGTGACTTGCTTTCAGGCAATTGAAGCTACTCCAGCGTTACTGGAGGAAGGATGTCACAACTGTCCTCTATGTAGTAATTAGTGACTTTTGATTTCCTGAACATTTGGGGGTTTTATCATTATAGGTTGATGTGATATTATATTTTATATTTTATATTGTATATATTGTAATATTTTATATATTTTTATTACTTTAGATAGGTATAGATAGGTGTCCAAAATTAGCTTACTTTAGTGTAAGCTAGATATTTTAAGACACGTTAATAAAGTTTTATTATATTATATTATTATTATTATATTATTATTATATAAGCGGTGGCAATCGCTGCTGCTCTCGTGCTCGTAGAAGAGCTATACTTGAAGCTGTTTGAGAGCTAGTAAAAATTATTTGGAACACAGTTTCTTGGCCCTCACGGTCAGCCTGTCAATAAATGCATCAACAGGTTCTTCAACTGGGAGAGCTTGAGCTGAATAATGACGAGAGGTTACATTGAAACCAGTTATGTAAGGAGTTGATGTGCTTCGGGTGCCTGGACCCCACTGTGTTGCAGGACCAGATTGAGAGTACTTCAGTGGAGATGCAGATTTTGATCCACAAGGATAACTGTGACTGGAAGTTGATGTTGGGGTAAAACTAGTAACTCCCGCTAAAGAGGCACCACTATGATGAATTTCTCTACCTAAGTCTTCTGAAAGGGCAGGTCCAGAGGGTTTTGACCAGATAACTGAAGTTGTTAGAGGGGTAGACGTGTTACTGTTTTGAAATGACCAAGGGGAAAGGGCAGGTCCAGGAGATGATGACCAGATAACTGAATTTGTTAGAAGGGTTGATACATTACCACTTTGAGATGTCCCAGATGTGGGCTGGGACACAGTCACGGTCATTTTAGTGCTTAATTCAACACAGGAACTTGAAAGATTATCTTTACTTTCATCCTCAGTAATTGCGTGGGAACTGGGTACTAAATAATGCTTCTAAGATGGCGACTTATTGCTAACGTTACTGATTTGGTCGTTGTTGTCCTTTTCTTAGATAGCTTATTGTCCCAGTATTTCATGCTCGAGCTGAGCCACTTCTGCTTGGTTTCGGGCGGAAATGACCGCCATTTCGTCCTCCCTTTTCTTTCGTAACAAATCGGGTTTCCGCTTTCGCCGTTGCAGTTTCAACTCTAATTCCTTTTGGGCCATTTCCTCTCTAAGTTCTTCTTCACGCACTTCATTGTCTCTTTTTACTCGTTCTATTAGCTGTTTTACTTGTAGGCTTGCGATGGCAGCCTTCATTCGGGCTTCCTTTGTCCTCTTTGACGAGGATGACGAAGTTCTCGACGGTTTCGACTTGACAGAATCGATCTGGCTTACCGAGTCTTCGGGAGTCACGTCAGGGCTGACATGAAGCGGTGATTAATGACACATTCGTCCACCAAATGCCACGAGTCTTGAGTGTTCATCCTTCGGCGGCTGACTTGTATCCGGCTCGAGGAGACCAATTTTGGATAGACGAAATAAAACTAAAGATTTTAACGTTAAACTTCACAACATGTTTATTTGACCTCGTGGTTTCTTACTACACTCGCAAGCCCTCTCGGAATTGATGCTCCTACAAATCTTATGGTCAGCGGCTGCTCAATTCTTCGCCACTCCACCAATCTAAACGACTTTCCCTTGGCTTTAAAAAAATTATCTTAACGTTTCCTTCTCTGATATGGTTGAATCTGCACAAATAGGCATCTGTATGGGAAAACAGTTCCATATGATCACGATATTAAAAGCAACAACTATTTATCATGACGCTTATATCAGGCGTTAAGACTCTACAAACTCAAATCTATCTTCAATTCGAACACCCAACTACTTGAGTGATCTTAAAAGATAAGTACATACCACTTGCGTTTTGAAATGTTCTTTGGATAACAAACGTATTGCTGTGGTCGAATACTGGGCCCAATGCACGGATACTGCTCAACGTATGATCTTTACAAAAATTTAAATTGCGCAGCCGATACCAAATTGAAAACGTCAACATTTTAACGCTATATTTGCAACTAAATTTGCTCTGTCAGGGCCAAATTTCAGAACTGTTTCTCCCGAGTAAGGAGAGATAGCGCCCTTTCAAACTGAAGTGGTCAGATACTGGGCAACATACTGTAACTGGTGTTCCGTGCATGAATAAAATTAAAGGAGATTCAAATTAAACAATTAAAAAGACCTAAAAAAACCGTAAACATGAAATTTGAGCGCTGTTAAACTTTCTACGTTTACGTAAGCCGCTCACACATCGTCTCTAATTTTATTTACTAATGTAAAACCAGTCAAAGTCGCCTCCGTTCGTCCGTAACACGTTCGTAAAACAATGGAAATCCACCTGGAAGCAATTAAATCTAGACAGGAATAGTACGTACGCTGGCAATTCTAATTAACATTTTAATTAGAAATTAAAATACATGAACAGTGCCCTTTGCTTTTAGTTCAAATATTTTTTCCCTGTTAGTTAAGGTCGAGTTTGCAAACGGATGGAGTCGACTCATGAGTTTTGTTATGACTTTCCCAGCAAAATATCGCTTATGAAGCAGGAGAATTTGACTGAAAGTAAGAGCCAGACGTCTTGGGTTGGTGTATTTGTATCCTTAGTGCTCGTACAGATGTCGGTTTTGCCCGTGCAAGCTGAAAATTGTTTTCTGTTGTTTTTAGGCCAAAAAACAATGGGATGTTTGCTCGCCTACTGCAGCAGCTATACGTGTACACTGCAAATTAATGTACCCTCAATAATCATTGACATTTTCCAAACGAAAGCTTTACGTTATCGAAATTCATCCCCTATGCAAGTTGTTATCGATAACTATTCTGTTGTCGATCATTAAAAAAAAGTGGACGACAAAAAACCTGTCTCGATCTGAGACAAGTGATCGATAAAGTAGTCGACAACAAAGTAGTTTCCTTATCAATAACAAACGCAGCAATGTTGCTAGTTATATTAGTTGTAGATCGCATTAGGTTATCGAAAACAATTTCTTCTGTCTACAGATATCCTTAGTTGAAAAACGTTCCAATTTCTGATTGATAAACTGAGATACACGGAGATAAAAAGGAAAATGGCAAAAAGTGGTTTGCACTCCATCCATAGTGATTTCTTTTTTGGTTGCGTGATGAGAAAGTAACTGAACTACAGATTTAATTTGAACCTGAATTTGAGAGCGATGGCCGCAAAATTCATCACCTTACTTATACCCATGTCCATTCTAAGCCGTAAACGATCGTCCCATTTTCTTTGAAATTCGCAGCGCTTAAAAGAAATTTGAAAAGACCTTTTTACCGATACAGCAACCATATTCATACTGCCATATTGATGATGCATCATTATCACAACAAAAGAATAAATCAATTTAATGACCATTATGGGGTGCACAGGGGCAAAATTGATATGGCTGCTGTATCGTTTAAAAAATGGTATAGCTGCTTCGATCACTGTTTTTAATTAAACACCTGAGCTACTAATCTATCACTCATAAAGTAAAAATGTGTTGAGTAAATGATCAAGGATGAGAAAAAAGAACTAATTACAATGAAAAAAATCGTTTTAGAAGTTATGGATTAAACCGAATTACTCTGAATTTCCGCTGTGTCACATTGCAGTGTTAAAGTGTTGTTAATACCCCTGATAAAAATGTTGTTGTCACTTTTATGTAGGTGTTAATACCCCTGATAAAAGTGTTGTTTTTTATGTAGGTGTCACTCTACAGAATGAGCAGTCGTCTTGTATCCGATTTACACGAATTATGACATAAATACATGACATGAGTACATCTAAGTGCTTATGTTTAGCCATTTTCTTTGTGACACAAAGAAATGCTTATTTAAATTAGGAGGGAATGTGTTTGGGTTTACAGGTGTTCCTTAAATAAAACTGATTTCTTATCATTTCATTTACAGCATGAATTATTACCAAGGTTTCTCATGTGAAAGAGAGAGAGCTTTCCCTGGGTTGAATAAGTTTGAAAGCAACAACAATCCTTCATTTTTGTTCACTTGTCAGTTTTATAAGGGTAAATCAAGTTTTCACTGTTTTAATTAAGATGTGAATCTTTTGTCGTAGGGACGAAGGATGGCCAGAAGGCTTCGGATATACACAATCATATTTCAGTTCAGGTTATTACGATAAAAGGAACTCATGAATAACATTCAGCACGGATAGCTCTAGGAAGAAATGCAAAACAGCTGAGGCAAAAAGAAACTGTTTTGTGAAGAATCCGTTGTTTTTGCCAAATGAGAGAAGTCATTCAGCATGACTGCAAAATGAAAATGGTTAACATATTTAATTATTTATTTACTTATTCACTTATTCTTTTTTTGTTTTGCTTTTAGACAACGTTTCTTGTTCAGTCATTTTTTAAGTACCATGTTGGTTTTCTGGTTTATTGTTTTTCTGGCGATTCAAGGCGTTTGCTGTGGTCAAGACGTATCTCTGGTGTGTCCAGGAACTTCTTGCAACTGTTCTTACAATTTAGAGTCTGGTGTAGAAGCTGTGTGTAGAGTAAATGACTTAAAAGATTTGAAGAAAGAAATTGCAGTGCCAGATCGGATCCATTCACTGTAAGTTAATTAGAGATTTAGAACTTTCTAAGTGTTTGGTTCTCTGTATACTGTTAGTCTCCCTAAAGGGTTGGAGAGGGAGGGGGAGAGGGGTAAGTACTTGGGAGTAGACTATGATATTTTGAGACAATGGGGTAGATGCGAAACGTATTCAGTTAGATGAGAACTGCGCTCAAGTCTGAAGGATGGGTGACTTGCAAACCAGCGTCAAGCGTTATCCTCAACAAATCTCAATGCCTTTTTAGACATACTTGTGTTCTCCTTTCTTTCAATTTCATTTGTGCCAGTGCTGACATCAACTCCCCATCATAGGGTACTGACATAAAAGCCGCGCGGCAGCTACCTACTATGAAGCTGCTTTGGTAATACTTGTTTAAATTTTCAGAAGTATTTCCCTTAACCAGACGAGCACAGTCCAGGATGGTGTCTTTGTTTACTTTACACTCAAACGAAGAAAACCGTGAACACTGAAAATATTTCTGGAATGTTCATTGTGTTTTGACCAATTACGTGCGATACCTTGTAACCGCAGAAAACGAATGGGTTGCTCAGTCACGGAAAGGATTTGGTTCTCAATTTGTTTCGAAAGACCTCAAGATTTAACGATTTCGGCCTAAATAAATCGAGTCAGCTGTGCTATCAGAAATAATAGTAGCTTTGGGAGAATTTTAAGGGAGGACATTGCAATTTTTACATCAAGGTGAAACAACTGCCGCTTGAGTTGCTGTTATTTGAAATGCCGGAACCGCTAATCGTTGGGCCGCCATGTCGAAATATTTTATTCTCCAAAAGCGCTGACAAACATATTTTCGCTTGCGTAGTGCATGTGGCTCTCAGATAGAAAGGAATAGTAATTTAAATTCCTGTAAGATAAAGATGAAGATTTAATCTTGAGGCCTTTCAAAACAATTCGAGAACCAACTCGATTCCGTGACTGAGAAACCCGTTCGTTTTCTGCGGTTACAAGGTCTCGCACGCGATTGGTCAAAACACACATTCCAGGAATATTTTCAGCGTTCACGGTTTTCTTCGTTTGAGTGTAAAAACCTAGTCCACTTGTAAGTATAATGAAAACTTAACAAAAATAAAACAAAAATCATATCATAACTTCCTCATCACCCTTCTCGTTTTATCTCTCTTCTATTAGGTTGGTTAGCTTACTACAGGTTTTTAAATTTTAAACTGCAGGTCAATGGCGAGGAACGGAATATCCATAATTTCTCCAAGAGCTTTTGAAGGACGTGTCAAACTTGAAACCTTGCGAGTTAATCCTTCATTTTACTAAAATTATTATTAAAACCTTTAATCAGGGTGCATTGATCACGAAATTGGCTTCCGATAATCTACTGTGTATAGTTAAAGTCTTTGTAAAAATTACTTAATGGTCTCTTCCCTTCTTATCTAGAAAATATTGTTACTCCCTGTTATAACACTAAATGCTGCATAACTTCTGCCTTAATTTCAGTATCTTGCAAATCTTGGAGATAGCACGTTTGTCGTTGCTGCATTAGTCCGTGGAACGGTAAAGTTACTGCGTTGATGGAATGAAGAATTGTCTACTAAAGACCCACCTTAAGAAAACATTTTATTAATTTAGTTTCGATTATTGTGTCAGTGTTAAGTTTGGGTTCCTTTGATATCAAGTACGTAATGCACGTGTGGGAAAGTTCTCGCTTAGGTAGTTTTTGCTAACAATGTATACTCGGAATCTCAGTGCAGTTTGGGGGCAAAAGGGTCCATCGATCTGATCATCTCACTATGCTGGGTCCAGAACAGGTGCCGAGAGTAAAGAATCCCACCGTGCATTGCCCTCGTTGACCTGAGGGCCTTGGACCTTGGCAAGAGAAACATCTGTTAACGATCCTCCAGAAGACTAGATGCCAACCTAAGCTACACGGTACTATGATTCTGTGCTTTCGCAAAAATATGCATTGCATCGTACTGTATCACGGCTTATCCGTATGGCCTTACCCTGTCAACAAAATGGCAAAACAAGGATGCGTGCTTACCCCTACAGTGACAGGCATCTTTTTCTCCTTGGTACTTTTTATATTTCATCCCATCTAGTAATGAGAAGCTTTACAACCTGGCACGACTCCTGGCGGAAGGTTTGCCAGGTCCTGATCAGAGAATGCTGTTTGCTGACGACGTTGCCCTGGTTGTTTATTCAGAGGAAGCTCTTTAGCTTGAGACTCATCAGCAGCTTTGCATGTGCCTGCAGAGAGTTTATTCTCACCATCAGCCTGAAGAAGACCATCGTCTTAGGCCAGGATATCAGCAGTGCCTCAAGCATTTCCATTATAATAATAATAATAATAAAATATTTATATAGCGCCAATATCCTAAAAGTTCAAAAGCGCTTTACAGAAGTAACGTTAAAAATATTAAAAACACTATTAAAAAAATAAATATAAAAATAGTTAAAAAGTTACAAAAAAAAAATGCTTAAAATCTTAAGACTAATAAAAAAGTTGCTAAAAAGTTATAAAAATGCTTTTTTAAAAAGGAAAGTTTTAAGTTTATGTTTAAAAAGGGACACTGAGGAGCTGTTCTTGATGTCAGAAGGCAGAGTATTCCAGAGTGTAGGAGCTGCCACGGAGAAAGATCTTGCGCCATATGTTTTCAAATTGAAATGCGGAATTGAAAGAAGGTCTTTTGAAGATGAACGTAGCTGACGAGGTGGATTGTAAGGAGTAAGAAGATCGCGAACGTATGTAGGTGCCAGATCGTTTAGAGCCTTGTACGTGATGAGTAGAATTTTAAAGATGATGCGATAATTAACAGGAAGCCAGTGGAGATTTAACAAAATAGGTGTGATGTGTTCGTGTTTTCTTGAGAGGGTAATGAGACGAGCGGCGGCATTCTGGACGTGCTGTAACTTTTTTATTAGACAGTTCGGTAAGCCATAGAGTAAAGAATTGCAATGATCCAATTTTGAAGATACAAACGCATGAACAAGTATTTCAGTAGTGGTGGATGACAGGTACTTTCTTATATTGCTGATATTACGGAGATGATAAAAAGATGATTTGCAAATACTTGCAATATGCTCATTGAAACGAAAGTGATGGTCAAAAATGACACCAATATTTCTTGCTTTCTGCGAGGAGCGGATGGTCTCATTGACGACAGAGATTTCTTGAAGGATTGGTCTCGGTAGATGTTTAGCGGAGATCACTAGAAGTTCAGTCTTATCTTTGTTCAGTTTAAGACGATTAACCAACATCCAGTGATCAATCTCGTGTACACAGCGCTCAATGTTGGACACAGCTAAATCCCTATCACCTGGTATAGTTGGCTGAAAGGACAGATAAAGTTGTGAATCATCAGCATAAAAATGATAACTCAAGTTGAATTTCTTAACAATGTCAGAAAGGGGTGAAGTGTAAAGCAGGTACAAAATGGGTCCCAACGCTGATCCTTGTGGAACACCACACTGAAGAGCATGATTCAAGGAAGCCCCGCCATCCACGGACACATACTGCATGCGATTGGACAGATAAGATTTAAACCATAATAACGGCATGCCGGTAACTCCAAAGCGCTGTTGTAGACGAAAGAGGAGAATATCGTGGTCAACAGTATCGAAAGCAGCAGAGAGGTCCAAAAGTAATAAGATTACCGTTCTACGATTATCAATGGCTGTGAGGATGTCATTATGCACGCGAATGAGAGCCGTTTCTGTGCTGTGATACTGTTTGTAGGCAGACTGAAATGACTCGTTCAGATTGTTTTTGTTAATATAGGAGATCAGTTGGTTAGCAACCAACTTCTCAATTGCTTTGCTGAGAAAGGTAAGATTCGAAACAGGACGATAGTTTGAAAACTGCGTGTGATCCAGGGAAGGCTTCCTAAGGAGAGGACGTAGCTTAGCAACTTTTAATTGAGAGGGCATTTGGCCAGATTGCAACTCAACTCACCGAGGACGTTCACTAAACTCGGTTCGACTCTGATCGGCAGTGTGACAAAGGCATTGGTAAAGAAGCAACTACGATGGCATTCGTTTTTAGGAACGTCTTGGATGTAAATTCCTTCATTTTTCGAGACAAATTGATGACAACAAAAAGCGCATTTGAACAAATTTTGCCGACTGACGTAATAAAGGCACTATATTAATAATTAGAATTCGTTGGAAATGGTTTTAAGAATGGCCCTTGAAAACAATTTATTAAATAATAAACGGTCCCTATAGGCAGTAAGTGCCCCAGTGTTTAATCTAGGTAATAGGGTAAAAATTAAAATTAAAAGCAGTTCTGGAGAGGGCAGATATTGCCGGCTGAGATATTAAAGTGGGTTTCCAAAGGGGAGATAGCTCTTTTTTAAGTCCTTACATTTCTCTTTCTTTCTTAAAGAAACCTTAACGGGAACAGCCTGTCAAGTCCTGGGACGGCGAACTGACTAACCAGCTTCTTTCTGTCAAGAAAATTGACGTGACTAACAACAAAAACTGGACAACACCTCAAAATGTGCTCAAGCTTAAAAGCCTACAAGTGTTGGAAGGCCTTTACGTAAATAACAACTACCAAAGCTGCCGCATTCTTAGAATTATGAAATGGAGGATTCACTTTTCAGTTGGGTTGCCTTGAGAAATCGTTTACCCTGAAAAGTTCATACGTTTTTTTTGCGACCGACAACTTATTTCCTTCATGCACTTTGGGAGATAAGCGTTGTCAAGAAAGTCTTGGATTAGCTACAGAAAAAAATCGATGTCTTCATGTTGGAAAAGCTCTGCTCATCGCTTCATTGCCAATCAGAGTCATCGCAGTATTGTTGAACGTGATTGTTTTGGTAGCCGTCCAAACTCCTTCGTCAAACCCCTTATCTTACTTTGGTCAGTCTTTTGGCTTTAGGGGACACAATAACGAACATCTATCTGGTGGTCGTGGCAAGTGTTTATCAAACAATGCCGCCAGTGGAAATTGAGACGAAAAGAATCGAAATATGCAAATGCATTAGTTTCTTACTCAGATTTGGGAACTTGGCATTAATGTATGGTACTCTTTTTCTGACCATTGAGCGACACCTTGTTACTGTGTACTGGTCAAAGCCAAACTTCAGAAAGAAATGAAGCATGTGATATTAGCCCTATTACTGTCAATAATCTCCGGCCTGGCATTCTCAATTTGGGGAGTATTTGATGAAGATTTAGACGTTGTCAGCTTCGCAGGGTACGTTTGCTATCCAGTTCCAGATCTTACACACGAACAATATCGTGTTTACGCCATTACCGTAGTAACCGGTGCAATGCTTGTTTATCTGACAATAGTGGGTATGTATTTGCACATTTTTATTGTAGCACGAAACTCGAGTAGGCAAGTTGGTATTGCAAGGGAAGCAAAACTTGGTGAAAGAATAGGAGCCGTGGTCTTAACCAATGTAATTTGTGTCTTTCTGCCGTTTGCCCTTTTGGTTGTTGTAATTGCAACTGGTAGCTTTGCTGGCTCTTCTGCCGAAGTGTCGTTGGGGGGAAGTATCATTATTTTGCCCGGGATAAAATCCATAATGAATCCTATTCTCTATGGATATAAAAATGACAAATTTAGAAAAGCCTTGCAGAGCCGGATTCACGTTCTAACTAAGAGGGTGAATTCTTCAAGACAAGAAAGAACTCCCAGCTTACCGCCTGTCACCTTGCTGGGTTACACAAATAGGATGCCACCAGGGCAAAACAGATCCTGGGAAAAATACCAAGCATCGAACATCAACATTCAGACAGTTGCACTATAAAAAGGTGATTTTTCATGTGACAAGTGACTGACATTTGCCCAGACACATGACACCACTAGATGATTAAGTCACCGCAAAAATAAAGCTCAACTGGAAAAGTGATTCTCTGGTCGATTTCAGACTTGAGGCAGAACTAAGCGCACCAGACCAAACTTCCCCAACGATAACTATTTTGCAAAAATCCGTGTAAATAATAGTTTGCCAACTCTCGATCAATAAATTTTGCAGCTATTTTACAATAAAGCGATCCGCTAATAATAATTTAGTAACATGAACTTAAACTTACTGTTATTTTGAACACATCTTTTCAACACGTAATACATGTGAAATATAGAGTCTCTTTTAGATGAAAGATACATATTAATTTTTCGTTAGAAACTTAAAGGTTCAAAGGTTAGAGTTTACAGCGCGACAAGCAAAAGTGAGCACATTTAATTAATTTGCATTTAGTTTCTAGCCAATCAGAATACAATGATAGCTCCCTAAAAACCAGCTTAAGTTCACTTTTGGTTAATCATTGGTTTCTTAAAATCTATCTTCCCCCCCCCCCGCAATAGTTTCTCTCACGAAAGCGTGCGAATTAATAAAAAGTGGGTCACAATTTTTTTTGCGCCACGTTGTAACCATTGAGGTAACCCATAGCTGAGCGGGTAACAGGTACAATCGTTCACTTGGTGATACAAGCATGAAACTTGGCGGGAATGTTCATATTTGGTTTTTGCTCAATTCTAGTCGATTTGCCACTTGAAATTTCAAAGTATAACGTTTTTAAAAATTTCAAATTTGGCAGCCATTTTTTTAAAGATGGCCGCCACTGTCTAAAAGGTGGTATGGCATCTCGAAAATATATATTTTCAAACAACTCGTTTGACAAAATTATATTTATTTAGTTCCATCTGCATGATAAGAAAAGTTTATTTATACCTGTTTGTAGCACATTATGTTACCATGGCAACCATGGAGGGGCAGCCAAAGGCGAGTCCAGATAACTGTATCATCGTTTACTTAATGAAACAATACTCTGTTCAGCCTACGTTTTCATTAGTTTATTAGCCCCTTGAAATTCTTTATTTCAAATAGTTTTTTAGATAGTGATAAATTGGTTGCCATGGCTTCTGATAATAAATTTTTGACTACTTCCGACTTCTAACAACTCATTTTTCAAAGTAATTTTTACCCATACGTGTATCGTTCAAGATTAATCATGTCTGGTAGTTTCTCTATATCACCCATATATCACCCTCTATATCACCCTCTATATCACTCCAAATAACCCATCTTTAGGTAACTATCCTTAGCGACAACTTAGAGAAGTTTAGCAGTTTCATCTAAATTAAGTAATCGCAATTTAACTCTGTTAAATGACAACAATTGTTTAAGACTAGTGCAAGAACCCTTGAGACCGCTAGCATAAAACGTGGCTACAAAAGTAATCTGTAGCTATAATACTTGTCCAATATTAGCATTCTGAGAAAATGATGCATTTATGCTAAAGTCAGGCAATTAATGGCTGTGATGAGGCTAGCCCTGGCGTGCGCAGTTACACAAAGCCGTGCAGCTCAGTCAAGGGCGAATGCATTTGTACCTCTGGGAACAGTCTTTCTCACAACCACATTTAGAAAGTAGAAATTGCTGAAAAATGTCTGCAAGATTTGTTGTATACCAGTCGTTCGATAAACATCATGTCTCTAAGGTGAATTGGAGGCCACCTTCCGTAGTTGATGTTGTTGTTTGCGAAGAAATAGGGATATTATTAAGATCTGACAGCGCCTCACGATACAAAACAAAGTCTGTTCCTCTGAATGAACAAATGAGCGAATGGCTAGCTCCATAGCAAGAATAAGACTCCAAAACTCAAACTGGGGGCTCTCGAGTCTTCGTTTCTCACACACCACTCTTCAAAGTTAAGAATGTCTTCCGAACTTTGAGAAGCATCTTTGCTATAGCTGTCATATGCTGATTTCCTCAGTTTGTATAGACAATACGCTGTGATCTGATGTATTTGCCGTGTTCTCGTGACGAGGCTGACAGATATGACTCAGCAGTGCCAGATGAGACAATGCCTGCCTCAACAAGAGCGCTTGTCTACCCACTGTCATGACGTAAAGTCCCTATGGATTTCAGTGCAGCTATTTCTTTATGAAGGCCACCAAACTTCATGATGACCTTATCCTTATCCTTATATCCTTATATCCTATTCCGTGCGCTGACCACTTCCACTGGATTTAAGATAAAAAAAATACACCAAAAAGGGGAAACGAAGCAAAGACTGTCGTTTCCAAACGTCAGGTTAAATGCGCACATGCCAACTTCGGTCAAATGAAGGTGTGTGGTGTCAATCAATTGTCATCAACTCATGATCTTGGTTAATGGCAGATGTTGAAAAGGCACTATAACTTCGTCAAGGAGCTACTCAGGCAGACCAATGCCTCAGTGTTCAGTTAATTCGAGAAAGCACACGTGGAGAAATCAATAAAAACATCTGCAGAAGTCATAGAGGCATTGTGCGAAAACAGCCTCTGTGGAATGACTCCAGAGCTCTCGAAAGTCGCGTCCATTCTGGCGGTCATCCCCGCAACATCATGCTCATCATAGCGCTCGTTCAGCGGACTCTGGCGCTTAAAGCCATATTCGGAGCACGATATCGTCTATATTGAGCGCTACTATGGCAATTAAGTCATTGTGAACAGTATGGAGAAGATAATTAACATTTTCGGACAACTCCACAGAAGGAATAAATTTTTCTTTTAATAAGTTTCTGATTTTATTTTCTCGAGTAGATTGTAGATAGAGAACATGAATGAATGAATGAATGAATGAATGCGCACATGCAGACATCATAGAGTATGCGAGGTTTCAAAATTACTATTTTGGAATTATAACAACTGTTTCATTAGACTTGAGAAATGTAAACGCTTTTGTTTTTTATGCAATTTGAGAGCGTTTGTATCCCAAATTCAACACTCACACATTCAAGCATTGCGTAATTTTTTTTCGGACAAGAAGGTCAATAAAGGTTAACTTGGTAAACACTGCAGCAACTATTTCAACCATTTTATCCAAGCTAACATATAACACTTGTCATAAGATCACTTTCAAACCGCTTATGTTTTCAATGCTAAGATACTTACAGACATAATGAAAGGGAAGTAAGTCTTATTACCACAGACTGGCCATAAGGGTGCTGCTTGTCACTCCAGAGTTGGCCTTTAGACTCTTTTGCCAGCAGTCTTTCCTTTGCTGGTTACCAATCCTAATCAGCTACATAATTTTTATTTTCATTTCTTAATAAAATTTTTTGTTGAAGTGTTCTTAAACATCCCTTGTTTTCATTAAAAAGGGCTGAGAAAAAATTCAATTATGAAGACATAGGCAGCCATTTTGAGAAAATGACCTGAATGACGGTCAAATTTTCAAATGGAGATCAATATTTCTTACACTTTCGTTTCACATTGACAGTGTTTTGTTAGTATTTCGAAACTTATGGAAAGACAAGCTTTTCAATTCTTTATTGAGAGCAGTTAAAACAAACAATGGTTGCAATAATGGCGGAGTCGGTGCACGGGAATCGTTATGTGCTATTTATCTGCAACGTTCGAAGTAATGAAAAATTTAAGGCTTCACGCTAGCGACGACAGCAAAAGCATGAGTGCAAGGACAGGCGAGAAGAGTGAATAGCGAGTGACACCAATGACATAGGCGTGAGCAGAATGCCAAGGAGAACGAAAGACCTTTTCTTCTTATGTGGTCCCCACTTGTAATAAGCACAACATAAACATAAGCATGAGCATAAGAACAGATAAGTTTTCCTGTACTTATGTCGCGTTAGTTCCAACTGAATGAGGCCAACATTTATGGACTTTTTCGCCTTGCTAACTATACAATACAATACACAAAAGTGGTCGTTTCAACAAGCCAGAATAGAATACCGGCTTTTAATGTGGACGGTAGTTCTAATAGTCTTACCAGAATGATATCAATAATTAGGGGTGCATGTCGCTGTGTAGTTCAAATAAAGAACAAAAATAAGCCTAACACGTGACTCAGTAAGAAAACCATGAAACTCGTTCTATTCAAACATGTAGCCATTAAGCAAATGAACTTATTTTTTGCTTCGAATCGTTGTTGGAAACAGTGTTTGCTTCTAAAAGGGATGATGCCGTCACAAAGTAAACATAAGTGCCGTCGTTGTTGTGTAATAAGTGTAGTTATTTTTTTCTCAGTGCGCGAGCGGGCGGTATCCTCCGAATCCTGCATTCTGATTGGTTCCCGGAACGTGCAGAATTTTCATATCTCTTACCACGGTCACGGTAACTGAGCGAAAACCGCTAAATGAAAATTGAAAAACAACATACCTCGGTTGAACTCGGGAATTTTTTATTTATCAGCGCTCAAAGATGCGAATTTTTTGTCAACTCAGAATTCTTACGTGTGTTGTAAATAGAAAGTATTGTAAATAGAAGGCCTTGTAATACCTTAAAAAGGCGAGTACTCGTTTTAATTTTGTGTAGCTTAGCATGGCGGTTCATGGGTTTGATGTCGAATTCACTTTACTCAGCAGTTTTAGTTTTTAAGTTGTGATCGCCACAATGCTTTTTGACTCCAATATTTACTTTAATGACTTCATTTTTCAGCGTTTTCTCGTCGTTTATCGAGGTTCGGTATATTTTCATTCAAGAAATTGTACTGGCTTTAACTGGAATTTTGGTTTTCATCTGCGGTAAATGAAGATAAGCTTAAAAGCTGGCGCACCGCGGCCGTTCGCTTTGGTTAAAACTGAGATCAAACCGAACGATTGCGCTAAATGAATAAATTGTTTATATCCGATGAACCAGCACATACGTTTACAAGTACAATGCAAAACGTAAAAAGAAAGTCTTTAGGCTAAACAGAAATGTTTTTCAAAGTATTCTCTTTCACTTTTTACGCAAGGGCAATTAAACTTGTCCTAACCGTTTGAGTACTTTGGTTTTGTGTTCAGTAAGCTTAAGCTTAATAATAAGATTTTAATTGAGTGGTTTATCCTCGTGCCGGCTACGATGTTCCATGTGCATGTCTGTTCTTGAAAAACAACCTTTTCCGTGTTGATAGGGTAGTTTCTAGTCGAAAATATTAAACTTAAGTTAGAAGTTTGAAGAGTTTATGATTTCATTCGCTCCACGGTTTCCTGCCACCTGACTCAGTCTAGTCCGGCAGATTGGTGCAAAAATATGACGGAATTGTGAGATTTATGGTAAAAGCACCACATTTGGCACATAGATAGAGCCATACCTACTAAACAATAGAGCGATTTCCCTCGGACCGTGAAACAGTTACTGTACAAGTATATACTGTTACGCCAAATTAGTTGCTGCTAGTCAAGGGACGGCTGAGGTCTATTAGCTTCTATTCCCAAATGGAGATTAGTCTAAATCAAAACACAAGAAAAACAACACAAAATGGACAAGCACAAATATACAGTGAACGCGTGGTTTATTTTTCCTTTATTACTGATTCTCGAGTCATGTTACGACAGCGGAAATGCACATGTATATGATACTTGTTGCGACATTAATTTTTACCACCTCGTGTAATTTTTTGGGAAAATTCCTCCACAGAAGTTACAAAAACTGCCTTGTTGGTCAGTGGAAATACTTTTAAAGCAGTAAGGGCACTCACGCGGGTTTACATGCTACATGGTCGAGAGTTGTTGCGAATATCTATTCTCTTCCATACTTTTGAAAACATTTACATTTGTTGCACTTTTCTCTGGCTTTTGAAAAGAATATAAATTAAAATTAGCCTTCGCTGCATCGTTTTCTTCGATGGTCTTGATAATATCTCTCAATGCTGCTGTTTCAACTGGCATGCTCGCCAGTTGCTTGATTCTTTCTGCGGACTTTGCCGTGGTGGTTTCGGTGAAGCATTTCTCGTCATCGTCTGGGCCTGTAAGGTCGATGATTCTTAGATTCTCCGCTTCACCTGCTGCATCGTGAGTGTGCTCAACTTCCGGATCGTTAGACGAGTCCAAGATTTCTTGAACGCCTGCATCCATATCCCCTTGTGCTCGAGCAAGAAGGGAGGCTAATTTTACCTCATTTGCGAATGGCAAGACATTTTTCAAGTTTTCCAACTTCTGAGTAAAGTGCTGCTGAGTCGGAACAACTGGCGAAGGGGACGGATGTGCTTGAGCCGTTGGGGAGAAAGTAGTGACTGTCGCAGTGCTTGACGCGCCGAGGTGTCTCTCTCGTCTGGGCTGTCTTTGGTGCAACTGAATTGCCGTTTTTAACACGGTCACCGGGTTGACGTCTTTCACTGTGGCGGCGATTTCTTGTGAATACGAATTAATGCTGTTGTATAGGTGCCGGTGTTTCTCAAGCTGCTCCTGTTGTTTAGCTGAAATTGTAATTAAATTACAATATTTTTCAATTTTATACTAGAGAAATAGGTCTAATCTTACACAGACAATATTAAAACTATTTTGAACACAGACAAGTATGCAAATAAAAATAGGCTGGGCTATAGCCTATTTACATGCCGTTTACTCATTTCTTTTACTGAGGGAAAACTGGGGTCTCCAAAACCGTGCCGTAAAACCGCAAGATATCCTCTCAAATACCGAAAACCTAACCTACGATAGGGCCAAATTTTCACGCTCCTTACATTCTCTTACGGGATTTTTCGCGCGACCACAAAAAGACAGAGAGTAAATGAGAGCGCGAAATAATTCGCCTGATCGCAGGTTACCGAAAACCGCACTGAAACTTGGGCAAAATTCCTTCTCTTACTAACATTGTAAGGAAAGTTCCCTCACCGAAATACCGTACAAAATTAAACATTTTACCGAACACACCTGCTCAAAATGCTAAAATAACGCGTCCCGTCGTACTGGATGAAACCGCAATCCCGCAGTTGTGAATCGAAAATACCGTAAAACCGTAAGAAAAATCGCTCAGAACCGTAACCCCGCAAACCCCCATGTACCCCTCCGTTACAAAGCTTGAATTTGTATCGGTACCGGAGTAAAATAGTGACGAGGTCCTCTAGAAGATCAAAATTCCCCGTGAAATACTCAACGCCTTAATTTTAAGTCGGGATAGTTAGTCGTTGTAAACATGTTTACCTTTCCTTTGCTCTGACTTTGGCTTGCTTTTCTCCATTGCCTTCTTTGCTGCTTCACAATTTGCCACCTTCAGAGCAAACATAGGTTCATTATCCAGTTGAGTGGTCATTTCTGGAAACCGTACAGCTTGGTGGTCTTCTGCTTTCTTTGCTGTGCAGGACTGCGTCAGGTTAGTGCGCCGGCGTTTTCCCTTGTCCTCATTCGAATGACGATCTGTCATTCGAAGTGCGAGAAGGTGCTCGTGACTTGCACATTTAGGGCAGGAACAGTTTGCATAAGGACAATTTCTTTTATGTCCATTCAGCTAAGCTCGACTTGGCCGTGTAAGCGGCATTTACCACATGTCCTCCCCGACATACTAAAGCAAATATGTGTGGTACACACGGTGCGACTGAATACAAACTGTTCAAAATCCCCAACGTGTAATCTTCATAATAAATTTTATTTGCATCTACGATATGTTTCACTTGCAACACAAGTTTCATTGCCTTTTTTAATTGCCTCTAGCTCCCTCCATTGTTTGCTCTATACATTCACAAATACATTCGAGTATTTGTTTTTATATGATTCAAAACACGACATTTAATTTTTAGAATGTCGTGGCGTATAAACCAGAACCACGGTTGCTACCGTTTTGGAAGTTCTTACCCGACACAAAAAAGACTTCAGATCATTGTTACGTTTTTGGAAACGTTGTCCATAGCTAACACGTCAAGAATTTGTCGGGTTTCCTACAATTGTGTACACCAATATGTGCGATTATTTCAACAAAGGGCAACATTGATACCTTCGGTATGCAATAATGTGCGCCCAAGACAAATGACATGGTGGAAGGCAGCATATCTTGAAGCTCTTGTCAGAATGTACCCCACTCTCTACCTTCGTGAGCTGCAACAGATACTTGCGAGCGATTTCCATCTGGCTCCCGGCGATGTTCCATCTATAGCATCAATAGCGAAACTGTTCATAAGGCTCCGCATCACTCGAAAGAAATGCATTCACGTGGCTCAGGAAAGGATGACACCCTACAATCTCCATTGTCGTCAACTTTTTTTTCAATGGCGAAGGACTGTTGACCCAGCTAAAGTTTATTTTTTCAACGAGACACACTTTAATTGCGAGACTGATGAGCGTGAATATGGAAGGACAGACTCAGGATTTGCATGTCCGTTCCTTAGTCAGAAAAGCAGAGCACGAGCTGGAAAGTTTTCCACTCTAGGTGTTTGTGGATTTAACGAGGGAGTCTTGCAGGCAATTCCAGTTGAAGGAAATTTCACAGCAGATCTAATAGCTGATGTCATAGAGAACCAAGTGCTGCCACTCTTGCCCGCGAACAGTTATTTGGTGGCTGATAATGCAAGTGTACATAATGAAATCGTATTATGCAGAATTTTAGCGAGAAAGAACATTACTCTTGTTAAACTGCCAGGCTATAGTTATGATTTAAATCCCATCGAAATGGTCTTTGGACAAGCAAAAGCAATTGCTCGTTTCACCCCTGGTTTCTTGAAAGAAAATACCATGTTGGCAATTGTGAGCGCATTTGAACAAATCAGCCCTTTAAACGTAAGACACTTTTACCAACGATCTTGGAGAGTGCTTCTGTAGAATAAAGTGTCGAAAGCAATGAACTCAAGCAAGCTGGACCAGTGATTATTTTGTTAACGTAATCCTGAACAGTTCTGAATTACAATAAACTTGTGAGTTTTTAGACAAAAGGGTTTGTTGTCATGAATAGACCTAGTCATTAGACCTATTGATAGACTGTAGTCTGATCTAAAGATTAGACTAGACTAATACACTTTAATAGATACTATTATACACTAACTACTAGAAACTGTTTCATGGTCCGACGAAAATCGCTCTATTAGCTATGGACCCACCTGGGAAAGCATCCCATAATTGCAGTTTCAACGGGTTTAAGGTGGCTCACTGAAATTCTAGCATGGAATCGAGGCTGGGATTGTTTCTCGTGTAGCAGCCACAGTCCTGCATCAAAAGAGCGACAGTCCTCCAAAAGTGAAGAATTGCTTAATATATTTGCTTTTCTTTGATCGTGGAGTCGTTTCAGTTGATCACGTGACACGTCACGTCATTGCACGTACAGTATCGTGACATAACTAATAAGAATTTGAGACGGTGATACTGCGCTGATATTGATGGATGTTTATTTCAGAATAGACAAGGAAACGATGACCAATACGATGATAACATTTTCTTTCAGCGTCGTCAATATAGGGCTGTAACGCTGCGATTGAAGCAATTAACATAATGAAAAATAGGCTGTTGATAAAAATAGAAATCGTACCGGCTATTCACGGGTTGTTAAACGTGAACATCTTTAGTCAAAACGATATTTCCTTTTGCTGCCTGTTTTTTCTTTTTTATTCGTACTTCTTTTAAATCCTTTTCTTCTCGAGCAAATCAAATTGAGGCAGCTATCAAATGGGTTTTTTTCCGAAAGCAGAGTGAGATGAAAGAAAACAAAGATCCATATTTCACCTTTTCCACCGAATTGGTTCAAAGCCACAATTTATACGATTCATAACTAACTGTGTAACCGAAAATGCAATAAAGTTCATCTACCACAAATTTTAAACTTTTTTTCTGTGCCTGAGGAAACCAACAAAGTGTCGTAATTGGCCAGGTTACTATTCCCACACACGTGTAGAGGCAGTTCGCAAAGATTTGGTCAGTCAATAAAACATCGCTCAGTTAGTTTTCGAATAAATTATCCCTAATCGCTCTCATTACTTGGATGGAGTACCAAAACTTTTTTTTAAGATTTGAATTCACGAAGTTTGTTTGAATTATTGCCATGTTTAGTGAAAACAAAGACTAAGATTATAAATGTATGAAAATCGCGCCAGCCCGGGAAAATCTTTGGCTATCCCTGGCAGCAATTTTACAGCTCGCTAAGTTTTAAACGAAGTACTCTGTTTGCTTTCTGGACATGGAAACTGCTATTTGATAGGGGGAAAGTTAGAAGCTAAATCAAGGGCATGTTCCAGTTATCGCCTGCGATCAGCCACTTTATGCCATTGCCAGGAAGTTTGAATGGAACTTTCCGACAGTGTATGGTGAGTAAAAGCTGGTGGTAATGTTCGGTGGATTTCATACTGAGCTTGCGGCTCTCAAGGCACTAGGAAGCTGGATAGAGGATAGCGGTTGGACCACCGTTTTAGTGCAAGCTGGCGTGACAACTCCAGGTACCGCTGATTATTTTCTCAAAACTTCGCACGTTTCACGCACCCGCCACGCACATCAAGTTACTGCTACTGCTCTGTATATCCTTATGGATAAGGCATACAAGACCTATCGGGAGGGTGTTGATGAAGGAGAAGAGCCCAAGTCATTCAGCGACTGGCGTAAGCAAGCAGAGCTAGAAAGTCCACAATTTCATTACTGGTCGCTTACGCTTCACTTCCAGCTCATCATTCTGATATTCGTCCGGTCTTTGAGGGAAGGGAACTTTCAACTTTACAAGGATGCCTGCAAATCACCAGCGCCGTGGTTTTTTGCTTTAGACCGCACCCACTACGCGAGATGGCTGCCAGTTCATATTCGCGATCTGGAATGTCTTGAAACAGAAATTCCAGCAATAGCTGCAAAGTTCAAGAACGGTAATTTTCTAGTGAATAAAACCAACCGTGCATTTTCCTCGCTTCCCATTGATCAAGCGCATGAGCAAAATAACAAGATCGTTAAAGGTGACGGCCAGGAGCTATTGGCTTAACAGAGAGTTCAACTCAATTATTGCGCTGGATGGTATCTGGACCAGAAATGTCAAGAATAATCAACGATTTCGAGTTGTCCCAGGAATTGGTCAGGAATATAGCGAAACAAGGAGAGCAAGAAGATTTACGCCACCACGAGCAAATGAAAGGGGTCCAAAACACTTTCCGGAATCGAGTGAACGCAGTTTGTTGCACCATTGAAGAAATGGGCGACCCCTTCACAGACCAAACTGGAGATTTGTTTGTGCTAGACACCCGTGACATTGCGGATTCCAAGGTTGTTGAAACGATCAGAACTGTAGAGCAACTAGGCAAGGATCAGTATCAGCAGTTTGCTACCAAAAGGCTGCAGGAGAGAACAATGCCACTGTTTGATACAATCCAGAAAAACAAGTTGCCACTATTCAGCAGTCCTCCCGCTACAAAAGAGAAGTCTAGCGATAAACTCAAGATAGCATCACTAAAAAGCAACTGCTCCCCGTTTTCACGTCTTTACGTTTCATGTCAGGTCAGGGATGGTGATTTGGAAGGATTCTTTGGTCACGAGAACCAGAGTTTTCCCCCTTCGTTATCTCAGTATGGGAAGCTCAGATCTGGTACCAAATCGGATTTGTTATCGTGTCTCGAGAAAAATGGACCAGCGCAAGCACAAAGGCCATCTTTTGAAGCTCTGCTACTAGATGGTGCAGCCATCGTTAAGATGATTAAGCCTGGAGCCTCCAAGACATTTCAAGAGTACAGCGAGACCGTCTTTCTTCCATACGTAACAAACCAGTTAAGGAATGTCGAGAGGGCGGATGTGGTATGGGACAGATATCTCCCGGACAGTCTTAAAGATTCTGCACGAAGCAAGAGAGGAAAGGGTATCTGTAGACGCGTCAGACCGGACACCAGGATCCCAGGAAATTAGACAGCCTTCTTGAGGGTTGATGAGAACAAAGAGGAACTTTTCCTTTACCTGGCCGAGCAGGTTACCACAATTGGAACTGACCATGGAGAAGTAGTATCAACTAAACATGAGTCAGCAGTCTTTAACAATGACAGAACTGACGCCGCAGATCTATTACCTTGCACGCACGAAGAAGCCAATACGAGGCTCCTACTACATGCCGCTGACGCTGCTAAGAGCTTTCCAAGCTCTTAGCAATTCTCCAACGGTGGATGTTGTGGATGAGGTGATGCCTATTCTTAAGCAATACGTCACCATCATGTATGATCGTACCAGCACTTGCATGAAAGTAAATGATGCGCAGAGGGACCTATTTACGCGTAAAGGGAGAGATATTGGAGCCATTCCTCCCACCTCCGATGCCCTACGTCAACATGCAAAGAGGTCCACGTACCAGGCTGGCCACTGCTGGGGCAATTGGGTGAAAGTTGCTAATGATATGTGGGCGCCCTTGTGGATGACAATTCCCCAGGCATCACAGAGCTGTCAGGAGCTATTGAAATGTGGTTGCAAGAGTGAAAGAGATTGTTCACGACGATGCAAATGCATCAAAGCCGAACTACCGTGCAGAACACTGTGCAATTGCGCTGGGCTGTGCGACCAAGAATGAACAACAGAATGCCGGATGCAAATGGACAAATCTGCGTATCGCTTGCATTATTAACAACATTCCTATGAATTTGTGTTTAGCTTGTTTCTTGTTAAGTTGGTTTGATGTTTTTAGGGCTTAATTTTTAAAGGTTTTACTGTTTCGTAGTTTCTATGTATGAACTTGGTCAAATAATTGAGATAACAATTAAGTGAGCCGGGATAAGATTATTATGCCCAAAGCTAGGCATAAAAAGCGTATTTAATCACGTGGTTGGTCACGTGATCACACTAGACAGCCAATAATAACTAATTGTTCATTTTGTAATTATTTTTTGGTTAAACTTCTTAATTTCTTACGAAACATTGTCTCACTCTGCTGAAAATACATAATTCACCCAGCCTCGTTTCCATGTTAGAAGTCCAGTGAGCCACCTTAACCTGGAATAGGATGGATCCCAAAGGGGTTCATAGCATTTTCCTAGTTTCTATGTATGAACTTGACCAAACAACTAAGATGCAAATCGAGAGAGTCAGGGTAAGATTACAATGTCCAATGCATGGTATTAAAAAGCATATTTGGTCACGTGGTTAGTCGCGTGATCATACAAGAAGGCCAATTATGTCTAAGAATGCATTTTGTAATTCATTTTTTGGTTTAACTTGTTAATTTCGTCGGATATATTGTCTCACTTTGATGAAAGTAAAGAAAAAAATTCACCCGGCCTCGTTTCCATGTTAGAAGTGTATTGTGCCACCTTAAACCCGTTATAATTACAATTAGGGAATAGATTCCAGGTGGGTTCATAGCTAATATTGTTTAGTAGGTAATTCTCTAACTCTTTGCAAAATTTGGTGCTTTTAACATAAATTCCACAATTCTTGCACCAATCTGCCGGACTAGTGAAACTTTCGCGCGTTCTGACAACCTTTCAAGATTGACCTACAAAAACTTCCACTAAAGAATTAGTTCTTCTTTAGTGGATTTAGCTACCTCCGATTGAAAAAAGCCACAAAATGTCATTTAAACCAGCCAGGACGAACAGGGCAGTATTGAGCTAAAGGTAGACAGGCTTTATTTCAAGATATCTCGATTTGTTTATCACCGGTTAGTTCGCTATAAATCTCTGCAAACCTTAGGCTTAACGGCTCATATAAGCAGCGACGCTATCAAGCGATTGCGTAAGAGAACGGCGCAGGATTAACCGTAAATTAATTAAACAGGACACAATAAGCAGAAGTAAACAAGTTTTATTTCGTGAATTAAAGATTTATTTCGTGCTATTACATATATTTACACCCGTTTCTATGTTAAACGAATTCCACATACAACACGTCTGGGCTGCCTGTGCATCAGCAAGCGTGGGAGTGAATTGACTTAATACAAGTGCAATACAATAACAAGATACAAAAGAATACCGACTTTATTTGTAATTAGTAGTCCCGCAAGTCTTACCAGAATGATATCAGTAACTAGGGATGGATGTCACTATGTAAATTAAGAAAAAATCAGGCCTAATATGTTGTTACTCACAGTAAGAAACAAATCAAGCTCATTCTGTTCAAAACTGTAAAATGCCTGAGGTCAGTGGTCAAATGAACTTACATTTTGGTTCAACTCATTGTTTAAATCAGTGCTTTTGTTTCTAAAAGGATGATGCCGTCACAAAGTAAACAGAGGTGCCATTATCTGTCTTTGCTTTCAAAAAACTACAAATGGTCAAGACACCCACATTGTTAAGCGCTGATAAGTATAGTTGTGAGGGAGCCTTTCACACAGCGTGAAACCAAAATCAAATTCTTTCTAGTAGGCTTTAGTAATGTGATATGCAGCTTAGAGCTTTATTCATTTGTTGTTTGGCTTGCAATGAACATTTTCTAGAAGTTTGCTCTTTCGGCTCGCGTAGAAATACAATAGATATTATACCTGATTATCCCCTTACAATACAATAGATATGCAAAGATATAGAGATAGACGTTTGTATGAGAGTAGCGATTTCTTCCATACCGGGGTAGGAGTTCAAGATCAGTGCGTCAGTGCCCACAGTACAAACGTCTGCAAAACTTTCGAAGTTTACTTAGACTGTATCTCCGCGTCTAACAAATAGCCTACAACAACATGCTTACGGGTCTCGGTATTACTAAGTATCTGCTTCCAGTGTCATCTTCGGTTTTTCTGCTTAACCCTTTAAGCCCCAATAGGGATCAGCATCAAATTTCTCCTCATATCAGTGTGTCATAAAACATACAGTCATGAGAATTTAGCAATTGATCATCAAAGATGAATTCGCTTGATGTTTAAACACGTTCTCCCAATTGGTAATCAATAAAATGTATGAAGACCTGTAAGGAGAATTTGTATAATGAAGTTGGGGCTTAAAGGGTTACGTCAAAAAATAAAAAAAGGTTACGCGGCGGTCTATTATGCCCTGAAGCAAAGTTAAGTCAGCCATTAATTGTATAATTAAATAACCCAACATTTATTTTCCGCGTTTATGCTAAGTAGATGTATCTTCTAAAAGAGATTTGGCAAGTTCAAAGGACACATTAAGGCTGCCGGTGTGTTCAAGGCACAAGAGGCACTCTTCAATGTTCATTTGGACATTTATTACGACGTGTCATCAAATAAAAGTGTAAATTTTGAAAACCACAAGACATTGCTTAATGCTCGTTGTTTATATTATGATCACCAGATTTCAAAGCGTTTCTTCGCGCCCTTGTGATTTTTTTCCGGGTATGATGCAAATTTGCTTTAGTTGAAATGTATATTAGCAGAGCGCCCGTCTAACTTGTGGACAGGTAAAGGCAAGATTGAGGCGATCTCAGAAGAATACCGATAGAATCCAGTTGGAAGGCAGGGTTATTTTTTTTACTCCTTTAAACACATTCTTAAGTAATCAGTCGGCTTAACCTGCACAGGGTGCTTCTGCAGTAAAGTTTAAAAACTCACTATTCTTAATACTATCAAATTAAGTTTGATTTACTCGTGGTAAATTTGTGCAGGCAAATGAATATATTTCACTATCTTAAACCTTGTAGCGCATCACGCTAAGCATTAGTTTTTCGCAGGATAAGACTAGTGTACTTTCCTTTCGAACGTGTTTCAAGTCCATTACAGAAAAACCGCAACAATTTCACCCCTTTAGAGGGACGTTCAGTGACAGAAGTGTGCCGTTGGGCAACTCAATCAACCCACTATAGCTTCGAAATGGTCTGATATAAACATTTACAATTTACGATAATTTCTACACCACGGTTTTGGTACTGTGCTATACATTGACTAGTTTCTATATAGAGATAATGACTCTTGAGTACACGCTGCAGAATCCTCGCATTTTTTACTAGTACATCTTGATTGCCGTGGACGGAGCGATCACCGGATCTCCTGGTAGCTCGGTAGGACTTACGTAGCAAGCTTATATAAATTTATATAGCCACTCGGACACCCTCTGAGCCGTTGAGATTCTTAAAGTTTTAGCCTAGGTTGTGATATTTTTTCTGCATTTTATTTAGAGTATCACAATTAGCACTGCGTTGGCTTGTTTATCTTGTTATTTGTTCACTTATTTCATGTTATTATCGTGTGCTGCGCACACTTCAGTAGCAATTGTAGCTTTTTAGTTTCGGCACTTATTTATCAATTTGGGTTCCATTCCAGTGCTACAGCCGATGTTGGAATAAACGTCACTAACTGCATGAATACTCCTTGAATTGATGCCATACGTTTTGTTACAAACCATGTCAGAATATCGACTGTTTCAATTGCTCTTTTTGTTTTCAGTGACGACACTCCGCTTAAAGATTCCATGACAACATTATGTCCTTAGGCAATTAAATTATTTTGAAATCATTAAATGACGAACAAGTGAAGCGTTTAGTCACGAAAACGTCCTGCATTAAGGAATAGCTACGAAAAGTGTTACTGAAGAAAAAAACGTACTATGCAGTGATCCATACAATCGTTCAGTAAAATAACAAGCATCCAACAAATAGCGAAAAACCATACGACCTTACGAAAAATTTACCTAAATAATTCCTGCTTTGTTCAAACGCCACAGGCAAACTCAGAGAAGACTTTCACAACCTTCTAGAGCTTTGCAGTCATTTATAGAATTGCCAGGCTCCGGCCTACTTTATTTTATTTAATTACGGTAATGTCATTTTTACTTCAACTACCACTATTTCGGGTTGTCGTTTCCTGGTGCAAATTATTGTTATATTGTCATTGAAACTAAATGAGAACTTTGAAACGAGCTTTAAATACAAACTTTCAATACAGTATTTAAAGAAGAAATTAATTAAAGAAGAAAACGATCTAAATTCTGGAATTTTCAGTAAAACAACCCTACCGAGAAAAAAAAATCGAAGTTTGTAATAACGAAAATGGAATTTTTACACATATACGTCTAGAATTGCATTCTAAAAAAATATATGGCCTTTTTGGCAAGTATTTAAGAATACTCCAATCTCGATATTGAAACCAAACAACAAAAACTACAAAATTAAGTGTTGGCTGTGATGGAAAAGCATTCGTATTCACCGTGAAAGATTGATCCTCAAATCAAGCATTATTGTTCTCTGAATAAAAAATTACATGGAAATGACGCTTCTAAAGTAAGGTTGTCTTTGTAAAAGGAAGTTTGTTCATGACTGAATTCCTCACACAGAAAGGTTGTCATGCCAAAATAAAGGTTTTCACACAAATGTGTAGTGTACATAGAAGTATATTTTTAAAAAGATTCGAACTTTTTTTGTTGCAGATGAAGTCTTCAATTTTCCTCATCGTCTTGTGGACCGTCATGCAGTGGAACACTGCCCATGCGTACTTCTGTTGCAACTGCAACGCAAAGATAGTAAGTGCAACTTACAACCAACCTCGTCCCCAGGGCCCTGACTTCTCATTCAAAATGGCGGATCGGAGAAACCCCTGGCCAAGGCTGCTGAAATACACCAAGAATCGTGGAGTATTTTGTCACCAGACACATGATGGTTTCTTGCAACCTAAAACCTTTGTTCAAACAAAACGAAGACACTTCATTGTGTTTACGTAACAGAATCCTGACGAATTTATGGAGCCATTTCGGCAGCCTTGGCCAGGGTTTCTCCGATCTGCCATTTTGAATGAGGAGAAGGCTTTGGGGACAAAGTTTACTTACAACTAGCATGATCACTTCCAAAGTAGTTTGCTTTGGTTCTGCTTTAAGCCCCAGTGTGTGTTTAGCTTAGAAAGCTTTCGTTACTTTCTCAATAATAGAAATTAAACAATTAAAACCAGTAGTTAGACCGATTTATCCTATGTGATCTTGGGTGTATTTCAGGCATAGTCAACATAGCACTGGAACTATAAAAGGGGAAAACAAAAATGTCATTTAATTATTAGAATCCAGCGAATTGTTAAGAGAAATATGCAGCAGCTACCTGCACTTTTTGCTTTCATGCTGTCATAAGATCATTTGCCCTACCAAGGTTCTTATGCCTATATGGCAGATGTTCCATATAAAGCATAACTAAAGGCGGAGAACCGTGACATTCTGCTTATAACCCAGCCACTCGTAAGGAAGTTTTCAGGTATATTAATGACTGGTAGAAATGCAGGCCTTTTTACCCTCGGACGTACAAGGGGGGAAGGGGGGGGGGTGGATGCTACCCCCATAGGGTTTTTCTTCAATTATTTCAAGACGATTTTTTATCAGCACCTGTCGTTTTCAGTAGCTGTACGCCCTTAGTCACATTTTGATGTAAGTTTGGTGAGAAACGATTGCTATGGTTACGAGATAAGACGTCATAAGTAGCAGGTGGTCGAGCCATTTTTGGGTAAAACTGTTTATTTTCCACCTTTTTTAGGTGAAAAAAGCACAAATTGTACACAAAAAGCCACAAAGTGCAGC
Organism: Siderastrea radians; assembly: GCA_964017195.1. Taxonomy (NCBI): domain Eukaryota; kingdom Metazoa; phylum Cnidaria; class Anthozoa; order Scleractinia; family Rhizangiidae; genus Siderastrea; species Siderastrea radians. Next base: position 50,780,574 of record OZ024890.1, on the reverse strand, counting down.
AAAGTTATGTCGTATTTTGCATGACTGGCATCGAAAATTTCCAATTTCGGCCGTTTTTGGGTAACTTCTAATATTTGGTAAAATCAATATTGGTCGCCATCTTGGATGACGTCACAGGCCCCCCAGCAGCAACCCATAATATGTATACCTTATTTTGTAGAGTACATCAAAGGCCTTCTACTAAGGGCATAAATCTCTCCGAAATATCAGAACACAGCAAAAACCCAGGGGAGGGGTCCCCCCTTGTACCACTGTGGGGGTGTAACTTTGCTTGTATGTCCGAGGGTTAAGGGTTTGAAATTAGTGTAGCAGTTTGGGCCAAACTAGTTGGCCTACCCCCTCGCCGGGGGGATGAATTTTTATAGCCAAAATAAGTCCATTCAGGCTAAAACTGGGCGCCAAAAATCCAGCGGACCAGGACCAGGCCCAGGAAGAAAAAAGAGAGAGTCTACGACAGTTAATGCTCCAGCCTTTTCTTCACATTCATCATGTATTAAGTTGTTAAATTAAGCTTGTAAATGAAAATGATGCAATTCTTTGACCTGAAGTTAAGAACACTGAGGTACGCAGGCTTTTCACCAAAACTAGATAGTTCCGCCAAATTCTTTCTACCCTAAAAAAATGTGCACCGGAAAATTTCTATCCAAAAAAACTGGTTACCAACACATCTTTCCAGTTGGTGAAAAGCCTGCGTGCCTCATTGTTCTCAATTTCAAGTCAAAGAATTCTAAAAAAATCCATCATCTTTCTTTATTTATCACCTCAAGGGCACTTTGACATTGCTGATCCTAGCAGTATGCAGGACGCGTGTCACCACGAATTCAGTAAATATGACCTATGCTTGCCACGAGTCTCCCAGTAGCTCAGTGGTTAGAGCGTCCGACCGGTGTACGGAAGGTCAGGGTTCGATTCTCGTCAGACTCAGATTTTTTCTTTGTCCCACACTAGCAACATGTTGATTATTCCATCTTTTCTTATCTTTCCAGTTGTAAAAAAGAAACAAATAAAGTTGCACCAAATGGACTAAAATAACAGTTTACTATCACAATAGTTTGTACTTGTCAATTTGAGCCCAATCTTTATTAAGGTTTTATTAAGGTTTGTTAATTCTTTTTTGACGGTATGAATGTTTTTATAACTTTAGAAGCCTTTCGTCCTCTTTTTGCTTAATACTTTGTCGGAGATGTTGCAGATCTTTCAATAGTTTTTGAAAACGTATTAACTTATCCAAATAAAACGTTACTGAAACTTCAATAAAATATTATTGTTATTGTTATAAGTTAAGTTTTTTTTTTCAGTTTCCCAGGAGCTGCAATAGTTTACCGCCTAATTCAGTCAGTGGAGTGTACAAGATTCAACCGGTGCCAAATATTGACCCTATTGAAGTTTATTGCGAGATGGCAATAAAAGGCGGTGGCTTCACGTTCCTTCCCCGCAGTCTTACCAGAACACCACACGCCCAGCTGATTGTTAGCGCGCTTTTCAGAGACAAGAAAAACGTCCTGCTGAAGTTGCAGAAAAAAGTCGACCGCAGTGAGTCATACACCCTGATCCAGCCCCATCCATCTTTCGCCAACACTAATTTTGGAGTCTTGGTGAACAGCTTCGCTGGTTATACTACACCCCAGAACGCCTTCATGAAAGATTACATCTTCCTTGGCATCATTCCAAACTCAGCCGCAAGTAACAAGGGTCAGACTCAAGGCTTCAAATCTAACGGCCACACGATACAGTTCTCAAATTGCGACGGAAATCCCAACAGCTTGTTTGCTTTCATGCCAAACCACAATCTTCAAGCTCCCAGTGGCTACCATCCCAACCTAGTTTATGAAAGCGTCGGTGTCGCGGTAAACTGGCGTTCTAAGGCCATTCCCATCACCCATCCTGATCGCATGATGCCAAACCAGTTCTTCTTCCTGACGGAGCTGCATTTTGGAGGCTGTGGCTGCTACACGTCCAGCAACCGCTGGACCAAGTTCGGTTTTCACGCCACTGCAATTGGAATTCGCTAAAAGCTTTCAATTATTCATTTTCCGCTTATTAGAGGAGGTAAAGTGTCACACAATATTTCGTGTAGGTTCCCCCTTCTTTTTTGTTTTACTCTTAAATGTCAAACCTTTGCAATTTTGTTATGATGTATCTATTGAACTGTTACTATAGTTTTAAGTTGAATTAGATTGTTTGTTTTGAAGGTCGCGTCTGTGAAGACAAAAGCTCCCTTATTACATAATCAAAAATGTCACGAACCGAACTAATTTGAATCTTCCATAAAGCAATTTTCTTGAAATAAAACTGTTAACAACGAATTGTTTTACTAAGCTTACAAGACATTGCAGGATTGGCCAGTTAAATTGCTGTAACTGTTAAAAGCGGGATCAATAAAAGCAAAAAGAAAAAGTTTGTAAAAAGAAGTTTACTTACACAGTTTTAATTGCACAATCATGGCTACGGGTGGAGAGGGAGGGGGACGGGGAGGGGAGGGCGTGGTGGAGGGGGAAGGGGGTTGATTGGCAACAATGGATATTTCACTCACAGTATGTAGAACGCGTCAAAAATATCTTGTGATATGATTGGCTGCACTTCGTGGTCAATGACTGATAAATAGTGCACACGTTCTTACTACATTCCAAATGATAAGAATTATGAATCAAGGAAAGAAAACACACAAACACAAACTGAAGCTTGACGAACTCCCTCAGTTCCAAAATAGTCCACGTTCACTATTTGCATAACTATTCGCGATCGGGTGCCAGTATTTTATCCGAAATGAAAACTTATGTAGAAAATTCTAAGACGTTAAGAAATCGTGCTTTCGCACGCAAAATGAAGCCATCTGAAACAAGTTATTGCTAAACTGCAAGTCTGAAAGCAGTTGTTTCCTTTGGCAAGCGTTCAAACAAGATAGTTGTTGGGAAAATTCAGGATCAAAAATAGAGCCTAGTTTGCTTCCCGCCAACAATTAGCCACCATGTTTCAAAACGTGAAACGCATGGAATAATCTTTGTAGTGTTAAGCAATAGCCTTTCTTCAAATTTAACGTTTGTATTTGAGCGTGGATGTGAGGAAATTTTGGGCAGATTCTAGATCGGTGAAAAGGGCTATTTATGCAGTAGGCCATATGCTTGTTACGTGGACTCGTGCGTAAGAAATTTTTTCCAAGCATATGGCAACTTGACTCTGTTTTTTTTTTGTACGAGCTGGGGATACATTGAATAATACCTTCATGGGTTTGTGATTTGAAATCAAGGTCTGGGGGTTAAATTAGTGGCTATCCTGACGAAAACAAGCATAACGGTATTGCTTTTAGAGCTTTAAAAAATCAAGCCTACATCGTTTAGTCTCGACAATTTTTTTAAGGCTAAAATTAAAAAAAGCAACTAATTGTTTGTTTTTTTCTTCCAAAACTGTTGTTGCGGCGCTCGCATCAGTCCAGCAGGGATATGCGATGTGAAAGAGGCCTCGGAAATGTGGTTGAATGCTGTGGTTTTGTATGTTTTCAGCATTTCATCTTCATTGTGGCCGTATGGCTTTAAGCAATCCAAAAAAATCTGAGTGTGACGTCCCATTAATCTTTTTTTAAAGAAATATAATGAAAAATAAAGTGAGGGTTTCCATGAAGTTTATAGAAATCGACAAAATGCAAGGGTTTAATGTGATTGATAATATTTGAGGATGATAATTAATAGGTGGACACCTAAACAGTCTGCTTGCTGCTATCAACTCCAGGGTGTAGTTTGGAGGTGATAATTAGCCTATATTAACGGAAGTGGAGGTGGATAGCAGTGAATATTTACCGAGCCAAACCACTATGACGAATAATTGTTTTAGTATATACAACCAAAAGTGAACAGCCCTTCGTTAATTGCATGTTAAAAGTAATCTTTTCAAATTTTTGGTGGGGCTGTCAGAAGCCACATCAACATCGCATACTGTCACACGTACAACTTTAATAGGGGTTAGAGTATTTTAGTGATCTATGAAAAAAGTCCAAAACTCGAACTCTTTACTACAATTATAACGCCTGTTAAAAACTAAGCTAAGCGCTTAAGGGCTTACAAGGAGATGGAATACTAACTCGGGTATTTCCTTCACGGCCATGAATGAAGTCAGACCACTTGTAGACGTTCCCCTCCCCCGACAGGCAAGACTTTGACATCTGCTTAATTTGTGCAGTGGAAAGCACGTGATCCCAGACGTTGACACTTGTCAACAGCCCGATGAAGCTTCGGCTGGCATAAAAGCCTCCTCCGGGAGAATCTTGCTCTTGAGCCAGTATAAATGATCCTCCAGATTTTATCACGTGGTTAGTTTCTAGCCCAGTCCTTGCGCTGTTACGGCCCCATCTTTAAAAAAATTCCATGAGCCCGCAGTGTTTTCCCAGGGTGCACAGATATGGTGCCATTTGCCATCGTTTGCTGATAATGAGGTTTGTCTGTGACCGAAAATAATTATGGATCAACAAATTCAGTTCACTTGCAAAAGGTCGACTTCTTATTCTCGAAATTTGCTGTAAAAGTAGTTCTGGAGACCTTTAATTTTGGCAGATTCACTGTGTTCGTAGTAATTATTGTATTATTTAGTACGTCTCATTGGGGAGATGCGTTTTGAGAAATGGCCTTCTGGGAAGAGAAAGATCTATAGCGTTTGCCGGCTATAACATCACAGCATGCCCACATTATGCCATCTAGAAAGTTCTTGGAATAAAATGGAAACTTCTTGTCAAGGAACGAATTCGTACATGTTGTGCCACCATGCCAGGGTTTCTGTCCGGGTATCATTCATGATTTGTACTTTGTGTCGACATCGGTTTTTTTTTTTTTTGTTCGCCTTTTTCTAATAGGTGTCCAGGCGATAATTTAAAGAAAGAAGTCATTTAATCTGCGCCCTTGTTTTGCGTTTAGAGTACTTTTACTCAGCTTATTCAAAACTACAGATATCATATCCTAATTTTGTATTGCAATCAAAGTGCACACGTCCATTCATATCATGCATGAAATGGTCCTGACATAAGGCATATAATACAGAAAAAGAACAAAGCTTCATATATTTAGCAATTTTAGACGGGAGGAATAAGATCCAATCCTCCTGAATACATTGGCACTTACTTATCCAAGTTGTTTGACTATTAACATCGCTTTATTCAAGATAAATTTTAACAAACGTCTAACCTGGGTGATCCATTGATCGAGAGGCGGTAAAACTCGACAGTGTAGTCTTCAATGACAAGTTCATCGTCTGAACTAGTGACAGCGTAACTGAACAGAGTGCCATGGCGGCTTGGGTCACTTGACTTCATCCACAGACACACGGTAAACTGCGTCAAACTGGGCATGCCCCAAATGTTTACAAAGTCGCTGACTCCTTGGTCTCTAAAGTCTAGGGCGTAGTCTGTGAAAAGAGATTGTTCAAAGAGTATTCTAAACTGGCAGAATTACTGTTAGGTTACTGTTTGCTCCTGTTGCTTCAATCGACTTCTAAACTAGGGAATAGTAAAGAAGACGAGCCCTAATCTGCTAAAGCTGAAACGCTCCCCTCTATATATATATTCCTTATTTGTTCTATCGGAAAAGTTTATTAATAAAGTTCTCTACGTCGCCTGATATATTCACCGTGCGATTCAATTAGCTAACTTGGCTACAAAAGTACCTTGTTGGAAGACTGTTTGAATTGAGGTGAGTTTTGTTAAACTCCCAAGTTTCTGGCGTGGAGGCACCTCTTCACCCAAGCCATTCCCCGTGCTATTGTAGCAACAGGGATGGAGTTGAGCAATATTGTAGCGATCTCGTCAAGGTCTGTTAAACTAATTAACTGGTCTAAGGTGAAACGGCAAAAAACTTCTTCTGTTATCAATATATTCTAACGCTTTAGGCCCCGTTTACATGAGTGATTTCATCCCGGGATGAGCTTCATACAGTTAGTCTAAGGTTTAGAATTTCGGGGCTGGATTCATGAAGCCCTCCTAATTAAGATGTGTCCTATGTGTTGTTGGAAAACAAAACCTATTGTTAAGAAACAATACTTAAGATTCATCTTTGGCTTAGGACAGCTTTGTGAATCCTACCCCCCCCCCCCCCCCCCGATGTTAGGGTGAAATGTAACTAGTACTATAACCATAACGGTATAGTTCCTTCTTGTAGATGGATTTTCGCTGCTCTTGTTTTCGTCAAGCTTTGGTCTTGTCGAGCGAAAAGAACGAAAAAAAAAAACTTGGAAGGTAGTTTTAAATTCTACAAGAAGCAAATAATTCAGAAGAGTAATAGTCCTTAAATTATGCGAAAAGCCAAAAATAGTTGCATGGGAGCGTTTTACCACGTAAACTTTTTTTTTTTTTTAAACACTCTTTTTTATTGAATGCTATTACATACACTTACACTTACTGTTACATACTCTTCCTTACTTACAGTTCCACACATTTACTTTACTTACACATAAATACTATATTTACACACTCATTTACATATACTTACACTGACGCTACAATTACTAGGAAAAAATTAAATACTTCCTTACACTTAGTTACAGGAAAAAATAAATAAATAAAAAATAATAGAGATAATCACCTATTTAAAATAAACATTATGTTTCATTCTTACAGCATACGTTATTTTTATTTAATTAATTTAGTGGTGGAAAGTGTTAACGAAAGAAGATGTTTCATTTGTTTCTTTGTTTTTTTTTTTCATATTATTTGTTTTGAGAGCGGTAAGAACAAACTAGATGGCTGCTAATATAAGAAAAAAAAGATAGTAGAAATTTCGCTGTTCTCTCCACATCCAGGCGCAAAGGGAGACGACTAAAATAGAAAATAAAAAATCGTCCAAACTAAAGAGAAGCTAGTGTTCTTGTTCAGCGAGGAAAGCTCCCCATTTTTTGTTAAATTTTGCCAAAAGCCCATGTTTAATTGAAAAGTGTCTTTCTACTTCCAAGCAGGTGAAAAAGTTCTTGACAAAAAGTTCACGTGAGGGGTAGTGATGCATTGATTTTGCCCAAAAAATGTGATATCTGCTTATTAAAAGGGCGTGGTGGAAGAGGAGATCGGAAGCGTCTTCCACAAATCCCAAACATGACTGGAGGGTGAAACATTTTGTCGAAAAACAGGAGAAGGTACCCAACCAGTCTTTAACTTCGTTCCAGAAGATTTTGACTCGAGGACATTCCCAAAAGAGATGTAGGAGGGTTTCCGTTGAACTTTGACAGAAAGAACACAGTTCGCTTGATATCAGCCCAATTTTGAAAAGATATCTGTTTGTGGAAATTCGTCGATGGAATAGTTTAAACTGGAAAATTTGCAGTTTGGATTCGCGAGTACATAGAAAAGGCAGACTGTACGACTTACTCCAGTCAATCATTTCAGCACCATGTGCTTGGAAATCAGATTTCCATTTACTCTGACTTCTTTGCGGCAGGGATGCATGTCGTTCAATGAGTATTGTGTAGGCTAATTTGCAAAAATCCTTTGACCCCAGTAGTGATTCAGTATTTAACATTTGAGAACAGTCAGAGTTGTGCTTCACGCCCAAAACCGCTGTCACAACGCTGCGGGATTGAAGAAAGTTGGCTTTCAGCCTGGCCTTTCGTGCCAGTCTCGCAATCTGTTTGCCATCGATTGGGCCACGTGCTACGATCCAAAACTTACCTCTTTAGTGCTCCTTCCTATCTTTTTTATACTTCTGATTTATTAAGATCTGTTGAAATACTCTATAAAATGGCTGGAATCTTCTATAATTTTTAAAATTATAACAGATGTCTGTAAGAAATCATTTCAGCCTTGAAAACGTTTCACAGCGTACTGGCTAATATTTTCGCATCTAGGCAATCCAAGCATTTTGGCAAGACTAGGTCGCTCCAATAAGCGTTTTGCTAATTTTTCAAGTGGTATCGATGAATTTTCTTTCAAAGTACAACAAGGAGTGTGATCGCCTACAAATTTACCCAACAGTGCTTTAAGTGTCGAGCTCCACAAACTAATCACTAGTCAGTTTTTTTCTGTTCCAGAACTTGAAAGAATTGAATCAAAGATTCAATTTAGAGATTAAACTGTATAACTCTCCCTTAGATGCATAACAAGACAGGTATCGGCGATTGAAACGAGAACAATTTCGCTGTCTAGTACGTTAACATGTTACCCCTTAAAACGGCGTTATCAACGGATATCGACTGCGATTTAATAGGAAACTAAGATAGATTCCAAGGCAATCGAGTTAATAAAAGTTCATTTGATTACATTTACCAAATACAAAAGTTTCTTGCCAAGAATTGCAAAGAAAGAATTTGTGTTCGCTAATCTTCTATCCCAGTTAATAAGAAGCGGGCAACATTTCAGTGAAGGCCAAATAAACTGATCGCTTCAATTTTGTTTTTTCCTTTCTTCAAACCAAGGATCACAGAAGGAAAATGGAAAAGTTACTTGCACCTTGCATTAGAGCATTCATGAAATTGGAAAGTGTAATTTCCTCCTATAATTTCTCGTTAGTTCTCGCGTTCATTACTTGTAGTTGTAGTAACCAGCCGTTAGCGTTTTCTCCTTTTGCGTTCGGCAAGTTGTTAAACTTTCTAATTCTTGGTTTTTATGTAACATATTGTAAACCGAATAGATATTTTCCCATTCCAATAAAAAAAAATGCACTTTTAGCTCTAGAAAAGTAATGATAATAACATATTTAGCTTATCTAGACTTAAAAGACCAAGTAGCCCGCTCGAAATGTCTTATGATCGTAGGTGTACTGCATTTGAAGCAAATCAAATGCGGCCTTTGACAACTTTTGACACGAGTCGAAAGTTTGTAACATATGTCAAATGTAGTGAAGGTGAATTTTCGTTGGTCACCTTGATATTTAATTCAGGAACGCGCCCTGTAGCGAACCAACCTGAAGTGGCTGCTATTAAAACTAAACAGTTTTGGTGGATCATTGATTCATTTTAACACTGAATTAAATAAGTACATTTGTGATGTGATTAAAATTATATCAGACCCAGTTAGCATACGGTTAACAAAATCCATTTCGGTCATTGTGTTAAAGTTGTCCCTGATTGTGGCCGCTTAGAGTCACATTAACACGTTTGTGGTAGCATATGGAGAAGTATTATCCCCTTTTCTAATACAATTATCAAAATTTAGTGTTTAATTTCACTCGCCGATTTTCCCGTTTAGAATTTTGTACAGTTAGTGACGCGGTTTGTCCGACCGCTCGAAACATCAAAATTTCATTTTCCTTCTGATTTTTGATCCTATAAAGTTAATCGCTACATTCGTGATGCAGTTTGAGGAAAAATCATACCTCATTCGCATACATTTATGCATCAAAATTCCATTTCCGGCTTTGTGTGAAGTAGTCCCCGAATTAGGCCATGAGATTTAAATTAGCACGTTTGTGATGCAACATGGCGTAATCCAAAAAAACCCATTCGCACACATTTATCAAAAACTTTACATGGCCTTGTATGAAATTCACCTATTTTGGTCGTTTAGAGTTTTTAATTAGCACATTTGTGATGGAAACTGGGGAACTACCAGACACCATTCGCACAGATTGTGTGGAATGGTCCCCAATTTCGGTAGTTTGTTTATTGTAGCTGTAAGAGAGAAAACTGGCGAAAAGGGTGTTAAGGTCATATAGCACATTATATGAACCGCTCTTACGAAGGACGATAAGGACAACCAAAATCCGTTTATATGTGAATGTGGGTTAGCTTTCACTCTCTATTGGAGAAGAGGAAGAGAAGAAATCATAACTAGTTTGTGAGAAATATCACCCGATTTTCTCAGCTTGGAGTTCAGTAAATCCCTACATTGGCAATACGATTTGGTAAAATATAACACAGTAACGCTGGGAATTTTTGCTAAATGAAACGGGATTTTTTTTTTGCCACGTGTTCATTTTTGCTGTTTTGCTGTAATTTGCATTTAAATGACTATAACGGTGCCAATTTCTTCAAAAACAATACATTTAACTAGAGGTAACTTTGATAATGCTTATTTATGCACTTTTGCGAACCTAAATGGACCTCTTTCTTTTCTTTTTCTTCCTATTTCTTTTATTGGTTTGCTTACTGTTCTTCATCAGCTTTCTTTTCTGCTGAACGGTGTCGGGCTAAGCTTTCAGGAAGGTAGAACATTTGCCTGCCGGAGTGTCAAGTGAAAGCCAAATTTGCCTGAACTTTACACGAAAACGTTAATTGTTCTTTAGTATGTAAGCCTGCCAGAATTGGTCAAAAGAATTGCTTGACGAGAAAGATGACCACCAAAGAAATGTTTGAGTCCACATAACACCTCAGGGGCCGTATAACCCTATTCGGCCAAAAAGAGTTAATCACAATCTTATTTCTGCCTTTGTGTAAAACGGTCACCACTTCGATCGCTTATTGTTAAATTCAAGTACATTTTGTGGCGCGCTTTGTGGAAATATCACTAGACCATTTCCATAGATTTATCCTTTTTTGTACCTTATGTGAAATATTGACCAATGTTGGCCGTTAACCTAGTCCATTATAGTCTAGTACATTTGTGATGCGTTCTGGGGAAATGTCAAATTCATTTGCTTACATTGATGAAAATCCTTCTTCTGGCCTTGTGTGAAATGTCCCCGATTCCCGCTGTTTGGTCCGTTTTCATTTTGGGGAAAGATCAGTTTTCATTAGCATACATATGTCAAAATCGCAAGGTGAGTCTAGCCTTGCGCCAAACAGTACCCGATTTTAGCCTCTAGGAGCTAGATTTCTGCCTCCGGGTTACGATTTGGATCCCTAGATATACATAATGACTCTTCAAGTTCACAAAAATTTACGGGGTTGTCTAAAAACACAAATCAATACCCATTTAGACATCTTTTTACTTTATTGTACCGTCACACGTACATTTTCAATAGGCGTTAGAGGTTTTTTTAGTTAACTATTAAAAAAGTCCAAAACCTGAACTTTTCGCTACATTTATGACGCCTTTTGCAGACTAAGCTAAGCACTTAGCGGCTTACAAGGAGATGGAATAACAACACGTGCTTTCCCTTCACGCCCGTGAATGAAATCAGACCACTTGTAGACGTTCCCCTCCCCCGACAGGCAAGACTTTGACATGTGCTCAATTTGTGCAGTGGGAAGCACGTGATCCCAGACATTGACATTTGTCAACATCCCAATGAAGCTTTGGCTGGACACAAATCCACCTCCAGGAGAATCTTGCTCTTGAGCCAGTACAATGGATCCTCCAGATTTTATCACGTGGCCTGTCTTGTGCCCATTCCCTTCCGCTGCCACAGCTCCATCTTTGTATAGCTTCCATGAGCCCGCGGTGTTTTCCCAGGATGTACAGACATGGTGCCATTTGCCATCATTTGCTGATATTGAGGTAGCTCTGCAACCAGAAAAGTTTTTGAATAACAAATTCAGTTTACTTGTAAAGGTCGACTTCTTCAAAACTATATCTGAACCTCTTAAGGTGCGTTCGGGAAAAAAAGCATATTGAGTGTGTTTCTAATAACTGTTGTATTATTTTATACACCCTACTAGGAAAACGCAGTCGGGTAGAATGTATCAACCATGTACAATTTGAGACATATAACCCAATGGCATTCTGGGAAGTAAAAATACTTTGTTAGGTTTTCAGCTAGACTGCAAATGATGAGAAAGGAACAGCTTAAATGGAATAAATGACGTGTTAACAAGCTGTGCCATCATGCCAGGACTGGCTCAAACCACAGGATATGGAAAACGAGAAAAGATTCATATATTCAAAGTAAGCACACAATATTTTAATATAACATTTTTACAATTTTCAGTATAATATTTTTAAGTATTTGTTAAATATTTTAAAAATATTCATTTCTATTTATAACAGTGGGGCAATATCAAAAATGTACCTTACTTACTTGCCCAAGTCATTGATATAGACGTAAAAGTTTCTGTAGTTGAAAATGAGAAGCTCGTTGTGTGTACCAGGAACAGCGTAACTGAACAAAGCGCCACTATTGGTGGTGTCACTGGACTTCATCCACAGACACACAGTGAACTGGGTCAAACTGGGCATGCCCCAGATGTTGACAAAGTCACTGACACCTTTGACTGGAAAGTCCAAAGCGTAGTCTTTGAAAAGAGACAAAATTATTTCATTAAAATCTTTCTTTTTTCCATGACGTAGCTGGAGTTACCTTTAGCTTACTTTTCTCCATTCTATTCTTTGTTTGTTCGCTTGTTTGTTTGTTTTTTGGTTTTTACTTGGGGAAAAAAACGTAAAAACAAATTTCCGGTTTAGAGGGTACTGATATTTATCGTTTCTTTAATAATTTTTTTTTAATTTTTTATTTTGGCGCAACGCAAAAATTAAAATTCGCAAAAATCCATCCACATAAAGGAACTGTAAAGGTATGGCTGTAACACTGACCATTATTAAAGTTAAGAAAGGTTAGGAAATTTTTCCGTGCCTTTGACGAAATAACTTTTTGGTTTTCAGATATTCATCGAATACTGTTTAATAGTTTACCAGCCACATTTCGCACCGGTTTTACGAGTAAACCATGTCGATTGCAAAGAATTTAAGTTCTGGGTCCACAAGAAAAAAAGACCTCATCGTCAGTTTCGGGTGTACTGAATTTAACTTTTTATATTTTTTAGATCAGTTTCAAAATCGTTTTAAGTAACATGAATTCGAATTTGTCTCCGTTAATATGCCACCCTGCTATTAATAGTTTGATATTTATTCACTTTCTTTCTACACTGCCAAATTGTTCATTTTCTGACACAGTGCAAATAGCTTCTTCTTTATATGCTGTAATTTTATGTTAACTTGATGTACATTCTTTGTTAAAGTTCCTTTGTGTAACTAACCAGTCAGACAGAAGACATTGGCGCAACCAAAAACGATTCCAAAGGCAAGGCAGAGATATAGAGAACGCATGATTCTTTTAAACCTGCAATAAAAAAGCAAATAAGAGAAGACACAGTAAACTCGCACACACTGTCCAAAGCAGTTTTATCAAATAAGGGAATTTTTGCCCACATGTGGGTTTATATTGCTGAATCCTTTACTGTTAAAATATGTCAAATAATAAACGAACGTTCCTGTAATTCAAGATGGTCTCCCTTCGGAATATTGTACTCTTCTCACTTAAAAGTGATCGCTTCTTCTTTCCTATGACATTGCTCTCACAGTACAGCAAACGTATTTATTTACCTTTCGTCTGGCAGGAAGCTAGTTTAGAAAAAACCTGAAATAGAAAGAAAAAATCAATCGGTTATCTTATATACTCTTAAACTTGAGTCGGCCGTTTACCTTTTCTGTGAAACAGTTGAATACAGCGCGCGTTATTATTCTTAAGCAGTACACCTTTAAGAGGACAGCAGAATGGATAATCAAAACGTTTGCAAGGATTTTTTCAATCGGATAATTGTGCCCTACGACAAACTCGCATTGCAACTTGTTTATTCCTGCTTTACAGACGCGTCGCTCGCTAAGCATCACGAGCTCAATCAATGTGATTCTTTGAAGACCTGATCACATCAATTTAAAAGTATCACAACTTTGAAATCACGAAGACGAGGGGGCTATTTTAGTGCTCTATAACCAAATTACGCATAGTAAAGTTAAACAAGGCACGGTGTGTGAGGCAGGCCAAACTTTTTCACGCCAAAAGCCACAGTAGTTTTATTGCCTTTCTACATCTGCATGTTATTTAAAATGTCTGAAATGACGAAGCCCAGTAGTTTTATTGTCTATTTACACGTGCATGTTATTTTAAATTTCTGAAATGACGAAGCCCTTTCAATACACTTTTAAGTTCCCTCTCAGGCTTTTTCATCACATTCTTTCGTGTTTTTTCAAAAAAAAATATTTTATACCCCTACATGTTTTTAATGGTGGTGGAATCAATTGAATTGAATTGTTTCTTGTGATGACGCTTACACGCTAGTGCTAAGCATATATATAAGAACGAGTTCACATAATTCTAAAAATAATGTATCTGAAAGGATCCAGAATATACATTTTTCTGGGCATTGAAGCTTTAAATAATAGGATAAAATTTTCTCTGATCTTATCGGTAATAAATTTTGATCAGAACTTTAATAAAGTCATTCAGTGGGGCAATTTTGTAGCTTGTGTAAAGAAAAAATTCGATGCCTTTTAGAGAAATAAAACAGGGGTAGAGATCGCCTGCATTATTTTATTCCTTTATACTACAGTATTGTACCTTGTGAGAACTATTCATCCAACCTCTCAAGAGACAAAAAAATGTACAGATTCCCTGCAATATTTATACACTCCTTACAATAGTTTCCAAGCAAAAATCCCTTAGATCTGGGGTTTTACGACTCTAAAAGGCCGTAATCGAGCTTGAGATTGTCAGCATACGTACGTTGTTTCTGGTCTGGATAAAGAACAACTGAAGAGACTGCGCTCAATTGAAAACTCAAGAACAAGACCGACTGGAAAAATGCGTAAAATATATTTCTGTTTGAGATCCTCTAACTGGTGGCATCAGACTAGTAAGACGAAGGATCTAAGATATAACACGAAAACACAAACACAGGGTCCGGAGGAGTCAATTTCGATGGTATAAAACGTTGACACTCTTTGCATGTACTGTGCTGTAAAATAAAAAATATGTATATTTTTTGTGTACAATAAATCGCCAAATTGGATCACTGTGAAACCAAATTCAAACGTTTTCTGCTTGGATGTGTTTGAATGCAAAGAAAGGAAATGACTTATGACGTTTGCTCGAGATATTTCGCTCCTTTTGGACTCTGTAAAAAAAGGACTAATTTCTATTTCCTTAGATTTTTCTAACATGCATGTATTTGATCTCTAAGTGATTGACTGTAGATTAACCAGAAACGATTACACCATGATTTATAATAATATCGTCATAGCAGTGGAACTGGTTCTTAATGCTTATTCCTTCGCTTATTATTGTCTATTGTTTATGGTTTTCTTCTCAGTTCTTTCTCTGATTCATTTCGAATGGCTTGACGTACAAAGCATTAATACTATGAATTCTATTCATTCTAAATACGTTCGGTGAAGTAAAGGAATTCCATTACAGATTATACGCAATGTAAAAAGTAAAAGAAACTGCTTGAAATTTTGAGGAGGAGTAGATCCCAATTTGTGTTTAGTAATAGCACTGATCGAATTGCAAAACAGGAATGTGTTCGCCCGCAAATTGCCAAAGAAGGATTTATAGTGTCCAGCTCTAGAAAATAGTCACTTACCAGATATTCCTGTCCTAGAGGGTAATAGAATCGAATGGTGGATTCAGTCAAAAGATCGACTGGTTATATAGCTCGTTATAGCAAAGTTATCTCCAAGTACACAAGAAGACAGAGATCGACTGGAACAAGAAATTCTTAGCTCTCTAACGTGTTGTATTACCCCCTTAGGCATTATATTTCTTACTGCCCTTTTTCGTGGGATTTATTTTTCTCATTTATTTCCTTAGTGTCCTGTAATCTTCTTTTCCATAAACATTAATGTTTCCGCCATACTAAAAATGCAACACTTAATTTTTCTTTTTAAAATCTGCGGGCCGAATCTCTCTGACTCAAATGGTCTCCGCTATTGTTACGAGGATCTTTATGCAAATTTCGAAGCGATCTGTAAGTGTATTTATAGTTCCGCTCAACTGAGCAAAGGATTGTCACGAACCCTTTCTAATAATACACAGGGCTGTTGTCGCAGTGGCAAAGTTCGTAAAGAATAATGATAAAGAAAGGAAGTCATTTAATAAAATGAGGCATTCAAAATAAATGTCAAGCGGCAGTCCGCAAGCAGCAGTCCGCATAATCATGGAGAAACGAAAACACAAACACATGGATAGGGTCTGCGGGGAGAGAGAGACCCTGGGAACGAGGTTGGGATAGGGGAAATGTTTGGACTCTTGTTCTTCCGGTTCAAAGAGTTTGTATGGATTTTTGCTCTCTTTCAGCAAATGAATAATACGTTAATAATGACACGATTTACTTGAATTGTTTTAATTTTCTTGTACGTCCAACGAAACGTCAATTTATTATTTTTAGTTAATTGTTAGTTTGAATTATATTGCCTCTAGGTTGAGCTGTTCCTATACTAGAAGTCAACACAATGAGAAGAGGTATCGATTTTAAACTACTTTTAAGTAGCTAAATTAAAATTTAATTGATCTGGTGGATAATCTCTGATCGCGACAGTAGAGCAAACATTAAACCAAAAAACGTGATAATGTAAATGATAAGTAAGCAAGATTAGTTACGAACTGGTCTATCTGCATGTATATCGTCACTTCTATTAGTAAACGAATGAGCTGAGTGTGATTGCAATCAATGATTTTACACTAACAGATTGCTATTTGAATAATTCTAAGAAAAAAATTAGGCGAGTGATCATGTGAAGTGTAAATCCTTTGCTCTAGCAATCATACGATTACTCATTTATAAAATACTCGTTTCCCCTGGTTGATGTTGCTCACTTATCGAAATGAGTACTATGATTGAATTAAAAGTTTCTTGCAGTAGATCCCGCTCTTGAACCTTGGCTTCCTCGAATCCCGCTGGATCTCCAACTGATACTCGTTTCCCATGGTCGATGTTGTTAGCTTATTTACTATTGACACAGTTGTCTCGAGCAATTAAACTTGGCCGGGTTGCCTGGGTTTTCCTTTTGTGTTCTAGCCTGCGAGCAGGCTCACTTAGTATGTTTTTTGCGCGAGTATCTTGGCGGCGGAGCCGAGATTTGCCATTTGCGAGCCGGCTGCAAATCGCGGCTCCACCGCCAAGACACTCGCACGAATAACACACTTAGCCTGCTCGCAGGCTATGTGTGTATGAGATCGTGAGTGAAAGTCTACTATCTGTTAATTGTATGTATTATGAATGGGCGGCCTTGTCTTCCATTTGGTGTCAAATGTGGACATGAAATAAAACGATGTCGCTTTGTCATTGACAAATGACAACGATTTATACAGACTGTGAAAAAAAAGTGGAGAAAGAGGAAAAGAGCCACTTTGACTTGCATTGACTTCATATTAAATGAAATTGTAAAATAAGTTTATATTTATGTAGCGAATTTGGCGCTGAAAGACTTGAAAACCGCTTAAGTTACCGCGGGGAATTTTCGCCTTTCTTGTTGGCCCTGGTCTTTAGTAAACAGGTTGGTGTTGGAGCTAACAATTGAACTCGAAAAGGAAGCGATATGCTGATAAAATAAGTAAAACAAAAATATTGCTCACCTTTCGCAGATTTCGTTTGGTTCTAATTACAAGACAGATTCGTCGTTGCTCGTTTTCCTTCTGCGTAGCCGTTCAATGATTATCAGCCACATACTCTTTTCTTATTGCGTTTATTAATATACTGTTGCAAATGTTATCAAGTTCATCCGGTGAATATTTAAGTCGCCAGATTCTCGTTAATTACGAGCATTTTCTTGTAGATAGCCAGTTTTGTCACACTTCTGGTCTGATATTTTTTTTCGCTTGTCATCTACATCTTATACCTACTAAAACTTTGTCCCTATGGAGGGATTGGGCTCGGAAAATTACCCGGAAAATTACCCGCGCCACTGTAATATTCTTGAAAAGGAGACATTAATTTGCACTGCAATGCAAATAAACCATTAATTTTCCTTTTTTTATTTTATTGAATATAGAATGCAAGACATAAAGAAACTACAATTAAACTTTACATGCCTACCCACTGATTTACATAATTACTTAAATACTTACACATTCACGTATTTACATATACATATTCTGTTGACCACCACAGCACGATAAAACATTAAACTACACTCTACATTATACCTATACAATGCTATGCCACCTGAAGATTACAAAAAGCAATACCCGTCGTTTAACTTAAGTTCGTCGCGGAGGTGATAGCAACTGCTCCATTAGTGAAATGAAGGGTTCCCATTTTTATTGTGAAGGTATAGTTTGTTGTTTTTCCTCGCAATGAAACGCTCGATTTGGTATGTTCTTACATTTTGTTAGTAGTATGGGAGTAGAGAGGGAGGTTTTATTTAACTTAGAACGGTAGATGAAGTATTTGATCTCGAGAATAATGTAATTAACTAAAATGCTGTTGTTCTCCGGGTGAAAAAGGCCAAAAATAACATCTTTAATATCAAAAGAACTAGAAGTTATGTTTTGCGATTTGAGGATGGTGTTTAGTTCCTTCCAGAAAGTGCATACCCTTTCACAGTAAAAGAAAAAGTGTTCCAACGTCTCCACCACAGAAATAACATAGCGGAAAATCGACTATTCTAAATTTGAAAAGCATGTCATTTGTATAACAGATCCTATGAAGTATTTTGGATTGGAATTCCCTTAACATGGTGTCTAGTGTTACTTTGAAGGGTAGTGAATATATTCTTTCCCAGTCTAAATGAAAGGTCTCCGCGTTGAAAGCTTCGCTGTATTTTTTCATTTGAAAAGCATGTCATTGGTATAACAGATCCTATGAAGTATTTTGGATTGGAATTCCCTTAACGTGGTGTCTAGTGTTACTTTGAAGGGTAGTGAATATATTCTTTCCCAGTCTAAATGAAAGGTCTCCGCGTTGAAAGCTTCGTTGTATTTTTTCAAGGCTGTTGGTTTCGTAGAGATTTTAGAAATAAGCCTTTCATACAGTGATCTCGATTGCAGCTTTTCTACATCTACCTTTTCCCCTTCAAGATGTAATGAGAAACTGCTCAGGTCTACATATTGTGCATTTGAGACGACGGCAGTTTTATTACTGCGCCATTCCTGTGGAAGGGCACTGTGGAGGCTAAAAAGTAAATAATGATCAATGGGTGAGAGATTTGAACGTAGAGGTTCCTTAAACCCTTTGAACTCGCCATTAGTGTCATAGAGGTCACTAATTGTTACCAGACCCGAATCAATTAACTTTTGGTTGTAGACTGAACAAGAATTAATGGGGATAATAAAATCTGTTGTTCCACAAGATCTGAATTGATATCTCGGAGGGTGAGGATGGGTTGTTGTCAGTTAGTGAAGCCCATGACAAGATACATTCTTTGTAGAAATCTGGGAGGAATATTGATAGTTTCGAGTAATCAAAGTTGTAGTGGAATAAAAATTTTCCTCCCACCTTCCTTAAGTAAAAATCCAGAAACAACTTCCAGCTAGCCGCGCTAGGGGATAGGTATCTCTTAATACAAATTATTCTTTGGGTAGAAATCATTGGCTTATTAAGAGGCATTCCGTGTAAAAATCGACCGGTAAGCAAAGTACAAAAATCGCATTTGTTTGGCTTCATTTGATTTTCTACCTGCTCTAGGCCGATAATTCCGATGCGACCTCTGAACAAGGAAATCCTTCGGCCGGAACCCCGATTTTAACACCAAACTCGAGATAGCATAAAACAGCACAGAGTTGACAAAAGCAGCTTATATTTATTCCATACCTTAAATAGGCCATGTCTATTATTTTCGCTGCTAAAATAACTTGTTCTTTCTCGTAGGGATTTTGCTATAATTTTTAGTACACCAACCTAGAGGAATTACGAACGCCATTAATAAGGTGCCTCCATTAAAATCAAAATTTCTTAAAAATGGGACCTGACCTACAGGTCACATTCTGATCAGACCATAGGTCAAGGACTGGTCTAAAAGTAACTGTAATAAAATTTGTCGGCACTCATCATATGTTTATGGAAAAACCTAAACAAAATTCGCAAAAACTGCAACATTCCCAACTTCAAAGACATTTTGATTTGTCTTCATTACAACTAAAAGCATTTTAACCCCAAGGCGTATTCAAAAATAGGCCTTAGAACAATTTTCGAGCAAAACTGGATCAGTTTTACCTGAATTACCTCGGAATTATTCCAAGCTTTTCGAAGTTCACATCGATGAGCGGTAACGGTCAGTTTCTTGTGACGCAATACTCTACATGTGGTCCAGCAGCATACGGTTTACCGCTTAAAAAGGTCAAACGTTCATCGACATGGAGTCATGAAAGAGAAAAATACAATAACCTTGTCTTCATCAGCTTTTTTTCCTGATTACTGCGTTCAGCAGTTAAGTGAGGTTCAAGATGATTGCTGTGTAGGGAAGCCAAAGTACTCCTCGAGTGTTCATGGTTGTTTCAACACTTAAAGCAAAACACCAATCGCCATTCTTCCTTCAGGCTGTTACAACGGTCTACAAAACAAGAAAACCATACTAACAATACAAACAGTTAAGTACTTTGAACAAATTGGCGACTTTACCTTCGTACAAGTGGCGAAAATCCCTCATGTGTGCAACGAACGACTTATACTCAAGCGAGTAATGCTATTATTGTTAAGCGGCTAACCACACATTAGTAGGGAGCGCTTCGTGTGGGACTGGGCGCATTTACCCCTAATTAAGTTCAGGGGATTTTATACCTTAAAGGGGAAGAAGGTAACAGGATTGTTTTGGTAAGCACCAGCCCCCTTTTTAATAAACGAATTTGCATAAGTGGGAAGGTAGCCTGCGAGTGCTCGCTCGCAGGCTGGCGGGGTGGCTGCCATTTTTTTGGAAAGGCCATCTGTCCACCAAACAGCTTTATTCAAGTATCGTAGAAAATCCATCATTTCTATGGCTGTGTTCACTTGTTTTTCAGGTGACCATCCCCTTTGAAGCCACGTTTTGTGGCATGACCCCCTCCCCATCCACTACCTACCTCACCTGACTAAGAAAGGTTTATCTTTCTGTCCGAGTAGCAGTTTTTCCCTGGTTTTTCTCTGAGGCTTTACCAGAAACCCAAAGAAACAAGCGTTTTCCTCAGATAGGATGAAGTAGGGCGTTTACACAGTTGACACATCAGTTAGAGCTTCGAAAGAATTGGAAAAAAGATCTGAACTGTGACCTTTCGAAGCGATAGGTTACAATCTTTCGCCTAGTAGAATCTGCAATTCATAGGTATACTAAAACGAAGGCAATGTCCACCAAACAGCTTTATTCAAGTATCGTAGAAAATCCATCATTTCTATAGCTGTGTTCACTTGTTTTTCAGGTGACCATCCCCTTTGAAGCCACGTTTTGTGGCATGACCCCCTCCCCATCCACTACCTACCTCACCTGACTAAGAAAGGTTTATCTTTCTGTCCGAGTAGCAGTTTTTCCCTGGTTTTTCTCTGAGGCTTTACCAGAAACCCAAAGAAACAAGCGTTTTCCTCAGATAGGATGAAGTAGGGCGTTTACACAGTTGACACATCAGTTAGAGCTTCGAAAGAATTGGAAAAAAGATCTGAACTGTGACCTTTCGAAGCGATAGGTTACAATCTTTCGCCTAGTAGAATCTGCAATTCATAGGTATACTAAAACGAAGGCAATGGATTTTTATTAGCTGGTCATTAATAATGATACCGACTGAAGACAGTCAACAAACTGTACTGTTCTTAGCTTCCGAGATAGCAGGAAAAGAGAAAAATGAAACGAGCACGAAAAACGCACATCTGAGAGCCTGGAACAGGAATGCCTTACCAAGCAAACTGACAATAGCGCCTAATCGCAGGTTTCTTTGCGTTTTCACACCTTGGCATTCTGCATAAAAGAGATAAGGGAGCAGCCAAGCTGGAACTGACAAAGCAGGAACATTGAAGGAAACTTGACTAGGTTGGGAGAACGAACTAATGAGAATTGAAAACAAAAGGCAATGATGTCAAATTTCCACAACTCGGAAAATTTGAAATAAAAATAGCTGAATTTGAAACAAAAATAACTGTTCCATAACCTAGCTTAAACAAGACTGAAACCATGCAGAGGTTTTCTCGTGCGCCTTAGCAACGAAGTGGCGATATGAGTTAGTTATAAAGTTGCCGGGTGCTCGAACTTTTTGGCAACTGGCCTCAAAGAGTCAAGGGCGATGATATTTCTCTCATTTGGCAGCAGAGTGGTGTCGACACGGGATTAGGAAATGAAATCTCCCTCAAATACGCGCTAGGCGAAAGAAGAGATACCCTGGCTATCAAGTACTTTCTCTCGCGCACTTTCTTGGAGTGGTGGACCTCCAACCTGTCTTCCACTACTCAGCCGACCGCAAAACTGCCGTCAGCCACAAGACTGAGATGCCTGCACTGTTCCCGGTGTTGGATGGCCCTCCTTGTTTTTTTGGGTGATGGAAGAAAGTCTTTGTTTGGGACCCTAAATAACGGACAAACAATTGGCTTCTTCTTGTCTGGTTTCCTCAAGATGTGACCAAGAAAAAGGAGCTGACGTTGGTGTATCGCTAAGATAAGGGGAAAGGAGAGAAGTTGACCGACCTGGTTAAAGACCTTATCATTGCAAACAAAGTCTAACTGCATTATGCCATAGCAGCTTGCAGCGAAACTGTTTAGTTCATCTCTTGTCCTCAAGATCCCGTCTATCATCTTGCAAAACTACCACCACCAAAAAGAGAACATCAATATTTCCCCAGTACGAAGCAATAAACCTCACTGACCGTGGCCAATTAGTTTAGAGAAACTTCACTTTTTGATATCCTCTTCGTAATTAATGCAAATATAGGCGATAACATAGCACTCCAAAAGCATCTTAGAAAAGCCTTTCCACCGGACCCCCTAATTAAACAATGTTAAAGTGCGAAGTTATCCGAGATGTGTTGGATTCCTGATACTCTACACTGTTAGAAAAAATGCTTAGTTTACCAAACGTTCTGGTAGCGATTTTAGTTCAATAAACATCTATGTGTATAGTCTGATCTCCACTACTACCCCCTCAGGCCAGGACTCCTGCTCAGGCTCGTTACAGACTAGACTAACTATTGGGGAGCAAACTTCTACGTGTAAGGTAAGTTGGAGCACGCTGCTTTACGAGAAACACCACTGGCACCTGATGCAAGGAAGAAAAAAGTAAGAAATAGTGGTTTACAGTAGAAAAGTATACAACATATTTACAAAACTTTCGTTTCCCTACGTCATTATTAAAAACGTTTTACGTCTTTATCCCCGAAGAAAGTCGACAAGCCAGACTGGCTTTGCAGCAATAGGAAATGGAGGAAAAACCTTGTTAACATGTTTAACTTGGACAATAGGCCAAAAGTATGATTTTATTGCGTCCAAATCCCACCCAAAATGCGCTGCCAATTTTAGCTCAGTACTTATGGTCAGCGGTCTACACATAACATTACTCGCTAACTTTACTTGAAACGGTCGTTGCACGTGAGGGATTTTCGTCGATTGTACGAAGGTAAAGTGGCCAATTTGTTCAAAGTACTTAATTGTTTGTATTGTTAGAATGGTTTTCTTGTTTTGTAGACCACTGTAACAGCCACGGAAGGAAAAACAGCATTTGTTGCTTTTCCCGCGAGTGTGAAAACATCCAGCAACATTCGCGAAGTACTTTGGCTCCCGTACACAGCAATCATCTTGGACCTCACTTACTGAACGTAATAATCTGGAAGAAAAAGCTGATGAAGACAAGGTTATTGTATTTTTCTCTTCCATGACTCCATGTCAGTGAACGTTTGGCCTTTTTAAGCGTTAACAAACCGTATGCTGCTGGACCAAGTGTAGAGTGTTTTGTGACAAGAAACTGACCGTTACCGCTCATCAATGTGAACTTCGAAAAGCGTGGAATAATTCCGAGGTAATTCAGGTAAAACTGATCCAGTTTTGCTCGAAAACTGGGCTATGGTTTATTTTGAATACGCCTTGGGGTAAAATGCCTTTAGTTGTAATGAAGACAAATCAAAATGTCTTTGAATTGACCGAATTTTGTTTAGATTTTTCCTTAAACATATGATGAGTGCCGACAAATTTTATTACTGTTAATTTTAGACCAGACCTTGATCTATTGTCTGATCAGAATATGAGCTGTAGGTGAGGTCCCACTTGATTTTAATGGAGGCACCTTATCAATGGCGTTCGTAATGCCTTTAGGTTGGTGTACTAAAATAATTATAGCAAAAACCCTACGAGAGAGAACAAGTTATTTTAGCAGCGAAAATAATAAACATGGCCTATTTAAGGTATGGAATAAATATAAGCTGCTTTTGTCAAATCTGTGTTGTTTTATGCTATCTCGAGTTTAGTGTTAAAATCGGGGTTCCGGCCGAAGGATTTCCTTGTTCAGAGGTCGCATCGGAACTATCGGCCTAGAGCAGGTAGAAAATCAAATGAAGCCAAACAAATGCGATTTTTGTACTTTGCTTATAATGTTGTACTTCTGCACAGAAAATGAAAGAAATCTATTTTCCATCGAAAATCGACTGGTCGGTTTTTACACGGAATGCCTCTTAAAACCGTGCGCTTCACCTTGTCTTTGCCCTTCCAAGCAAAAGAGTATAATAAGGTGTTCACTTTTTAATGAATTCTTTTCTATTCGACATGAGCGTTAGCCTCTATAAAATCTTCGGTAAAGCAAAGGATTTGATGGTTTGTACTTTTCCAATTAATGTGAGTCCTCTCCAGAGTCTTAAGAGCTTTCTTATAGATTTCTCGGTTGATTCAAAATTCAATTTGTAAAAAGTGAACGGTTATAGGTAAAGTGCACCCCCAAGATTTTCAAGGACTTTTTGATTTCAGTTACTTCTAGTTCTGAGCTGGATGCTTCCATATTTCCGAGTAGAAGGACATCCGTTTTACCATGATTGATCTTCAATCTGGAATATGTACGAATAATTTGATAACATTAAGAAGAGTACGGTAGGACGGTTTGTAGCGGACAAATGATGTCATCGGCAAATGTAACTAATTTAATTTCGTTGCCGTCCACCATAATACCCCTTATTCGATCGTTCTTGCGGATAGAAATTGCTAGTAATTCAAGAACTAAGATAAAATGACATGGGGAGAGCGGGTCGCCCTGGCGAGCCCCGGTGTAACGTTGAAGGGAGAAGTAAAGTAACCATTGTTCACCACACAGCTCGTTATATTCTTATAAAACGTCTTGATCCATGCTATAAAAGAGGCGCCAAAGCCGAAGGATTCGAGCGATTTGAAGAGGAAGTCCCGACTTAATGAGTCAAAGGCTTTCTCAAAGTCTATTGCGGTCAATATGCCTTGATACCCTTTCAATTCCGTAAAATCCAAAACATCTCTTATTGTTCGAACTGCTTAAAAAATCGTTCGTCCTTTTACGAAAGCATTTTGGTTGTGATGGATAATATATGGTAAAACTTTCTCTAATCTTTTTGCGATAGTTTTCGAGCCGATTTTTACATCAACCTTAACAAGAGATATCGGTCTCCAGTTTTCTAATCAATCTTCTATCCCTGTCCTTCTTCTCGATTAGAGTTATAACAGCTTCTTTCTGCAAGTTTGATAATTCTCCGTGAATGTAAGAGTAATTTAATGAATCAACTAAGAGAGTGGCAATTTCTGGCCAGAAAAATTTGTAAAACTCTATGGAAAGTCCGTCATTCCCTGGAGATTTATTGTTTTCGAACGTAGAGAGTACCTTAAAGCATTCCGAATATGACAGTTGGCCAGCGCACGCTTCTTTCATAGCATCGCTTAATTTCGGAGACATTGAAGGGTTTTTTAAGAAAGGACAACCCCTGAAATCAGTTTGAATTTCTAGATTTTCATTAGAAAGATCTGAATAAAAGCTGTAGATTTCATTCAATATGACATTTGCATCTGAGGTTTCTTTTCCGTCAGACTGAAGAAGTTTCCTAATGCAGCTTTTCTTGTTGTTGTTGTCTTCCAAGTTTAGAAAACATTTGGTGTTTCTTTCACCTTGTTCATACCATGTGGCACGGGAGCGGATTATCGAGCCTCTCACGATAAAATCAAATTCCCTTTCGTTCTCTGCCCTAACCGACTCTAAATTAATAAGATTTTCTGGCGTTGGTGCGTCTGCAATTTTCTCTTCACATAAATTAAGTCTGTCTTCAATGGTTTTCATCTTCGCTTTTCTTTCTTTAGCCTTTAACTTGCTATATGTCATACGTTCTTCTCTGATCTTGTATTTAATCCAATCCCACTTCACTCTTAAATCATCACAAAAACTGATTTCCTTAAGCGAAAGGGGAAATTTTCGCGCAAGCCCTGGACAAAAGTGGGATCATCCAGGAGACTGTCATTGAACTTCCAAAAGGAAGGACCGCGGGGATGGTCAGTTAAGCTATCAATCTCAAGAAAAACTGCGGAATGGTCTGTTTTGATGGCGATTACAATGTCAATTTTGGCGACATCATCCTGTAATGAATCGCTAATGAGCCAATAATCAAGTCGCCTTTGAATAATTGGGTTTTTCTGGCGCCAAGCCGAATTTTTGCTGTCAGGGTTGCGAACTCTCCAAATGTCCACTAAATCGCATTCCATAATACTGTCTTCCAAAAACTTAACCGATCCTTTTAGTATTGAGTTTCCACCCGAACAGTCTAGAGACGGTTGGAGGGTGACGTTAAAGTCTCCCCCCAATAAAAGTCTACAATTGTACTCCCGGTGTTCTTCATCAGAAACAGACTCGGACAATGATTGAAACAACGAGGGTTGTTTCGCTGTTATGTTTGGTGCGTATATGTTTACCGGGAGAAAGTGGGTGTCTTGAATACTTGCCTCTAAAATGAGATACCAGCCATCGACATCGGCACGCATTGATTTCATTTTGAAATCAAGAGACTTTCGAATAAGAATAGCTACGTATACACCGCGGCTGTGATTAGAACCATGAGAGAAAAAGCATTCTCCGGGCCATTGTTTTTTCCACTGATCAACAACGTCATTGATGCTATAAGTTTCTTGTAGAAAACAAATATTGGCATTCTGCTTAATTAGCCAATTGAAAATTGACTTCCTTTTTTCGAATGCACGGATACCTCGAACGTTTAGCGAGATGGCTTTAAATTTTAGATTGTTGTGATCCATTGTAATTAGTGGAATACACAATTCATTATTAGGCAGACAATAGCTATCAGCCCGAACGGGATAAGAATGTCAAGTCAAGCAACAGGTTCGTAAACAGCAAGAAAAACAAGGCACAAGTAACACGTGCAAATGTCAAAGTCTTGCCTGTCAGGGGAGGGGAACGTCTACAAGTGGTCCGATTTCATTCATGGCCGTGAAGGAAAAGCCAGCGTTGTTATTCCATCTCCTTGTAAACCGCTAAGTGCTTAGCAAAGTCTGCAAAAGGCGTTATAATTGTAGTCAAGAGCTTACGTTTTGGACTTTTTTAATAGTTGACCATACAAACCTCAAACGCCTGTTGAAACTGTACGTTTGACAGCACAATAAAGGAAGAAAATGCACTAGTGGGATCATCCAGGAGACTTAGCGTCCTGCAACCTTCTTTTTCATAAACATTAATGTTTCCGCCATACTTTAAATGCAACACTTAATTTTTCTTTTAGAAATCAACGGGCCGAATCTCTCTGACTCAAATGGTCTCCACTGCTGTTACGAGGATCAAATTTCGAAGCGATATCTGTAACTGTATTTATAGTACCGCTCAACTGAGCAAAGAATTAATGTCACGAACCCTTTCTAATAGTACACAGGGCTGTTACGGAAGTGGCAAAGTTCGTAAAGAATAATGATATAGATACAGAAAGGAAGTCATTTAAGAAAATGAGGCATTCAAAATAAATGTATTATTACAACCTTATTTTCAATCAAGACGTAAGACGCGCAAATGGCAAGCATAACAGTCCGCATAATCGTGAAGAAACGTAAACACAAGCACATGGAAAGGAAAAATGTTCATCGCACAGAATGGCTGGACATCATTAATTATTCATAACCAGTGAAGCGGCAAATTTGAAGTCAAGTGCGCTTTGAAAAGCCCAGAATAAGAGAAGAAAGGGCCCAAATCGACCAAGTAGGGCTAGTAAAAATATAATTTTTCGTTTACAGAAGTGAGAAGTTAAACTTTCACGCACGGCTTTTTGAAGAATAACCTTGTACCTACAATTTAAGCCTAAAACGAAGGAAATTGAAGGTGTAAGGACTGTTCTTTTAAACTTGAAAATCATGAAAAATCGGCCTTTTTTTGTATGGAGGCCATTTTCAAGAGCATTTTCTAAAGATGAAACTGTTCATGAACAGAATCCGTTTTAATTTTAAGAATCGGCCAACAGGAACCTCTGTTCTTTTTAGGTTGAAAACTGTTAGTTGAAGTTGTGTTTGAAAATGGCGCGTTTTGGGCAAGCAAGCCATTGTTTGAAGCCCGCGACTGCATAACAATGGCTGTCAAAATTAACAATACCCAGTCAAGAAAACCACTCAATTGGAAAATGGCCCAGAACAGCCGCGAATTTTAAACTGATCTCAGTGCGGCAGCTGATTCATTCCACGTGCCAACCAAATCGCGCAATGAACAAGGAAACAGAAAATCTCAGTGATCGGGAGCTCTTTTCAGAGCTCTTCAAAAACCCAAGTTCAGTCTACTTACCCCAAAAAATTACATAGAATGGTTGTAAAAGTGAAAGTAAAAGTCTATTAGCGAGAACAACAGAAGTATTCGTTTGTTTTTATCATGACGACACAATCGGCTAGGCTCCATTCACTGGCACGCGCAAGTTTATTTATCTTTAGAAACTTATGCACACAGATAAAGACTTTTAAATCTTGTGCGTGGGGTTGCGTTTTTGGTGTTTGTATGTGCTGGCAGTTTTCTCTTTTGCGATATATTTAACGAAAATGCAGTCAGAACGAAAACGGAACCTTTCTCTCAGCAAGAAAAAAAATCTGAGGGACGCTACGCGAAATAAGCAATTGAAGGTGTGATATCGCGAAACAAAAGGTTTAACAATGCCTCGCATGTGTATTGTCTCTTTGCTCCACCTTCTGCACTTTGATGAGCAGAAGGTATTCCCAGTGCAAGAAAGCGCGCGTAATCATTAACTAATCAGATGCGCTTAGATGCGCTTAGCAGGCAATATTGCAGACTTATGATTATAACTCGACTGCAAGTAAATGTCCCAAGAACAATAGGCATTCTGCGCGATGTGGATTCTTGTTCTCCCGATTCAAAGAGTTTGTATATGAATTATTGCTCTCTTTCAGTAAATGAATAATTCGTTAATAATAATACGATTTACTTGAACCGTTTTCATTTTCTTTTACGTCCAACTTAACTTCAATTTATTATTTTAAGTTAATTGTTAGTTTGAGTTATATGCCCTCTAGGTTAATCTGTTCCTATAGTAAAGGTCAACACAATGAGAAGAAGTATCGATTTCAAAGTGCTTAAGTCAGCTGCTTGGGTGGATAATCTCCTGATCGCAATGGTAGAACAAAATCTAAACCACGAAAAAAACGAGATGATGTAAATGATAAAGGAATAAATGAACGGGAAGTTTGCTAACTGACCTAGCGGCAAATTTATTGACACTTGTATTAGTAATCGAATGAATTCGACTGCAATCAATGA
The DNA here is from genome assembly GCA_964017195.1 of Siderastrea radians. Classification (NCBI taxonomy): domain Eukaryota; kingdom Metazoa; phylum Cnidaria; class Anthozoa; order Scleractinia; family Rhizangiidae; genus Siderastrea; species Siderastrea radians. Next base: position 50,751,326 of record OZ024890.1, on the reverse strand, counting down.
CTTACATTATGAGAGTGCTACTTGAATAATTCTAAGAAAAATTGGGCTAGTGCAATTTGAAAGGATATTTAAAACCCATTTTTTTAAAGCCATTATTCATGATAATTTAAAAATTATCATGATTAATGTAAATCTTTTGCTCTAGCAATCATACCATTGCTCACTTATAACATGACTAATATATTTTGAATAAAAATTTTCATACAATGCATTATGGATCCCGCTCTTGAACCTCGGCTTCCTCGAATCCCGCGGGATCCCAACTGAAACTAGATCATCTCTTAGTTGATGTTGCTCGCTTATTTACTATTGGCTCAGTTATCTCGAGCAATCTAGTTTGGTTTTCCTTGTGTGTTCGAAATAGTGGAAGTCTATTATTTATTATGACTCGGAGTTCTAGTCTTCCACTTAGTATCAAATTTGGACAATGAATAAAACGATGTCGCCTTGTCATTGACAAATGTCAGCGGTTTACACAGACTGAGAAGAACCACATTGACTTGCATTGAATACGTACGATTTTATATAAAGTTGTAAAATCAATTTATATTTATGTAGCGAATTTGGCACTGGAAGAATTGAAAACCGCTAAAGTTACCGCGGAAACTTTCCGCCTCTTTCTTGTTGGTCCTGGTGCTGGCGTTGGAGCTAACAATTGAACACGAAAAGGAAGAGACCTGCTGGAAAAAAAAAAAACTAGAACAAAAATATTGCCCACATTTCACAGGTTCGTCGTTGTTCGATTTCCTTCTTCGCAGCCGTTCAATGATTATCGGCCTCATACTGCTTTCTTGTTGCGTTAAACTGTTCAAGATTTTCGCACATCGATACTATGAGAAAACTAAATTGTAAGACCTTGTTGACATACAGCAGTTCTTGTCGAAGGGACAGGGTTGCGAGGTTGTTTGTCTAACTATTTTAGCTAACAATCATAATAACTAATCCTGTTGTTTTGAATGAAGGTAAATGGGACAATATTAGAAAAGAGATCTCCAAAGAAAATAACGAAATTTCAACCAAGAAACGGTAGTCAAAAGACTTACTTGCAGCTAACCCGTGTTAAATCAAATGGCGTGTCAATAGGAAAACTGCAACTCGAAACTGAAACGAAGCCAGCAAAATTTTCTCACCAAAAACTTAGGATTACTCGCCTTTTTCGGAGAATAACCACGCCTTTTATTCCATTGCTGATTTTTCCGTTCACTTTACAACGGTCAGTGAGAGAAAAGTTTCATTTTAAGAAGAAAAATCCAACGTGTCGTTGTGCGGGAGTAAAATGATTTCACTTCAAGTTTTCCCGCGGATGTCCGAATGGGGAAATCCGGACCGCTCGAGTGCGCGTCATTAGTCAATCAGATTTAAGGATTTAGGATTCAGGTCCGCGGAGATGCTTCAGAAAAAATATCAACTGCGACAATTCTTCTCCCAATTATCAACTGAAATTTTTCTTGTTAATTGTTTATTTAAAAGTAATTCCTCAGTTCTTAAAATCATAAGAGGTTAGGTTAAAAGAAGTCACATCAAAACCAGTTTATACATTTTCTTCCTTTATTGTGCTGTCAAAAGTACAGTTTCAATAGTAGTTAGCAGGAGGGGGGGGGGGCGTCTCTATTGTTTTCCAATTACTTTTGTTGACCCATTCCGCTCGCCAGTGTGACGTCCCTGGGCGTTAGAGGTTGTTTTTAGTGAACTATTAAAAAAGTCCCAGACTCAAGCTCTTGACTACAATTATAACGCCTTTTGCAAAACTAAGCTAAGCACTCAGCGGTTTACAAGGGGATGGAATAACAACTCGGGCATTCCCTTCACGGCCATGAATGAAATCAGACCACTTGTAGACGTTCCCCTCCCCTGACAGGCAAGATTTTGACATTTGCTCAATTTGTGCAATGGGAAGCACGTGATCCCAGACATTGACATTTGTCAACATCCCAATGAAGCTTTGGTTTGCATCAAAACCACCTCCCGGAGAATCTTGCTCTTGACCCAGTACAATGGATCCTCCAGACTTTATCACGTGTGCTGTCTTGTGCCCAGTTCCTTTAGCTGCCACAGCCCCATCTCTGTAGAATTTCCAGGAGCCCGCGGTGTTTTCCCAGGATGTACAGATATGGTGCCATTTGCCATCATTTGCTGATACTGAGGTTGATCTTTAAAACAAAAAAGAATTTAAGTCGGGAAAGTACGATTGTCCAGGTGAGTGTAGTCCTGAGAAGGACTGTTTGTGGTGAAACTGACTGACGTTTCGACAACCTGAGCGGAGCTCATAATCAGTGTCAAGTGAATTGTGAAGCGTCAGACGTCTCTGGTCGTTTTCCTGATTGGTCGACAAAAATAAGTAAATCAGCAACAAAAGGAAAAAATGTTGCTGTCTGGTATTATTGTATGTATTTTTTTTCTGGGGCATAAACCTTACAATTTGCGCCCTTGTTTTGACTAAATATTGAAAACTAAAACACTAAAAACACCACCATCTTGGGTTAGTACCCAAGCCACAATAGCACCACTGATCCATAAACATATCATAACTTAATTAATGGAGATTTCAAAAGGCAGTGGAACTTCTCCTTACTTCCACCCCGATAATTGTTATGGTCACTTTATTTTTGCCTGAACAAGTTTTCAGTCACTTTCTTATCTACAGACCCCTTAGGCCACATTAGTTTAGGCCTGATTATTAAATTCTCAACCTCGGATAATGCATCTCTAGCTTTCTGATTGGTTCACTAGATCTCGGTTACTAGCCATCATACCTACGTTTGACCTTATATGGAAAATGAGCTCGGCAAATGTGGCTTAGCTTCAAATTTTTCAGCAAAAGGGACGAAAAAAGCAGATTCGGTGAGCTATCTGCAGAAGAAATACAGCAAATTAAGTCGTCCCAGTAACAACAATAAAGTCACAAAGTTCGGGATGAGATTATTACTTTCAAATATTACCGCCGAGATTTAATGCATTGATTAAGATTACGTAACAACAACAACAACAACAACAACAACAATGTTTACCTTAACGTTTCAAAACGGCCCGCCAGTCTTGGGGGCACCAAGTTTTCAAAACCGATTGAGAAATATCAAAATAAGAACTGTATGCTTGTCTCAAGTGTTTTTCGCGTCTGCGACGAAGAAAGATGGCACTTATTATAAGAGCCGCCATTGATCATATCCTTCGCTTGTTGGCGCACAACAAACTGTTTTCCATCATCGTTTACCTCGCTTTTACTAAGGCAAATAAAGTTTTAGACGCTTTGGTGAAAAAATAAGAAAAAGGGCAAATTAGGTGGAGTCTTCCACAAGAAAGCAGTCTCAAAACAGCAGCTGAAGAAACTATTCGTCAGCGGCGAACTCGGACAGTAAATGTCCACAATTATTTCACTTCTCAATGAGCTTGAATTTTGAATACTTGAATATTGCAGGAAGGTTTCTCCTGTACACTTGAAAAGTCCTTGAATTTTGGATTAATGTTAATTTTAGTTAAGCTGTAAGTTGCTTCGCTTTTGATTTTTCATTCACCTGTTTGCACGGCAGTGCGCGTGTCATGTGATCTGTCGCTATGGTGCCCTGAAGTTACCTCACTTCCCGATTGTTTTGGAAAATTAAATAAAAAAGGGAGAATGCAAAGGTTGAGAATTTAAGACGGATTCCGCTCAACGTTCGAGCAATAAGTGCAAAAAATATTTACCAAAAAACTACTCATAGCACGGTAACATTTTAAATGCTATTTGAAACATCTCACTCTAGTTCAATTGCCCAAGTGACCCCGCGATGAAATTCTCAAGCATTCTCAAGAAAATTAATTTCAAATCTCGTAAAAGTATGCTAAAAACGGGCGCCATTTTGTTTTGAACTGACACGAAGCGTCTTTTTAATTGAAATATTGATAACTTCAAATCCAATTTTCTCTCGCGGGGTCAACTTGGGAGCAAAAGTAACGATAAGTTCTTCTTATCTGTTCTCAAAATGTGACAGTGCTGTAAGTATTTTTTTGGTAACTTAATTTTTGCACTTACTGCTCGAACGTTGAGCGGAAATCGTCTTAATAAAACAATTATTCCATTCGCCCTTGTTGGATACGAGGTTGGTTATAGCCAAGTCGGTGTTTCGCGCCTCGTTGGCTATTTACCACCTCGTATTCAACGCGGGCTCATGGAATAATGGTTTAATAACCATTGGCCCCGCTACAGACGGCCACAGAGAAAAAAACAGGAAAAAGGTTAATTCCTCTCATTTAAAGAGTAAAAATTATACAGTGAACATATTTTGTGGTTCGATCTAACGTTTTTTTTTTTATTATTATTATTTTCTATTCTCCCTTGTGTCACATTTAATTTCTTCTTCCTTATCGTTTATCAAAGCACTTAACCGACCTCATTAAAACGTCTACTACGGTTTAGCAGCCCTTTGGTGGCTGGATTAACACTAGTTCAACTTCTTATGGAAATGGTTGTATGGATGATTTCTGTTTAAAGCATTCCAATAGGCGTATCTATTTATATCTGAAAACATCAAGGTTATTTCTGACCAGAAAATGTCAATAAAATGTGTGACCTACTTTGATGACCCCTTGATCCAGATGTGAAAGCTCTTGTAATTGTAAATGAGAAGTTCATTGTCTGAACCTGGAACAGCATAACTGAACGGAGTGCCAAGTTTGATAGTGTCACTTGACTTCATCCACAGACACACGGTGAACTGCGTCAAACTTGGCATGCCCCAGATGTTAACGAAGTTACCAGTAACGCCAGTGGACGGAAAATTGATAGCGTAGTCTGTAACAAAAAATAAATATTAACATTTACCCACAATAAATCACGTTTTGTGATCAAAACGTTTTAAATATAGATTCAATTACTTTGATGATAAAATAAATTTATTCGCTTGTTGTTTCAATTGTTTTTGTTTTTACTTAAGCTAGCTGTAAGAAATCAAGTAGTGACTCGCCTTGTTTTAAAAGAAATAAAACTTAATAAATTTGATTTCACGTTCAGTTCAACTCATTAATATCAGTAAAGAGGTTCATTGTTGGAGATCAAAGTTGTTAGGTTAGGGTACGATTAGCTGCAATGGGCGAATGACAAAGCAAAGAATTCTAATCACGTCTTCGGTATTAAACAGTAATTTTAGATATAACAAATGGAACACATCCATGTAAATCGTTGGTTTTCCGTGTTTCACATGGATAACATTTTATTTTCAAATTACTAACTTACCTGATAGAGAGGAGACAGTGACACAACCAAAGATGAGACCAAAGACAACGCAACGATATACTGCATACATAATGTCTTCAATTTTACTGCCGAGAGCTAAACAAAACAACAAAGTCAGTGCTCGATTTGGAGGAATATTAATTGAATTCATTGCCGGGCTCAAAACTGTCAATTGAAATTTTGTTGGTGAAGGAAACAGGAAATTTCTTCCATCTAGAGTAACTATAGCTGGGAGTTTGCCATTAAAGTGTTGTATTGGAAGATCTGAGGCAGTTGGTTGTATTGGGACAGGAAAATTGTGTTGTGCATCGAACCGATTAGTGAAATTGAATGAAAGGTGTTATGCAACGATTTACGAATTTTGGCAAGAAGAGCTCGCACAACGGGCAGAATTAAACTGAACTAACACGTGAAAGACCAGCCTCAATAAACTTTGTTTTTCATTAGTAAAGAAAGCACAGGCTGAATCCTAATCATGCAGATAAAGAAACGTCTAGGAGTTCGGGTCTCCTTCATAAAATGAACTACTATACCTTAAAGGGCTTTTGAGTTTTTCAGCAGCTGCTTCTCGGAGAGAAATACTACAAACTGCGCACTGAGTCCGTTATCTAAACTCTGTTATGTACAAGGAGGCGTGGTTTGGGTTGACAGAGACGATTTGAACACGCCACGTAGCACGTTTTATTTATCAGAAACAAATATTATAGACCAATATTTCCCCTTCTTTTTGCACATCGCACAGACGAGACAACATCTCACGCAAAGTTTCATTAGCTTTTAAAACTGTTCTCTTACCACTGTACCGGTGCCCTCGTACAGATTTTTCCCCGCTGATTTAAGATTTAAACTTTTGATCAACGAGAAAAAAACCGTTGATCGGAGCAGATTCAGTGTCAGCGCCAATGTTTGCTCCATTTGCCAAGGCCTCAAACGTGAAATCGACGCGGAAATAAGCATTGTACCAGTCATAAAAATTGTCCCGATCTCTTACTGTAAATTTGTGGCCCGACTTGTTTTGCGTTTGGTTATTCCCCGGGTATGTGAGTGGAGTGTCCAAATTCACTTGGATGTATGCAGTCTTCTCGAGATATGGCTGCGATTTGAACACCGCAACACAAACGGTTATACAAAGGGAAAAAATTTTTACGATTAAATTTCGTTTGCCAAAATTCGATTTAACTTCAAGGCGGCAGATGGAGCAGGTTTTTTTGGCACTTGGTTTTGCAAAATGTTTTCAAGTTTCTTTTTTGCATCCTGCGTCACCTTTTGGGGTCTTGGCTTACGCTTTCGCAGTATTTGTTGAATTTGTTTTGAACCTTTTCTGACAGCAATTTTACCAACTTTCTGCCCCGCTTTTTCAGCGACTGTTTTTGCAGCTTTGTCGGCGGCTGTCTTCACCACACTTTTTGCAGTGCCTTTGAATGCTTTGCCGATAGCCAGGAAAGTGTCGCGGATCAAGCTGGACCCCTTATGTTTGTATTGATACCTTCCGGCGTTTTCGTCAAAAAATTTTGTCCACTCACTCGGGTGATTCATGGTGTATATATTAAAGACAACTAAAAATCCTTACTCTTTCTTAATCATTATGCTGACAGCAACGTCTATCCCGTTGAGATCCAGGGGGTTGTCTCTTCTGTCCGTCACCCAAATCCTTATTCAATTAATCTCGCTTTTGTTCACAGGATGCCACTCAAGCCGATACGGTTCTTTTTGAAACGGATAACTGACCTGAAGCCCTGTTGTTGAAAAACTGTATAAGACATCGCTTGGAACATCTTTTGCTCGCCGGCTGATCAGATCGCAGTGGAGAAACACCCAGTCAACGCTTCTTGTGATATTCGGGACCATTGGTCCAACAAAATTCTTTTTTCCCGTCAAAATCTTTTTTTCATAACCAAGCAATTCTGCGAACTCGCCTTCAGAAAGGTCAAGCTCATAATTTTCATGCATCAGAATGACAACCCGGAATATCGTCATATCGAAATACAGAGTAAAAATGAAATCACTGTCTTTGCTTCCGAGTCCACTTTACTGGTTTGGGACTGAAGAAAACTGTTGATGCCAGAGTAATCATACATTCCGCTCAGAAAAATCAAGGTCTGCCACTCTTCAGGTTTCTTTCTCCAGCGAATTTTGTTGTTACGAAAAGAGGCATCGATGTTGTACCATGAGTAGCTCATTGTGATAAGTTTGTTTAGCGCGGCTTTATAGTTTCCTGAACCCAAGTGGATCGGAGGTTGAAAGTTTATTGTGAAATCGTGTGAAACCTGGCGCCCCGGTTCTTTGTTGTTTTGCGAGGCTCGAGTCAAGCAGAAGATTTAACGACATTATTGGTCTATATAATCACGAACAATTTTTTTCTTTTGCTTTTCGTCGATTGCGCCGAGTCCAACAAGTGAATCAAGCAGAGAAAATACCTGATTTTTTAGTTTTATTGAACTGTTTCCTGCTTTGATCGATCCTAAGCTCACATAAATTTGGTTAATCAATTCTTCAGCAGTGGCAAAGCCACTTCCCTCGATTTCCCAATCTTGTTCAGGGAAGTCCTCTTCATTGTCTGAAGGCTCAACAACAGGTCTTCGGCTCATGACAGCTTTTTCCAGGGAGGTTGGAGGAGATTCTTTACTTTTGCGTGGGGGTGTAGACTTTAGGCTCTGCTTCCCCTGCTGCAGCTGTTTCGATAGAGGTTGGGTTGCCCTTCTTTTTTCGTAGATCCCATCTCTTACTTTTTTGAGCTCCTCCACGGAATAACCATAAAGTTGGGATTCTTTACTTTTTACTCTGTAGTTGGGATCATTTCCGAATTTTGTGATCAGCTGATTGGCCGTTTGCAACAAGGTTGATTCATGGGGGTATTTTGGCTCAACAGGTCCCGGCATCGCCCACTCTTTTCGTTTGGATGTTTCTTCCATCAGCGGTGGGGGTGGCTGTGGAAAATCACCACCACCATCATCATATTGGTATGGTGGTGGTGGTGATGGTATTGGTGATGGTGGTGGTGTTGGTTATGGTGATGGTGCTGGTGTTGAATCTGGTGTTGGCGCATCCGGTCTGAATTCTTCACCAAACGGATTGGTTCTGTCAAATTCGTCCATTGCATAATCAGGACTTTTTTCCTCCACCTCTTGCGTAGTGGTGCTGCTCTTTTCATCAAGCCTTTTTGTAATAGGTTTAAAAAGCTCCTCCCCTGAAAGCTGACCAAGCTCTTTGCTTATTTTGTTCATTCTAAATTTTTGGTGAATGTCTTGTGTTTGCTGATCGACCGCCGACTTTTCCTCAGCCAACTGATGCCACTGTTGTATTGACATAATTTCAGCGTGATTATATACAAACAAAAAAATGAAGATTCCAAATTATGACCCAGGTTTTTCCGAGAGTAGCTACAAGCAGGGCCACCCTTGCATGCCAGCCAATGTTTTCCGGATGCTGATTTGTGGACACAGTAATTCTGGCAAAACAAACATATTACTGCATATGCTTTATGTATTGCTAGAGTTTGATAAAATTTATCTCTCTTCAAAGAACCTGCACCAGAACAAATACTAGGCTCTTTTGCAGGACTTTGTTGAACGAAATCAACCCCAAGGTTAGTTACGAGGACATCGAGGCTCCCGGTGATGAAATCATTCCACTCGAGGAGCTACCGGTGGACAACCAAAAAATTGTTCTCTTTGATGATCTTGTTTGTGAAAGTAACCAAAACAGCATAATTAATTATTTTATCAACGGATGGCACAGAAACTGCTGCGTTATTTACCTTACTCAATCCTTCTACAACGTGCCGAAGAATATCCGGGGTAACTGCAGCCATTTTTGTATTTTCAGGTTTCTTCCACGAGAAAACAAGCGGATTGCGAACGAGATAGGTGTTGATCATACCACGTTAGATCGCGCCACCGATAAAAAATATTCTTTCTTTTACTATGACAAACCCCAAAAATTAATGAAGAAAAATTTCGATGAAGAAATATAATGGGGTATATTAACAGTCAAATCGGTGAAACTAGCCAAACGACAAGTGAAATGGTGGGTCCTCCTGGCCCCGCGGGACCACAAGGTCCGATTGGCCCCCGAGGGGAGAAGGGTCCTCGAGGGGAGGCCGGTCCACAGGGATCCTAAGGGCAGTGGTGCCGCTGATATTGACATGCAAAATAAGTACGATATTTTGCGGTTAAAAAGCAACCCCTATCCTATCCACGGTGATCTGACAAAGGTAATAAACTATCAGGACACGAGAGATAACTTTCTTTTAAAAAAGGAAGGTGGGAAAATGGAAGCAAGCATTGATATGAATAATAATACACTCTACAACGTAAAAAACCCAGAAGAGGTAGATCAAGCCACAAACAAAAAGTATGTCGACAATCAGCTTGAAAAAAAAACTGGATAAAAGCCACAAACAAAAAGTATGTCGACAATCAGCTTGAAAAAAAACTGGATAAAGCGGCTGACATTGACATGAAAAATCATTTGATTACCAATCTTGATCTTCCATCAAACCAGAGAGACGCCGCATGTGTCGAGTTTGTTAACTACAGAATTGATGACATAACACAAAAAAAGTTTCTCAAATTTGATGGCACTAACAGTATGACTGGAGACTTGAACTTAAATAATAATACAATTATCAACTTACACACCGATGGCAAAGACCTGAAATCCGCAGTTAATGTTGATTTTATGCAAAGTGAAATAACATCTATGTCAGATCTTGTCAGTCAAAAACTTCATGAATCCCATGTCGGTAGCTCAACGAATGAAAAAGATGCCTTCAGATATTTGATGGAAAACGCAGATGAATCTTCGAGTGAAAACAATATCAGTGTTTTGAGTATTGATGATTATCCAGAATCTCCACATCAAGTAAATAAAAAAGCTTACTTTCTCAAACTCCTGTTAAAAAAAGACTCACCGAACCAGTACCAGTCACGCCTCGGTTTTAACCTCATCCACTTCCGGTTGGTTATTACACGATGGTTGTAGAGTTTTTTCCACCTGAAGTAAATGAGGTGAGCGTGACGCCTCAAGCCACAACGCTCTCGATTTCAAATCATACTACGAAAAATTTTGAGAAATACACGAGAACTATAATCCACTTTCACAGATGGGATAGTTCTCCTCCTCAGTTCCTTTTCCTCGATCTTCACGGTACGGTCCGTAAGACTGCACCACTAGTTATCGGAAATCTGATTGTTTACGGTGTTAAAGAAACTGTTTCAAACGTAGATCCAAGTGTCTATGACACTGCTTTTGTTATTGAAAATGGACAAATGATAATGCAAACAGACCTGTCTTTAAACGAGCATCGTTTGCGTGGCTCCGTTCATTACATAAATGGGATTTTGAATACAAACAATGAAAACTGATTTTGCAATAAAAGTCAACGCGAGTAATGAACGACGTTTCGACCGTTCAACGGTCATTTTCAAGTTCGGTGTTAGAATAAAATTACATGTGTAAATATAGTAAAAGCGCTAAGAATATGTACATTCAAACAATAGACAATAAGAATAAAAGGCTAAAAGTGGCTAAAAAATAACTTTGTGCTAATGGCATGCATAGCTGTAAAAGATGTAATTAAAAGCGTATAAGGCGACGGGAATAAGAACATTAAATACCTAAAAATACCAAAAATAACTAAACAAATAATTTTGCGCGGAGCGAGTCGCTCTGTTTGTTGAGCTTTGGCTTCAGAAGTCTAATAAAAAGCATCTCAAAAATTAAACAGTCAAGCTTGCTCTGGCACTTCCTTAAAATCTTAAGTGGCAATCTCTGTAAAAGCGGTCCGCTGCATTTCGGGTCAGAAAATCAATTTCCTTCAAACTTTACCCACGAAACTATCTTAGTCTAAAAGTAAACATAAGCATATTTTTTTTTGGAAATGTTACAAAATATTTTTTTTCTAAGCCAAAATCGCCCGCACCGTGAGGTGGCGATTTTTGGCGGCGATGTGACCCAAAAATAGGGAGTTTTGACGGTCTCGCCACTTCAAAATGTATCGATTTCTGGCAAGCTATATATTTTTCTGTATTAGACTATTCCTTGAATAGTACATTGATGTTAATTTTAGCGCGATTTATCGAAGTTTCCTGCATTAAAGAATTTTTTTTTCGAAGGCTCTCTCGCCATTAACGCCAATGAAGAAAAGATGCAAACTTTAAATTCGTCATTACGCAGAAGTCCAACTCCTTGAACACAATTTTTCTATTCAGACCAACTAAGCTTACATCAAATAGCATGTAAATATAAAAATATATTGTGGTTTAAGCGAATTTTAAAAACAGGTGGTCATGAAGTTTAGTGCTTTTTGCAACAAGGTGCCAAATATGGCCCACACTCGAAGAATGTTAAACGAACAAATTTTGATGTCATTGAAGTGTTTTTGGTCTGCACGCTTTCCTAAATGAAATATGATGATAAAAAAATCACGAATTACGGAATTTTGCCATGTTGCGACTCTTCGGCGCAATCAGAATTCTGCGGAGTATCCGTGATTCGCTCCTACGTGATTCGCTCCTACGTGATTGAACCAGAACTTACCAGCGACGTCTCTTCAAGGCGAGAGCGCTTCTGACGCTGCTTTCCTCTATGCATGGCGAACATATAACTTAAATGGATCAACTGGGACCACGAGGAAATATTTCAGGAAAAGAAACATACCATTTGAATCGTCTTTAGGTGCGAGTAAATTTTGATTGAAAAACAACTAAAAGAGCCCGGTCAAGTAACGCAACAAGCGGTCATGTCACATTGCTGTTTGAGTTAATAATTAGTCGTCGCAAATATTCCATAAAAGTCACGAAATGTTAGGCATTTCTCACAAACACAATATGGACCTCATATATTTGCCTCTATGTGACAATTAAAGGTAAAATAGCGCATAAAAACAGTTTTTCTTCGTACCTGTACCTAACGTTTATACGTAAAATCCATTCTGGTAGAAAGCAAATAGCCTGTCCGGAGTGCGGGCGGCTGTACACGAGCTAGAAAGCAAAATCACTTCTCTAGAAAACTCCAAAGAATTGCTTTATTTACCTTTACTGACTGTTAACAAATCACTTATAAAAAGCATCTTGCGTGATGAATGCAAGTCCGTTTCAGTAAACGCATTACGTGACAGAACCATTTGTCACACAGTCAACCTGGTCTTACCGTGGACCTTCAGTTTTGTCTAGCGCGAAAGGTAACGAAAATTGACCTTTAATAATAACTCTGCTTGGAAACATCAAAAAGAAACGAGCTAACACTGTGTATGCGAAATGCGTACAACTCCGCATTTTGTCATATCCTATGTGCGTGACCGTATGGTGGTGGGGGAATCTCCGTTTGCGTTTCTAGCTCTCCGCATGTCATCTGCCACTTGAGCGGGACCCTCTTTTCTCCCAGTTTGCTGTCCAATTTCAAACTTTTTCTGCAAATAGTCACTCACTTTCTTAGAAAACCGCCTTTGAGTGGATCGTGTATTGCGAGGTGCCCATCCCATTTCAACCAAGTCGCCCTCACTTGTTGCCAATTCTCCCTCACCGACCTTGTAAGATGTTTTAGTGTCACTCAAAGAAATCGTCTGGAAACGTTGAACCCAATCTATCCGCGATTTCTCATAAAGGCCAACTTTTGCCGGTTCTGTAGAGCGGCGGTGCCCAAAGACATTCAAGTGAATGTCCAGTTGTTCAGGACTGCTGAATGCGATCTGGGCATTCAAAGGAGCTGCTATCCACGTCATCGGTTTTATTTTTCGTTAAAATGCTCTTTATAAGTGGTTAGTTAACAGTCACTAAGGGTAAGTAAAACAATTCTTTCGAGTTTTCTAGAGAAGTGATTTTGCTTTCTAGCCTGTGTACGGCCCCTTGCACTCTGGAGTGCGGGCGGCTGTATTGCCTTCTACCAGGATGGATTTTACGTACTAAAACGTTTGGTACAGGTACGAAGAAAAATGTTTTTATGCGCTATTTTACCTTTAATTGTCAGATAGAGGCAAATATATGGTTTGCAATTCAGTCGTAGTACATTGAAAAGTGTCAAGTGTATGGATTTCTCCAGGAGCTGGTGGGGGGAGACACCCATAGAAAGGCTCGTCGAAACTTGTAAAAGGGACCCCTTAAAAGGTATCAGAATCTCGTTTGGGGGCGTGGATTAAATTAAGGTTCAGACCTAAGAGGAAGGAAGTAGTTCCGGTCATACTTTCTTTCTAAGATTATAACCTTAATAAAGGCACCGCTATAACTACATTGTGTTGGCTTCAGACTTAAGGACCTTGAGTGGCACCAACCGTGGAGTTTAAACAGTACTCCCGATAATTTTATATGGGATTCCCCCACCACCATACGGTCACGCACATAGGATATGACAAAATGAGGAGTTGCACGCATTTCGCATACACGGCGTTAGGGACGGACCATTATTCTTTTTGGAGAGGGGGGGGGGGATGAAAAATCCTGAAAAAAATGTTTGCAAAATCAAAAAAGCCCAAATAAATTGTTTGCAGACATGAAAAGGAGAAAATAAAAAGTTTGCAGATTAGTTGATATATAGTTTGATTTATATAAGTAAATTTAGTCCTATTTGTTAAAATGCAAGATAACAATGCAACAAAATGATTTGCATGGATTCATCACTGGTTTGACATGGTAAATTAGCCACCACAAACTAATTCAAAAGTTGACACTTGAGTGTTTGCTATTCATTAGAGCAAATGAGCTATTTAACACTCAAACATCAGTTTTGTCATTTCTTTCCGGTGGCTAATTTACCAAATCGACTTGGTTGATAAACCCCAATTTCTGTTTTTTACTTTTCCACCAACAAATTACCACAGTTTCTTAAAATCAGTTATTAACCCCTTTATTAAAAATAATCTCTTATGAGGACCCGAAAGCATTAAATGCCAAAGTTAGGTTATTGTATCAATCGTTTCTACAACAAGAACTTTTTGTAATTGAATAGCTGTAATCGGAAAACTACGTTGCGCACGCGTCAATCAGGTGCACCGAAATGGGTTCTTTTTATAGCTGTTTCTCCACTGCTTTCAAGACTGATAATTAAAAATATATCCCTGAAGGGCACATAGATTTTCTAATCTCGCATTTTGTTATAGATAGAATTAAATGGACTTCGTATTGTACAGTTCAGGCGTAATCGTGCTCGTAATTTCAAATCGTCCTCGCGCTACGCGCTCGGCTGATTTAAATTAACTCGCCCAATTACTCCCTGAATTGTGCTCCACTGAGTCCAACTACCATTACTAATCAAGAACTCTTCGAAGTGCAATGAAACTCTAACTAAGAGAAAAGATTAACTTGAATTCCTGGGTTGCATGTATTCACTAATAGTCACACTGGCTTTTCAACAGGGTCCTAGGCTGGTTTGATGATGACATTTAATAAATCATCAAACAGCAAGCCGTCTCCTGTTTTCCACTTGCATGAAGAAGGCAAATTGGATCCAGTCTTGTATAAACTACAAAATAAAGCGCAAGTGTAAACAAGCGCTGTTTCATTTGGCTCCTCAATCCTCTCTAGGATCAGGGGAGAAAAGGCCGCTGGTGCAGTTCTATATTATTACTTGCAATTACGTTCGCATTTTAATGTTTCAGGATACTTTGACGTGAGATTTTCAATTTTTTTAGGAAACAAAACAAGCCATGGTGCAGTTATACTTTAATAAGTTAGAGACATATGAAACACGGCACTCATGGAAAGCAGTTTTAGGCAGTAATGTTTAGATTAGTATTTTTACTACATAAGATTACCTGATGAATTTTAACCGTATATAAACAAATGTAATAATAATAATAATTGTTAATAATAATAATAATAATAATAATAATAGCAAACACAAAAAAATTGTTTGCAGGAAGATGCAGCGGGGAAAAAATTGTTTGCACAGACAACAACACAGAAAAAAATTGTTTGTCTTGAAAAAATTTTCATCCCCCCCCCCTCCAAAAAAATAATGGTCCGTCCCTTAGCTCGTTTCTTTTTGATGTTTCGAAGCAGAGTTATTATTAAAGGTCAATTTTCGTTACCTTTTGCGCTAGACAAAACTGAAGGTCCACGGTAAGACCAGGTTGACTGTGTGACAAATGGTTCTGTCACGTAATGCGTTTACTGAAACGAACTTGCATTCATCACGCAAGAAAAGAGTACTATCCAAAAGATGCTTTTTATAAGTGATTTGTTAACAGTCAGCAAAGGTAAATAAAGCAATTCTTTGGAGTTTTCTAGAGAAGTGATTTTGCTTTCTAGCTCGCGTACAGCCGCCCGCACTCCGGAGTGCGGGCGGCTGTACACAGACAGGCTATTTGCTTTCTACCAGAATGGATTTTACGTATAAACGTTAGGTACAGGTACGAAGAAAAACTGTTTTTATGCGCTATTTTACCTTTAATTGTCACATAGAGGCAAATATATGAGGTCCATATTGTGTTTGTGAGAAATGCCTAACATTTCGTGACTTTTATGGAATATTTGCGACGACTAATTATTAACTCAAACAGCAATGTGACATGACCGCTTGTTGCGTTACTTGACCGGGCTCTTTTAGTTGTTTTTCAATCAAAATTTACTCGCACCTAAAGACGATTCAAATGGTATGTTTCTTTTCCTGAAATATTTCCTCGTGGTCTCAGTTGATCCATTTAAGTTATATGTTCGCCATGCATAGAGGAAAGCAGCGTCAGAAGCGCTCTCGCCTTGAAGAGACGTCGCTGGTAAGTTTTGGTTCAATCACGTAGGAGCGAATCAGGGATAGTCCGCAGTATTCCGATTGCGCGGAAGAGTCGCAACATGGCAAAATTCCGTAATTCGTGATTTTTTTATCATCATATTTCATTTAGGAAAGCGTGCAGACCAAAAACACTTCAATGACATCAAAATTTGTTCGTTTAACATTCTTCGAGTGTGGGCCATATTTGGCACCTTGTTGCAAAAAGCACTAAACTTCATGACCACCTGTTTTTAAAATTCGCTTAAACCACAATATATTTTTATATTTACATGCTATTTGATGTAAGATTAGTTGGTCTGAATAGAAAAATTGTGTTCAAGGAGTTGGACTTTTGCGTGATGACGAATTTAAAGTTTGCATCTTTTCTTCATTGGCGTTAATGGCGAGAGAGCCTTCGAAAAAAAAAACTCTTTAATGCAGGAAACTTCGATAAATCGCGCTAAAATTAACATCAATGTACTATTCAAGGAATAGTCTAATACAGAAAAATATATAGCTTACCAGAAATCGCTACATTTTGAAGTGGCGAGACCGTCAAAACTCCCTATTTTTGGGTCACATCGCCGCCAAAAATCGCCACCTCACGGTGCGGGCGATTTTGGCTTAGAAAAAAAATATTTTGTAACATTTCCAAAAAAAAATATGCTTATGTTTACTTTTAGACTAAGATAGTTTCGTGGGTAAAGTTTGAAGGAAATTGATTTTCTGACCCGAAATGCAGCGGACCGCTTTTACAGAGATTGCCACTTAAAATTCTTCTCGATGTTATCTGGCTCCTTTCCATGTTGTTCTTTAATGTGACGTCCGATAGCCGATCCTTTGTCTTCTTCGATGCGCTGGTGTAAGTGCCGACACGAATAGCCGACATAATCTGCATCGCACAGGTCACGTTTAAAATAATACACAGCGCTTTGTTGGTTTACGATGGGCGGCTTCTGTTCCTTCACTTTAATTGTGTCTTTGATCTTTCTGCTGGTGTAAACAGGACGGATCTCAGTGTTTATCTTTCGACTGAGATCACTTAGTTGTCTGTGTGCTGAGTTGGCTGCTTTTTGGTCCTTGTACGGCAAAACGACTCTAATAGGAACTTCCTGTTGACTAGGGGTCTGCTGCTGATGAGGACACGCATTCCCCGTTACAACGTTCGCCTCGACAAATTGTCGGATAGTGGTTTCTACGGGGGATTCTGGATATTGTAAACGAGCAAAGGTCTCTTTAAGACGTTCGCATTCTTGATGGAAAAGCTTCCAGTTCGAGGAAAGCTTGAATACGCGATTAAGCATTGTTTTGAGTAGTGATTGCTTGTACTTTACATCAACATGGCTTTGGTAGTGCAATAGAAGCCCAGTATCTGTCGGTTTCTTGTAGACCTTCGTGTCCAGCTGGGATCCATTTTTGATAATCTCCATTCCCAAGAAAAGAAGTCTGTTGTTATCTTCCAGTTCCATCGTGAAACTGACAGAGGCGTGGATTTCGTTCAATGTTGATAAGAATTCGGAGGCAGCTGTAGCATAGGGCATTTTACTGAGAGTGTCATCAACGCAACGCTTGTAAAATGCAGGCATCTTGTTTTGGATTTCTAATTGCTCTTCGATGCCGCACATGAAAGTATTGGCCATAAGCAGTCCGAGCGGAGACACCATGGTAACACCATCCACCTGTTCGTACAAATTTCCCTGGAATTGAAACAGCTGATTCTTGGTGGCAAATCCAAGCACCTCAATTAGGTCAGGTTTAGTAATGTTGAGGTTGCACTCCCTGTTAAACCAATCATCCTTGAATGCTTTTTCTGCCATAATCATTCCAAATCATAGCCCCATATTAACTATAAAAGTGCTCGCAACTCTGACGTTGCGTGACGGGTCATGAGAAAAGGGTAAAAACCTGGCGCGTGTTCCTCAATCCCCGATCCTCGATTCCCTGATCCCCTTCCAATTTTCCTGGAGTCCCAGGTCCTTTCCAACACGGTATGTGTTTCAACAACAATCGTAAAGTTTCTGGCAAAAAATGAGTCGGAGTTTCAATGTCAGTTAAATTTACGTTCAGTTTAAAGCCGCAGTCGCTTTTTTTACCCCACCTTAGATGCTAGAGTGATACCGTTGCTTAGATTTGTGTTCGAAACCATTCGAACGATCGATATTCTTTGACAAGAACAGGGGGTTAATCGAAGCTCGTTTTATTTTCCTGCTCCTCTTCAATCGCCTGAACAAACTCATATGTTATTCTTCTCACATCATTCAGCAGGGGCGGCGAAGAAAGTTCGGCGACAATCAAGTAAATCTTAAGAAATAGCCCAATCATGTCGCTTTGATTTCTCTCTGAGTTATGAAATAACCTTTGCTTTCATATGTTCGAATAGAATGTTCAAGAACTTTCGGTGTTGCGAAATGTACTGACCTCACGTCAAGTGACAATGGGGTTTTTCTTTCAAATACGCTGTCATTCAAAAAAACCGCTTGAAGCTATATTTAGGCGCTGGGTCAGCCCAATTCGTAACAAAAGGGAAAACCCCTTTATTTTCTGTATGTGGCATGTAAGATCAAGCAGGGTATTGTTTTAATTTCGAGGGGGGCAAAGTGAATAAATAGAAGATGACATCACATTTAGGGCAGAGTGAATAAATAGAAATGACAAAACTGAGTTTTTTTAGTGGGGAGACATTCCGAAAGGTAACGGAAATTCCGAAGGGTCTAAGAAATTCCGAAAGGTGCGAGAAAAAAATTTTGACAAAAATCAGAACCTTTCGGAATTAAACATTACCTTTCGGAATTTCCGAGACCCTTCGGAATTTCCGCGACCAGTCGGAAGTATCAGAGCACATTTTTACTAAAGTTATATTCTCGATCGGAGGGGTGTAGAACAGTTTATGTTCGATTCCTTGGTTAAAACAGGGGTAACAAAAACCTTCCCAACGGCAGTAACTACACTCTAAGAACATTATTAAACGCACAAGTTGTTGCCTGTTATGACAGAAAGGCTGTTTTGAAAACTCCTCGTGAACCTCTTTCCAACCCAGAGCCGTTCGTTGCCTAATTTTTTGGCAAGATATTTCTCCCGAAGCTCTGGAGGTAGTTTTCGAATGGTTTCAGAAATGATGGTTGCCATCTCGGTGTATATACCAGTGCATACAAATCTTCGAATGGGTTATAATAGGAAATTATTTATGCGACACTCAGAGGTCACGCAGCAAATGTTCTCGTTTTGAATATTTAATTAGATCGCCAGGGAGTCATAACAGTGAGAATTTAAAATAAAAGTACTCTGTTTTAGTTGATTTCGCTAAACCCTCGTTGAACACGAAATCATAATGTTCCTCTAAAATTTTATCTCCTAATCTTTTAGGTGCCCATAATTGTTTCGTGTTTCCCTGTAACCAAGGATCTTATATATTCCTTTTTCAAGAACACACCATCTCATAACTTCACTATATTGGTTGAAATCTTCCTCTGTTGGCCAAGTATATCCTGAAACTTTTTTTGTGCGGCTGCCATTTTGGTATTTACCTGTGCAGATACTTCTTCAATTGGAAAATTTTTATATTCTATTGCTGACGCGACTTCAATACGAAATTTTTTCCGTGACACATCCGCGCTGGTACTGCCTCCCCCCATCCTGCTTGCTTCGCTTTGTGCGCTGGGTGGTTTAAAAGAGGTAAATACGGGTGTACGGATGAGGTGGTTGCTTGCCGGTATTTGTCGACGGGACCATCAATACACAATCAACCGAAGTAGTATAACCGGAATTAAATGAATACTGGCAATAAGGAACATAATATATACCACCCCAGAGGGGACCGAATCCGAGCCAAAGGCGAGGATGAGTGTCCCCTCTGGACGGTATATATGATGAAACATTGCCGGCATTCATTTAATTACTGGTTATACTACTGATGCCAAATTTCACATGCATCAGTTTATCGATGTTTAAAGCCCGGAAAAATGGACGATAAAAAAAATTCCCCTGGAAGGCCGCAAAAGATAACTAAAAGGGAAGAGTGAATCATTCACAGAAATGTGCTACAGCTGCGTAGCACAGAAGGCTCTTTCACGGTAAATAGATTAAGAGACGAATGTGGATTTCAAAGCGTGCCTCAGAGTACCATAAATAGAACTTTGAAAAGAATGAACTACAAATTTTGTGAGGCAAGGAGAAAGGGAGTTTTAACGAAAAGAGACCAATTTAGGCGGGTAAAGTTTGCACGTGATGTTTTAAACAAACATCCTCCACAACTATGAACGGATGAAATTTGTTTTTACCTGGATAAAGTGAGTGGATAAAGTGCGACGGGGACTATTTCGCCAATTTTATTCGTAGAAATTTTAGAAAACTCGTTAGGGCTAGTGGAAAGATGCACTAGAGACTATTTCTTCAAGAAAACTGTCCCATACAGAATTGTGCAAAGGCCCGGCTAGCTTTGAAAGCTGTAGGGGCTAAGTTATTTGCATTTTCCCCGAGAAGTTGTGACCTTTTAGTGATTGAGAATGTGTTCAATTTAGTTAAAAGAGAGTTAAGACTTCAAGCACTACGACGGAAATTGGTCTACGAGAGTTACAAACAGTTTTCTGAGCGTGTGAGGTCAACTCTGTACGGAATGAGCACGTCTGTTATAGACAATATCATCAAATCCTTGCACAAGCGCTTATATCTTATTATTAAGCACAAAGGCAAGCGGATAAAATATTAATATGATTTCCTGGTCAATTTTTATTCCCTGTTATCGATCAAGAAAAGGACTATCGATTAACATAACTGACAGTAACGCCATCAATAGATTGCACGTGCAGAAGTGCCCTATTATGTCACGCTCGTGTCACAGAACTGTAGAACGTGTACAATAAAACGCAGAGAAAACATATTTTTTCTGTTTTCTATGACATTTATACATTTCAATGGATAAACGTCATTACATCAAATCATTTCGACTACTTAAAACAACACTGTGTATTAAAAATAAAATTTTACCACGGTCTACAAGAACTCCATGTCCACTAATAGAATTATTAGATATCTTCTCAGTTAGGAGGCTGTTGACCGTAGACTGTCGGCTTATCACGTGAGTAGTTAATTGCATTTATTCAGTTCGTTCGAAGCCAGTTTTAGCAACAGTTCTTTCGGTGTAGAATAAAGGTGGCGAAACACTTTAGACATAAAACAATCTCCTTTTGTTTTTCCTCCGGGATTCGCACGTTTAAGTGGAAATTCTTTCTGTACGTTACAAGATACACCTGTCTTACAGCTCCCGCATTTAAATCTTTATCAGCGTTTACCGTTTCACACTCCTTCCCATCACATTTACTTGAGCTTGACTCGCTATCACTTGCATATTCTGCCAGCAATTCCATTTCCAGGCTTTCCGATTGACAAGTTGCGAAACAAACACCGCACGAGAATTTCACGCCAACTTCACACAATTACGTAAGGAAGAAAACTGACTACGGATTTACAGCTAGCTCGCGGAAATATCAAAAATTACTAACGTTTTCAAGAAGTACATACAATGTGCAGTCGAATGAAGACACTGGAAAGTTGAAGCGATGCTGTCCCTTTTAATTCTGAGCGAACAATGTAGTACGTGTTTTTGATGACGAAATACTTGTGCAGACAAACGCTTATCGCAATAATTAAGTTACCTCTAAAGCGTCAACTACAAGCATAAAGAAAGTTTAAGGATATCATTGAACAGTATCAATAAACTTGTTCTGGACAGTACGTAAAAACAAATCCTTATTTAGCTAAAGACATCAACTAATGTGGCGGTGCAGATCGCTCTGGGACGAACACCCATTTTCCATGAAAAAGTTACGCTAATTACTTCCGCGGAGAATACTTCAAAAACTCTATTTCCCTCTGCAATTCTTAGACGCGTAAAATTCCACGAAGGAAACATATATCTCTTGAAATGTCCCATTACGCAGATTATCTACATAAACTTTGGTAGCTAAAATTTATCGGCCACCAACGCTATATAGAGGTAAAGCAATGAGACAAGCATTTGCAAAATTGTTGAGACTCTCCCCCGGAAAATCGGACTTTTGCGTTAAAGCGGCCTGTTGGAAGGGAATTAAAGCCTTGTTTGCTCTCCCCACTCCCTCCCCCTTTCAATGTTGTCCCTTGTTACTTTGATTGACATGTCGAAATCCATACAACATTGATTAAGGAGGAGGGGGGATGCGAAGGTATTCCATCTGAGTTGTTAAACACGAGCGAAAATGTATGGAATTTCTCAAGGTTTTTGCAACTGCTTGTAGCATGCATGTCTTTCATGCTGCAGTGTCCATAAAATGCTGTGTTACATTTTGCGATGCCTTCATTTTTGTAAAATAAGAACCTATTGAAAATTTTAGGCTAAATAGGTTCTTAAGAAAAGGGGGTTTTAAATGAGAATTTTAGCCTAACAGGCTCTTAAATTTTAGGTTCTTATCCACGGATTTTTACTGTATATGAACCGCTTTTGCGAAGAACGATAAGGGCAACCAAAATCCGTTTATGTTTGCATGTGGGGATAGCTTTCACTCTCTCTTGGGAGGGTTGTCCGATACACCCGCACCGTGACGGACCGTGGGACTATGGTTTCGGTCCGCAGAATTCGTACGGATCATGAAACCCACATACAGATTGTAGAGAAGGGTTGACGGTCCGTAACTTGCATCTCATTAGTGGGACTTCACTCTTGCTATCGGAAGGAGATATCGTGTTGACGGTCCGTACAGTTCGTGCGGACCGTGAACCCCACACACGGTCCGTATAGAAGACTTCACAGTCCGTAAATTGCATAAGTGTTATTTTATTTTTATAAAGAGCGCAACCGATAGCCTCCTAAGCAGTCGGTTTTATTATCACCACGCAACGCTCCTGTTGGTGTAAAAACGGAATTATGTGGTATTATTATATGGCAAGCAATTCTCCAGTCTAAATCGAGTGTTCTGATTGGTTCGTTTTCGGTCGGGATTTTACAGTACGGACCGTTACCATGGAAACGGTCCTTTTTGGATATTTTTTTTTCGCGCTCCCGCTCCCGCAAAATTCAAGCTGCGAAAATCCAAGAAGATAAAAAAAGGGAAAGGTTTGGAGCTGGTACAAAGCAAATGAACGAGGTAAACTCGTCTGTTTAGAAAAAGCGCTCTTCAATGAACTTTACCGACTTTTTGATATAAGCAAAAGACTCGGCAGAGAATCAAAAAGCATGGCCAACGTTCTTCAGTGACTGTGTGTGTTTATTGTTTGTTCGTACGGCTAAAGACTGTAAGCTGTAAAGAGCCGAGTAAATCGGCCAAGACTTAAAACAATAATTATTAAAATTCAGCATTAACAAAAGAGTATTTTTCTCACAAGAAAAAAAATGAAAACTGCAAAACAACTAGCAAACGGCTTTCATCGGCAACTGTAAGACTTAATAAATCGAAAGGAAACGATCACGTTCTTGTCTAGTTTAATATTGGCCATCGCTTCAGCCAGCGCTTTCCACAAGAACAAATTAAAGCTACACGTTCATGTATTAAACTAACAGTGTACCTTGATTCCTCAGCGAGATTTTTGCTCTTGTAGTTAACATCCTTGAAAATAATTTTAGCTTGTTCACAAGACCGCTCTTGCTGTAGTTATAGCTCGCGATAAAAACAACTTTGTCAGGTGAGACGAAAATTTGCTCTCAGCATCCACAAAGTTCTCCATAAAGCCACTGAAGCAAACAACTTGCAGTATTTGATGGTGAGATAATTCCCAGTGTCTTTTTTTTAAAGTTCAAGTGTTCCTTTGTTCACATTACAGACTAACATGCTGCCACAATTTCCAGTTTGAGAAGCACGTTTGTGAGATTTTATGGCGGCCTTTTCATTATTCTTCTTTTTCCCGAGTTGTCTCAGCCCATAACGAAGAAGTATTTTCAAATAAAACTATCTTGTGTTGTAGAGGACGACGAAAAACTGACACATATAATAGATTCGTTCAAGAGCCACGCAAGTTTTTGCCGAACGACAGCAATGATCATTAAACTGATTCGAAAGCCAGTTAAAATCGCGGGCTTCTTTCCTTGAAATCGCGCCGGAAATTGACTTGAATGAACTACGCAAAGTGATGCCATATAATAAACCACTTACTAACTTCACTTGCTCGGGACCGTAATGGGGAATATTGGCCCTCGGTCCGTACTGCCACGACCTCGGGCCAATATTCCCCTGTACGGCCCTCGCGCTCAGTTAGTAAGAGGTTAGTAAGAGGTTAGAAGTGAGGTACTCAAAGTGTCCAAACCGTAATGATCCACGCTGTTACAGATGTATGATTTATCAAAAGTAATCACTGCATTAGAGGCGCGATTTTTTGAGGCACAATGGTAACGACGCATTGGGTAATACAAATTAATTGGCAGGAGGTGCGAGTTTTTTAAGGACAAAAAGTACAAAGAACCGACAAACTTATGGGAGTATTCATTGATGAAACCCAAATTCGTATAAGCAGTTTACACGCGCAAGAGTAAAAAGAAAAGGATATTTGAAACAAATGCCACTATTCATAGCCTTCTAGAAAATGACGAGGATTAAAAACACCCAGAAATATGTGGAAAGTATTTGAACAAACGCGGCTTAAACCATCCTGAAACAAGGAGGTGTTAGTTTGGAGCCTATTATGGCAATAGAAAACTGAGTGCTTATTTTTTGTTAAAATCCCATACATTTTCTCACACGATTCTGCCTCCATTAAGGACGCAATGCGCACGCACGTCCACCATTTTGACCCAAATTTCTGGCAATGCAGATGCTCGAAAGAATAGAGAAGATTAGGGCATTCCCGTGCGTTGCGAAAATGAAAATACCACGTACAACTGTAGCAGTAAAGGCTTACTAGGTAACCAAACAACTGTTTTTCATGCAATAGGAAGCATTTGTAGTTTTCTTTTTGTTAATAGTTAATGGATCATTTTAGTCACAAAACAGCATTTCAGACTTAGTCCAAGTAAATGAAGAAATCATTCTCTATTCTCTAGTGGGTTCAAAAGTGTATCAAAAATAAGAAACTGTCCTGTCTCTTAATTGTACAGTTGAACTCCCAGCCAACCATGCATGCACCCAATTAACTAGGAAACCTGTCAGAGAGCACGACTCGTAAGAATTTGTAAAGAAGGAAATAGTCTACGGGTCATACATACACGAAGTCCAGTGAAATCTTTTAAAAAGCATAGAGTTTAATTCGCAGGGTAGGTTATTGCAAAGAAAAACAATTGCAAGCGACGAAGGACTGTAATAAAGACACTCGATAAAAATTTGAAGTTTTGGTTTGATTGGATATACTGGGAATTGGATATACTGGGAATAGATCTACAAATTGAGAAAAAAAGCTGTCGTCCTGAGAAGAATGGAGTAAATGCTATTTTTACCTGATAAATGGAGATCTATCTGGAGCGCACTACTGCCGTGCATACTAGTAAGGGGTTTTGACGAGTGCATGTCGCTGGCCCAGTCAGATGCAGGGAAACTTAAGGAAGATCATGCATTTTTTCATAGTGTAATTACCAAAATTTTACCACAACTTTCACTTTTATTCAATTCTAGTTCAGTTCTATCTTTCTACTTCAGGCAGGCAATTCCCAGCTTTTACTTTAAAAGCGTAGCAAAAAGCTTAACGTTTAATGTTTAAAATTGTATTTCCCCGAAAACGTTCGAGTATTAAGGGATTGTCGCAATAACCTTAACATCCTTGATTCCCGTGCAGTTTTTGCCGTTAAGCGCTCAAAGTTAGAACAGCTAGTTCCCAGTCCCCTCTAGGTCCTGGATTTCCAAGATGGCGTCGTTTTGTTCACAGTTGAGGTTCGGTTCACCCGTTTTATCGCTTAAAAGAACGCAGGGGTGTTTTGCAAGTTCTTGGGAGTTAAGTTAATATCTGGAGTATATTCTGCTGCGGACTAACGGAGAGAAAGATTCAATGTGAGCTGAAACAAAGTATAGACTGATTCGCGTGTTCTTGAAGCCAAAATACCTTGGAGAATTGTAAGTACTCCAGCATCTTGCTATTTCAATAAACCCAAAAGACTATTATTGATTTTGATAGGTGGAAGGTCGGAGAGTGTCACTTAGCTATGGACAATTTTCTACAATTATAGTTGTGTGTTCTAGATCAACTCGAAAATGACCTTTTTCGTGCTTTTTCGCCAATACGAAATTTGTGTCTAAAAACGTAAGGCTAATCAAAAGGGTGTGGTTTTATTCCGCTTGTCAGGGTTTCAACAACCTCTTCTATAATGGTTTATACCACACAGAAAATGTGAACTTCATTCGTTTAATTTAAAGGTTTTCAGTCACGTACGAAACTTGGTCAAATTTAGTGATGCTTGTATCCCTAACACCAGAACAGATGATAAAGAGCAATCTCTAGTATATTTGTCCATTAGTCCACCTAAACTATCAGTAGTGTTAGTATAAAGTATTTTTGGTGACCCCCTACCGTTGAGGTTTTTTTGGATTTTGACTTCTTTCTTTTCTTTTTCTTTCTATTTCTTTTATTGGTTTACTTACCTCCTCATCACCTTTCTGTCCTGCTGAACGGTGTCGAGCTAACCTTTCAGGAAGGTAGAAAATTTACCTGCTGGAGTGCCAGGTGAAAAGCCAAATTTGTCTTACTTTTACACGAAAACCTTAGACGGTTCTTTGTATGTAACCCTGGCAGAATTGGTCAAAAGGGTTGCTTGACGAAAAAGTTGACCACCAAAGAAATATTTAAGTCCGCATTACACCTCAGGGGTCGTATAACCCCATTCGGCCGAAAAGAGTTAATCAAAATCTCATTTCTGTCCTTGTGTAAAAGGGTACCGCTTCGATCGTTTATGGTTAAATTTATGTTCATTTTGTCACGCGCTTTGTGGAAATATCCGGACGGACGAATATTGATAAACCGAGAGGTTTATCAACATCCTTTTCGTAACTTGTGTGAAAGATTGACCAATGTTGGCCGTTTAGCTAGTCCATAACAGTCTAGTACATTTGTGATGCGTTCAGGGGAATGTCAAAATCATTTGCTTACATTGGTCAAAGTCCTTCTCCTGGCCTTGTGTAAAACGTTCCAGAGCCGTTTGGTCCGTTTTCATTTAAAGATCAGTTTCCATTGGCATACATTTGTCAAAATCGCAAGCTGAGTCTGGCTTTGCTCCAAACAATACCCGATTTTAGCCTTTAGGAGTTAGATTTCTGCCTCTGGGTTGCGATTTGGATCCACAGATATACATAATGGCTCTTCCAGTTCACAAAAATTTAACGGGTTATCTAAAACTCAAATCAACATCCATTTAGACATGTTTTCACTTTATTGTACCGTCACACGTACATTTTCAATAGGCGTTAGAGGTTTTTTTTTAGTTAACTATTAATAAAGTCCAAAACTTGAACTTATCGCTACATTTATAACGCCTTTTGCAGACTAAACTAAGCACTTAGCGGCTTACAAGGAGATGGAATAACAACATGTGCTTTCCCTTCACGGCCATGAATGAAATCAGACCACTTGTAGACGTTCCCCTCCCCTGACTGGCAAGACTTAGACATGTGCTCAATTTGTGCAGTGGGGAGCACGTGATCCCAGACATTGACATTTGTCAACATCCCAATGAAGCTTTGGCTGGACACAAATCCACCTCCAGGAGAATCTTGCTCTTGAGCCAGTACAATGGATCCTCCAGATTTTAACACGTGGCCTGTCTTGTGCCCATTCCCTTCCGCTGCCACAGCTCCATCTTTGTATAGCTTCCATGAGCCCGCGGTGTTTTCCCAGGATGTACAGACATGGTGCCATTTGCCATCATTTGCTGATATTGAGGTACCTCTGCAACCAGAAAATTTTTTGAATAACAAATTCAGTTTACTTGTAAAGGTCGACTTCTTCAAAACTCTATCTGAACCTCTTAAGGGGCGTTCGGGAAAAAAAGCATATTGAGTGTGTTTCTAATAACTGTTGTATTATTTTATACACCCTACTAGGAAAACGCAGTCGGGTAGAAGGTATCAACCATGTACAATATAAGACATATGACCCAATGGCATTCTGGGAAGTAAAAATACTTTGTTAGGTTTTCAGCTAGACTGCAAATGATGAGAAAGAAACAGCTTAAATGGAATAAATGACATGTTAACAAGCTGTGCCATAATGCCAGGACTGGCATCAAACCACAGGATATGGAAAACGAGAAAAGATTCATATATTCAAACTAAGCACACAATATTTTAATATAACATTTTTACAATTTTCAATATAATATTTTTAAGTATATGTTAAATATTTTAAAAATATTCATTTCTATTTATAACAGTGGGACAATATCAAAAATGTACCTTACTTACTTGTACAAGTCATTGATATAGATGCGAAAGTTTCTGTAGTTGAAAATGAGAAGCTCGTTGTGTGTACCAGGAACAGCGTAACTAAACAAAGCGCCATTATTGGTGGTGTCACTGGACTTCATCCACAGACACACGGTGAACTGGGTCAAACTGGGCATGCCCCAGATGTTGACAAAGTCACTGACACCTTTGACTGGAAAGTCCAAAGCGTAGTCTTTGAAAAGAGACAAAATTATTTCATTAAAATCTTTTTTTTTCCTTGACGTAGCTGGAGTTACCTTTAGCTTACTTTTCTCCTTTCTATTTTTGTTAGTTCGTTTGTTTGTTTGTTTTTTGGTTTTTATTTGGGGAAAAAAACGTAAAAAAAAATTTCCGGTTTAGAGGGTACTGATGTTTATCATTTCTTTTTAAATTTATTTTTATTTTTTATTTTGGCGCAACGCAAAAATTAAAATTCGCGAAAATCCATCCACATAAAGGAACTGTAAAGGTATGGCTGTAACACTGACCATTATTAAAGTTAAGAAAGGTTAGGAATTTTTCCGTGCCTTTGACAAAATAACTTTTTGGTTTTCGGATATTCATCGAATACTGTTTAACAGTTTACCAGCCACATTTCGCACCGGTTTTACGAGTAAACCTTGTCGATTGCAAAGAATTTAAGTTCTGGGTCCACAAGAAAAAAAGACCTCATGGTCAGTTTCAGGTGTACTGAATTTAACTTTTTACATTTTTAGATCAGTTTCAAAATCGTTTTAAGTAACATGAATTCGAATTTGTCTCCGTTAATATGCCACCCTGCTATTAATAGTTTGATATTTATTCACTTTCTTTCTACACTGCCAAATTATTCATTTTCTGACACAGTGCAAATAGCTTCTTCTTTATGTGCTGTAATTTTATGTTAATTTGATGTACATTCTGCGTTAAATTTCCTTTGTGTAACTAACCAGTCAGACAGAAGACATTGGCGCAACCAAAAACGATTCCAAAGGCAAGGCAGAGATATAGAGAACGCATGATTCTTTTAAACCTGCAGCAAAAAAGCAAATAAGAGAAGACACAAACTCGCACACACTGTCCAAAGCAGTTTTATCAAATAAGGGAATTTTTGCCCACATGTGGGTTTATATTGCTGAATCCTTTACTTTTAAAATATGTCAAATAATAAACGAATGTTCCTGTAATTCAAGATGGTCTCCCTTCGGAATATTGTACTCTTCTCACTTAAAAGCGATCGCTTCTTCTTTCCCATCACATTGCACTCACAGTACGGCAAACGTATTTATTTACCTTTTGTCTGGCAGGAAGCTATTTTAGAAAAAACCTGAAATAGAAAGAAAAAATCAATCGGTTATCTTATATACTCTTAAACTTGAGTCGGTTGTTTACCTTTTCTGTGAAACAGTTGAATACAGCGCGCGTTATTCTTAAGCAGCACACCTTTAAGAGGATAGCAGAATGGATAATCAAAACGTTTGCAAGGATTTTTTCAATCGGATAATTGTGCACTACGACAAACTCGCATTGCAACTTGTTTATTCCTGCTTTACAGACGCGTCGCTCGCTTAGCATAACGAGCTCAATCAATGTGATTCTTTGAAGACCTGATCACATCAATTTAAAAGTATCGCAACTTTGAAATCACAAAGACGAGGGGGCTATTTTAGTGCTCTATCACCAAATTACGCATAGTAAAGTTAAACAAGGCACGGTGTGAGAGGCAGGCCAAACTTTTTAACGCCAAAAGCCACAGTAGTCTTATTGCCTTTCTACATCTGCACGTTATTTAAAATTTCTGAAATGACGAAGCCCAGTAGTTTTATTGTCTATTTACACGCGCATGTTATTTTAAATTTCTGAAATGACGAAGCCTTTTTAATACACTTTTAAGTTCCCCTCAGGCTTATTCATCACATTCTTTCGTGTTTTCTCCAAAAAATATTTTATACCCCGACATGTTTTTAACGGTGGTGAAATCAATTGAATTGAATTGTTTCTTGTGATGACGCTTACACGCTAGTGCTAAGCATATCTATAAGAACGAGTTCACATAATTCCAAAAATAATGTATCTGAAAGGATCCAGAATATACATTTTTCTGGGCATTGAAGCTTTAAATAATAGGATAAAATTTTCTCTCATCTTATCGGTGATACATTTTGATCAGAACTTTAATAAAGTCATTCAGTGGGGCAATTTTGTAGCTTGTGTAAAGAATAAATTCGATGCCTTAAGAGAAATAAAACAGGGGTAGAGATCGCCTGCATTATTTTATTCCTTTATACTACAGTTTTGTATCTTGTGAGAACTATTGATCCAACCTCTCATGCGAAGAAAGGAAATGATTTATGACGTTTGCTCGAGATATTTCGCTCCTTTGGACCCTGTAAAAAAAGGACTAATTTCTATTTCCTTAGATTTTTCTAACATGTAGGTATTTGATCTCTTAGTGATTGACTGTAGATTAACCAGAAACGATTACACCATGATTTATAATAATAACGTCATAACAGCGGAACTGGTTCTTAATGCTTATTCCTTCGCTTATTATTGTCTATTGTTTATGGTTTTCTTCTCAGTTCTTTTTCTGATTCATTTCGAATGGCGTGACGTACAAAGCATTAATACTATGAATTCTATTCATTCTAAATACGTTCGGTGAAGTAAAGGAATTACATTACAGATTATACGCAATGTAAAAAGTAAAAGAAACTGCTTGAAATTTTGAGGAGGAGTAGATCCCAATC
This sequence comes from Siderastrea radians, assembly GCA_964017195.1. NCBI lineage: Eukaryota > Metazoa > Cnidaria > Anthozoa > Scleractinia > Rhizangiidae > Siderastrea > Siderastrea radians. The sequence continues at coordinate 50,720,322 of OZ024890.1, read as the reverse complement.
TGTGTTTAGTAATAGCACTGATCGAATTGCAAAACAGGAATGTGTTCGCCGGCAAATTGCCACAGAAGGGTTTATAGTGTCCAGCTCTAGAAAATAGTCACTTACCAGATTTTCCTGTCCTAGAGGGTAATAGAATCGAATGGTGGATTCAGTCAAAAGATCAACTGGTTATATAGCTCGTAATAGCAAAGTTATCTCCAAGTACACAAGAAGACAGAGATCGACTGGAACAAGAAATTCTTAACTCTCTAACGTGTTGTATTACCCCCTTAGGCATTATATTTCTTACTGCCCTTTTTCGTGGGATTTATTTTTCTCATTTATTTCCTTAGTGTCCTGTAGTCTTCTTTTACATAAACATTAATGTTTCCGCCATACTAAAAATGCAACACTTAATTTTTCTTTTTAAAATCTACGGGCCGAATCTCTCTGACTCAAATGGTCTCCGCTATTGTTACGAGGATCTTTATGCAAATTTCGAAGCGATCTGTAAGTGTATTTATAGTTCCGCTCAACTGAGCAAAGGATTGTCACGAACCCTTTCTAATAATACACAGGGCTGTTGTCGCAGTGGCAAAGTTCGTAAAGAATAATGATAAAGAAAGGAAGTCATTTAATAAAATGAGGCATTCAAAATAAATGTCAAGCGGCAGTCCGCAAGCAGCAGTCCGCATACATGCATGGAGAAACGAAAACACAAACACATGGATAGGGTCTGCGGGGAGAGAGAGACCCTGGGAACGAGGTTGGGATAGGGGAAATGTTTGGACTCTTGTTCTTCCGGTTCAAAGAGTTTGTATGGATTTTTGCTCTCTTTCAGCAAATGAATAATACGTTAATAATGACACGATTTACTTGAATTGTTTTAATTTTCTTGTACGTCCAACGAAACGTCAATTTATTATTTTTAGTTAATTGTTAGTTTGAATTATATTGCCTCTAGGTTGAGCTGTTCCTGTCCTAGAAGTCAACACAATGAGAAGAGGTATCGATTTTAAACTACTTTTAAGTAGCTAAATTAAAATTTAATTGATCTGGTGGATAATCTCTGATCGCGACAGTAGAGCAAAAATTAAACCAAAAAAACGTGATAATGTAAATGATAAATAAGCAAGATTAGTTACCAACTGGTCTATCTGCATGTATATCGTCACTTCTATTAGTAAACGAATGAGCTGAGTGTGATTGCAATCAATGATTTTACACTAACAGATTGCCATTTGAATAATTCTAAGAAAAAAATTAGGCGAGTTTTAACGTATCATGAGAAGTGTAAATCCTTTGCTCTAGCAATCATACGATTACTCATTTATAAAATACTCGTTTCCCTTGGTTGATGTTGCTCACTTATCGAAATGAGTACTATGATTGAATTAAAAGTTTCTTGCAGTAGATCCCGCTCTTGAACCTTGGCTTCCTCGAATCCCGCTGGATCTCCAACTGATACTCGTTTCCCATGGTCGATGTTGTTAGCTTATTTACTACTGACACAGTTGTCTCGAGCAATTTAGCTTGGGTTGCCTGGGTTTTCCTTTTGTGTTCTAGCCTGCGAGCAGGCTCACTTAGTATGTTTTTTGCGCGAGTATCTTGGCGGCGGAGCCAAGATTTGCCATTTGCGAGCCGGCTGCAAATCGCAGCTCCACCGCCAAGACACTCGCACGAATAACACACTTAGCCTGCTCGCAGGCTCATGTGTGTATGAGATCGTGAGTGAAAGTCTACTATGTGTTAATTGTATGTATTATGAATGGGCGGCCTTGTCTTCCATTTGGTGTCAAATGTGGACATGAAATAAAACGATGTCGCTTTGTCATTGACAAATGACAACGATTTATACAGACTGTGAAAAAAAAGTGGAGAAAGAGGAAAAGAGCCACTTTGACTTGCATTGACTTCATATTAAATGAAATTGTAAAATAAGTTTATATTTATGTAGCGAATTTGGCGCTGAAAGACTTGAAAACCGCTTAAGTTACCGCGGGGAATTTTTTGCCTTTCTTGTTGGCCCTGGTCTTTAGTAAACAGGTTGGTATTGGAGCTAACAATTGAACTCGAAAAGGAAGCGATATGCTGATAAAATAAGTAGAACAAAAATATTGCTCACCTTTCGCAGATTTCGTTTGGTTCTAATTACAAGACAGATTCGTCGTTGCTCGTTTTCCTTCTGCGTAGCCGTTCAATGATTATCAGCCACATACTCTTTTCTTATTGCGTTTATTAATATACTGTTGCAAATGTTATCAAGTTCATCCGGTGAATATTTAAGTCGCCAGATTCTCGTTAATTACGAGCATTTTCTTGTAGATACTAGTTTTGTCACACTTCTGGTCTGATATTTTTTTTTCGCTTGTCATCTACATCTTATACCTACTAAAACTTTGTCCCTATGGAGGGATTGGGCTCGGAAAATTACCCGGAAAATTACCCGCGCCACTGTAATATTCTTGAAAAGGAGACATTAATTTGCACTGCAATGTAAATAAACCATTAATTTTCCTTTTTTTATTTTATTGAATATAGAATGCAAGACATAAAGAAACTACAATTAAACTTTACATGCCTACCCACTGATTTACATAATTACTTTAAAAATACTTACACATTCACGTATTTACATATACATATTCTGTTGACCACTACAGCACGATAAAACATTAAACTACACTCTACATTATACCTATACAATGCTATGCTACCTGAAGATTACAAAAAGCAATACCCGTCGTTTAACTTAAGTTCGTCGCGGAGGTGATAGCAACTGCTCCATTAGTGAAATGAAGGGTTCCCATTTTTATTGTGAAGGTATAGTTTATTGTTTTTCCTCGCAATGAAACGCTCGATTTGGTATGTTCTTACATTTTGTTAGTAGTATGGGAGTAGAGAGGGAGGTTTTATTTAACTTAGAACGGTAGATGAAGTATTTGATCTCGAGAATAATGTAATTAACTAAAATGCTGTTGTTCTCCGGGTGAAATAGGCCAAAAATAACATCTTTAATATCAAAAGAACTAGAAGTTATGTTTTGCGATTTGAGGATGGTGTTTAGTTCCTTCCAGAAAGTGTATACCCTTTCACAGTAAAAGAAAAAGTGTTCCAACGTCTCCACCACAGAAATAACATAGCGGAAAATCGACTATTCTAAATTTGAAAAGCATGTCATTTGTATAACAGATCCTATGAAGTATTTTGGATTGGAATTCCCTTAACATGGTGTCTAGTGTTACTTTGAAGGGTAGTGAATATATTCTTTCCCAGTCTAAATGAAAGGTCTCCGCCTTGAAAGCTTCGTTGTATTTTTTCATTTGAAAAGCATGTCATTGGTATAACAGATCCTATGAAGTATTTTGGATTGGAATTCCCTTAACGTGGTGTCTAGTGTTACTTTGAAGGGTAGTGAATATATTCTTTCCCAGTCTAAATGAAAGGTCTCCGCGTTGAAAGCTTCGTTGTATTTTTTCACGGCTGTTGGTTTCGTAGAGATTTTAGAAATAAGCCTTTCATACAGTGATCTCGATTGCAGCTTTTCTACATCTACCTTTTCCCCTTCAAGATGTAATGAGAAACTGCTCAGGTCTACATATTGTGCATTTGAGACGACGGCAGTTTTATTACTGCGCCATTCCTGTGGAAGGGCACTGTGGAGGCTAAAAAGTAAATAATGATCAATGGGTGAGAGATTTGAACGTAGAGGTTCCTTAAACCCTTTGAACTCGCCATTAGTGTCATAGAGGTCACTACTTGTTACCAGACCCGAATCAATTAACTTTTGGTTGTAGACTGAACAAGAATTAATGCGGATAATAAAATCTGTTGTTCCACAAGATCTGATTTGATATCTCGGAGGGTGAGGATGGGTTGTTGTCAGTTAGTGAAGCCCATGACAAGATACATTCTTTGTAGAAATCTGGGAGGAATATTGATAGTTTCGAGTAATCAAAGTTGTAGTGGAATAAAAATTTTCCTCCCACCTTCCTTAAGTAGAAATCCAGAAAAAACTTCCAGTTAGCCGCGCTAGGGGATAGGTATCTCTTAATACAAATTATTCTTTGGGTAGAAATCATTGGCTTATTAAGAGGCATTCCGTGTAAAAACCGACCGGTAAGCAAAGTACAAAAATCGCATTTGTTTGGCTTCATTTGATTTTCTACCTGGTCAGTTTCTTGTGACGCAATACTCTACATGTGGTCCAGCAGCATACGGTTTACCGCTTAAAAAGGCCAAACGTTCATCGACATGGAGTCATGAAAGAGAAAAATACAATAACCTTGTCTTCATCAGCTTTTTTTCCTGATTACTGCGTTCAGCAGTTAAGTGAGGTTCAAGATGATTGCTGTGTAGGGAAGCCAAAGTACTCCTCGAGTGTTCATGGTTGTTTCGACACTTAAAGCAAAACACCAATCGCCATTCTTCCTTCAGGCTGTTACAACGGTCTACAAAACAAGAAAACCATACTAACAATACAAACAGTTAAGTACTTTGAACAAATTGGCGACTTTACCTTCGTACAAGTGGCGAAAATCCCTCATGTGTGCAACGAACGACTTATACTTAAGCGAGTAATGCTATTATTGTTAAGACCGCTAACCACACATTAGTAGGGAGCGCTTCGTGTGGGACTGGGCACATTTACCCCTAATTAAGTTCAGGGGATTTTATACCTTAAAGGGGAAGAAGGTAACAGGATTGTTTTGGTAAGCACCAGCCCCCTTTTTAATAAACGAATTTGCATAAGTGGGAAGGTAGCCTGCGAGTGCTCGCTCGCAGGCTGGCGGGGTGGCTGCCATTTTTTTGGAAAGACCATCTGTCCACCAAACAGCTTTATTCAAGTATCGTAGAAAATCCATCATTTCTATAGCTGTGTTCACTTGTTTTTCAGGTGACCATCCCCTTTGAAGCCACGTTTTGTGGCATGACCCCCTCCCCATCCACTACCTACCTCACCTGACTAAGAAAGGTTTATCTTTCTGTCCGAGTAGCAGTTTTTCCCTGGTTTTTCTCTGAGGCTTTACCAGAAACCCAAAGAAACAAGCGTTTTCCTCAGATAGGATGAAGTAGGGCGTTTACACAGTTGACACATCAGTTAGAGCTTCGAAAGAATTGGAAAAAAGATCTGAACTGTGACCTTTCGAAGCGATAGGTTACAATCTTTCGCCTAGTAGAATCTGCAATTCATAGGTATACTAAAACGAAGGCAATGGATTTTTATTAGCTGGTCATTAATAATGATACCGACTGAAGACAGTCAACAAACTGTACTGTTCTTAGCCTCCGAGATAGCAGGAAAAGAAAAAAATGAAACGAGCACGAAAAACGCACATCTGAGAGCCTGGAACAGGAATGCCTTACCAAGCAAACTGACAATAGCGCCTAATCGGAGGTTTCTTTGCGTTTTCACACCTTGGCATTCTGCATAAAAGAGATAAGGGAGCAGCCAAGCTGGAACTGACAAAGCAGGAACATTGAAGGAAACTTGACTAGGTTGGGAGAACGAACTAATGAGAATTGAAAACAAAAGGCAATGATGTCAAATTTCCACAATTCGGAAAATTTGAAATAAAAATAGCTGAATTTGAAACAAAAATAACTGTTCCATAACCTAGCTTAAACAAGACTGAAACCATGCAGAGGTTTTCTCGCGCGCCTTAGCAACGAAGTGGCGATATCAGTTAGTTATAAAGTTGCCGGGTGCTCGAACTTTTTGGCAACCGGCCTCAAAGAGTCAAGGGCGATGATATTTCTCTCATTTGACAGCAGAGTGGTGTCGACACGGGATTAGGAAATGAAATCTCCCTCAAATACGCGCTAGGCGAAAGAAGAGATACCCTGGCTATCAAGTACTTTCTCTCGCGCACTTTCTTGGAGTGGTGGACCTCCAACCTGTCTTCTACTACTCAGCCGACCGCAAAACTGCCGTCAGCCACAAGACTGAGATGCCTGCACTGTTCCCGGTGTTGGATGGCCCTCCTTGTTTTTTTGGGTGATGGAAGAAAGTCTTTGTTTGGGACCCTAAATAACGGACAAACAATTGGCTTCTTCTTGTCTGGTTTCCTCAAGATGTGACCAAGAAAAAGGAGCTGACGTTGGTGTATCGTTAAGATAAGGGGAAAGGAGAGAAGTTGACCGACCTGGTTAAAGACCTTATCATTGTAAACAAAGTCTAACTGCATTATGCCATAGCAGCTTGCAGCGAAACTGTTTAGTTCATCTCTTGTCCTCAAGATCCCGTCTATCATCTTGCAAAACTACCACCACCAAAAAGAGGACATCAATATTTCCCCAGTACGAAGCAATAAACCTCACTGACCGTGGCCAATTAGTTTAGAGAAACTTCACTTTTTGATATCCTCTTCGTAATTAATGTAAATATAGGCGATAACATAGCACTCCAAAAGCATCTTAGAAAAGCCTTTCCACCGGACCCCTAATTAAACAATGTTAAAGTGCGAAGTTATCCGAGATGTGTTGGATTCCTGAGTACTCTACACTGTTAGAAAAAATGCTTAGTTTACCAAACGTTCTGGTAGCGATTTTAGGTCAATAAACATCTATGTGTATAGTCTGATCTCCACTACTACCCCCTCAGGCCAGGACTCCTGCTCAGGCTCGTTACAGACTAGACTAACTATTGGGGAGCAAACTTCTACGTGTAAGGTAAGTTGGAGCACGCTGCTTTACGAGAAACACCACTGGCACCTGATGCAAGGAAGAAAAAAGTAAGAAATAGTGGTTTACAGTAGAAAAGTATACAACATATTTACAAAACTTTCGTTTCCCTACGTCATTATTAAAAACGTTTTACGTCTTTATCCCCGAAGAAAGTCGACAAGCCAGACTGGCTTTGCAGCAATAGGAAATGGAGGAAAAACCTTGTTAACATGTTTAACTTGGACAATAGGCCAAAAGTATGATTTTATTGCGTCCAAATCCCACCCAAAATGCGCTGCCAATTTTAGGTCAGTACTTATGGTCAGCGGTCTACACATAACATTACTCGCTAACTTTACTTGAAACGGTCGTTGCACATGAGGGATTTTCGTCGATTGTACGAAGGTAAAGTGGCCAATTTGTTCAAAGTACTTAACTGTTTGTATTGTTAGAATGGTTTTCTTGTTTTGTAGACCACTGTAACAGCCACGGAAGGAAAAACAGCATTTGTTGCTTTTCCCGCAAGTGTGAAAACATCCAGCAACATTCGCGAAGTACTTTGGCTCCCGTACACAGCAATCATCTTGGACCTCACTTACTGAACGTAATAATCTGGAAGAAAAAGCTGATGAAGACAAGGTTATTGTATTTTTCTCTTCCATGACTCCATGTCAGTGAACGTTTGGCCTTTTTAAGCGTTAACAAACCGTATGCTGCTGGACCAAGTGTAGAGTGTTTTGTGACAAGAAACTGACCGTTACCGCTCATCAATGTGAACTTCGAAAAGCGTGGAATAATTCCGAGGTAATTCAGGTAAAACTGATCCAGTTTTGCTCGAAAACTGGGCTATGGTTTATTTTGAATACGCCTTGGGGTTAAAATGCCTTTAGTTGTAACGAAGACAAATCAAAATGTCTTTGAATTGACCGAGTCATATTAAGTCAAGTTGTGAATGTTGCAGTTTTTGCGAATTTTGTTTAGATTTTTCCTTAAACATATGATGAGTACCGACAAATTTTATTACTGTTAATTTTAGACCAGACCTTGATCTATTGTCTGATCAGAATATGAGCTGTAGGTGAGGTCCCACTTTTAAGAAATCTTGATTTTAATGGAGGCACCTTATCAAGGGCGTTCGTAATGCCTTTAGGTTGGTGTACTAAAATAATTATAGCAAAAACCCTACGAGAGAGAACAAGTTATTTTAGCAGCGAAAATAATAAACATGGCCTATTTAAGGTATGGAATAAATATAAGCTGCTTTTGTCAACTCTGTGTTGTTTTATGCTATCTCGAGTTTAGTGTTAAAATCGGGGTTCCGGCCGAAGGATTTCCTTGTCCAGAGGTCGCATCGGAACTATCGGCCTAGAGCAGGTAGAAAATCAAATGAAGCCAAACAAATGCGATTTTTGTACTTTGCTTATAATGTTGTACTTCTGCACAGAAAATGAAAGAAATCTATTTTCCATCGAAAATCGACTGGTCGGTTTTTACACGGAATGCCTCTTAAAACCGTGCGCTTCACCTTGTCTTTGCCCTTCCAAGCAAAAGAGTATAATAAGGTGTTCACTTTTTTAATGAATTCTTTTCTATTCGACATGAGCGTTAGCCTCTATAAAATCTTCGGTAAGGCAAAGGATTTGATGGTTTGTACTTTTCCAATTAATGTGAGTCCTCTCCAGCCCCATCCTCTTAAGAGCTTTCTTATAGATTTCTCGGTTGATTCAAAATTCAATTTGTAAAAAGTGAACGGTTATAGGTAAAGTGCACCCCCAAGATTTTCAATGACTTTTTGATTTCAGTTACTTCGAGTTCTGAGCTGGATGCTTCCATATTTCCGAGTAGAAGGACATCCGTTTTATCATGATTGATCTTCAATCCGGAATATGTACGAATAATTTGATAACATTAAGAAGAGTACGGTAGGACGGTTTGTAGCGGACAAATGATGTCATTGGCAAATGTAACTAATTTAATTTCGTTGCCGTCCACCATAATACCCCTTATTCGATCGTTCTTGCGGATAGAAATTGTTAGTAATTCAAGAACTAAGATAAAAAGACATGGGGAGAGCGGGTCGCCCTGGCGGCCCCCGGTGTAACGTTGAAGGGAGAAGTAAAGTAACCATTGTTCACCACACAGCTCGTTATATTCTTATAAAACGTCTTGATCCATGCTATAAAAGAGCCGCGAAAGCCGAAGGATTCGAGCGATTTGAAGAGGAAGTCCCGACTTAATGAGTCAAACGCTTTCTCAAAGTCTATTGCGGTCAATATGCCTTGATACCCTTTCAATTCCGTAAAATCCAAAACATCACTTATTGTTCGAACTGCTTAAAAAATCGTTCGTCCTTTTACGAAAGCATTTTGGTTGTGATGGATAATATATGGTAAAACTTTCTCTAATCTTTTTGCGATAGCTTTCGAGCCGATTTTTACATCAACCTTAACAAGAGATATCGGTCTCCAGTTTTCTAATCAATCTTCTATCCCTGTCCTTCTTCTCGATTAGAGTTATAACAGCTTCTTTCTGCAAGTTTGATAATTCTCCGTGAATGTAAGAGTAATTTAATGAATCAACTAAGAGAGTGCCAATTTCTGGCCAGAAAAATTTGTAAAACTCTATGGAAAGTCCGTCATTCCCTTGAGATTTATTGTTTTCGAACGTAGAGAGTACCCTAAAGCATTCCGAATATGACAGTTGGCCATCGCACCCTTCTTTCATAGCATCGCTTAATTTCGGAGACATTGAAGTGTTTTTTAAGAAAGGACAACCCCTGAAATCAGTTTGAATTTCTAGATTTTCATTAGAAAGATCTGAATAAAAGCTGTAGATTTCATTCAATATGACATTTGCATTTGCATCTTGCATCATTTGCATCTTGTTGTTGTCTTCCAAGTTTAGAAAATATTTGGTGTTTCTTTCACCTTGTTCATACCATGTGGCACGGGAGCGGATTATCGAGCCTCTCACGATAAAATCAAATTCCCTTTCGTACTCTGCCCTAACCGACTCTAAATTAATAAGATTTTCTGGCGTTGGTGCGTCTGCAATTTTCTCTTCACATAATTTAAGTCTGTCTTCAATGGTTTTCATCTTCGCTTTTCTTTCTTTAGCCTTTAACTTGCTATATGTCATACGTTCTTCTCTGATCTTGCATTTAATCCAATCCCACTTCACTCTTAAATCATCACAAAAACTGATTTCCTTAAGCCAAAGGGGAAATTTTCGCGCAAACCCTGGACAAAAGTGGGATCATCCAGGAGACTGTCATTGAACTTCCAAAAGGAAGGACCGCGGGGATGGTCAGTTAAGCTATCAATCTCAAGAAAAACTGCGGAATGGTCTGTTTTGATGGCGATTACAATGTCAATTTTGGCGACATCATCCTGTAATGAATCGCTAATGAGCCAATAATCAAGTCGCCTTTGAATAATTGGGTTTTTCTGGCGCCAAGCCGAATTTTTGCTGTCAGGGTTGCGAACTCTCCAAATGTCCACTAAATCGCATTCCATAATAATGTCTTCCAAAAACTTAACCGATCCTTTTAGTATTGAGTTTCCACCCGAACAGTCTAGAGACGGTTGGAGGGTGACGTTAAAGTCTCCCCCCAATAAAAGTCTACAATTGTACTCCCGGTGTTCTTCATCAGAAACAGACTCGGACAATGATTGAAACAACGAGGGTTGTTTCGCTGTTATGTTTGGTGCGTATATGTTTACCGGGAGAAAGTGGGTGTCTTGAATACTTGCCTCTAAAATGAGATACCAGCCATCGACATCGGCACGCATTGATTTCATTTTGAAATCAAGAGACTTTCGAATAAGAATAGCTACGTATACACCGCGGCTGTGATTAGAACCATGAGAGAAAAAGCATTCTCCGGGCCATTGTTTTTTCCACTGATCAACAACGTCATTGATGCTATAAGATTCTTGTAGAAAACAAATATTGGCATTCTGCTTAATTAGCCAATTGAAAATTGACTTCCTTTTTTCGAGTGCACGGATACCTCGAACGTTTAGCGAGATGGCTTTAAATTTTAGATTGTTGTGATCCATTGTAATTAGTGGAATACACAATTCATTATTAGGCAGACAATAGCTATCAGCCCGAACGGGATAAGAATGTCAAGTCAAGCAACAGGTTCGTAAACAGCAAGAAAAACAAGGCACAAGTAACACGTGCAAATGTCAAAGTCTTGCCTATCAGGGGAGGGGAACGTCTACAAGTGGTCCGATTTCATTCATGGCCGTGAAGGAAAAGCCAGCGTTGTTATTCCATCTCCTTGTAAACCGCTAAGTGCTTAGCAAAGTCTGCAAAAGGCGTTATAATTGTAGTCAAGAGCTTACGTTTTGGACTTTTTTAATAGTTGACCATACAAACCTCAAACGCCTGTTGAAACTGTACGTTTGACAGCACAATAAAGGAAGAAAATGCATTAGTGGGATCATCCAGGAGACTTAGCGTCCTGCAACCTTCTTTTTCATAAACATTAATGTTTCCGCCATACTTTAAATGCAACACTTAATTTTCCTTTTAGAAATCAACGGGCCGAATCTCTCTGACTCAAATGGTCTCCACTGCTGTTACGAGGATCAAATTTCGAAGCGATATCTGTAACTGTATTTATAGTACCGCTCAACTGAGCAAAGAATTAATGTCACGAACCCTTTCTAATAGTACACAGGGCTGTTACGCAAGTGGCAAAGTTCGTAAAGAATAATGATATAGATACAGAAAGGAAGTCATTTAAGAAAATGAGGCATTCAAAATAAATGTATTATTACAACCTTATTTTCAATCAAGACGTAAGACGCGCAAATGGCAAGCATAACAGTCCGCATAATCGTGAAGAAACGTAAACACAAGCACATGGAAAGGAAAAATGTTCATCGCGCAGAATGGCTGGACATCATTAATTATTCATAACCAGTGAAGCGGCAAATTTGAAGTCAAGTGCGCTTTGAAAAGCCCAGAATAAGAGAAGAAAGGGCCCAAATCGACCAAGTAGGGCTAGTAAAAATATAATTTTTCGTTTACAGAAGTGAGAAGTTAAACTTTCACGCACGGCTTTTTGAAGAATAACCTTGTACCTACAATTTAAGCCTAAAACGAAGGAAATTGAAGGTGTAAGGACTGTTCTTTTAAACTTGAAAATCATGAAAAATCGGCCTTTTTTTGTATGGAGGCCATTTTCTAGAGCATTTTCTAAAAATTTTTACGGACTTCCAAATTTTCACGCGCGGCAAATTGAAGATGAAGCTGTTCATGAACAGAATCCGTTTTAATTTTAAGAATCGGCCAACAGGAACCTCTGTTCTTTTTAGGTTGAAAACTGTTAGTTGAAGTTGTGTTTGAAAATGGCGCGTTTTGGGCAAGCAAGCCATTGTTTGAAGCCCGCGACTGCATAACAATGGCTGTCAAAATTAACAATACCCAGTCAAGAAAACCACTCAATTGGAAAATGGCCCAGAACAGCCGCGAATTTTAAACTGATCTCAGTGCGGCAGCTGATTCATTCCACGTGCCAACCAAATCGCGCAATGAACAAGGAAACAGAAAATCTCAGTGATCGAGAGCTCTTTTCAGAGCTCTTCAAAAACCCAAGTTCAGTCTACTTACCCCAAAAAATTACATAGAATGGTTGTAAAAGTGAAAGTAAAAGTCTATTAGCGAGAACAACAGAAGTATTCGTTTGTTTTTATCATGACGACACAATCGGCTAGGCTCCATTCACTGGCACGCGTAAGTTTATTTATCTTTAGAAACTTATGCACAAAGATAAAGACTTTTAAATCTTGTGCGTGGGGTTGCGTTTTTGGTGTTTGTATGTGCTGGCAGTTTTCTCTTTTGCGATATATTTAACGAAAATGCAGTCAGACCGAAAACGGAACCTTTCTCTCAGCAAGAAAAAAAAATCTGAAGGACGCTACGCGAAATAAGCAATTGAAGGTGTGATATCGCGAAACAAAAGGTTTAAGGTGGCTCGAAAGGGTTCTTGTTTTTTTCGATGCATTATATTTGGGAGTTAAAATAGTTAGGTTAGAGTTGGCCAATCATGATCAAATTTTGCTAAAAAATAATGATAATATCAAAGTGTCAATTTTTGGTAAATTCCTTGAGAAATTTGTTGCCATGACAACGCAGTTGGGTTTCGAAGTATGACCATAAAATAGAGATATCCTAAGTTTGCTTGAAAATTTGACGGTGAGATTTCTTTAAATTTTGCATATGGCCTCTGATTCTAGTAAGCTACCTAAGGATTAAGTTAAAGAAAATTCTGTCGAAAACTTTCAGCAAAAAACACTTTTTTACGAACTTACCTTTAACTTTTCTCCCGTACGACAGAATTTTTGTAATCTCGCTTGAAAAACTCTTTGGGCATATAAGAGTTAACATGCAAAAAATCAAAGAAATTTACCGAGCGGAAGCGAAATTATGTTCTTCCTAAGTTACAAAATTTTGAAAATTTCGACACGACAAGATAGGCATTTGCGCATGCGCAGAAATTGTCACGCCACTCGCGGCGCACGGTTTCAAGTCTGTTTATTCCAGGTTTATTTTTTTGGGCGTTTCTTTCGCCCTGATGACTTTCTTTACGTTTGAAAAGGTGACGTTTTGGGTGGATCGGTGCTTGTCGAAGAGCATTACATCATTTGTTTTCAAATCATTTGATCCTTGGCACCAAATATAGCGGAATATTTTCCTGCTTGTGCAGATTGATTCTATCTCAAGTGAATTCATCGGCACTTCGCTCAGAATGGCGACTAATACTTCTTTTACACCTTGGGAACAAAGATTGTCTTAATCCTCGCAAGACAGGCTGCTTTCTGTACTTGTTTTGATTTATCGTCTGCCTGAAGAGCCTATTTGAACTCCGTGTAAATTGAACTTATCTCCAAATGTTTGCAAACGTTCGCAGCGTTCGTTCACAAATATCATGTTTTCGAAAGCAGTGGTGGACTTTAGCTTACTGTTTATACCACTGTACAATTATTTACATGTCAACGATTCTTAACCTAAACGAGGATTCAGATTGGAAACGTATGCGATGGAGAGCAAATACTTCTACCAAAGTGGAATGTGCTTGAAAATCTTAAAAACAACGGAGTTTCGAAAATACTGCAATCAGGCAAGGTTGTCCTTCAAACGGAGTTCAGGATTGAGCAACGCGTACATGGACAACACTTCGGGATTATATGTCTTACAGGAGCACAAGGACAGAATTAACAAAAAGACATTTCCGGCTATAAAAACAATACATTGAAGAAGTCCCTTATGTAGAGGTATGTATTCAAACGAGGACAACACTACCTTTGATGATCTTTGATACGTGTCAATGTTGTCAAGAATTTTCTGTTGATGAAACTTGTTCGATTGATTGATCAAAACTCAATTTAAAGAACCGCTTTGAAGGTTTGAAGAATTGTTTTCGCCCCAGGAAAAACCAATAACAGTCAAATTATCAATATTACCACTTCAGCAAGATAGAAACCATTTCTTTTATCCAAACATTTGGAGTATTTCGTACCAAACGAATTTATAAAGATAGAGCGTGGTAATGTTTTGAAATTATTCTACAGGTCGGTTTTTCTTATTGCATTACGGAAAAAAAAACGTATTACCACCAAACTATCGCACTATCACTTAATTAAGCAAATAGGAGAGCACTTCTTTTATCCGGAAGTGTGGAGTATTTCCCAAAAAACTAACTTGAAAAAACTAAAGTAGTATGGTGGGACGATCTGGGTATTTGAATGGAAAAGGCCTACCCCTCGAGTTTTTTGGACCAATGAGAGACTCGTGCCATTCCTTTTTATCATGTGATCCCGGTCAAGAGAATGGACCAATGAGAGTGAGGGTCAAAGGTCATCCAAGATGGCGGCTGATAGTGGGAGCATGATTTGGGTGGGGAAACCGCTGACCACCCCCCAAAAAAGGATCGCGGGCTCATCCAAGATGGCGGCTGATAGTGGGAGCATGATTTGGGTGGGGAAACCGCTGAGCCAAAGATGGCGGGCGCAGAAGACAAGAAAAGAGACCGGTTGAGCTTGGTATCTTTCTTTTTTAATAACAAGTTGGATGTACAAGGATGGTTTGGGTTCTAGGAGGAAGCGAAAAAAATGTCATGAGGGATCAGAGGTCCCACAGAGACCGCAACAATGTTCGTCGGGTGGGATGACACAGCCTGCGTCTTGACAACGTTGACAAGTGACACTGCCCCAAGTGGTATCCCAAGGGGTGGGTTTCCAAGTGGTATCGGTATCAACGGGTAAGACTTGTTGACAAATCTTACAGGGATCTCGAATATCGTCTCGCTCACACCAATGGAACGACGGGAAGTGGTTGGGTGGGTTGCCGTCTTTTTTCTGTTCGAGACCTTGAAACCATCGATCGAGTGAGCGTTGTTGGACTTGAAGGTGTTGATTTTGTTCTTGGTAATCGCTTGGGTAAGAACAGCCAGGATGAAAATGGCCTTTGCACCAGGCTTTGACAAAGGCGTGGGTGTCGATGGAGGTTTTGGGTGAATTGTTACAGAGGAGAAGTCCTTCGGTGGTTCGTCGTTGTTGAAGGATGGCGTCGATATTCAACGGGACAAAATGTTGATAGATGGTGCATGGAACGGTGGGATTTTCTTGATGATAACGGGAATGGGCCAAGACGACTTCGCCTTTGTATTTTTTCTTGCCGATGTTTTGCGTGGGATGATAATTGAGAGGCAGTTCTTCCAAGAGGAGATCGATTTTGTTGCCGAGATTCAGATTGCGTATAATGCGTCGGACTTCATTGGCTAGGTCCTCCATGCTGGGTCGGATAAGAAATGACGGAAGATAACGGCTGGCGTTGACTTTTTCTAGAGAGTTGAAGAGTGATGATCGTGTTGCCTGATTTGAAGGCAGCGGGTTGACCATTTGCTAGTAGTATAGCCCGTCTGTTGAGATCTGAACTCGGCTTGTGATTGGTGGAGAGCCAAATCCAAGATGGCGGCTAGAGGTTTTTTTTGTATGGAAAAGACCCACCCCTAAACAATCAGAAGTGATGATCAGAAGTGATGACGTCATCAGAATGGAATGTTGTTGGAAATGAAGAGTTCACGTGTTTTTGTTTGGAAAACCGCTGACCGGTCTAGGAAAAGGAGATCGCGGGCTCAGATCAGCAAAGAGAGGACATTTCGTGACGCTTACATGACGTAGGGGAATCACCCTCTGGCTAGGGTGGGAAACCGCTGACCAGTTGGTTGAAAAAAGGGGATCGCGGGCTCAAAGGGTTGGGGTTCATACAGAGGTTTGATACCGATCGGATTTTTGTCGATACCGAGGTTCGATACCCCTCTCTTTTTTCCGATCCCGATTCGATGAGATGGTGGTGTTGGTGGGCAGCAGCAGCGGCGGCGGCGGCGGCGGCGGCGGCGGCGGGCGCGCGCGCGGGGAATCGGCGGCCGCGGCGCGCGCTTGGCGCACGCTGTGGGGGAAACCGGATCGATCGAGTTCGGCTCGGTTTGAAAAACAAAAATCCTTTTTTAAAAAAACAAAACAAAAGAGAGTTGATTGGTTTTATTTGGATGACACAGGTTTTTTTTTTATTCATGTCAAGGTAGCCTGTGGACTCTGTCATGATCCTTCTTTTCTTCCCCTGGAGTTCTGTGTTGTTGTGAAGGAAACAAAAGGATCACCAAGCTGTCAACAGATTGCTTGCTTGCTTGCTTCACGTTCATTGAAATTGACTGGTGAAGGCTTCTTCTTCTTGTTTGTCATGGGCCAGAATAGTTTTGACGGTTTCGGTAATATCGTCCAAATTATGTTGGAGAACACTTTCACGCAGTTTGTTGACTTTGTGTCGTCGTTCGAGTCTCTTTTGTAAAATCTCCTCAAAATACTGGTCTCGTTCATCAGTCTTGTAGGTGCGTCCTGCTAGTTCCAAAGGAAAGACAATGGTGTTGTTTCTGTCAATGACCGCTAGATTGTCCAAATCTCTTTGGATTTGTTTTTTGAGTTCGTTGTGTTCGGTATTTTTCATGATGGCGGTGGCTTCATCTTGAATCAATTCTTTGTAGTGCTCGGTCACGTCTTCGAGATCATAACCAGCTTGTAGACCTTGTCGAACCAGTTCTAATATGTAGTCATGAGTGTTGTTGAAGGTTTTGGGATCTAAATTCTTGCAGTAGTCCATATTAAGATCGTCGTTGCTGTTGTTGCTTGCGTTGTAGATGAGTCGAATGAAGTTTAGCTTTGAGGTATTGTCTTTTTATAGTGAAAGGTGTGACGTGATGAGATCGATCATCGATGAGGGGTGACGTTTGTACGAGGGGCGCGGATGGATCGTATTGGTAAGTGTAACGGACCACGTGTTCTTGGAAATGCACCGTTTTTATCGTTTCCATTGTAACTGGGGTTTCCATGTGAGGTGAGGTTTCCATATGTCTTTGAGTTGAGTGCGGAGATATTGTAGTTCGTGTTCCATGTCTTGATGAAGGCGGGTTTGAAAGTCGCGACTGATGCGTTCCATTTCTTTTTTAAAGCAGTGACCAATGCGTTTCATTTTTTGTTCGAATGACAGATCTTCGTTTTGAGTGATGTCATCCATCATTTGTTCGAAAGTGGTGTTGTGGTCTTCAGTCGCCATGTTCTTGAATGTGACTGTAAAGATCACTGTTTTTATCAACAATGTTTTCTAAAGAACTGGTGGTTTGAAAGAGCCTTTTGACTTCGGCCAAAGTGTCTGGTGGGGGGTGTCTTGTTCCTACTACGGCGCTGTGTTTATGAAGCGTGGGTGATCCTTGCATTGGAATAAATCCACTGTAAGATGTCCATTGATTTTCGTCGCAATAATAATGATCTTGATGGTTTTCGTACCATCGTTTTTCTGGTATGTTGTAAAAATAAATTTGTTTGTGCTGATCGACAGCCAATTGCACCGTCCATCCCGTTCCTCCTTGAATGCTTTGCCTTTTCAAGGTGGTGTCATGGTAAATGTCACGTGCTGCTGTGTAGTTAATGTCATTTGTGTGCTGGAAATAACCAAAAGCGTACACGATGGTGGAAGGTTTGACGATGTGAAAATTGCGTAGTTGAAGATGGCGTGAAAACGTATTTGGAGTAAACAAGTGTTTGCCACTTCTTTCTCCGGCTCGTTTTAAGTGCGGCTCGGCTTCGTTGAGATCTTGTTGACGGAGTGGTGTGATAAATTTGCTTCGACTGTGTTGGGGTGGTATGATAATATGCATCTGCATGCCATATTCTTTAGCGCATTGTTCTGCATATTCGTCGATGCCAATGGCTCCTCCGCTGTAGATGTGGTAGTGACTCGTCGGCATGGTTAAATAAGGTGTGTTCAACGTGGGGTTCTTTTTGTATTCGACGTGAACAGCTCGAACAAAGTTCTATATCCTCTTCCGTCTCGAAACGAGCTCGACAGGTGTTACACCATCTGGCATGGTGATGTGCGTCACATCCAACTGCAAACTGTCGTCGACTTCAAAGTTCTCATTTGAGTTCAACATTTTACTAATCTGATCCAATATGCGGCGGGCCCCGGATAAGGGGTCTCGCCAATCGCCGATAGTTACATTGGCTGAGGTGTGGACCGATTGAAGTCGGTTGGAAGATAAATAGATTTGTATTCTGTCATGGTCCGGCATATTACGCGTGAGATCTTCGATTTGATCCGCCAATCCTTCTTCAAACGCGCGCACAATATTGCCATGCCCTTCTGGAAAACTCTCTGGCGGGTTTTCCACGCGTAAGTGATAGCTTGTACGTGTGATTCCATAGCTCTTGGCTTGACGTTCTCGGAATTTAACACGTCGAAATTGATAATGGTTGCGTCGTTGCGGTACAGCACCACCTTCCTGTTCCCATAAATCCATAAAGTCATTAAGATCATCGTCGGACTCGGTGTTACTTGCCATGCTAACAAAAAAAAAAAATGATGCGTTGAAAAGATAGAAAGGTGATATATAGACTGTTTTGATTGACAGCTTCTTTTTCTTATATATATATACAGGCACCACTCATCACTTTTTATTTGTTCAATGTATGGAGAGACCAAAAAAACAAAACAAGTCCCTAAAATGGAATCTCCTTTTACTGCCAGTGGCAATATCGATTATAACACTCGTTTTTATCAAGAAATGGTCGAATGCCGATGGAAACGATGTTGGATCGTGGCCATTCTCAAACATATTCATCGTCACGTGCACGATCTAGAACCACCCACTCAACCCGTTTACAGTGAAGAAGTATTACTTCATATGCGTCATATTAATGAGGCCATCAAAGAAGGGTTACGCCATCTGTCTTTGGATTTGGTGTATCAATCGTGGCGCAATCTACTGACCCAATATCACATGGACGTCCCGTGTTGGCAACCTAACGACATCGAATTCATCGTGCACATCACGAGCCCCGACATCGTGACAGAACAAATTTTAGAAGAAATCGTGTCTTTTCGACACCAATTTAGTACGTTCACCTATGAACTTTTGGGTTTGACACATGAAGACGTGGATAACATTTTTGGGTGGTCACGTGCAACCTTACGTCAACGTGGATGGGCGGGCATCGACATACCCGATGGACCTGAACGTTGACCCTTATTTTTTTGTCTCCACCAATCCTAGCTAAGATCACGTCAACATCACGTCATCATCGCCTATAAAATAGCGTGTTCTTTTTTTCATTCTTTCTCTCTTCAATTCACCATGGCCACGAAGAGACCTTTGCAACAACTCGAAGAGATGGTGACTGCTTTACCCCCTGCACCCACGGAGAAAAAGTCCAAAAAAGACAAAAAAATCAAAATCAAAAAACCACTCCAAGTGGATCCTTCTTCACCACCACCAGTACCGTCAACACCTACAACGACCACATTGTCACCACCACCACCAGTACCGCCGCCGCCACCAACACCGCTCATCAATATGGATGACTTATTCAATGGTGACAATATTCTCAATTTGTTAAATCCGCCTGCTGCTAGTTATCAAGTACAACTACCGCCTATGGAACAAGCTTGTCGATCCGTTGTCTGCCCTATGCATCAAACAGACCTAACTTGCTTTCAAGCCCAAACCACAGGAGACACTTACATCAAATGCCAAGAAAAGAAATGTGGCCTCTTTTGTCATCAAGATCAAATCGCCACTTATCTCAAGATCATTAATGAAAAACTCCATCCTGATTATCTCAAAAGAACCCTGGTGTGTGACTGTGAAGAACCCGTGGTCTTACGAATCAGCCGATCCCAAGCCAACCCCAATCGCCCTTATTTCACATGCAAAGAAACACCCGAGGATCGATGTCCTTTCTTTCAATGGGCCGACAAACCCTTGAAACCCAAGAACCGAAAAAAACAAAGACAAGACACGACCAAGTAAAGACACACGAACTGTTTTTAATGAACAATGATTATGATACATGATAAAAACAAATGAAAAAGCAGGTCCGGAAAAAAAAAAAGAGCATCATCGACCGGGGCGCCGGTAAAATGAAATACGCGCGCTCTTTTGACTTTTTTTGACTTGTGAAATCTATAAAAGGCTGATGTTGTAGAATAAAATTTTTATTAGTGTGACCATGGAGTCTGTGTGGTTGTGTTATGCGTGGGAGGGTTTGTTGTCCCTGGTGCAATGGCAATGCCATCAATCCCTTTGCCAAGTCTTATATGATCATCAACCCGGTGTCAAAATCCCCATTCCCCCATGTCCCGAGGATACGCCTCCTCTCCAGATCTTTGAAGAAACCCATGTAGACCGCAACCTGTATCGATGGGTGGTGTTTGTCTTATGGTTAAAAGCTCATCCGAACGCATGGCGATGGTATCGAATCATTCAAAAGGCGCATCCCCACACCATCCCTTCCATACATACCTTGTGGGATGAGTGTAAGAAAGTATGGCGCCTCGAAAGACCAAACGAACCAAACTCGATGTCTCGCAATCATGGTTGACCCGTTACCACGATCCTCGAGCCCCGGGCAGTTTAGGAGGCGTGCAACGGTTTGCCAAGGCCCATCACCTCCCCTTGAAAAAAGCCCAACGGATCTTGGAACGGGATTTGGCCTACACGTTGCATAAACCTCGACGTCGTCGTTTTTCAACCTTGCCCGTGATCGTAGGAGGCTTAGACGATCAATGGGTGGCGGATTTGGTGGAAGTACAACCCTTGGCCAAGTATAATCGTGGCATTCGGTATTTACTGACGGTGTTGGATGTGTTGTCGAAATACGCGTGGGTGCAACCGTTGAAAGGCAAAACGGGGGTGGCTTTGGTCCAAGCGTTTGACAAGATTTTGAAACAAGGAGGTCGACGTCCCAATCGATTGCAAACGGATCGAGGGAAGGAATTTTACAATCGCACGTTTCAACGTTGGCTCGAGGAGCAAGGAATCCAGCATTTTTCTACCCAAGGGGATGCCAAAGCGAGTGTGGTGGAACGATTTAACCGCACCTTGAAAGAACGTTTGTACCGCTATTTCACTGCTGCCAACACGTTGAAATTTGACAATGTGTTACCCGAGTTGGTCCAAGGCTACAATGCCACACGTCATCGAAGTATTGGTATGGCCCCTCAAGACGTGACGTGGGAAAACGATGCAGCCGTGTGGAAACGCCTGTACGAGAAACGTTTGAAAAGAAAACACTCCCAACCCAAATTCAAAGTAGGGGATCGTGTGCGTCTCAACAAGATTCATCGTACGTTTGAAAAAGGGTATTTACCCGGTTGGACCGAAGAAGTGTTTGTCGTGCATCGTGTGGTGCCGGGTCCTGTGCCCACCTACAAGATTCGCGAATGGGATGACACGCCCGTCGATGGCACGTTTTACAAGGAGGATTTACAAAAAGTACACGTGTCCGATGTGTTTCGTATCGAAAAGGTACTTAAGCGTCAAAATGATCGCCTGTTGGTCAAGTGGAAAGGGTGGCCGGACAAGTACAACAGTTGGATTGCTAGGGGAGACGTGACCTCCCTCCGACCGCCCCAGACAAAGAAAGAGACAAGCCCACCCCAGAAAAACAAAAGACGACGACGACGACGCGACTAGACAGGCATGACGTGGGTGCCCAATTCTTCGTTTTACGTGACGTTGATGAGTCATGCGAGTACCAAAGAGTTTCCTGGGAACAAGAGTCATCATTTCAGAAACCGATTGCCCAAACCCATTCGATTTATGGGACGAGGATGGATGGTGGGTATGGCGAGTTTATCGTTACCCACCATTCCAGTGCTAGCGGAAGAAGGAGGCGTGGGCGATTCCCATCCTCTGTTGTACGTACGATGGCACGAACGGGTGTATGTCCAAGACGATCAAGGGAACGATCGCTGGTACCATGAACGCCGCGAACTCACTGTCTACGGGCGAGATATGAGAAAGGAGATGACCTCGTTGACGGGAGTTCAATTTTTTCACCAACTGGTGTATCGTTACCAGCAAGAACGGGCGAAACAAACCGTCCCCAAAAACAAATGGGCCGAGGACAATGGTGTCAAATTGGCCCCGACCTTTGAATGGACCACCGAAGGGGATTTGTTGTTGAATACTACCAATGTGGATTACAAACGACAAGTGGCGCACGTGTCATGGGGCAGAACCTTGGCCCTGAGAATGGGATGGATTGAACAAGTGTCCCCCGGCCAGTATCGATTGGGTCCCAATCTCTTGCAAGAATTGGATGGCATTTCTACCATTCCCAACCCGACGGATATCCGCGATGGCAGCAACAACCCCACCTTTTGGAAAGTGCAAGGGGATTATCTGAAATTGAGTCTATCGTGCCCTTGGCGGTTTGTGAATTTGAACGGGGCCTTTCGTGTCCCGTCGGAATTTGCTGCCACGCGTCCTTTGCACGTGTATTGTGATGTAGGGACCAGCAGTATGGTAGGGGGTCGTATCACGGATCTCTTACGAGAAATCAAGTACCACCCCAAAGAAACCACGCACTTTGAACCTCGACATATTCAATATGTCCCAGTACGCAATGAAGTGGTGGAAATCGTGGAAACGCAAATGGCCGAAATCAATGGGGATCTCGTGACATTTGGCGAAGGGCATACCCTCCTGACCCTCCACTTTAAAAGGGAAGTGGTCGTGTGAAGAAGAAGAAGAAGACAAACATGTCGTTCTACGTGACGTTACCCAGTCATGCCAACCGACGTGAATTTCCCAACAACCAAGCCAATTCCTTCAAGATTCGTTTACCTCAACCGTTACAGCTCACGGGGGGTGGATGGCAAGTGGGCTTGAGTGCCATTTCCTTACCAGACACGGGGGTCAACATTTTTAATCTGCTGCCAGCGGATCAGAACGTGTTTGGCACCTCTTGTTATCGATTGACCTCCAAGGCACGTGAGGTCCGTACCTTCAATATGAAAATGGAGGATTTGAAAGACGATCCTTCCATTGTGGATGGCGTGACCTTCATGAAAGCCTTTTTGCAATGGGTGACACAACGTATGACCATTGCTTACCTGCCCTACTATGGTGTACCGGATACGGACAATGGAAAGAAGACGTGTACGACCTTTGAGTGGGACGGCGAGGATTTGGTGATGAACAATCGCAATGTCTCACGGTACAAGTATGGGCGTATAGAGAACACCAACTTCTTCATGTACATCCCCCACTTTGCCATTCATCATCTCATGGCCAAAAAAATGGGATGGTTTAAACAAAACGACCAAGGAAACTATGCGTTGGGACCCAACTTGACCATCGAATTCCGTGATGGCCGGGTCCCCCTTAAAGATGACATTGAAATAAGAAATAGCAAGAACGACCCGGAGTATTATCAAGTGACCACGGATAGTCAAGGGACCACATGGATTTGGTTGAGTTTCAGTGTGAATTGGCGTTTCACCAACTTGAACGTGGCGTTTCGGGCGGTGGTGGGGGATCCCACGCGAACGCTCCACGTGTACTCGGACGTGGCAGGCAGCAGTGTGGTGGGCAATCGCGTGACCGATTTGTTGCGTGAAGTCCAGTACAAGCGACAAGGACGTGGTACCCTGTACTTTGAACCGTTGCACATTCAATACCTACCTCTTCGAAACGAGGTGGTGGAAATCATTCACGTTCAAGTGGCCGAAACGATTGGTAGGGGAGGCGACTTGGTCAAGTTTGGTGACGGCCATACCATTGTCACGTTACACTTCAAAAAGGCATAAAAAAGAGAGAGATGAGAAGGAACTCCCAGTCAATCATCATGCCTCCGAAACGACGACGACGACAACGACGACGACCACAGCGTCCACAAGAGGGGGAAGGGATCAACGCAGTGATTGCCGGGATTCCTAAAGCCGCTTGGTCCATCACCAAAGGGATAGAAAAGTTGGCTAAAAAGAATGCCAGAAAAGCGCATTTGAAACGCATGGCAGAGATCAAAAGTGGGAAACGAAAACGCTATGCGGGGGAATCGTTTACGTGCAACCTCATGTGAGTATAAAAAGAAAACAAGGGTTGTGAAAAACAAACAAACAAACATGCCAAAGACAAGAGTGCGTCGAACGAGACGAAGAAGAAGGCAACGAGGGGGTTTATTCCCACTGGCCGCTCTCATTCCTGCCTTGATCGCTGGAGGAAAAGCCGTGGCGTTGGGTGCCGCGGGTGGTGCTGCGAGTTACGGGGCTAAAAAAGGGTTGGAAGCCGCTTTTCGGAAAAAACGACGATGACGGTATAAAAAGAGACGAGTGCTGTGACACCAACCAAACGTGATCCTTGGTAAAGCGTGAAGAGTACGATGCGTGGGGGAAGTTTGACACGATTTCGGACCGACGAGTGGTATGATCAAAAAGGCAAAGGGTTGGTGACGGATCTTTTGCGTGGTGGGTTCCAAGGCCTTAAAAGCACGCGAAATCCTTTGAAATTGCCTAGTAATATCAAGAGAGGCTTGGAAACGGGTTTGACACGCGGGATCAAACGCAAAGCCGAAGACGTCCTTAAAAAAGAAATTACCAAACAAGCCAAGAAAGCGTTGAATCAGAAGAACGTGAAAGAAGCCGTGCGGGTGGCCAGTGCTTTGTTTCCCAAACAAGTGAAACGAGCGCGGGATATTTTTGGAGTGTGAACATGGAGCCCGTGCCTTCGCGACCTCGACGGATCCGTAGTGATCGGGGTTTGTCTCAATGGGGAGGACTGTATCCTTTTTGGAAACTCATGCGACGACAACGGGGAGGCTGGTTGAGTCCCGAGGTGATGAGAGTGCCCGGGTTTGATTTGAGACAACACTTAGCACGACGCTATAAAAACCCCTCACGACGACGGGGTGCCACCACTCGACGACGACGACGACGTTAAACATGCCTGATGTGAGTACGCAAACCCCACCGGCTCACCCACGTTCCGAAGGGACAATCAACCCGGCGTTACGGATTTTCAATGTGCCGCCGACCGACATTAGCATCAATGCCTATCGCATGGTCACCATTCAACCCACCACCACGGGCATCAATCCCATGGAATTCATTGTGCCAGGCTTGGACGATTTTGTGGATTTGGGACGCAGTTACTTTACCATGGAATTGAGATTGAAAAAGGATGACAACGGGAACTTGGTGGCCAATGAAAAATTGTGGCCCGTCAACAATCTGGCCCATTCTATCATCAAACAAATTGACTTGCAGTTGAATGGCACGTTGATCAGTCCTCAATCCGACACCTATCATTACAAAGCTTACCTGGAAACCTTGCTGAATTATGACCGAGAAGATGGCAAGACCGTGTTGGGACCCCAAGGCTGGTACAATCAAGTGGATTCCCCACCCCAATGGACCGACAACAATACCAACAGTGCTGGACCGCATGCAGACTACAGGAATCTCAGTGCCAATCACAAAGGAGCCTTGGCCGCTATGGTAGCCGAAACCGCCAAGTATGCTGGAGGTGTCACCCACAGTCTGGTGTTTACCCCGCACTTGGAAGTGTTTCACACCGGCAAACTGTTGGTGCCTGGCATCGAAATCAAGATGAAATTTCATTTCAATGGTCCGAACCTGTTTTTGAATGGCGTGGCTCTCGCCGGCCGATTGATGGAAGGCGATGTCAAACTACGGTTTCATCTCTGTCAACTGCGTTTGAATGACGCCATCTACCAGAGTTTGTCTGAAAAAAGACACAATGAAGGCGAAGTAGCTGCCTACCCCACCGTCCGCAGTGAAATCCGGACCTTTAGCATGCAAGGCAACCTGGTCCGCTTTGATATCCCCAACCTGTTTCAAAACAGAGTGCCTGACCGATTGATTGTGGGGTTAGTGGACAGCCGCGCCTTCAATGGCGATGTGACCCGAGATCCCTTCTGCTTCCAGAAATTTGGGCTGACCTCCATTAAACAGATTGTCAAAGGAGAAGAATACCCTTATGAAACCCTGCAGTTGGTGCATGACAATGGCACCCGAGATAATCTAGGCTACTTCCGTTTTCTGCAAGCCAGTGGAGCCTGGTGTAAAAAGAAAGGCAATATGGTGGAACTAGAAGATTGGGGCCAAGCTAAAAATTGTACCTTGTACATGTATGACAATGTGGCCAATGGATGTGCTGACAGTCAAACCCTCAACCCCAAGCAAACAGGCGACTTACAACTCAGCTTGGAATTTGGAGCCGCGCCCACTACCAATATAACCGTGCTCGTGTATGGGGAATTTGAGAACTTGCTGGAGATTGACCGCAACGGAGCCGTGTTGTACAACATTTACCAGCACTAAAGAAAGAAAAGATGGAACACGTGGCCTTGAATAATGTGCAGTTGGATTATTTAGCCCGTGACGACCCCCAATTGAAACCGATGTTTTACGGGACGGTGGCCTGTGATCGATTACCCAAGCGTCCTGTCAAAACCCAACGCCAAGGGTACATTGTCAACACCGACCCGCACGATCAACCCGGACAACATTGGTTGGCGGTGTGGACCGAGGGAAACGTGTGTGAAGTCCTCGACAGTTATGCCTTGCCATTGGACACGTACGTGCAAGCTGCCCCGTTACGAGCGTGGATTGTTCAACATTGGAAGTATGTGGTGACCAATGGCAAGTCCCTCCAAGCCATCTCAAGCAAGTCCTGTGGCGATTATGCGTTGTTGTACTTGAAAGCCAAAGCCCGTGGCCGGACCTTGCAAGAATTTTTAAATGAGTTTTCCGATCATGATTATGTAAGCAATGACCATCAAGCCGGTCAACGCCTTCAGCAACTCATTGTAGGTCAAGAAGCCAGATGGTATCAAGTCTGTTGTCATCCCTATCATCAATGGAATGGTTAAATAAAAAAGTTCGTTGGAAAAACGGTGTCGGAGTCGTAGCTCAGTCGGTAGAGCCTTGGTCGTGCGTGGGTTCGAGTCCCACCGACTCCAATAAAAAGGTGCCTTTTTTTTTCCGCTGGGTAGTATCATCATCATGCAAACGGCGAAACCGTTTCGTTTTCATACCCCCTCCTCTATCTTGGTGGTGGGACCGTCGGGATGTGGAAAAACCCTGTTTACGGAAAAGTGTTTAAAAGAACGAACCCACTTATTCCCTCAAGCGCCTTCCAGTGTACATTATTGTTATGGCATTTGGCAAGACAAATACCGGGATTTTCAACAACAAGGCATTCATCTTCATCAAGGCATTCCTTCCAGTCAAGATTTAACGCGATGGTATCAACCCTCGGGCGGGGGATTACTCGTATTGGACGATCTGATGGATGAAGGGAGCAACGATAAACGCGTGTTGGATTTATTTACCAAAGATTCTCATCATCGCAACGTGACGGTCTTGTACCTTTGTCAAGACATGTTTCCGCCTGGAAAATATGCCAAAACCATCTCCAGGAATGCTCATTATATTGTGGCGTTCAAGAACCCCCGGGATCAATTAGGGGTACGCAACGTCATGCTGCAATCGTTTCCGACCACGTGGAAAGACACGTTAGAGACGTTTCATCACGCCACTGCACGGCCTTATGGGTATTTGGTGTTGGATTTGCACCCGGCCTCGTCCGATCAACAACGCTTGTTGAGCCACGTCTTAAAAGACGAGGGATGGACGCGCACGTATCAAAAAACGTCGCAGTGATCAGGATGTCAAGTAAAAGAAAAACCGTGGTATCCTTGCTGAATGGACCGTTGTCCAGAAGCCACGGTGAAAAATTCAAACCGGAACTTTTGCAACGCATGGATTCCTTGTATGCCTTTTACCACAAACAGTGGTGGTGTTATCGGAAAATGCTGAATCATTTCAAGTTTGTCAACGCCTTGTTCAATGGCTTGGCATTACTCCTGATGGCAGCGGGCATGATTGCCGGACCCCTCTTGGAAAACAGTACTTTGGTGGCGTGTTTGGCGGCCGTGGGTACGGTGGTCAAAGGATGGAACGATTTTAAACAATACCGGTTTAAAGTGACCATGAGTCGGTTTGCGTTTACCACGTATGCCAAAGCCTTGACCGAATTGAAAACCTATGTGCGTGGTGTTCCTTTCGAGGACCTGGAAAGGTTTTTGATCAAGATGCAAACGTTGGATGATACCATTGTGGATTTCACCCCTCCGTTACCCAAACGGTGTCTACAAGATTACCGCCGTCATTTTATGTACCAACCCGTGGAAGCCCTATGCTATGTGGACGGATGTCCTCGTCCCTTGAGACCCAAAGACTATTGGATAGATAAAAAGCCGCTCCCTCCCAGTCCCACGCTCTTAGAACCATGGCCGTCCAACGACGACGACGACGCAGAAAAAGGAAACGACGTCAAAGAGGAGGGGGTTTAATCAGACAACAAGGCCGTGGCTGGTGGCAAGATTTCAAACGCAATACCCGTCAAGGCTATAAAGAGACGCGAGATGCCATCAAACAAAACAAAGCCCTTCAACGTGTGCTGTTGCACTCATGGTATCCTTGAGGAGACGACGACGACGTCGTCGTCAACGAGGCGGTTTTTTAAATCTATTGGTCCCCGCCATGGCAGGATTGGGGAAAGCCGTGGCCTTGGAAACGGATAAACGTATAAAACGCACCATTCAAAAAGCCAACCAACGCTATCGTCGTCGCCATCGGTAAAAGATGCAACGTCTTCGACGTCAATTGCCGTTTTTACGGTCCATGTTACAAGAAGCCAATGGCTCCAAACGACAAGAGTTGTTACAACATGCCAATGCCGATCAAATCAATGCGGTGAGTGAACTGGTCTTGAACTTCTTAAAAAACAAGATTCCCGTCACCCCACCCATCCTGGCCAAACTTCAACCCTATAAAAAGGTGCTACGGGATTTGGGACGTCGTCAACATTCCGTCAAAAAACGTCGTCAGTGGTTGGTCCGACAAAAAGGACGCGGGTTATTTCAAGGACTACATCACGTGTTATGTCAATGTGCTCGACCGACCCGTTAACCCTGGCCACATGGATCACCCTGTTACAAGAGGCCAATCGGGCCACCGACAAGTGGAAAGACGACTGTTATTATTGGGAGCATAAATATCACCTGTTGCATCAAGAGTACATGCATATCTTGAACTCTGCTCTTTGTGAGAGCTGTCGTGCAGTGGAAGACGGGGAACTTTGCTCTGACTGTAGTCAACGATGGACGAGGTGTACATGATTCCCCACAAGGACTTGGAACAACTCATTCAATATTACAAAGGAGAACTCACCGAAAATGCCTTGTTGAACAAAGCCGCCACGTTAGCCGCCAAAAAACATGTCTTGTTAGCCAATCCCGAATTACCCCCCGCCGTGGTCAATGCTCAAATCAAACCGATGAGTCAAGAATTAACCAAGTTAACCAAACGCATCCGTCAATTTCCTGGCGGGGTGGGGGTTGGTGCCCCGGGTGCACCGCCAGGCGAGGAAGAAGAAGAAGCCGGGGATTTGGTGACGGGACCCGTGGAACAATGGTTGAAGCGCATGATAAAAGGCAGCCCGTCCACCCCCAAACCACCCATTACCCCTGCCACCAAG
Source organism: Siderastrea radians (assembly GCA_964017195.1). Classification (NCBI taxonomy): domain Eukaryota; kingdom Metazoa; phylum Cnidaria; class Anthozoa; order Scleractinia; family Rhizangiidae; genus Siderastrea; species Siderastrea radians. The sequence goes on along the minus strand of OZ024890.1, from coordinate 50,690,759 downwards.
AAAGGCAAAGGAGCAGCCACCACTGGTAAAATTGTCAAGAAAGGGAGCCCATCCACCAGTCGAGGGGATCTACAATCGCGTTTAGAAGCCATTCGAGAACAACGCAAGACGTTGGAAAAAAAGTTAGCCGACAGTCGCAAAGGCAAAGGCGTCTCCCGTGAAGTGCAAGCATTAAAACCCTTACCCGGTTGGGAAGATTGGCACCGAGGTAAAAAGTTACGACGTCGATTGGATTACGACAGTGAGTAAAAAGATGCCCACCCAGAGGAGGAGACGGGGCGTCAAACGGAAACGCCGCCAATCCGGTGGGGCGGTGGATGTCCAAAAATGGATCGCCAAAACCGGCAAAGAATTTCATTGGCCTGGCTATCAGTACATGGGACCCGGGACACATTTAGCCAAACGTCTGAAACGTGGGGATCCCGGGATCAATCGCTTGGACCAGATCGCCAAACAACATGACATTGATTACAGCCGTGCCAAGAATTTGAAGGACAAATGGAAAGCCGATACCAAGATGATCCAAGCCATTGATCGGTTACCCGGCAAGAAAACCAAGACGGAACGCGTGGTCAAAAAAATCATGCAAGCCAAGAAACGTTTAAAATTGTAATTGTCTTAATCACCTCGTGTTACAGCCCATGTTGTGTTCTTTTGGGAGAAAATAAAACAAAATGAAAATGTCTGCACCTGTCTTTTTTTTTTGTTCAAGAAACAGAATCATCCAAATCAAACGGATCGTCCACATCTCAATTGTTCCCATTTGTCATTGATGTGCTTTAAAAAGTCACACACCTCCCCGCTGCTCTCTCTTCTCTAATTGTTCAGCAAGACTCTTGTTTTGGACACGTTTCAAACTCTTTCAATAATTTCTCGTGGTCATGATAAGATGCTCCAGCCAGGCGCTCGCTCTGTTTTTATGGTCTCTCGTCGTTCCCCGCTAGGCCTGATGGGACCTCAGAGAGGACCTCCTGTTTTTATGTCCGTTGACTTTTTCTGGAGAGTTGAAGAGTGAGGATGGTGTTGCCTTGTTTGAAAGGAGCAGGCTGTCCATTGGCTGTTTGAATGTCAATGGCAATGCTGTCAAAGATCGTTTTACCAAGAGGAAAATACATCCGTTGCGTGGTATCAAACTGATGATCGGTATTGCCGGCATCCATGGTACGTAAAAACCCTTTTTGTTGATTTCCCACAATGCTCTGTGCGACGAGATCGGTGTAAATCATGAGTTGTTGTTGTCCTTCTTGTGGTTTGACCGTGGGCGTACTGGGAAAAGGTTGTTGACTCAGATTCGGCCCCAAGAAGAAGTAATAATCGAAATCGGGGTGGGTAAAGCTGACGGAGACAATGCCACGAGGTGGATATTTGTTGACAGGACCGGTGGTTGGTTCCCATTTATGACGATCGTTGTAATCCACAATATGTTTGACCAGATAATTTTTTTCTTGGACAATTTGTTGCGTCGGCATTCCATCTTTCACCAGTCCCATCAGTTGAGCGAATTTCCATTCCATTTCAAATTGCATGTTGGCTGGAATGAGTACATACAAGGAATCTAATTCGGAGGCAATGCCGGCATTGGTGATTTTCACGTAGGGTTGAGCCAGGTTGAGAGCGGCTAGTTCTCGTCGTTTAGCCTGATCGTCCACGTCCATTTTGGCTATATCCATCATGACTTCCATGTGTTGTTTTTCCATTTCGTAACCGATGGCGATCCATGCTTCTTTCAAATTGTGGTAATACCCTGGAGGTAAATGGATTTGTTTGGTGACTTGAATGGGAGCCGTTCCATCGCCGCGTTTTGGTATGTATCTGATATCTGTTTTCATCCAGTGTTTTTGACTATCTTCTTGCGTCCAATTCTGCTTGGTTTGATCTCCCAATTGTTGATTAAAACCAGGGTGTGAGATATGCACCAAGGCCGCTTCCCAATCATCTTCTACCAGATAGTGTGAATGAGGAAGTCTGGCAGTAAATTTTTGACCCGTGCCTTGCGCTTGATCACTGAGGAGGGTGATGTAGAAACTCATGGTGACAACAAAATAGCCCATGGTTGCCTTTTTTATACCTATGTAAGGACCTTGACCTCCCAAGGCTCCTTAAAAACAAGGAAACGCGCTCGGACAGGTTTCCAACCAGACCATAAACACGATCCAACGCCCGATATTCCCTTGACAGAGTTCAATCGCCTGTAAAGGATCGTCTGTCGGTTCCGGTAAGTCAGTAGGTTCATACAACTGCTTACACAGGTACAAGTGTGTCTTGTAAAGAAACCAATCCTTAAAACTTGACGAGAGATAGAGAAAACAACCGGCCATCTTTGATCGTTCCCTTTAGAAAAAGCGCGCAATAAAATTTCTATATACAAAACAAGGTAATTTCTATATACAAAACAAGGTGGGTGTGGATTGTGATGTCAAAGGGTATGTTTCGACATGTTCCGACAAGCAATCTACCGACAAAGACGGTTATGACGTCATGGGGTAAGTCTGTACCTATTTAAGGTGTGACAGTTAAACCAAATCAATTCTGTTTTAGACAGAAGACAACATGGAACAAATCTGTATGATTGTCGATTTGGATGGGTATCAAGTGAACCATCAACCGTTTATTGTAAGGGAAATGGGTGTTTACAGTTTACAGCACGGGAGTTTCAGCTGGTTCTTGGAAAACAAGTTGCCTTACCTCTCGTTGGAAAAGCGAGATCGTAAAACGGTCAACTATATCTACCATCATATTCACGGCTTACGCTTTGAATCGAGCAAGCAAGAAAAAGCCTTACCTCAACATCTGGTCAAAACCATGATCGAGTCAGCCTATCATCGTTGCAGAACGCAACACCAATACATGGTAGCTTACAAGGGAGGATATTTGGAAAAGAATCTACTAAACGAGCTACAGATTCCTTGCATTAACTTGGAAGACTTTGGATGTCCTAAAGTCGAGAAACTCATCGCCATGGGGTTTGATGTAGGATTAACCTGCGGTCGTCACGCGAAACCCACCCACCATTGTCCCAAACAAGAAACCTATTTGTTTTACCAATGGATCCAGTCTCAAGCTTGAAACCATCTTTATCAGCACTAGAACTGGTGGGACGATATTACCGAAACCGTCAAAACTATTCTGGCCCATGACAAACAAGAAGAAGAAGCCTTCACCAGTCAATTTCAATGAACGTGAAGCAAGCAAGCAAGCAATCTGTTGACAGCTTGGTGATCCTTTTGTTTCCTTCACAACAACACAGAACTCCAGGGGAAGAAAAGAAGGATCATGACAGAGTCCACAGGCTACCTTGACATGAATAAAAAAAAAACCTGTGTCATCCAAATAAAACCAATCAACTCTCTTTTGTTTTGTTTTTTTAAAAAAGGATTTTTGTTTTTCAAACCGAGCCGAACTCGATCGATCCGGTTTCCCCCACAGCGTGCGCCAAGCGCGCGCCGCGGCCGCCGATTCCCCGCGCGCGCGCCCGCCGCCGCCGCCGCCGCCGCCGCCGCCGCCGCCGCTGCTGCTGCCCACCAACACCACCATCTCATCGAATCGGGATCGGAAAAAAGAGAGGGGTATCGAACCTCGGTATCGACAAAAATCCGATCGGTATCAAACCTCTGTATGAACCCCAACCCTTTGAGCCCGCGATCCCCTTTTTTCAACCAACTGGTCAGCGGTTTCCCACCCTAGCCAGAGGGTGATTCCCCTACGTCATGTAAGCGTCACGAAATGTCCTCTCTTTGCTGATCTGAGCCCGCGATCTCCTTTTCCTAGACCGGTCAGCGGTTTTCCAAACAAAAACACGTGAACTCTTCATTTCCAACAACATTCCATTCTGATGACGTCATCACTTCTGATCATCACTTCTGATTGTTTAGGGGTGGGTCTTTTCCATACAAAAAAAACCTCTAGCCGCCATCTTGGATTTGGCTCTCCACCAATCACAAGCCGAGTTCAGATCTCAACAGACGGGCTATACTACTAGCAAATGGTCAACCCGCTGCCTTCAAATCAGGCAACACGATCATCACTCTTCAACTCTCTAGAAAAAGTCAACGCCAGCCGTTATCTTCCGTCATTTCTTATCCGACCCAGCATGGAGGACCTAGCCAATGAAGTCCGACGCATTATACGCAATCTGAATCTCGGCAACAAAATCGATCTCCTCTTGGAAGAACTGCCTCTCAATTATCATCCCACGCAAAACATCGGCAAGAAAAAATACAAAGGCGAAGTCGTCTTGGCCCATTCCCGTTATCATCAAGAAAATCCCACCGTTCCATGCACCATCTATCAACATTTTGTCCCGTTGAATATCGACGCCATCCTTCAACAACGACGAACCACCGAAGGACTTCTCCTCTGTAACAATTCACCCAAAACCTCCATCGACACCCACGCCTTTGTCAAAGCCTGGTGCAAAGGCCATTTTCATCCTGGCTGTTCTTACCCAAGCGATTACCAAGAACAAAATCAACACCTTCAAGTCCAACAACGCTCACTCGATCGATGGTTTCAAGGTCTCGAACAGAAAAAAGACGGCAACCCACCCAACCACTTCCCGTCGTTCCATTGGTGTGAGCGAGACGATATTCGAGATCCCTGTAAGATTTGTCAACAAGTCTTACCCGTTGATACCGATACCACTTGGAAACCCACCCCTTGGGATACCACTTGGGGCAGTGTCACTTGTCAACGTTGTCAAGACGCAGGCTGTGTCATCCCACCCGACGAACATTGTTGCGGTCTCTGTGGGACCTCTGATCCCTCATGACATTTTTTTCGCTTCCTCCTAGAACCCAAACCATCCTTGTACATCCAACTTGTTATTAAAAAAGAAAGATACCAAGCTCAACCGGTCTCTTTTCTTGTCTTCTGCGCCCGCCATCTTTGGCTCAGCGGTTTCCCCACCCAAATCATGCTCCCACTATCAGCCGCCATCTTGGATGAGCCCGCGATCCTTTTTTGGGGGGTGGTCAGCGGTTTCCCCACCCAAATCATGCTCCCACTATCAGCCGCCATCTTGGATGACCTTTGACCCTCACTCTCATTGGTCCATTCTCTTGACCGGGATCACATGATAAAAAGGAATGGCACGAGTCTCTCATTGGTCCAAAAAACTCGAGGGGTAGGCCTTTTCCATTCAAATACCCAGATCGTCCCACCATACTACTAACTAACTTGTTTTTAGCGAGCCGACTGCTGATAAAAATATAGCGCGCGATCAATTGTTTTGAAATTCTCTTGTACGCTTTTTAATTTGTTTCGCAAGTAAACAGATTTACGGTGAAACTGAGATTGAAACTACCACTTCAGCAAAATAGAAAGCAAATCTTTCACCTGATTGTTTGTAATATTTTCTTTGTAGCGGCTGGTTTGTCAACATTTCGGCATGAATAAGTCACTTTTTTGAGTCAAAATCTGTCTGTTTCACAGGATATCTTTTTCGTTCACTGCAAGTTTAATTTTGTTACACTACTTTTTTCTTTTAAATTCTTGCCCTATTATTTCATGATGTGAAGACAATAAAAACCTTTTACTGAAGTCTACATTGTTTTTGCTAACAACACCGTAAACGTGTGTGTGCCTGTTTTTTTTTTTGTCTATTTTTTAAATGGGAATGTTTTCTCAGAAACACGAATCGGAGTTCGCGAAAAATTTGCCCTGGCATGGAAACGGTGCCAGACTTTTTTCCTGCGACCTGTACGTAGAAAAGGCTTCCGAGGTCAAAACAGCCATTGAAAGAAACTAATGGTAGAAAGGCGACTATTCTAGGGCCTCTATACGACTTCACTGGAGATGAGAGAGTTTTGAAGTCACCGTCCTCTCTAGCACAGTTCAGTTGCACAGCCTCTGAATATAAGCTTACTGCGCTTCATATGCGGCTGAGTTGACGATCGCGTTGATAACATTGAAAAGGACATGATTCAAGTGGATTGTCACCTAACTTCCAGTCGTTTTCAACCTTGCCTACTGGCAGCTTTTAAAAGACCGGCGCAAAATATTAAATCCAGACGAGAGCGCGACGCCATTTTTGTTTGTTCGTGTTAATTTTTGAGTCTCACGGGTAAATTGGAACCCAGTCTGCGCGCGCCCGACAAAACTGTTTCGAGCCTCCTTAACAATGCCTCGCATGTGTATTGTCTCTTTGCTCCACCTTCTGCACTTTGATGAGCAGAAGGTATTCCCAGTGGAAGAAAGCGCGCGTAATCATTAACTAATCAGATGCGCTTAGTTGCGCTTAGCAGGCAATATTACAGACTTATGATTATAACTCGACTGCAAGTAAATGTCCCAAGAACAATAGGCATTCTGCGCGATGTGGATTCTTGTTCTCCCGATTCAAAGAGTTTGTATATGAATTATTGCTCTCTTTCAGTAAATGAATAATTCGTTAATAATAATACGATTTACTTGAACCGTTTTCATTTTCTTGTACGTCCAACTTAACTTCAATTTATTATTTTAAGTTAATTGTTAGTTTGAGTTATATGCCCTCTAGGTTAATCTGTTCCTATAGTAAAGGTCAACACAATGAGAAGAATTATCGATTTCAAAGTGCTTAAGTCAGCTGCTTGGGTGGATAATCTCCTGATCGCAATGGTAGAACAAAATCTAAACCACGAAAAAAACGAGATGATGTAAATGATAAAGGAATAAATGAACGGGAAGTTTGCTAACTGACCTAGCGGCAAATTTATTGACACTTGTATTAGTAATCGAATGAATTCGACTGCAATCAATGACTTACATTATGAGAGTGCTACTTGAATAATTCTAAGAAAAATTGGGCTAGTGCAATTTGAAAGGATTTTTAAAACCCATTTTTTTTAAAGCCATTATTCATGATAATTTAAAAATTATCATGATTAATGTAAATCTTTTGCTCTAGCAATCATACCATTGCTCACTTATAACATGACTAATATATTTTGAATAAAAATTTTCATACAATGCATTATGTATCCCGCTCTTGAACCTCGGCTTCCTCGAATCCCGCGGGATCCCAACTGAAACTAGATCATCTCTTAGTTGATGTTGCTCGCTTATTTACTATTTGCTCAGTTATGCAGGGTTCAATTCTACATGTTATTTCTTACTTGGCGGTCTATTCCCCACCCCCAGGCACGCAGAAAGAGACAATTCCCGACCCCCGGGACTCCTCATCGACCACAAATACGTTGTTTTGTGTTCAAAATTGTTTTCCGTACAATAGCACAACCAGACGTTTTGACAAGAACTGAAAGGCTTTTCTAGAGTTTACTGAACGAAGGATATTACATAGTATTAAAAAACATGGACACTACATTGAAAAAGAAAACTGAAGAAAAAGTCTAACCGCTCTGGCATTCGGCTGGCGAGTAAAGAAATGTTCTTCACCGCGTGTTTTATTCTAAATATAGCACATGCACAAAAGAGGTCCGGTGAGCAAATTGATGGCAGCATGTTAAAGGAGTTTTTCTTAGCTTGTTTCACAAGAACACTGGACTGAGATCTCTGTTTAATATAAAGCCGTGCATTTGTTTCATACAAATACGCTGAAGAAATATTTCTATGTTTGTGATGAACGCCATCCATTCGAGTACGCATCAAACGCACCTTCCTTTAACAATTTATAATAAACGTGCCTTTGAATACAGATTGTAATTTCGAGAGATTATTCTTCTCCAACCGGTCTGCTACAAATTCTAGAGATTTTCCCTGGAAATAGGCAGTCTTCACTACGCGGTCCGGCGCCATTGTGTCAACTGAGAAGTGATAAGCTAGTGACGTGTTTCACAAGAAAAACGAGAAGTTATTTTCGATTTGCCCCGCCCCCCTACCCCCGGGACAAAACCGTTTCAGACAATTCCCCACCCCCGGGCCCGAAGGGCTGGACTTGTCCCGGGGGTTGCCCGGGGGGGGGATGGTAACACGTAAAATTGAACCATGCATTATCTCGAGCAATCTAGTTTGGTTTTCCTTGTGTGTTCCAAATAGTGGAAGTCTATTATTTATTATGACTCGGAGTTCTAGTCTTCCACTTAGTGTCAAATTTGGACAATGAATAAAACGATGTCGCCTTGTCATTGACAAATGTCAGCGGTTTACACAGACTGAGAAGAGCCACATTGACTTGCATTGAATACGTACGATTTTATATAAAGTTGTAAAACCAATTTATATTTATGTAGCGAATTTGGCACTGGAAGACCTGAAAACCGCTAAAGTTACCGCGGAAACTTTCCGCCTCTTTCTTGTTGGTCCTGGTCTTTAGTAAACAGGCTGGCGTTGGAGCTAACAATTGAACACGAAAAGGAAGAGACCTGCTGGAAAAAAAAAACTAGAACAAAAATATTGCCCACATTTCACAGGTTCGTCGTTGTTCGATTTCCTTCTTCGCAGCCGTTCAATGATTATCGGCCTCATACTGCTTTCTTGTTGCGTTAAACTGTTCAAGATTTTCGCACATCGATACTATGAGAAAACTAAATTGTAAGACCTTGTTGACATACAGCAGTTCTTGTCGAAGGGACAGGGTTGCGAGGTTGTTTGTCTAACTATTTTAGCTAACAATCATGATAACTAATCATGTTGTCTTGAATGAAGGTAAATGGGACAATATTAGAAAAGAGATCTCCAAAGAAAATAACGAAATTTCAACCAAGAAACGGTAGTCAAAAGACTTACTTGCAGCTAACCCGTGTTAAATCAAATGGCGTGTCAATAGGAAAACTGCACCTCGAAACTGAAACGAAGCCAGCAAAATTTTCTCACCAAAAACTTAGGATTACTCGCCTTTTTCGGAGAATAACCACGCCTTTTATTCCATTGCTGATTTTTCCGTTCACTTTACAACGGTCAGTGAGAAAAAAGTTTCATTTTAAGAAGAAAAATCCAACGTGTCGTTGTGCGGGAGTAAAATCATTTCACTTCAAGTTCTCCCGCGGATGTCCGAATGGGGAAATCCGGACCGCTCGAGTGCGCGTCATTAGTCAATCAGATTTAAGGATTTAGGATTCAGGTCCGCGGAGATGCTTCAGAAAAAATATCAACTGCGACAATTCTTCTCCCAATTATCAACTGAAATTTTTCTTGTTAATTGTTTATTTAAAAGTAATTCCTCAGTTCTTAAAATTATAAGAGGTTAGGTTAAAAGAAGTCACATCAAAACCAGTTTATACATTTTCTTCCTTTATTGTGCTGTCAAAAGTACAGTTTCAATAGTAGTTAGCAGGAGGGGGGGGGGCGTCTCTATTGTTTTCCAATTACTTTTGTTGACCCATTCCGCTCGCCAGTGTGACGTCCCTGGGCGTTAGAGGTTGTTTTTAGTGAACTATTAAAAAAGTCCCAGACTCAAGCTCTTGACTACAATTATAACGCCTTTTGCAAAACTAAGCTAAGCACTCAGCGGTTTACAAGGGGATGGAATAACAACTCGGGCATTCCCTTCACGGCCATGAATGAAATCAGACCACTTGTAGACGTTCCCCTCCCCTGACAGGCAAGATTTTGACATTTGCTCAATTTGTGCAATGGGAAGCACGTGATCCCAGACATTGACATTTGTCAACATCCCAATGAAGCTTTGGTTTGCATCAAAACCACCTCCCGGAGAATCTTGCTCTTGACCCAGTACAATGGATCCTCCAGACTTTATCACGTGTGCTGTCTTGTGCCCAGTTCCTTTAGCTGCCACAGCCCCATCTCTGTAGAATTTCCAGGAGCCCGCGGTGTTTTCCCAGGATGTACAGATATGGTGCCATTTGCCATCATTTGCTGATACTGAGGTTGATCTTTAAAACAAAAAAGAATTTAAGTCGGGAAAGTACGATTGTCCAGGTGAGTGTAGTCCTGAGAAGGACTGTTTGTGGTGAAACTGACTGACGTTTCGACAACCTGAGCGGAGCTCATCATCAGTGTCAAGTGAATTGTGAAGCGTCAGACGTCTCTGGTCGTTTTCCTGATTGGTCGACAAAAATAAGTAAATCAGCAACAAAAGGAAAAAATGTTGCTGTCTGGTATTATTGTATGTATTTTTTTTCTGGGGCATAAACCTTACAATTTGCGCCCTTGCTTTGACTAAATATTGGAAACTAAAACACTAAAAACACCACCATCTTGGGTTAGTACCCAAGCCACAATAGCACCACTGATCCATAAACATATCATAACTTAATTAATGGAGATTTCAAAAGGCAGTGGAACTTCTCCTTACTTCCACCTCGATAATTGTTATGGTCACTTTATTTTTGCCTGAACAAGTTTTCAGTCACTTTCTTATCTACAGACCCCTTAGGCCACATTAGTTTAGGCCTGATTATTAAATTCTCAACCTCGGATAATGCATCTCTAGCTTTCTGATTGGTTCACTAGATCTCGGTTACTAGCCATCATACCTACGTTTGACCTTATATGGAAAATGAGCTCGGCAAATGTGGCTTAGCTTCAAATTTTTCAGCAAAAGGGACGAAAAAAGCAGATTCGGTGAGCTATCTACAGAAGAAATACAGCAGATTAAGTCGTCCCAGTAACAACAATAAAGTCACAAAGTTCGGGGTGAGATTATTACTTTCAAATATTACCGCCGAGATTTAATGCATTGATTAAGATTACGTAACAACAACAACAACAACAATGTTTACCTTAACGTTTCAGAACGGCCCGCCAGTCTTGGGGGCACCAAGTTTTCAAAACCGATTGAGAAATATCAAAATAAGAACTGTATGCTTGTCTCAAGTGTTTTTTGCGTCTGCGACGAAGAAAGATGGCACTTATTATAAGAGCCGCCATGGATGATATCCTTCGCTTGTTGGCGCACAACAAACTGTTTTCCATCATCGTTTACCTCGCTTTTACTAAGGCAAATAAAGTTTTAGACGCTTTGGTGAAAAAATAAGAAAAAGGGCAAATTAGGTGGAGTCTTCCACAAGAAAGCAGTCTCAAAACAGCAGCTGAAGAAACTATTCGTCAGCGGCGAACTCGGACAGTAAATGTCCACAGTTATTTCACTTCTCAATGAGCTTGAATTTTGAATACTTGAATATTGCAGGAAGGTTTCTCCTGTACACTTGAAAAGTCCTTGAATTTTGGATTAATGTTAATTTTAGTTAAGCTGTAAGTTGCTTCGCTTTTGATTTTTCATTCACCTGTTCGCACGGCAGTGCGCGTGTCATGTGATCTGTCGCTATGGTGCCCGGAAGTTACCTCACTTCCCGATTGTTTTGGAAAATTAAATAAAAAAGGGAGAATGCAAAGGTTGAGAATTTAATAAAACAATTATTCCATTCGCCCTTGTTGGATACGAGATTGGTTATAGCCAAGTCGGTGTTTCGCGCTTCGTTGGCTATTTACCACCTCGTATTCAACGCGGGCTCATGGAATAATGGTTTAATAACCATTGGCCCCGCTACAGACGGCCACAGAGAAAAAAACAGGAAAAAGGTTAATTCCTCTCATTTAAAGAGTAAAAAGTATACAGTGAACATATTTTGTGGTTCGATCTAACGTTTCTTTTTTATTATTATTATTTTCTATTCTCCCTTGTGTCACGTTTAATTTCTTCTTCCTTATCGTTTATCAAAGCACTTAACCGACCTCATTAAAACGTCTACTACGGTTTAACAGCCCTTTGGTGGCTGGATTGACACTAGTTCAACTTCTTATGGAAATGGTTGTATGGATGATTTCTGTTTAAAGCATTCCAATAGGCGTATCTATTTATATCTGAAAACATCAAGGTTATTTCTGACCAGAAAATGTCAATAAAATGTGTGACCTACTTTGGTGACCCCTTGATCCAGATGTGAAAGCTCTTGTAATTGTAAATGAGAAGTTCATTGTCTGAACCTGGAACAGCATAACTGAACGGAGTGCCAAGTTTGATAGTGTCACTTGACTTCATCCACAGACACACGGTGAACTGCGTCAAACTTGGCATGCCCCAGATGTTAACGAAGTTACCAGTAACGCCAGTGGACGGAAAATTGATAGCGTAGTCTGTAACAAAAAATAAATATTAACATTTACCCACAATAAATCACGTTTTGTGATCAAAACTTTTTAAATATAGATTCAATTACTTTGATGATAAAATAAATTTATTCGCTTGTTGTTTCAATTGTTTTTGTTTTTACTTAAGCTAGCTGTAAGAAATCAAGTAGTGACTCGCCTTGTTTTAAAAGAAATAAAATTTAATAAATTTGATTTCACGTTCAGTTCAACTCATTAATATCAGTAAAGAGGTTCATTGTTGGAGATCAAAGTTGTTAGGTTAGGGTACGATTAGCTGCAATGGGCGAATGACAAAGCAAAGAATTCTAATCACGTCTTCGGTATTAAACAGTAATTTTAGATATAACAAATGGAACACATCCATGGTTATGTACTACTTGTAAATCGTTGGTTTTCCGTGTTTCACATGGATAACATTTTATTTTCAAATTACTAACTTACCTGATAGAGAGGAGACAGTGACACAACCAAAGATGAGACCAAAGACAACGCAACGATATACTGCATACATAATGTCTTCAATTTTACTGCCGAGAGCTAAACAAAACAACAAAGTCAGTGCTCGATTTGGAGGAATATTAATTGAATTCATTGCCGGGCTCAAAACTGTCAATTGAAATTTTGTTGGTGAAGGAAACGGGAAATTTCTTCCATCTAGAGTAACTATAGCTGGGAGTTTGCCATTAAAGTGTTGTATTGGAAGATCTGAGGCAGTTGGTTGTATTGGGACAGGAAAATTGTGTTGTGCATCGAACAATTAGTGAAATTGAATGAAAGGTGTTGTGCAACGAATTTACGAATTTTGGCAAGAAGAGCTCGCACAACGGGCAGAATTAAACTGAACTAACACGTGAAAGACCAGCCTCAATAAACTTTGTTTTTCATTAGTAAAGAAAGCACAGGCTGAATCCTAATCATGCAGATAAAGAAACGTCTAGGAGTTCGGGTCTCCTTCATAAAATGAACTACTATACCTTAAAGGGCTTTTGAGTTTTTCAGCAGCTGCTTCTCGGAGAGAAATACTACAAACTGCGCACTGAGTCCGTTATCTAAACTCTGTTATGTACAAGGAGGCGCTGTTTGGGTTGACAGAGACGATTTGAACACGCCACGTAGCACGTTTTATTTATCAGAAACAAATATTATAGACCAATATTTCCCCTTCTTTTTGCACATCGCACAGACGAGACAACATCTCACGCAAAGTTTCATTAGCTTTTAAAACTGTTCTCTTACCAATTTTGAAGTACAGATGAAATAAAAATCAACACCAATACCCCAAATTAATGAACTAATCTCAAACAAACAAATTGAGTAGGAGGCGCGAAAAACACCGAGGGGACCCTAAAAAAAGGGACGAGGGTGCTCTTCGTAGCTCTTCGTAGGGGGTTAAAAATCATTTGGTTTTATTTAATGTGCCAAAATTTATAATGATCACAGCTAGGATTATTCTGTTACCTTTTTATGTGAAAGGAGAAAATAGGATGGGAAAGAAACTACATAGTTGTTAGAATTGGAGGTGAAAGTGAATTGGATCATCGCACACAAAACGTCATTCTGGTTGGTTCAAGGGAATCTGTTCAACAATCCCCTCCATTTCACCCCCCCCCCCCCCCTCTCCTGAGGTGATTGAAGTCTCGATTGGAATTCAACTTAAATGGGATGTTTGCCTTGATTTACTGGAACACGTTTCCGTATTTTTTCACTTGTGTTCAGCTTTCAGTCTAACGAGTAATCGTACGTGATGAACAATCACGCGGCGTTTACATGACTATATGGCGACATGACAACTAGATTTGAGACGGTAAATATTTCAGCCGGGTATTGCACTTAAAGCAATATTACACTGGCCAATTTTCAGAAAGGAAGTGGCCACTTTACGATGAATTAACGCGTGCTACTTTCGGATGTACAGGTAGGTTTAGGTAATTTTATATGAAACCGTTTACTGTATATGAAGAAATTATATGTGCTATTGAAAGAACAAAATGCCGTTGTCATATACCTTTTAATGCGCTATCTCTGAAAGTACAAATTCCCACAAAGTTCATGTATACAATTTTGCTTCCTAATATACGCATTGTCGTGTAGAGTATAACGTGAACTCGATTGAGCCCAGCTTGTGGAGTTCTAACTTCAATATAGCCCGAAGGACGGCATGAGTTCGAGTATTAGTAGATCTTTTTGTTTGCTTAAACGGAAAACTTCCAAGCTCGATAGGTCCGTATTTGTACTTAAAATATTGCTTGTAAAACAGACAAAAAGCAAGCAAATGACAAGCAACATTGGTCTTGAGATTATACACTGTCTTGTGTCTGTGCGCCCAAGTTTTCAATTCCCAATTCCAACGTTCAAAAACTCACAAGATGTAAACTTTACTAATGATACTGATCAGATGTAAGGAATATAGATTGATAGTGACAAGCGTGAAGGCCGGATTTTTCCCATCCATTTGTCTGCAGCTTTGATACGTTGCGAGCCCTGAAGTTTATAAGATCATATCGGAAAATACTTTAAACGGTAATTTAGACTGTGGTTACTTGGTAACTAACGGGAAGTTATAATAATGTGTCTTTAATAACGGCGGGAACCAAATGCCGTCCAACGAAACAACAGTACAAACAAAACAAAAAACTCACACGGGAATAAACGTGGAGGAAAATACAGTGTCTTTTTCATGAAAATTGATTTTAACAGCTAGACACTACCTACTGATTAACCAATTTAAGGTTTATGGTAATACCTATACAATGGTATACACTTTCGGCTTTTTAAAGTGGTAAGAAAAAAGGTCTGGCAAATTTGTGCAGACCGAATAGTCTGTAAATATTTCGGAGAGGCCGAATTTAAAGGTAATGTTTTGCCAGTTTCTTTAAACTCATTAACAATATTACCGAATTCAAGAGGGTTTCGTTCTTAGGAAAATAATGCTTTCAAAATGTCTATTAATGCTTCGAAAACATTTGATAATTTCATGCAATGAATTCTCCTCGATGTAGATTTATACACTGGTAACAGTTTATATGTAAAGAGTATCAATTAAAAATGTATCCTTGTCATTAAGAGATACAAAAAATGCTAACAACTAGAAGGATTGCTTTTAGGGCCATATTGACGTCTTTTCTTTTGCCAAGTTTCCATGCCTTATATTAGCTCTACCAGCAGAACATGTAAATGGCCGCTTACAATTTTCGCGAAGCAACATAACAACGACTTTAGATGGTGGCTTGTTTGCTTCCGAATTGAAGTTGAAGCAGTCTCCATTGCTCTGACGCAACTGAGACCGTTCGTGTTTTTCCCGCCGCTCGAGAAAAGATGCAGACATGACCAGAACTGTTGGGAAGTGTTTGTGATGAGAAAGCAGTATATCAAAGTCATGCCTTGAAATTTGATTTCTGAAAAACTGACGTGTAAGTAAACGTAACTGATACCTTGCAAAGCATTTATTGATTTTAAAATCTGATGAGTGCAATTTGTTGCCAAGCGTGCTGTTTTATTTTTGTAGCCAAACATTCACCTTTATGCCTAAGTGAACTGGCCTATAACAACCATAACAACCAACAAACCTCTGCTGCAGGTCCCTTTAATTTCAAACACTCGTACAACATTTCGGGAAAACCCAAAATGATAAACATATACTTTCAGTGTATCGCTATAATAATATTTGGTTTGCCTTAAGTAACACTGTGCTTTAAATTTCACAAGGCTCAGTGAAATCACAATTTCATGGAGCCCGAGTTTACTCCCAAATTAAAACAGATAATTTTTTTTCATTGTCTAATAGTGTGGTAACTAAGAACGAATACTACTGAAGACCATAGATGACAGCCTACTTTAGGTTTTTTTTTCCCAGCAACTATATTTAAAAAAACTGAAGTCACTAAATGCAGTGGTTGTTAAAGTAGTTTGCAAAGCATGCACAAGATGTAAACGTTCCTGATAGTACTGATGAAATCAGTAAGGAATGGTACAGATTTTAGTGAGAATCGTGAAGAGTTGCTTTTTTGCATAGATTTGCCTATGGCTTTGACTGTTTATAATAGACAGTTACACCATATTGGCACTAAACGGGAACATGACTGAATTCACGCTTTCTAGACCGAAAGAAGTTTTCTAGACAGCGGCTTATTTGCAAACACTTGTCTAGTATTTCCAGAAATGTTAGGAACCCTTGAGTTATCATGCGGTATATTTAGACTGTGTTTTAATTAGTAATCCAAAAACGAAACGTTTTTTAAAAATAGTTCCTTGTTAAAGGTGAGAAAAAATGCGTGCCTACGAAACGAACGTAGGGCGAAATACAAAGTTCTTAGGAGAATGTGATCTAAAAAGAAGCTTAACTGTAAATATTCTCCAACTTGAGGACTATGGTCGTACACTTTCGGGTTTTTTACCATGGTGCGAAAGACCCAGCAAATCCAGTTGTGCACCAACTATAGGCAAATTTACTTAAATTTTAAGATAACTTTTTGACGATTTATAAACCCATCAATAAAATCGCCGCATTCTGAATAGATGTCTCTAAATCAGATAGGGGGCATTAAAAGGGCTCTATTTTGGGAGGATAAGGCTGTTAATAGGTGTCCACTACTGCTTCGGAAAACTTTGACGATGGGGTGCGTTCTGGGCTACACATGTGTCTAAACTGAAATTGAACTAGAGAAGAGACTGTCTTTTCGTTTGTTAAGTTTCAATGACAGATATTAGCTGTAACAACTGCATGCTACTTTTGCAAGGTAAGTGAAGAATGTTTTAGATTGTGGTTCGTCGGTTTACTCAGTGCAAAACAGTACAATACAATACAATACAATACAATGCAATAGAATACAATGCAGAGTTCTTATGAGAATGGGATTTTAAAAAAAGATAAATAAAGCTAACTATTCTCCAATTTGAGGACTATGGTCGTAACTTTCGGGTTTCTTAATTCTTTCGGGCGCGAAAGAGAAGGCCCAGCCAACTCAGTTGTGCACCAATTTCTTTCCCAGTTTTCATTGGTCTAAAGGCAGCTACGACCATAATTTATTGATCTTGCAAACTGGTCACTGATGAAATTGGATGAGCGTAGTTTGTTGGTACACGTTCCAGAGTATTCTTGCATGTATACCCCATTACATTTGTCTCCATACATCTTTCACAGACGGTTGTATAGAACAACAACAACAACATTAATTTTCAAAAGTAAAGTACATGTTATATTGACCCGCAAATAGCAGCGCTAATCGAGGCGGGCCAACCTCGACAATGTGACTGAATTGCACATATAAAAACGTAAACACTTTAAAAACAATTGACCACTTCAGTTTCTTTTCAAACACTTGTACAGTATTTCCGGAAATATTGGAAACCTAACACTCATACACCTAAACCCGTACACTCATACAGTATTTCCGGAAATATTGAAAACTTAAAGCAAGCGGAATCACGTTAAAGCTAAAGGTATGCGGTGTCATTATTTCTAGTTAGCTGTAAGTGATGTTGCGATTTGAAATAAATTCTCCAATCTTTATCGTGCTGAAAACTGAATGGGGCAAATGTAAGGTGATAAACACTCTTTCTACGAAATTTGAGCTTTCGAATTTGTTTCTGAAAGTCTTTCACACAAGAAAAGTATGTTAATGTGATTACATTTGAGCTTGAGGATGAAAAGGGACATACCAACCTTTAAAAGACACTAATTACTACGGCCTTAGCAGTTGGTCTGTATAGCTTTTACTTTTTATGTAAATGACATTTCAGAAAGCTCAAAACGTTTACCATTTCCGTTGTTTGCAGATGACACAAATCTACTTTTATAGTAACAGAAATCTTGAAGCATTAAATCAGACTGCAACTGGCAGGAGCTGTGTGAAGCTTCTGATTGGCTTGCAGCTAACAAACTTTAGAAACAACATATTAAACAAGGTAGTCGAACCAAACGGTGAAAGATGGCTGTATAAAGGTCAGAGTAAGGCATTTTATATCTTTAAGGACAATTTATACCATTTGCAATGCTTTGATCTATCCATACCTGATATACTGTAGCATTCTTTGGGCAATTACTTATTCAATAAGTCTTCAAGGTATTTACAGAATTCAGAAGATTGAGGGTCCACAATAGGTTTGGCGGGATGCGGGATTTGGCTAATTTTTGTGGCGATATTCGGGATAAGAGCTGAAAAAAGGAGCGGGAAGCGGGAATTTTAGCTACGAGCGGGAACGCATGATTTTACCAGTGCAGGCTGATACAAATGGATCCTTTGTGTATGAAGTGTGTCGGCCTTCAAGTAAAGAATCGGCCAGGCAGAGTGGCCTGAATGTCACTGCACACTATTATGAATTCTTTTGTGATGTTCTGTGTGTTGATTTCGGACATTCCTATTCTCGTCACTTTCATCACAAGAAAGAGGTATCAAGTCTCATATCTTGTTGTATTTCTTGGCCTTGTCTGGCGTTCTTGACTTTTCCTACCCTTTCCATTGAGCGTTGGTTGGAACAGCTATAGTTAGTCTAACCGGTATGGCAACAATGGCGGACGGTAATGTAACAATGGTCGCCGAAAACGATCATAAAATTTGTCGCTATATATTACGAAAGGAGTGCGAGCAGGAATGCCTTTCTTCGAAAAGAACACTTCCCAGCAGAGATTTTCTGAAGGGAAGTAAACACACTGAAAGCTCTGAAATAAACTGTTAGATGAGTCGACTTGTATAAATCTTTTCTACAATTCATTTTTGCAGACCTCGTAACTGGACCGATCTTGCATGACCTTTGTGCCCCTAGCCTTGCCTAAGGATACAATCCATTTATATACAGCTGAGTGTAGAGAAACAATGTGGAGAAAACTTCTGCGTCTGAGGAACCCACCGACCTTCAGATCAAAAGCCCGACGCACTAACGGCTGGACAACCATCCCTTCCTTTAATCCACCCCATCTTTTTCAGTTGGTTGTCTTCCAAAAAAAGCAGGACCGAGAATATTGCAACAAACAATCTTTGAAATCTTTACTTTTCACTGATGCCTGGACAAGATAAGGTAAAACAGAATAACAGAAACAAAACACACGTTACGGTCATTAGCGGCGATATCGAGGCCACAAAAACGTCGACCATAAAAACGTGTTTGTCTGTTATCCGTTGTATAAAAACTTGTCTGCTATCCATAAAAACTTGCCTGCCATCCGCGGTAAAAAATGGGGCGGGAGCGCGATTTCAATGTAAAGAAAGGCGGGACGGCGGGGTTAACAGGAAAAAATAGGCGAGATGGCGGGATCTGAGAACCATTTAGCTTTTGCAAACTACTTCTCAGTGAATGACACTATTCACAAGTATAATACCAAATCTTCAACAAACTTACACATAACATACAAAGAACAAATTTTTGTAAATTAGAGGAGCAAAAATATGGAATAGCTTGCCAACCAAATAAAAGTCGTTAAGTCAAGGTATACTTTTAAAAAAGGAGACGTAAGGTTATGACAATTGGGAAAAAGTAGATCTTAACAAGGAGTTTTGGAATCCAAAAAGAAATTTGGGGGTAACCATCCATTTTTCAGAGATAATTAATCAACCATAATTGATCAAACCATAATTAATCAAACCATAAAGAATGTATGGCGATTTCTTTCGAAATTTAAGCTCAATTATCTCTGAAAAATGCGTGGTTACCCCCAATTCTTTTTGGATTCTGATAGCAACAGCTAAGATCTGCTTTTTCTACATAGTCCTAAACCGCACAAAGATATTGTTGTATTTAAGGGGGCAAATTCCTTAAGAAACCCGAATATCCCGGGATGTGCAGAACGTATGCGCAGTAACAAAAGGAGGCACCGTCCTTAAGGCCACCATGATTAACCCAATTATCATAAAATTTGTATATGTATTCGCATGAGGCCGAGTAGAATTAAGGATGAATTTTCATGCGTATTTTCAAAGTTTTCACAAAATTGCCCGAGTCGCGCAGCGACGAGGGCAATTTGTGAAAACTTTGAAAATACAAGTGAGATTTATCCTTAATTCTACGAGGACTCAGTGCGATTACTTGTTTATAACACAGAGGGCAAAATTTTCGGTAAACTTTCCACACACGTTGAAACACAATCAGCCGGCCCTCAGAATAAAAGAACCCGCTCATAAACAATTCACCACTCAAGCAGTTTAACTGTTGCTCAGCGCACAGAACAGGAAAGACTGACAATTATGTACATCTTAAGAGATAAATACAATTCTAGTTCATTGAAAAACACACTTAAAAACACTTAAAACACTTAAAGCTCACACTAAGTTAATTCTATTCACCTGAGTTGCGAAGCTTCCTCTCGGCGGAAAAATTATCGACCACATCGCTCCAAAGTTTTCAGTAGCTTTAAAACAAATAACAATTTGCTGTTTCCTGTAACACATATAGATTCACCTTTTGGAATTTCTCTTCCAGCTTACACCTGATTATTTCCATACCATGTTTACCAACTAACCCGGTTAAAAGCGTTCCTTTTGTTGAACAACTCAAAATCTGTTTTTCGTTTCAAGACGTCTACAAAATGCAAATGGCGCGCTCTCGCGCTCAGCCAATCAAATGCGAGTAATTTCAGCGCTTGGCCAATCAGGAGTCAGTAATTTTGTCCTCGTCCGAAAGAAAATTAAGAAAAAATGCCCTCTGTCTCAACCAATCAGCAATCAGTAATTTTGCCCTCTATGTTATAAATGGTAATAAAAGGGAGATCACCTTAGAAAAGCTTTAACAAACTTGCAGAGGTCTTCTTGCTACTAGATAACTTTTGTCTTTAATTGATGTAAAAGAGATTTGAGTGGCAAATAAAATAATCTTGAATCTTGAAAAAATTCTTGAAACTTTTTCTTCGATTCCCTTTAAAATTTTGAATTTTACTAAGAAAATATGATTAAAATCGTTTTACGTAAGCTTAGCTCATGACCAAATTTACTTAAAATTCAATTTAGATACCTCCTTTCTAAGTCGCTGTTAATCTCCCTTCCAGGAAAATATTAACGCTGAAAATGTCCGGCCTGCAATCCTTGCTCAAAACGCTCTTGAATGAAGTTGTCAACAGTGTCATTATTTAAAGGAAAGCTACTGACCAATATGTTCCTGTGGTCTGTTAATCTAATGCTGTACAAGGTGGTTCTAACTTACAAATCTGTGGATAAAACTCTCAAATGTGACCATTCAAATAGAAGCTACTGAGCAATACTTTCCTGTGGTGCTGTTTATAGTACTGTACAAGGTGGTTCTAACTTATAAATCTGTAGATAAAATCCTCAAGTGTGACCATTCAAGTGAGCTCTACCTAGCTGCAGCATTTTCCTCTGGAAGTGATCATTTTCTGTTGTTTAAGAATGCGTTTTGAAGCTGCAGGGCACTCTTGGGATCGAGTATTTATTAAACATTTTAACAGCGGTTAGTCCTTTTAAAAAAGACCAAACAAGGAACGGAAAACAATGATCAGCAAAATGTGACCTGATATCGAACAAACAATATCGCTGATCTAGTTTGAAGACTCTACTGATACGTTCGTGTCGTGTACTTAGCTTTTGACTTTAAGCGCTTATAAATTCTATCCGAAAAACTGGTAACAAAATCATATTTACGTTTTATAAATTTATTACATACTGCTTTAAGGTTTCAGCCTTATTGACCTCCAAATTTAGGGATTTAAAAGTTTCACACACCCTCACATTTTGCTCTTTAGTACTTCACATGACTCATGTGGCTTCTAAAGAATTTCCAGCTAGATCTTGTCGAAAATGACGTGATAATTACCTTAAAGATACAAATTCTGGCAACAACAAAGGCACTAAGCTCAATAGAAGACGGTTTGTAGTATGCAAGAGAGTTCTCTTGAGTATATCGAGTTCATTAAATGAACTTTCATAGCCCCTTCGCCGAGCACGCTACTACAAACTTTTGGGCGCGTTTTGAGTGCAAGAGAAACCAGAGAGGAAGCAAATTGTTTTTAACCCAATCCGTAAAATCTCGACTTGAAGTAGAAGTTGAGAACACCATTAGCTTAGTCGTGGGGTGTGGCGAAGCAAGTGAACAAATTGCGGCACGATACGAATGGGTTAAATAAAGCCTCATGCACACGAGCAATTTTTCTTTGACACATTTGCTATGACAAGTATTAGTCTATTTGTTAGTGTAGATGAGAAAATTTGTCATTTTTTATATGTCAAATATTAATGAAGTCAAAGAAAATGTGTCCAATCTGAAAGTTGCTTGTGTATATGGATCGTCAAAGAAGATTTGTGGAGGATTTGTGTAAATTTTGTTCCCAGATCCTTGGCGATATGCGTCAAAACAAGTCGAAACAAGTCGAAATTCATCTATCGGTTTATCTATCTAAAATTATTCATCTATCGGTTTATCTTGGTAAAATTAATTAGGATTTAACAAGCGGCATTCGTTGACCTGTCCTTGAACATTGTAGCAGTTCAATGAGAAGAATCTCGTTTTGTTCTCGTAAATTGGCAGAATTTTCTGGGAAATAGCCAGATTTGTCATACTTCTGGTCTGATAACTTTTTTTGTCTTATCCCTCGTAAAACTTTGTGCCTATGGAAGGAAGGGGGTCATAAAATTACCGCTCGATGGCGCTAATGTATCATTTTTGCCACGGAAACATTAACAGCGACTTTCCACAAATATCGACCTAGCAGTGGCACAAGTGGAAAGATCGATTTCGCTCATATTTTGCTCATAGATAGGCCCTGGTGAGAAACTAAACGGGCTGTAGTTAGATTTCCAAATACGGCTTCCTTTCGTGAAAATACGAGAAAAGCCATTTTACCCCAGCTGAGCTCAAAATCCACGTTCGGTGAGACGCAAGTTTCCCAAAGTTTGATCGGCTCGCATATCAATCCAGAATAAGAAACGAAACTTCGAATAACATAAGTAGTAAGTAAGTAATAACATAAGTAAGTCTTCTTGTACAAATTAACAAAGAAATTTGTAAAATCTAAGTTATTTTTACACCCGTAACAGATCTAGAACAACACGCTCTAATTAAGAGTTTTTTTGCAACCAAATTTTACCTCTAAAATAGAGCAAATTCTGACTATGGGCGATAACTTTAAAATGACTGTTTGTGGCTAATTGATATACTGCTTTATGTCGTTTATCAGAATATCAAAACAACGTGACACCGCTAGTCACCGAGACTTCAAGAGCCAAAAGGAACAGGAGGGCCTATCTATGAGCAAAATATGAGCGAAATCGATTTTTCCACTTGTGTCATCAAAAGTCGATTTTGGTCGATATTTGTAGAAAGTCGCTCTTAATTTCCATTGCAATGCAAAAAGTCATTAATTTGCCTGCTTTCAGCCAATTAGAATGATGTAAAGTAAAGTAAGGTTCAAAGAAGTCACACCAAGACCGTTTTGTACATTTTCTTTCTTTATTGTGCTTTCAAACGTAGTCTCAATAGGCGTTAGAGGTTTTTTCGGTGAACTATTAAAAAAAGTCCAAAACTTATTATAAGCTCTTGACTACAATTATAACGCCTTTTGCAAAACTAAGCTAAGCACTCAGCGGTTTACAAGGAGATGGTTTAATAACTTGAGCGTTCCCTTCACGGCCATGAATGAAATCAGACCACTTGTAGATGTTCCCCTCCCCTGACAGGCAAGACTTTGACATTTGCTCAATTTGTGCAATGGAAAGCGCGTGATCCCAGACATTGACATTTGTCAACATCCCAATGAAGCTTTGGTTGGGATTAAAGCCACCTCCAGGAGAATCTTGCTCTTGAGCCAGTACAATGGATCCCCCAGATTTTATCACGTGGCCTGTCTTGTGCCCAATCCCTTGCGCTGCCACAGCTCCATCTTTGTAAAATTTCCACGAGCCCACGGTGTTTGCCCAGGATGCACAGATGTGGTGCCATTTGCCATCATTTGCCGCTACTGAGGTTGGTCTGTAAGCAAAATAAATGGGATTATTTTTAGTGAAGGATGGAGATAACCGCTCTTGATCCGGTTCATATATTATGCGTACAAGAATGGACAAGTGGGCACGAACTCCATCAACGGTTTTTGTCCGATTTTGGTCAGCAGCTGTTGTTCACAGTTTGTCTATCCCTTTCGCGCATTTTCTGAACGCCAAATGTTACGACTGGTGTAGAAAAGATATAAAAAAGTTTAAAAAGCGTGTCTTACAACCTAATGAAAACTCTTGCAGTGAAACATTGAAAAGGACTGTTGAATTCAATCATTTTCCATTGTCTTGTGCACGTAACTTACAATTCTGCGTCCTTTTTTGCGAAGATTAAAAAAAAGTAATCAAAAAATCTCCGCCATCTCGTGTGCCAGCGCAAGCCCGAGCGAAAATGCTCATCTCATAAAACAAATCTCATCTCATACTGACACTCAGGGCAAACAGTTTAAAAATATTAAAGCGCAGCAAAAACTTAAGCAAGTGGGGTAGAATTTCCAACTTTTCCTCCTCTTGTACCAGCGTGGGAGCATAACTGGAGTATAACGGCCATATTTTTGCGGTCTGTTGATTGCCCGATAATGGGAGGATTCCACTGTAGATGGAAAGTTCGCTATTGATTTGACACTTGCGATACAAAATGTTTTACTCACTTTGACGCCCCATTGATGAGGAAGTAAAAACTTTTGTAGTTGTCAATGAGCAGCTCATTGTCTGAACCAGGGACGGCATAACTGAACGGAGCGCCATTCTTAGTTGTGTCACTTGACTTCATCCACAGACACACGGTGAACTGTGTCAAACTAGGCATGCCCCAGATGTTAACGAAGTTAGCAGTGACGTCAGTGGATGGAAAATTGAGAGCATAGTCTGTAACAAAAGAAATACAAATTTAACCACAATAATTCACGTTTTGTGTAGACGTTCTGGCATTAGATTTAATTATTTTCATGTTAAAAGAAATTTTTCGTTTGTTGTTTGTTTGTTGTTTGTTTGTTGATGTTGTTGTTGTTTTTACTTAAACTTAACTGTAAGAAATCACAATAACTCGCCCTGGTTTTAAAAATTTAAAAGTTGGTAAAATTTGATTTCACGTTCAGTTCAACTCAGTAATATCAGAAAAGAGGTCCTTTGTGAGAGATCAAAGTTGTAAGGTTTGGGTTCGGTTGGCTGTAATGGGAGTATGACAGAACAAAGCATTCTTATAATCAAGTCTTCGTTATCATTAACCAATTTTAAAAAATTAATTGGATATATCATTCTTTAATCCATCTATGCTTACGTAATATGTGAAAATCATGGGTTTTTCTGCATGACCTTTCTTATGTTTCACTTCGATAACATTTTACGTTTAAGTTATTGACCCACCTGATAACGAGGAGACAGTGACACAACCAAAGATGAGACCAACGACAACGCAACGACATACTGCATGCATGATGCCTTCAATCCTACAGCCGAGACAGGAAAAGAAAACAACGAAGTCAATGCTCGATTTGGAGGAATACTGATTGGATTCATTGCCAAGCTCCAAACTGTCAAACGTTTTTGGTGAAGGAAATGAAAATTTCTTCCATCTTTAGTATCTATACCTGGGAGGGTTCCATTATAGTGATGCCTGTATTGAAACAGCCAAGCACTTGGGTTGGAACAGGAAACTTGTATTCTGCATCGAACAGCTAGTCAAAGTGAATGAAATTTTAGTATGCCACGTATCTACGAATTTCAGCTACGACTGGTATGAAGAGATCGTAGTAGAACGGGCAGAATTAAAATAAATGGGAAACAGACCTATAAGACCTATGAACCATAAACCCACAGAGCTATAAACTTTGTTTTTCATGAGTAATGAATGTACATACTGAATCTTAATCAGCTAAAGAAATGTTTAGGAGTTCGGGTGTTTCTTTTGGCTACGCTTTAAAAATGAACTACCTTACCTTTTGAGTTTTCAGTAGCTACTTCTGAGAGGGGTATACGACTAAGTGCGCACAGTCCGTTATCTAAACTCCTTTATGTACAAGGAGGCGTGGTTTGGGTTGACAGAGACGATTTGAACACACCATGTAGCACGTTTTATTTATCAGGATCAAATGTTACAGACCAATATTTCACCACCTTTTTCACATCGCACAGACGAGACAACATCGCACGCAAAGTTTCATGAGTTTTTAAAACTGTTCCGCTAAATCATCATTTGGTTTCATTTAGGGTGTCAAAATCTACAATGATCTACGCTAGAATTATTCTGTTACCTTTTAGTGTCGAGGCCGGAAAATAGGATGGGAAAAGTAACTACATAGTTATTAGAATTGGAGGTGAAAGTGAATTTGATCAACACACACAAAACGGCATTCTGGTTGGTCTTAGAGAATCTTTTTAACCTCTCTCTCCCCCCCCCCCCCCATCCCATCCCCAACTTCCCTCCTCGAGGTGGTTGAAGTCCCGATTGGGTTTCAACTTGCCCCTGGTAATTTGAATGGGATGCTTGCCTTGATTCACTGGAACACGTTTCAATAGTTTTTTCATTTATGTTCAGTTGTTATTTTAACGAATAGTCGTACGTGATGAACAATCACGTTGCTTTTACATGACTGTATGGTGACATGATAATTAGTTTTGCGACGGTAAATATTGCAGCCAGGTATTACACTCGTAGTGCACTATTACGCTGGACTATTGTCAGAAAAGAAGTGGTCACTTAAAGACGGAATGATGTATACTGCTTTCGGCAGTGTATGCTTAAGTAATTTTTTAACTCATATGAACTAATCATATGTGCGATTGAAACAACAAAATGCCCTATCTTCAAGCGCGCTTCCTCTAAAAGCAGAAACTCCCAGAGAGTTCGGATATACAATTTGATTAATATATAGAGTTTTTTATTTGCTTTAACTGCAAATCCTTTGTACCGCGAAACTTTAGTTTTGACTTGATTCCAATAGCTTTAGGTTTCCAATATTTCAGGAAATACTGTACAAGTGTTTGGAAAGAAACTGCAGAAGTGTTTAATTGCTTTTGAAGTATTTTACCTTTTTATATATGCTATTCAGTCATTTTTCAGTTATCCACTTCACTGTCTGTAAAGTCATGTACGAAGACAAAAGTAGTGGGGTTCAATACAACTGACTGTAAAGGATGTATAAACATGAATGTTTGGCTACCGGAATAATACAGCACGCTTGCCAAAAAATTACACCCACCAGATTTATTCAATAAATGCTTTGCCAGGTATCGGTTAAGTTGACTTCCATGTTAGTTTTTCAGAAAAAAAATTTCAAAGGCATAACTCTGATGTAATTTTTCTTTAAGAGCACTTCCCAATGTTCCTGATCATATCTGCATCTTTTCTCGAGCGGCGGGAAATACACAAACGGTCTCAGTTGCCGTCAGAGCAATGGAAACTGCTTCAGCTTCAACTCGGAAGCAAATACGAGCCACCATCTAAAATCATTGTTTTATTTGCCTTGAAAAACATTGTAAGAGCTAATATACCCATGGAAACATGGCAAAAGAGAACACTTCAATATAACCCTAGATTAGCAATCCCTCTTGTCGTTAACATTTTTTGTATCTCTTGAAGGCAAGGATACATTTTTAATTTATACTCTTTACCTGTAAACTGGTACCGATGCATACATCTTCGTTGCGGAGAACTTATTGCATCAAAACTTTTCGAAGCATTAATAAACATAATGATAGCATTATTTTCCTTAAAAGAGGAACCCTTTTAAGGCCCCATAGCTGACTTATAGACATTCATTCAGAATTCTGGAATATTTTAATGAGTTTAAGAAACTGGCAAAAAATTACCTTCAAATTCGACCTCACTGAAATATAAACAGACTTTCCGGTCTATATCCTCATGGCGAAAGTTATTTCTGTACAAATTTGCCGCCCCTTTTTTCCTACCTTTTAACCCGGAAATGGATACATCAATATGTAGTTTATAGTAGTTTATAAATCAAATTCCCATGAAAACGACACTGTGATTTTTCTCCACGTATATTTCCGTGAGTGTTTTGGTTTTGTTTGTACTATTTTTATCTTTTTTCGTGGGACGGCATTTTCTTTCCACTGTTATTAAATAAACATTAACTTTCCGTTTCTGCTTTACTAACCAACCGAAATCAAAAGTACCGAAAGTATTTTCCGAGACTATAAACTTCAGGTCTCGCAACATTTCCGGGAATATTAAAGTAGCGTTTACAAAGAGGCTCGCTATTATCGAGATAATTGCCTCTTAAGTTGATGTTGGGCCGGTTGGTTTTTTTAAGCTGTGCTAGAAAGCGTGCATTCACTCGTGTTCTCGTTAACATTCATGGACGTGTCAAGAAATAATTGTATATTAGATGAAATCAAAGCTAAGGCAAATAGATGGAGAAAAGACGACCCTCACGCTTGTCGCTATAAATCTACATCCTTATACATGTGAGTTTTTCAACGTTCGAGTTGAGAACGTATATATTTGACAAACACCAACCTCGTTCCCAGGACTTTTTCCCTTAAAAAAGGGAAAAAGTCCTGGGAACGAGCTTGGACAAACACGGTATTTCGTCCCATGCTTCCATCTCCATTAAGGGCCCCTTTTCATGGAAAGAGGGTGCCCCTAGGGGATAGGGGCACCCTACCTACTAGAGTTGAAGATACCGTCGTTCTACCTGCAAAGGTCGAACATGGTAGGGGCACCCTCCCTAGCAGGGTCAAGAGATAGCGCCATTTTACATGAGCTGAAATGTCCCTACTTTGGGGGGTTAAACTAAAGGACAATTAAAAAAATTTTTCTTTTTAATTTTTAGAATTTTTAAAGAGCTTAACTTGAGAGCAGCACTGTGTTAGTTTAAGTTGTAAAACTTGTTTATTTAAAAAGAGTTGTTGTAAGAACTTAACAAAACTTCCACTTTCTCCGTTGACCATGAAAAGTTCGTCGCCTTCTTGTTGCTTTTACTCCTGACGTTTGTAAATGATTTCGCGCTCGCTCTCTGGGTGTATTGCGCTTTCCTCGATCAAATCTTCCTCCATTGCATCCCCCGTCGTTTCTGAACCTTCAGGTTGACTTTTAGTCATTATTTGGAGTTGAAATCTCCGAAAATATTCTCCTGGTTTGTAGCCATCCTCGAATTAAATTGGCGCCTTTTACGCGTGACCAGCGGTAATCTGAGAACAACGAAACTTAGCCGCTAGGGCTAGCCCTACTTTTTTGTTTTACATGGGCTTATGTAAACAGAACTTGTACCTACCATGTAGGGTTTTCCTACCGTCAAGGTAGGGAAACCCTACCCCTAGGGGCTCCCTGCCGCGCATGTTAGAACGAACTGCGTAACAAGGCATAACAAGGCATCCAATATTGCATGTAGAGCTGAACTAGGTAAATTCCCCTTTGAACATTGATATAAATAAAAAGATACTTAATTACTTAAACTACCTCCGAGAAAAGGAAGAAAGCTCTATAGTCAAACAATCTTTAAAAATATATATTGACCTTCATTATAACGGTCATACTAGTTTTTACTCTAGTCTCATGAAAATGACTGACTATTATAATTTCTGTGACTTTAATTGTAATTCATTTAATGAAGGTAAAATCAAACAATATGTAGATCTCATGAAAAAGAAATATATCTCTTATTGGAACCAAACTCTTCAACATTCGCAAAAACTTAGTTTTTATTACACATTCAAAAAGAATTATAGCCTTTCTGCCTACCTCGATCTAACAAAAAAGAGCCCATCTAGAAAATCACTAGTAAACTGAGAATAAGCAGTCATAAACTTCGGATTGAAACAGGTAGATACGACAAAATACCTCGTAATGAGAGGTTATGTAGTCTCTGCAATTGTAACAAAATTGAAAATGAAACTCATTTTTTACTAGATTGCCCGAGCTATTCTTCGATAAGAGACAGGTTCTTTTCTAAAATAGAACCTAAAATCCCATTTCTACGACTATTATCGCATGAGACCTTATTGTCACATCTTATGAATTGTACTGATTATTTTATAAATACTCAATTAATTTCATTCATCTCGTCATGCTTTGAACAGAGAGACAAACTAGTTACAATGGCTACCTCTCTGAATGGTTAAAAATAAGAAATGGTTGTAATCTCTTTAGTTATTTTAATTAAGTAAGTAATTAATAATTAAATTTTAAGTGGCTTTTGCAATACTGTAATACTTTGTTATAGTCATGCAAATAAAGCTTGTTGTTGTTGTTTTTACTTAATACAAAGGAGAAGGGAAACTGTACTACCTTGGGAGACCCTACTACCTAGGGGCAACCTCTCTCATGTAAACAGTCCCTAAGTGGCCAAAAAAAACGTGAAGTAGGCTGGCGCTTATGATTTTGCTTTTCGTTTCGTAGAAAATGCAAACGGTATCTGAAACAGGTATATCATCCTTGTGAAATCTTTACCTACGAGCATAAACTACTAGGGCTGGCGTCCCAGTGAAAACTTGGCCGTACAGACACAAGGCACTGCAATGTGATCCAAAATGTGCTGCTTGTTATCTACTTGCTTGTTGTCTGTTTTGCAAGTGATATTTTAGTAGAAATAAACCACCACATGCAGACCAATTGAGCTTCGAAGTTTCAATTACATTGTGACCATTTAAAGTAAAGCTACCTAAGCAGTACTTTCCTGTGGTGTTGTTTTTTAGGCTGTACAAGGTGGTTGTAACTTTAAAATCTGTGGATGAAATCCTCAAGTGTGACCATTCAAATGAAAGCGACTGACCAGTTCTTTCCTTTGGTGCTGTTAATTCTGCTAAGCAAGGTCGTTCTAACTAAGAACTCTGTAGCTGAAATTCTCGAGTGAGTACTTTCCTATACTAGGCCTATGGCTGTGTTTATTACGCAGCTGAGAAAGGTGGTTCTAACTGTGTTTTTGGATAAAATCGTCTAGTGTAAACCATTCAAATGGAAGCTAATAAGCAGTACTTTCTCATGGTATTATTTATTACGCCCTACAAGGTAGTTTAAAACTTGTGATTCTATGGGTGAAATCCTCACGTGTGACTATTCAAGTAAACTCTACCTAGCTAACAGAATTTTCCTCTGGAACTGATCATTTTCTGTTGTTTAAGAATGAGTTTGGATAGAGTATTTAATAAAAATTTTAATTTCGATTAGAGTCATGTTAAAAAAAAACAAAAGATCAAAACAGGGGGCGAACGACACTAATCAGCGAAACTTGATCTGATATCCGCTGATCCAGTTTGAAGAGTTTGCGCTTGCAAATTCTATTCGAAAAACTGGACACAAAATTACGTTTACACATTATGAATATGTTACATACTGATGTAAGGTTTCAGCTGTATTGACTTCCTAATTAATGGATTTAGAATTTTCACAGGAAAACAGCACCCCTTTAGATTTTGTCCTTTCGCACCCAACAACAACAACAACAACAAGCTTTATTTGCATGACTATAACAAATTATTACAGTATTGCAAAACTTAAAATTTAATTATTAATTTCTTACTTAATTAAAATAACTAAAGAGATTACAACCATTTCTTATTTTTAACCATTCAGAGAGGTAGCCATTGTAACTAGTTTGTCTCTCTGTTCAAAGCATGACGAGATGAATGAAATTAATTGAATATTTATAAAATAATCAGTACAATTCATAAGATGTGACAATAAGGTCTCATGTGATAATAGTCGTAGAAATGGGATTTTAGGTTCTATTTTAGAAAAGAACCTGTCTCTTATCGAAGAATAGCTCGGGCAAACTAGTAAAACATGAGTTTCATCTTCAATTTTGTTACAATTGCAGAGACTACATAACCTCTCATCACGAGGTATTTTGTCGTATCTACCTGTTTCAATCCGAAGTTTATGACTGCTAACTCTCAGTTTTACTAATGATTTTCTAGATGGGTTCTTTCCTGTTAGATCTAGGTAGGCAGAAAGGCTATAATTCTTTTGCGAATGTTGAAGGGTTTGGTTCCAGTAAGAGATACATTTCTTTTTCATGAGATCTACATATTGTTTGATTTTACCTTCAATGAATTACAATTAAAGTCACAGAAATTATAATAGTCAGTCATTTTCATGAGACTAGAGTAAAAACTAGTATGACCGTTATAACGACGGTCAATCGATATTTTTAAAGATTGTTTGGCTATAGAGCTTTCTTCCTTTTCTCGGAGGTAGTTTAAGTAATTAAGTATCTTCTTATTTATATCAATGATCAAAGGGAATTTATCCAGTTCAGCTCTACATGCAATATTGGATGCCTTGTTATGAGCTTCTAAATAACGTTTACAGAATTGTAAATGAGTTTTTTCAATTGCGGAGCTGCCCCACGACGTAAAATCTGATTTCGCAAAGGCACCCCAGACTTCACTATTGTAGGTTAAAATTGGTGAGTCAAAAATTTTACACGCAAGAGAAGGTTTCAGTTTATTAAAATCAGTGTGCCGTGGTAGACCAAAGAAAGCATGAAGAGCTTTTTGTCGAAGGTGTTCAAGCGAAAGCGTAAAATTTCTGGAAGATGAGATGCGAGTCCCTAGGTAGGTATAGTTTTGGACAATGTCTATTATTTCACTGCCAACATGACTCATATGGCTTATTCTAAAGAATTCTCAGTAGTATGGCTAACCTATGAACAGACTCTCTGGTCGCGGAAAGAGTGAAGAAAAGGAACGCGCGAAGAAAACAAAGGGCGAGAACGAGGGAAGAGACTCGGCGAAGAGACGCTCGGCTCGCTTCGCTCGCCGATTTCTTTTTGTGCGTTTTCCCCACTGCGGTGCCTGGTCACAGGCTATAGTGTGTCACGTTCATTAAAGGATTTTTAATAGCTCTTTCGCTGAGCACTCTACTGCAGCATTTCTAGTATTTTTGACGCTTTTTGAGTGCAAGAGAAACCAGAGAGAAAGCAAATTGTTTAGTAACCCAATCCGTAAAAACTCTACTTGAAGCAAAAAGGTGAGAATACCATTTGATTTTCAATTTGATTTGTTCGTTCGATGTGGTGAGATTTCGTGAAAGTCTTGGTAAGTAAACCAACAAATTGTGACACGTTACGAATGGGCGGCACGAACAAATTTTCTCTGACAGATTTTCTACCATAAACATTACTCTATTTGCTCGTGTAGATGAGAGAATTAGTCAAATTTTCATGGACAAATGAAATCAATGAAAATTTGTCCAATGTAAAATATGCTCAGATTTGTGGAAAGCTACAATCACTGCCACGAGTCGTTGAAGCACCCTTCCCCTTCCCCCTTGTTCAACGTTGAGATACACAAAAACGCACCAGTTTTCTTTTGGTTTTTATTTGTTTTGAAACAACATTGCAAAGGTGGGGGAGGGAAGTAAACACTGCTCAGCAGATGGTGTTTCAACATTTCGGCAGTGATTGTAGTTCCCAGATCCTTCGAACGCAGGTTTTATGGAGATTTATTGGGCCGTGAACCAAGAGATTTACCTGTTTCAGGAAACTTCCCTGCTTGATTTTGACATTACATGCCTCCATTTTCCATGGTCCATGCAAACTCACTATCTTTTCCTGCTCCGCATTTTCACAAGCCAATTATTTTTTAATAACATTTTTCACTTACCTTGTGCAACTTTCCAGCTTTCTCTCGTTGGGTTCAAGCCGTCCTGCTGTCCAAAATTTATTGCCAGCACCCAGGTAAGGACATTTGTCAAAGAAAATTTGTTCACCCACGTGCAAGGTCAAATATTTTATCGTAGAAATTTTGTCACAGAGAATTAATATCTTGCATGCTTAATAAACAAGCGACGATGCATGGCGATTAAGCCTCGTTCGGCTTTTGATGCAAAGGTTAAAACATTGGTGTCACGAATGGTGTAAGGTCTGACCAGTCATTCGAATAGATATAATTATCAGGTGAAAAATATCTTAAGTAACTCAGTCTTGAGCGAATATTGTCTTATGATACAGTTAAAACATTTTGGC
This sequence comes from Siderastrea radians, assembly GCA_964017195.1. NCBI lineage: Eukaryota > Metazoa > Cnidaria > Anthozoa > Scleractinia > Rhizangiidae > Siderastrea > Siderastrea radians. The sequence goes on along the minus strand of OZ024890.1, from coordinate 50,656,915 downwards.
GGGTGCAATATGCGTCAAAACACGTCGTGTATTGCCCTGGAGCTTCCACGAAAATACAGTATTTATTTACTGTGTTTACCTTTCTTTGAAAAGACTGACAAAACTAAATTTGAAAATTCCATTTCAAGAAAGGATATTTGCATAGCAATTCATTTATCCCTTTATCTTGGTAATATTATTAAGGATTTAACAAGGGCATTCCTAGACAACATTGAAGCAGTTCAGTGAGATCTGGCAGTGAATTCACGTGCAAAGTCTCTGTACGATTGCTGTCTCTTCCCGCAGAAATTGGTGACATAACTGCCAAGTAATATATCAAACCTGAGAAAGGGTGTTTCATTAGGATATCCAGACACCGAGAAGTGGGTTGAAAAAACGAGGCGCAGCCAAGTTTTTTTAACCGACTTCAAATTATTTGGATACTTGATGAAACACTCTTTCAAGTGTTTGATATAGCATCTCAAACCATTGAATTGTAGTGAATAACGTCTCTGTTCCAATTAAACGAATTAACGTTAGAATCACCCATTCAGTCAAATCGAAATATCAAATGCTCTATTAAAAATTTGACTGAAATAGGCTATTTGTAGCATGCTTTGATATTTATTTTGTTTTCAATTTCGAAGCAATGGGCAATGGGTTTCCAAGCAAGTTTTAAACATGACTGAGGTACGTTTAAAACCACAGTAAGCTTATAGGAACTCGAGTGAGGGTATCAAACGACCCAGGGGGCTTATCAAACCGTAGACTTCAAGCAGTCTCTCATTCCGCTCGGGGATAGTTGAACGAAAAGACACGAGAGCGAGGGCAATAGTCGCCTGCCGCGTGGATACGTAACGTTCGCATGATAAGTCGCTGTTATTAACCGGCTCACTACCCACGCGCGTCACGTTTCCACGCGGCGGGCGATTGTCGCGCTCGCTCCGTGTCTCCTTTAACAAGATAGTACTATGCTCCGAATTATGCTCAAATGCACGACCGGGCAAAAATCACCCCCTACTCAGAGGAGGGTGACTAATTCCGCAGAACCTCTGTAGTTTTTTGGCCGGACCGTATGCACCCGCAAACTTTGGAATTGAACTTCAGTCACCCTTCTTAGCAACCTTTTGCCGGTCATTTTTAAGCAGTCAACACACTGTAAATTCAGAAGTTCTGTTTTAGCCCCCAAAATGGGGCCGTTTCAGTGAGTAAAATGCAGTGCCATTTTTGGGGCTAACTTGGCTCTCTATTTTAAGGCCATAATAGCCCTATTTACAGGAGATGGGCCGGCACCAAAGGGTCAAATTGGGTCCCACGTTGGGCTGTTTCGGCTTTTAATGGGTTAGTTTTGTCCCAGCTGTGGCTGAAATAGTCCCTCGGTGGGCTGATCAGCTCCAGGGGCCTCAAGGGCTAATTTGGCACTTTGGGGCTGAAACAGATCTTCTGAATATACAGTGTATAAAGGACCATGAATTCTCGTAATAAAGGAACTTTCCCAGAAAAATGCCCTGATAAACATGACTTAGAAGACGGGAATTTCTTCACAGCCAACTCTAAAATCCGACTCAATAGAGTGAACAACCTTTCCTCGTAAAGCGATCCTTCGCTTGAGTGAGACCGTTTTAAATAAACTTGTATTATTCTCACTCTGAGGCTTCCCTGGTCAAAAAACTATTTAAGCATGAAAAACTTCCTTTCTCGTTGTATAACCCAATCAACTTTACCATTCGTGCCAAACAGGTTTCGTAATAGAGGGGTTCAAAATTCATCCTGTACATACCTGTCAGGCAGGCATCTTCCCTAGAATCGCTGTCCGGGGGTGAAGCTGATATCACCTTCCAACGTCATTACCTCAGTGGCTTCATCTGATCTCTGCACGAGCTCCCACGGAATGTTGTTTCCCCGGTTGCGTTTACAGTGACCCTCTGGTTGGCTACACCTACGTAACAAACGAAAGCAATAGCAGCGATAACGACATCACATCATCTTTATCATCATCATCATAATCATCATAGTCGCCGTCGTCGTCTTCGTCATCATCATCATCACCATCATCATCATCATCATCATCACCATCATCATCACCATCATCATCATCATCATCATCATCATCGCTATCATCATCTACGTGGATCATTAGTCTGTCATTGTAAATGAAAATATACAGAGTGTGCACACTGGCAATTCGAAATACTTAGTAATCCGAGCCCATGGAGATATTTAGTCGCAATTCGCAGTAGACGCCATTCGATCGCGAGTTTTTCTACGTTTTTCGAACACGCAATTGAAAAAACATCTGCGAATAAAACCTCGTTAAAGCTGTGAGTTCAATGAATGATTTTAAGACCATTGGCCACAATAAAGGCGTATCTTTTTGTACAAGTCAAACCCAGGTTGGAATTGGGCTTTTGTTGTTGTGAAGGTACAAGTTGCTTTTATCTTGTCTTTTCGCCTATACCCAAGAAATGATCTGATACTGCTGAAAATACAAAAAAATAGCTCTTTTTTGTATGTCTTTCACATTGAGTTCAAACTGCTTTAAACCTTTCTTTGAACCAATTGAATCACTTTCTATTAAATCATTCTTAGCACAAGTGCTCGTTTGGTCGTTTCTCTGCCACGTTTTTAGGTGTTTATTGTTTAGAAATGATCAAAGATCTTCTACTGCCTATTCCTGTAGGCGTCCACTGAAAACTAAAGAGCTGAAATGTGAATGTAAAGAGAAATGCAGAGAAATCCTTACATCCAGCCTTGAGGGCAGCAAAACCTTTCATTCCGCCCAGCCGAAATAGTACGGAAGTCAAAGGTTGCATTTTTCTTTACGTGTTAGTATTCGTTTTAAATACTCGTTTTGCCGGTGAGTTTTCTCTTTAAGACTTAGATAATGAGACCAAGATACTAAGACTGTCACTGAATATAGAGGCAGTTTACAAGTCGTACAAATCAATCCAAGGAGCTTTTAATTAATAAACAACGACTACAACAAACAAAACAGAAATGACGACAAAGGGGACGAAATCTGTGGCATTAATCGTGATGCGATCCTTTTCTTAGTTTTAATATCCAGATGAGAAGAAGAAGGAAAATGAGTTTCAAAAAATCAGTACGAGTTGTGCCTTCTGTTTAACATCCTGTAAACAAATTTTGGAAAAATCTTTCAAGGATAAAAAAAATATAAACGAGTAATTTATTCAGAGATCTCCTAGATGTGTAAACTATAAGAGTTCGCCACATTTTGCACTTTGTTGAGCACTTGGCAACTTTGCTGACACACTTGGAAGCGTAAAAAAATTACAATGAGCAAAACACAGCCATTGCAATTGCCAGTCACCCAGCGGTGACACCATTAAAATGTTAAATAACAATATCTACCAATCTTGTAAAAAGAAGATGAACTCCAGCGCAAGCCTCCCCCCCCCCCCCCCCCTCCCGTACCATGGTGTGTTTTTGCTTGTATACAGATGGCCGGGGGTTAAACATAAGTTTGAAAACATTGCTTTGAGTCGAACTGTCTTTCAAGATTTAATTAATTACTTCGACTCAAACTAAAATAAAATTCTTGGGTTAGAAAACTATCGTTTTTAAACGACGATATCAATTTCATCAAAGATTCACAAGAGTAGATTAGCAACAGGCCTTGGTTTCAGATGGAGGCAATGGGTAATTACACAATAGGCCCTTTGCATGGCTTGGTCACATGGTACAAAATCCATCGAGCTGTATGGCAAACGGCGTAGTGGGACGTTAAAAAAATATGAAAATCCTCTGGTTTATCAAAGATGGGCCCTTACAAGTGGAGTTGTACAGTTGTGGGCACCTAGATTCACGGATTTGCAAAGGCATGCAAAGGGCCTATTGTGAGCTGCTGGAACATAGCAGGAAACAACATGGGAGTAAGTCAATTCTCTCAAGAAGAAAAATAGAACATCAATGCTAATAAACAATAAAAAAATACTATATTTAAACTTACGTAAAAAAATGGTGGCAGCATTTTAATCCGCTCCAACAGCATCTCTTATTCCGGATTATTCCGGATATCGCAAAAACCAAATCTAATTATTGTTTTATTATAAATTGTTTTACAGCTAAACAAAATGACGGCAAACAATTTTGACATTTGTGTCGTTCTTCTCTTCCGGCTTCTGAAAGCTTTTTTCCTTAAGGTTTTCGTGGAACAGTTCCTTCGCAATTTTTGTCAGCCTTCTTTTGCTTTCCGAGTCTTTTTGTTTCAGCAATTTTTCAATTTCTTGCTCGGTTGAAGAAGCGGATCGACAAGCCATGAATTTACTTCGCTTTCAGATGCCTCCCACATTGCTCTTGGAAATCATGCATTGCGCGCGCAACCTACAGATTATTCACTAATCTGCTAGCAGATTAGTGAATAATCTGTAGGTTGCGCTGATTCCCAGAATTAACTGTAGGCTCTTAGCCAATGAAAAGACAGATAGTGACTACAATGTATAATAATATTAATTATATTGATGATGATGATGATGATGATGATGATGATGATGATGATGATGATGATGATGATGATGATGATGATGATGATGATGATGATGGTGATGATCAATGAATCAAAAACTTTGCTTGACTTCGAATTTATGAAGATAAAATAATGATTTTCGTGACCGTATCTGTTATACGATGGAAAACAGGACAAACAGCAGATAACAGCAACTCAACATTTACTTAACGTGTCTCCAAACATGTCTCCTTACACATATCCCATAATACTCTCATTGCACAGTGGTCCCATCCTCTAACAGTATCTATTGAAAGTACAATCGTACCTCCCGTAAGCGGAAACCCTCGGGACAGAGCGTAGGTGTCCACTTACGCCAAGTGTCCGCTTATAGGAGGTTAAAGGACTGAAAGGATCATAGGCTGTGTAGGGTGTGTCAGTCATGCCTTCTGAATCACTGGGCACGTTTCAAATGAAAACTTGTGGCAACGTGACTGTCGTGACTGTCTCTCAAGCGGTAACCAAACTCAGCAAAGTAACAAAAAAACGAAAAACGGGTCAACTGAGGTGCCGGATACAGTGTGGAGCTACCGGAAAAGGCTGTCCAAGATTTCTTGAACTTTTTGGCATAATAGAGTTTATACTTTAAGTGACTTCAACAAAACAGCTTTTAAATATGTGTAAACACTGCTGTGCATATAACTGAAAAAATTCGAGGCAATACATTCTTGGTACACAAGTATCTCACAATAAATCCATTGTTAATTTCTGTTTCAGCCATTCACATGAAAGTGAGACTCCTTGAAAAACGAACTCGCGGGGTGCCAGTCATAGTGGATTCTAGAATAATTCTTTAATGCGGTCAGGGTTACAAGGGAGCAAATCGACAGTTGTGTAGTATATAAAATGGAGTGGAACTCTGTCGTGTGAGCTCGTGTTTTAGGTGGTTATAAATGTAGATTTTTAGTGCAGAAGTCGCCGGGACCGCAGTTTGGTATCCGCGTACGGGAGGTGCCCGCAAGCGGAGGTTCGACTGTACAGTGGAACCCCGCTCTACGGACACCCGCTTAATACGGACACCCGTATATAACGGACAGTTTCGTTTGTCCCCGACGAAAGGCACATATATTTTCTCTAAAACTAACCCGCTAAATACGGACACCGTGGTTAATACGGACAACGGACACTTTCCTGTGTCCCGAGTCACAAACACTCATATATCGTCGACCCCGCTTTACGGACACTGGTTATCTGCGCATTGCGATGCGAGTTCCGGGTCTGGCTCAGATGTACCTTTTATTTTATTTATTTATTTATTTATTTATTTATTTATTTATTTATTTATTTATTTATTTATTTATTTATTTCACCACAAACGAATTGCATTAGAAGATAGAATAGAAGACAAATACAATTAAAAGCAGATTGCAATTCTACTCTGCCAACGTGCACAGAGCTGAACGCTAACTGGTAGGAGGAATTTTTGTCCAGCCTATCGGCATCCACCTCTCAGAATTCACAAGACAACGACAGTGATGAGGATATTGTTGCGGTAAATGCCGAGTCGAAGGAGCCTAAAGTCAAATCACTGAAAGAAGCTATGATAATGCCCGAGGACACGACTGAATATCTTACCAGTGAAAACTTAACAGAAATGGCGAGTGACCTTTCAAAGGTTCTGTCTAATATTCAGTCCACCTGGCTGGATCGCAAACTAAAAGCGTCAGCACAAAGTAAAGTCACGGACTTTTAAATTTTCAAATGATTCCATTCAGTCGTGTCTCAAGAACAATACTTAAAAGTAATTTTAGTCTGAGACTATGATAAATGATGGTGAGGTTTCTTTAGGATGAACTTGTTACAGTCACAGTTAAGAAATCAAGCAACGTGTTCTCGTAAAGATGCCTGCTTTAGTCTTTATATTGATAAAACATGTGTCCGTGACGTTTTTTCTGAGAGCCCGCTTACTACGGACACCCGGATAATACGGACACTATGGCATGTCCCCTTGGTGTCCGCATTAACCGAGTTCCACTGTATCTCTATCTACTCCTACAAAATACTGCAGTGGCTCAAGGTTAGTTACGAAAAATGTGTTTTATCTTTTAAAGTGCTGTTTTACTGTTTTAACTAGATTTATATACCTTTTGTAGATGCTTCTGCTATCTCAACTGTGGACATACACATGCACATGAAAACAAGTATTACTGTGACCTTGGGGTACAACATTTCCTCAACAGGCCTCAGTGCAAGGTATCCGGAAACTTAAAGTAGGGTCACCTGAAAACCAAACAACATAAAAACAAGTGTAGTTCTCACACTTAGCATTAATGTTTCTAGGTTGTTGCTCATCTTAGCAGGTACAATGATAAAGTATGTTATCCTTTGTATTACACACGTTTTAAAATTAGAAGGCATTTTCCTTGGGTAAAAGTCGTATTGCAAAGACCTACAAATTTTGTAACGAATTTCGATCAGTTTAGATAAAAAGCTGTTATTTTGCACACAATAACGCAGTCGTTGGTCCCTATACCTATGGTATCAGAAGAAAGCAACACGGATGAAGTCAGACATAGTATGTTTTTACTTCTTGATCAAAGTTCAGAAACCAAAGCATGGTCAACAAGGGATCAAAAGTAATGCACTCGGACGAGTTCAAACATTGCTTAAAACAGAAAGATCCATTCATGGAAACTTTAAAGTACAAAGTCGACGTAAACTAAATTGAGAGCAACAAAGGCCCCCTAAAATGCTTGGTGAATTTTCTAATCGGCGAAATGATCGCGTGTTCTTAGCCCTTAATGTAATGTTTGCTTAAGCTTTGGTAGTGACGCGCCTAGAAAATGTGATTATCAAAACGTTTTGATGAAAGACATTTTTGAAAAATTATCGAGAAAGATACGACGTTTCGACGAATCCATGGCCTCATTTCCAAGTAAAAAGTAATTAACTTAAATCTGTGGCGCGATGATTAAAGATAAAAATATCACAGGCAATGAATTGCAAATATCATGACAACAGAGAAAAAACTTAAAATAATGTTTTCGATCTCAAGCTAGGATAACCGGATACTTATGATTAATTCTCATACACCTAAAAGTGGATTTTCCCGATATCTAGCCTGAAAGGATGGCTCCCAATGAATACGATAACAACGTTATCGGTCCTTTCCTGTAGATGCAAGAGGAAAGTCACAAGGGTGTCTTCAGACGTGGTGAGTTTTTCTTTTTGTTGATGTAAGTCCAAAATCCAAAGCACGGTCAAGTTTATGAAAAAATTAAATAGATTTATCAGCTGTGAGTTACAGTGCGGCTACTCCAGCCGGGCCAGTTGGAAGAAAACTGACCAATCGCAATGCTAATTGAAAACAAAAGACAAGAAAGTTTTTTTCTAAACAACCAATAACGTTGAAGCAGGCAGACAATGCACGTTCTAAAAAAATTGACACCGTGACCTCTGATCATGACCGCTCGGGAAACTGTCACGTCTACGATTGGTTGCTTTCGATCCTACATGTGCTAAATTTTGAGCAGAATATTGAGATGTCGAATTCGCAATTGATAATAAAATTTTCTCCCATAAACAAACCTTAAACAATCCTTTCGCTTCAGCAGTAGTTTGTTTGTAGAACAAACCTTTTCCGAAATGAAATTCGGTAACGCAACAAACTTGCTTGATTCTGATAAGCGTTCGCTCAGCGCAGCCGGTATCAACAAACAGATGGGCAGGGGTATTTTGCAGAACGCAGAACGCAGAACGCAGAACGCAGAACACAGAATGATGGTGAGCGGATAGAGTGTGAAACAGGTAGGTACATCATATATGATAAACTGATATCATACACGCCTAACCCTAACCCTAAACCTAGGGTTAGGGTTAGGGTTTAGGGTTTAGGTTTAGGGTTAGGGTTAGGGTTAGGATTAGGATTAGGGTTAGGATTAGGATTAGGGTTAGGGTTAGGATATATCAGTTTATCATGTATGATGTACCTACCTGTTTCACACTATAGCGCTGACCATCATTCTGTGTTCTGCGTTCTGCGTTCTGCAAAATACCCCTGCCGCAAACAGATGTAAAGATAAATATCGACATTTGCGCCCTTTGATCGTTCAATTATAAACGGAGGTTCCCAAATCTCCTCATTCACTAAGGGCTTTTTGAATTAACAGGTGCTTATCGTTGATGTATTGATTCTGGCTTCTGCAGCCCTTTCGCAGCCGCGGTCTCAATACTGCAAGAAAATCCAAATCCTTTATATGTGAGCGTGGTGCAAGTCTGAAACGTAATCTCGTAATAGCTGGGAATCTCGGCGACTGCTGCCGTATACGCCGCCCTCTCGATTCAGTCTTACTTGTTTTTTTCTGGCAAAAGCCATTTTGGAAACATTTGCATTTACAATAAGCTCATAGCTTATGTGACGCGTAAAAACAATCCACCAGATTTCAGTCACATCGAGTCAACACCGCTCCATCATTGAAGCTAACCAATGAAAAAATTCGTCTATTTCCCGAGAGGTGCGCAGAATGAGACAGTTTCAAATTTATTTGGAGATGTATCGTCTAGATCCTTCAACGTTATTGGTCAGTTTATGGAAAAAGGTTACAGTCTTTTGTTTTCAATTAGCGTTGCGATTGGTCAATTTTCTTCCAAGTGGCCCGGTTCGAGTAGCTGCACTGTAAAAAGCAAGCTGCATATGTATCAGCTAGTGCAAAGTGTATGAACGCTGGTGCTTTTCAACTGTTAGACAGTTTTTAACAGTAATTTTTAAACATCTATAAAGCGCTGTTGAACCACCGGGAAACAGCGCTAGATAAATGTATCATCATCATCATCATCATCATCATCATCATCATCATTCATCATCATCGTCATCATCATCATCATCGTCGTCGTCGTCGTCGTCATCATCATCATCATCATCATCATCATCATTATTATTAAGTAGCCCATAGAACATTTTAAAACCGAGATTTATATTTTAGCGTATGAATAAGCTAAAAGAGCAAAAACTCACCCAGGACTGATAACATGTCCATAATGAGTCCATAATGAGCCTCATAAATCTTCATGTCGATCCTGAGGTATGAAAAGCATAAGTCTCCTGATCCCAGCTCCATTTCTTTCTTCCTGAGGTATGAAAAGCGATAAGTCTCCTGATCCCAGCTTCATTCCTTTCTTGAGTCAAGATAACCTATTTTCAAAGCTGGGAACTACACCTGCTATGTAACAGTTAAAACAAAACGAATATCAGGACGCGAACTGAACGTTGAAAACAATCTTGCGAAATAGCAAAGCGATATAAAGGGAGTTCAAAGTACGAAGTAGCTGTTAGGTGAATTTCCGGTGTCTGTCACTTTCTGTCGCACAGTCCTGAATATCGATTTCCTATTATTTGACAAAGCGTGTGGTTCACGCAGACTCGATAAAATTGTACCATGAAACCAATCGGATATTTAGTAATTCTTTTGGCAAACTGTTCAACGTGCAAAAGCCCTTTTACCCAAAAGAATCCGTCACGCATTGTAAGTCCTCCCGACTGCCCTTGAAGCTTTAGGCCCGGAACTTTAGCTGGGTGGTTACTATGGTTACGGCTAGCCTAAAATCCCATTCAGCTGTCCAATTAGTATTTCCCAAGTTGGACGGCACGTAGTCCCTCGCGCAACGTAATTTCAGTTGACTCCCGATAACTTGAACCTTGAAGGGAAATCAAAAAAGGTTCTAGTTATCGGGGGATGGGATTCCTGCTGCCACCCCCGGAGGGGCACTTGACCCATGTTTGGGTGTGGCGCTGCTAAGGGCATGAAACCCTGACCCTGTTTCGGACAAAAAATGCCCTAAAATACCAGCCCTGAGTAGGAAAACACCCTCCAGTTTAGGTCCTTGTTTTGAACAAATGACAAAATGCACACTTGCACCCTGTCTAGGACAGAGAGGCTAAAACCATACCCTGTCAGCAGCACGTCCCCCGAATAGGCCATCTAAGGGAGTACCCCTCCCCCTCCCCCCCCTCTCCACCTTCAGGATGCCCCAACTTATCGCATGCATTCTCAAAGGACGAACTATCACGTTTTGTCCAGTGGTCTTAAGAGAAATCAAGTGTGGTCCAAGTTAGCACGAGCTTCGAGTTTACACCGGGAATCCCCAAGGGGGGGGGGCTCCCTTATATGGTCTATATGGGGACATGCTGCGGGTATGGGTTTTGGCCTCTCTGTCCTGAACAGGGTATATAATTCCGTACTAGTCTGTCCTAAACAGGGACTAGACTTGTCCTAGACAGGGTATGGTAGCACGAGTGTCGTTGTTAAATATGGCTTACCATGAGAGTATGCAGATCGGAGACGTTTGCCGGTCTCTAAAATACCTTTGAAATCTGTAAAACAGGAGAGTGTGTATTTTATCATTAGTCCTAAACAGGAACGTTAAATGGAAGTCTCGAACCCCGGCATGACGAATCCTCCGCTATCTCAAACTGAAACTGGATTCCGTTGGATGTTGTTGCGCGATTATTCACAATTGGCCCTCCCAAACGCTCGCTATCTCGAAGAAATTCGTTTCCTTTGTCTGTTCCAGATAGCGAAAGTCTAGTTCATTGCCTAAAAAAAAAATAAAAAATAAAAAACGAACAAACAAACAAACGCGTCAAACCAAAAACGGAAAAAGAGGGAGGAAGAGCGACACAACAGAGTTATGACAAGAGACGGTTTCCTGACAGTGTGAACGACTACACCTTTTGCTGTTCATTACGAGAAAATACGCAATCATTTGCGTGAAACGGCGATTAATTACGCGAAGAGACATTCATTAGCGCGAAAATACGAACATTTGCGCAAAAGTCAGATTCAATAGCGATTTTTGCATTTTAATCAACATTCAATAAATGGAAAACGCGGAGTGCGGAGTGCTGAGTGCGGAGTGTTGAAAATGCGGAGTGTAGAAAATGCGGAGTGTGGAAAATGAGGAGTGTGGAAAATACGGAGTGTAGAAAATGCGGAGTGTGGAAAATGTGGAGTGTTAAAGAAAAATATATAAAAAGCTTAAAAGAAAAAAAAAAGTAATATCGCCACACGTAGGTATAACACCCAATCAGGATGGCTGATGGGCTGCTGACCCAATATAACTCCTTCCTGTCCCATGCCCCCTGTGCGGACCCTGGAAAAGCACAGTACTCTTTAACGAAGTGAAAAAATAGTTTTTTGTTTGTTTGTTTTCAAAACCGCGAAATTTAGTGCTCGTAGAACACGTCTTTCGAATTCTAGAGAAATAAATGAAGTTGTGTAGTTTTTTTTTCCAGTTAAGCCATAGTAGTTGTTTCCGGTTTAGAAAAAAAGTGTGAAGAAGTGCTACGGATGCGGTGACAATTTTGCAGAAAAATTTCGTCAGCCACCACACAACATCGTGGTCAAGCACGTCGACCGTCGGCAGGTACGCAGGTGTCCAGCACAGACTTTACCAATACCTATTACCATGCATCCCAGCCCTGTGCATATCATGCGAAAAAACCCTGTTTTTGACGAACGTGTACATATCGACTTCAGCACCTACCACTCACTTGATGAAAGCCAGAAGGAAATGCTAAAAGAACATGGACTGACTGTTATTATATCGTTAATTAACAGTAATGCTACACGCGTGGGTTTGTTTTATTTACCTCAGTATTCGTTACTGTTTTTCATAGCTACAAAAAAATAATGTACGATTTAGCAACGAAACTCAATGACGCATCGCTTTTCCAAAGAACATGGACTGATTGTTAATATCGTTAATTCACAATAATGCTACGCGCGTTAAAACGCAATGATGCATGAAGGAGTTTTATAGAGTGTTATACCTTGTTACTTGTGTCCGTGTCAAGATATCACCTTTAATTAAACATTTAAAACGATCTTACCAAAAATATAGCGGAATTAAGGATTGTTTTTCAATTTCCTTTTCCATACAAGCTTTTTATATTCATTAATTTTCATTAATTTTCACGTGTCCTTTCTTTCTATAGAATTCGAAAGACGTGTTTACGAGTACTTAATTTCGCGATTTTGAAAATAAGCCAAAAAATAAATTTTGTGATTTTTCATTTTGTTAAGAGCAGTTTGCCCTTTCCAGGGTCTGTGCAGTGGGCGGGGGAGCTATATAGGGTGTTATACCTAATATAATTGAGTACGTGTGGCGATATTACCTTTTTTCTTTTGACCCGCTTTTTATAACCTTTTTATATATTTTTCTTTAACACTCCGCATTTTCCACACTCCGCATTTTCCACACTCCGCATTTTCTACACTCCGCATTTTCTACACTCCGCGTTTTCCACACTCCGCACTCCGCACTCCTCGTTTTCCACTTAACCTCATTTGAGCTAGCATGCAAGTCATTAACACCATCTTGAATGTCAATAGGGACAATAAACAAACATTAAAGTGAAAATACGATTTATTAACATTTCTGTCACACTGAAAGCAATTCAATAGAATTCCTGGACGGCCTTAGTGTGGATGAGACAAACATTAATGCACTTGTACAAACAATTACGTGTTCCTTAAATTCAATAAACAAAAAACGATTTTCAATGGAACAATACCTATTTTGCCTGAAATTTTCATTGCCAGTGTGATGCCCATGATATGTACATGTATGTACAACCCTTTGGATAGGTTACGTAACCTTTGTCAAGTGCAAAATAGGATAAAAGGATCAGAAAATTTTTTCCTGTTCATTTCTCTTCGTGAGCGTTTTTTGACTACTGGTACATGTACATGTACATACAAAATGCCTCGAAGAAATCGAATACCTCTCGAACACAGAGAGAGAATCGTTAGAGCTTTTGAGGACGAGCAGGAAGACTATCTTTTGGTCGCAGACACGTTGGGCGTGAATCGATCAACGGCAAGGGGTATCGTGGCGCGTTACATCACAGAAGGCAGAATTCGGGAGAGACCAAGAGGTGGAAGAAACAACGTGCGCGTGGATGATAAAATGAGAGACTATCTAGAGCAAATTATCAACGAAAACTGTCTGCTCACACTTGCTCAAATAAACAGTCAATTAAGGAGACGGTTACCAGCCAAACCCAAGATACATGACCGTACTGTATCAAGAACTTTAGACGGGATGCTGTTCCGAGTGAAACTGGTCAGACCCCTCCCTGCTGACAGAAACAGACCTGACGTGCTGAACAAGCGAGTCGATTACGCGAACTGGTTTATGAATCACGCCATAGTCCGTCACTGTGTGTTTGTCGACGAATGCGGCTACAATATTTGGACGGTCAGAAGTCACGGTAGGGCGCGGCAAGGAGAGAGGGCGTACCGCCAAGTGTGCGGTCAGCGTGGACGAAACCTGACCGTGACAATGGCAATTTCGCCCATAAACGGACTTGTGTTTTCGTCAGGCGCTGTGGGAGGAATGAACGCTGAGCGTTTTAACAACTTCCTGGCACAGGCGAGGACGAACTTAGATCCTGACGAGTCAGTGATCTTTGTTTATGACGGAACACCGGCCCACAGAAACCCGACCTTTCCGCCCCAAATACAGAGCTTAAAATGCTTCCACCCTACAGCCCTTTCCTCAACATCATGGAACAGGCAATAAGCAGTCTTAAAGCGGCCATCAAGGCCGACATCTCCCGTCCTGAAATCCAAAGACTTATGGACAACAGAGATGAAGCAAGAGCCCGAAGAATCCCACTAGGGGATTTTCGAACACAACAACTTCTTGAAGCTCTACACAGAAACATCGCCACCGTCACCGCAGCTAAATGTGCTCAATGGTACCGTTTAATGCAGACCTACCTGCCAAGATGTTTAAACAGAGAGGTTATTGAGGGATAGATTAAAATTCAGGTACTATTGGTACTATTCAATTGAAAATCGTTTTTTGTTTATTGAATTTAAAGAACGCGTAATTGTTTGTACAAGTGCATTAATGTTTGTCTCATCCACACTAAGGCCGTCCAGGAATTCTATTGAATTGCTTTCAGTGTGACAGAAATGTTAATAAATCGTATTTTCACTTTAATGTTTGTTTATTGTCCCTATTGACATTCAAGATGGTGTTAATGACTTGCATGCTAGCGCAAATGAAAGTATATTTCTCTTTTTTGTATGCCGAATGACGCATATGAATGCCCAAAAGTGTTATTGAATGTTGATTAAAATGCAAATATCGTTATTGAATCTGATTTATGCGCAAATGTTCGTACTTTCGCGCTCATGAATGTCTCTTCGCGCAATTGAAGGCCGTTTCCGCAAATGATTGCGTATTTTCTCGTAATGAACAGCAAAAGGTGTATTTACACGGGCGACTTGAAAATCGGCGTTAATATCGCTAACAAATCTGCGGTCTCCTACGCAGGCCGCAATTCGGTAGTTAAAACAATTGCTTAGTAAATCGCTACAGCGAGAGCACTGTAAGTAATGCAGGTTATGCTATGTTTGCTATAATATAGGGATGCCCTATGCGAGGACATACGAACAAGGTGCCTTTAATGACCATTCGTGATTGTATCACACTCTATAACATGATTGCTTATTTTACAAAAATAATTCGAACATTTGTCTAGTACCCTGTTTGTAACAGCACCCACAATGTGCTACCTGCTTTATAATTATTCCTACGGGATAGTTTTAGCTATGAGTACAGTTGGGTTTTTCTAGGTAACAATGACAATGAACCCGTCATTGAAATAAATACCTAATAAATAC
Organism: Siderastrea radians; assembly: GCA_964017195.1. Taxonomy (NCBI): domain Eukaryota; kingdom Metazoa; phylum Cnidaria; class Anthozoa; order Scleractinia; family Rhizangiidae; genus Siderastrea; species Siderastrea radians. The sequence continues at coordinate 50,641,777 of OZ024890.1, read as the reverse complement.
AACTACACCAATACTTAAACTGTGCTAGTTTTTCTTATTAAAGGGGAGGGCAACATCAGCTATTTTAAGTTACACTTAAAAAACAAAATACACATTTACAGTAGCAAAAAAACTAAAAATAATGATGAAGTTTTGTGCAACATTACTACAATTGTGAACTGAAAAATATTTATAAGCGTGTGTGGCCCTCGCACAGATTACTGCCACAGATAGAAATCTGAGAAATGTGTTGCGTTTCCTATCTACACAGTACAAAAAATGTTTTATCGTGCTCTTGGCAGTATTAACTTATTTCAAAACACAAATTATGTTACGAATGGTGGATAACAGCAAAAAACGCAAGTAACAATGAATCTGTAATCCGAAAGAAAACAGCTTTCACACCAGCCAGGGAAAGCTTCCTCAGAACGAAGCGTACTGAGGTGGATTGCAACCGCTGAAGGCATGGCTTGGTGGCTAAGGGCTCTGGATTTGTCTTCGGTGGTCCCGAATTAAATTCCTTCACGCTCTCTCAATAGCCAATTTCCCTTCCCCATGTCGACAGCTAGGGTTGTTTATTTTATACCTTTCGAAATCTTGCGCTATTTGGGAAGGTTTTCTATCTACTTCTACACAGATTTTTCAAGAACAGCACTGCCACCCGACTAACTAAGTGAAAATTGATATAAACGGAGGAGAAAATAAAGAAAATGAATCGATGCAGAGAATTAACTGTTGACTATAGTTCGCTGTGACTCCCCCAGGCCTCAGCGCTCCTTTTCTTCCGCCTGTTGCTTGGATAAGTAATCATAAAACGATTCTTGTCAACAGAGCTCTGAAAATAAAGAATAAAAATGCAGCTAACATAAAAACCGGTTTGGCACTTCCCGAGTTCCAACTGTCCCAAGTCCCAAGTGCAATGAAAACTCAAAAAGCCGAGAAAAGAGCACCACGCGCTTTTATCAGAGGTTACAGATCAGCAGAAACGAGATGACTAGTCCTACAACTAGTTCCTCCGTCTTTTTCTGGGGACTAAATCCCTTCATGTGAACTAACCGTTTTCGCCAAAAACCTAGTCGCCGTTCGTTTCCTACCACTTGTGACACGAAACCCTTTAAGCCCTAACAGTGCCGAAAATGAAATTTCTCTCTACATTATCACTACTTGTTCAAACATTCAAGTGATGAGAATAAAGAAAGTGATCACTAAGGATAAGATGTTTTGATATTTAGACAAATTCTCCATACTAGTTCCATACGAAATGTATGGAGAACAGTGAGGAGAATATGTATTTCTATATCAGGGCTTGAAGGGTTAAGCACTAAAGGGAGACTTGTCCCTGCGGCTTGTTCCGATGTGACTTGTCCTTTCGTGTGTGCCGTGTGAACATGTGCCGAATTTATACCTTTAACTGAATTACAATCGAACCTTCCTCTGCGGCCACCTCTCGTAAGCGACCACCCCCCCCCCCCCCCCCGTCCACGACCACTTTTCCAAAATACTGAATTTTTTTAGTCCAATCACTATAGTTGGAACCTCTCATATGTGACTACCTCCAGCAAGCAAAAACAGCGACAGCCGGCTAATAGTTTGAATCTTTTGAGTTAGAATTTTTCAGTACTGGAGAGACCACTTGACAGATGATCACGTCTCATCTGGTGCAAATTGTGAACAGGGGCGCCGTATTTTCTATTTTCTACTTCAAAATTGTAAACATGTATTATTTCACACTTTGTGCGACAACAGGTATTTAATAAACCTTCATTATTATTTATTATTTATTCCTGGTCTCGGCTAAAGGCGAGCGCATCGGACTCTCAACTTGCAAATACTATGAAACAGTTATTACACTTCATTTCGGGTTATATGTCAGTCTGTGCAAGGGTTAGTGAAAATAAACCTAAAATAAGAAATCAAAATTTTGACTCCTGGGGTCTGAACTCCCGTAAGCGACCACTTAGGAATGACATTTTGGGTGGTCACTTACGGGAGTTTCAACTGTACCTCAGAATATTAACACAAAGGAAGATACTAAAACACTACTTAGACCGCGTGTACAGAAGAGAAGATAAAAGCAGCATACCGAGACAAGAGTCGGCCCGCCGACCAGGTTTCCATGGTAATTGTTTCCTGCTTGATCAAGTATGACTGTACCAGATGAGTCTTCCATGCTGAAATGCGCTCGGACCACGCCCTTGTGGATAGGTAACAGCAAGCCAGCGGTCTTCATGTAGCTGACGATCTCTGCATCTTCTACATGGACCCCCCACAGAGTTAGCTGTTGGAATCACATAAAAGTAGTTTATCTCGACTGGATTTATTTCGAATGTTACTCATTTAAGACATGGAACGTAGCGAACGTGCTTCATTAACCAGATACAAAACGAGGGGAACTTCGAAGAACTGAACACGGCCTGCAGTCGATGACATTCAAAACTACTTTGGAATTCTTACTGCCCCCCCCCCCCCTTCCCCCACGCCCCACAAGGTCGTTGTTCTCTATACCCTGGAAATGAACTGGTTATGTTCCCCTTGAAAGAAAATATTTTTAAAGGGCAGCAAAAGCAGCAGAATAGAATGGAATGGAATGTTAAAGGATAGCAAAAGCAATAGGAATTGGAATGCAATGGAATAGAAAAAAATAGAAATTACAACGCATGTTCTCATTGCTGTCATTGGGAAATCAGAGTAGTAAGTTTCTCGAGAAACGTCAAGGATTGGCCGAGAAAGGTACGGACTTCGTCACAAGTTTCTAAGAGGTGTAACGGCAGTCAATGATAACAGGTTGGCCTTTACGATACCCTAAAACGACGGAACACATCCTCGCACTCGAATTAGAATGAATGAATGAATGAATGAATGAAGGAAGGAAGGAAGGAAGGAAGGAAGGAAGGAAGGAAGGAAGGAAGGAAGGAAGGAAGGAAGGAAGGAATGGATAGATGGATGGATGGATGGATGGATGGATGGATGGATGGATGGATGGATGGATGGATGGATGGATGGATGGATGGATGGATGAATGATTGAATGAATGAATACCTCGTCCACAGTTCCCTTCATGTAACTACCACTGTCACGTCCGACATAAAGAGCCACATTGGGAGCCTGTAAGCCAAAAAAAAATTTGAGACTATCTTTTGTTAAATGACACAGACAATTAAAAATTGCATTTCACTGCAATTTTTGATAGTTTATGCAGGGGGTACAATTGACTAGCCGAAGTAAACAGTGCACAGAGGAAACAGATATTTCATTGTCTATTCGGCAATCGGCTGACAGAGGGAAGACCCAACAAAAGAAACATTACTTTGATAAGGTGGCCTGTGGTGAGGAACAATTACATCTCAGTAAGCGAGTGAGGTACTGTGGCGTATTGATATTCATGTCTGACCGTGAGCCTAATATCTTCCCTTGGAGGCCTCTCATTTCGTCACTATGAATTTTTTGGACCCGTTAGGTTCATTATTGTTCGTTTTAGTTCGTTTTAATTCAAAACTGAGACGCTCTTTGGAGACGAAATTGTTTCAATTCGCATGGAGTAGAACTAAAGATTTTTTTAGAATGACTGTAAGGATTTCCCGGCCCTACTTCCGCCAGAGGGCAAAGCCCTAATACGGGGATTTTGTAAGGAATGCACCATGTTGGACAAATTGCTTCGACGCCCTATACAGCACAACTACACAACCCCTTCGCAAAAGCTTTCTCACGGCGAGATGAAAACAGCGACTTCAGTCCGTTTTGCAAAAGGCCAAGCAGACCGTTCAAAACATTGGGTCAAAAGTGAAACTGCAGTTACTATCAGTATGGGTTAATACAGACATACATCAGGCGCCATACCCAGATATGCGGCAACACATTGCTTTCTACTCCAACAGACGATCCATTAACAAAAAGTTCTAGGCGATACGCTGGAAAAAAGACAAAAATAAGACAGTGAAGAGAGTACTAATTTATTCTCAAATGAAAAAAAAAACCTGGCTAAGATCATTGAGTGAGCCAGTCAGTCAGTCAGTCAGTCGGTAAGCAAGCCAGCCAGCCAGCCAGCCAGCCAGCCAGCCAGCCAGCCAGTCAGTCAGTCAGTAATACAGGCAGGCTGAGGCGGGCAGGCAGGCAGACAGTCGAACGATCCATCGACTTGTTATTCGTTCAGCCAGCCAGCCAGTTAACTAGTCAGTGAGTCCTCTGTTCATCACTCGCTTTACCTTTCACTATTCACTTACTCTGAGCATCATATCTGTACGCCAAGTGATGCCATTCTTCAGGTTCAATAACTTCAGATCCTTGTGCAACAGAGGAGCCTAGGTTACCATGGATTTGTCTGGAAAACAAAGTGGTCAGGTGGCTTTAAAAGTGTTGTCCTTTAATGAAGCAAGAATTGAGCGATTGTTACGTAAAGGTAGGTTTAATGAGCAGAAAAGAAAATAATGACGTCTATTTGTGCTTGATCGAAACGACTCAGCGCTAATATCTAGATTTAGCCAAGCCTAAAAGCGGAGCCCCCCCCCCCTCCTTTTTTTTAATTGCTGGAGGTTATTCATTTTTCTAAAGTAATTACCAAAAAAAAAAATTGAAAAAATACTCTGCTCCCCCTGAGGGTCGAACCGACGAGCCGCCAAACGGCCGGGATGAAAAGGGAGAATGCTAACCACTATATAACTTCTGCTAGCTTGTCAAGGTAGGAATACATTTTAATACTTGAACCGTTATTTCTTGATCGCAGCTGGATTGACATAAACACGGGTGTTTTCTTAGGGAAATGTGTTCGGACCGCTGCAAAAATCATGGTTGTAGACAGAAATACCGGAAGGCACTAGCCCTACCATGTTAGATGTCCGAACCATTGCCAAATGCTGCGAATTCGAGCGATGTACTTCGACTCGATTCGATGTTACGCGAGTTACGCAAGTTACTGTGTTACGATAAACACGGATGTTTTTCTTGGGAAAATGTGTTCGGACCGCCGCAAAAAACCATGGTTGTGGACAGGACAGAAAAAACCAGAAGGCACTAGCGCTGCTATATTTGGGATCGGGACCGCTACGAAATACTGCGAACTCAAGCGTTGTGCCGACCCAGTTCGCAGCACGGAACCGACAACAAAGATGAAGTCTTATTAACTTGACCTTTTTTGCTTTCCTAAAAAAGACAACTGAGTACTCTGTTGAACTCTTTCTTTCCATTTATAGTTATTTGATATTTTTTCTCAAGTTCTAAACTTCACTTCTGTCGAACTGAATCGTTTTGCTAAACAAGCTGAGCTTTTAAAAAAACCTCTTTTTCAAAAGCGACGGTGGTCATGCGATTTCCCGCCAAGAAAAACGCGGGTTGCCCACCGCGCGATTTCCTGCCAAGAAAAGATGGCATTCTCCCCCCCCCCCCCGTCGGGTTGTCTTGGGACTGCCCTCGCCCTCCCCCGGAGTCTGTACGGGCGGACGTACGCTGACGTCACAACCAAAATTTCTCGGATCGATAGGTTACCAAATTTGCTTAGCAATGGCGCTCCGCTGGCGCGCTAACGCGCGGGCTCCGCTAAAGACAGAACCGGGGGGAGAGTACTTGACCCATCTTTGGTATAGGGGTGCCGCTGAAGGTTTGAAACCCTTTGAAAGACCGGCAAACGTTTCAAATCTCAGACTACTAAATGCTGTATAAACCATATTTAACAACGACAATCGTGCAACTAAACCCGCCCCGGACCCTCAAAAAGGACACTCTTGAATAAAACAGTATACCCTTTTAGGGCAAAGAGGCCAAAGAACCATACCCTGTCTAGCGGAATGTCCCCGTATAGACACCGCGGCAAAACGTCTGCGCATGCTCTCACTTTGGCCATTTCCGGTTTCTAGCTTATGTTGTTCATTTTGATTCGGTGTGCTTTCGAACTGTCCGGGAACTGAATTCGCAGGGATGGTGCTCTAGTCCAGTAAAAGAGGAAAAATTCACCCTCGTATGTTCCCGTTCTCCAAAAAAAAAAACTTAAAACTGGTCATTTCACGTTGTTGTTTTGCAGAGGACGGAAAAGAAATGTACTAGAATGTGTAACGCACGTGCAGAGTCATTATTTTGCTCATTAAAGCTTATTGTTTTTCGACGTTCTCGACATGTGAACGTAAACTATCGACTTTCATGATGTTTTTCGCTGTGGGTGCAAGCCCGAAACTACGAGGTGCAAAGGTGTAGAAACAGATAAAACTATATTGAAGCTGCTCTGGATTTTTTAACCTTAAGTTTGATGTCTGGAGCTTAAGTTTTTCAAAATTCGCGGCCGGAACCCGAGTTTGTTATTCTTGCCAATAGTTTTCAATAGGGGAGCATTGACAAGAAGTAAAAATACAGCGCGTGCGCAGTGCATTTTGCCGCGGTGTCCCCCGTATAGGCTATATAAGGCCAAGGGAATACCTCCTTTGGCAAAAACGCCATTTTACCGAACTAGCTGAACAACTATCAAAAGGAGACACATTGTGTGTTTAGAGAAACCCGTTACAACATAAAATCGATTCAAAAGAAACTAAACCGGCGTAGTCATACCTGTTTTTCAAGTACAAGCAGAGAGTGGCGTCTAGACTGCACACAATGGGCATGACACTGTTGGGATAATCCGCTGCCATCCAAACCCATGCACTGATGGTGAAACTGCGACAAACATTTGATAGTGTTTGTAGAGCTTCTCAGTAATTAACGTAAAAGGACCACAGACAGAGAAATTTTTTCCTACCCTTGCTTAATACTATTTTCAACATTTAAGTGTTTTTTTTTAATTCGGAACAACGCGAGGCCGAACTCTTTGAATTTCCCTTAACCAAATCTGGGACAAAAGTTTTGTTCTAAGCTGCAGCTGCAGGGTTTGCTGAACTTTTTGTCAATACTTTCACTTCAAAATCAATGAATAAATCAATCAATCAATCAATCAATCAATCACAAACAGAAAGTTGGATCAGATGAAGGGTCTGTTGGTCAGCAATCGATTTGAAAGGCCTACTTCACATTTTTAAGCTACATGCTAGAACCACCCTGTACTTCACAATAAACAGCAACACAGTAAAGTACTGCTCAGTAGCTTTCATTTGAATGGTTGCACTTTAGGATTTTATCCTTGGACTCAAACGTTAGCACCACCTTGTACAGCACAATAAACAGTACCACAGGAAAGTACTGCTCGTGAGGTTTCAGTTGAATGGCCATACTTAAGGACTTCATCCACAAGTTCAAAAATTAGGACCACATTGTACAGTATAATAGACGGTATCGCAGGAGAGTATTGCTCAATAACTTTCATTTAAATAGACCCAAAGATGCAGAGGGTAGAAACCACATGTCAGACTTGTTTCTAGAAGGGAAATTATTAATGCAAGTCAGTGTCTAGCTAGAACATGATAGTAATATTAACAAGAAATAAAGTACCTATCTGTTAGACCAAGATTACGAATAGAAGGCAGTGTCACGTGATCGTCAACACCGTCAAACTGCAGCGCTTGATTCACCCTAATAGAAGCACAAGAAGCACATAAACAGAAAATCGAAGTGAAGTATGATGAACGAGACCATGAAATCTCCTTTACGTCCGTCGTTTTATTGCCACCTGTTTTCTCCTACACTCCTTAACTATATTTGTCACTCTCGTTGTATTTCATTGCTGAGTAATAGAAATAGTACAGAGAAAACAAAACAGCATTAATTACCAATTTACCCCACAACAGGCGGTGAATGTGATTTATGAATTGAGATGACCTATAGTTGCAAATAACTTCTCTCGCTACTCATAAAATGTTTGCTGTTGGATATTTAGTTTAATCGAACATCTACAAGTTTTGTCGAAAATCTTGGACTTTTCGCCCAAGACATGGTCCACTGAACAATAGCGTACTACATACTTTAACAGCCTCTCACGGCTTTTTCAAAGTGAACATTAGCCTGACATTTCAGAGGTTTTGTCGCGGAACGTCCGACTGGAAGGTGTTATTTCCAGTTTTGGGTGCAAATATATTAAGTATGTTGAACTGGACTTTAAATGTGCAAATGATCAGTTAAACCTGTTGAACCTCCATTAACATGGCCTATTACTCTTTAAGCCCCAAGAGTGACAAGCATCTAATTTCTCCTTACAATATCACTGCTTGATCAAATGTACAGGTCAAGAAAATAAAAGAAATGATCCCCAGACGTGAAATGTGCTGATGTTTAATCAAATTCTCCCAACTAGTATCATAAGAAATATATGGAGAATAGTGAGGAGAATATGCATATGGATGGATATACCTGTCAAAACACCTGGCTTCCAGTCGTGACCAGATGACATCCTGCTGTCCGAACACCATCATACCAAGACGCCCACCAGTGATAGTTGTGTCGTAGACATTGCCAGAATCAGCTAGCACTGTCTGACCTTGTTTAATTTGTACTCTGAAATTACGAACACGGAGTTAAGAACAACAGGCGATGCAGTATGTGGCTAAACAGTAGCATTTAGGCAAAGCGCCACGGATTCAACAAAGAAACGAATTCTGTATATTACTCATGACACACCAACACGCTCATGTTTGTTGACCATCTTGGCGATACACATCACTTTATGGGAGTAAACCCGATTTTTGTTCAAATCAGGACGAAATCTTTATCCAATTAGAAACATTCGTTAAACGTTCACTTCTTTTGTTTTCTTAATAAGTTATTGATGAGCTTTTATGTCAATATTTCTAACAAAAAAAGTAATAACCCTTACCGTAAAATCTCTAGTAAGTCCCCACTCCCTAATTTTTTATAGCCCCCCCCCCCCCCCCACCGTTCGGGCATCAGATCTTGTAATTATATCCTCATAAACCCTATTAAGCAACCCACTTCATCGCCAGTTGGTGTACTTTTATCAAGGCTTAAAAAAAAACCATGAAGTTGGCCGGCCTTTCATGATATGAAGTTGAGTGTTTGAGTATTGTGCAAAAATTATTTTAAGTCCCCTCTCAATTAAGCCACCCCGTTCATGAGGCCTGAAATTAAATAATCTCCCCGCTTTTACGGTGTTCTAAACGTTAGCGGATAAACAATATGGATGTTTGTGGTAAAAATTATCAGAAACGAGCATGCAGTCAGCGCGCCTCTTAGCCAGCGCTCGTCACAGAACGTAAAAAATAAAATGATGATGAGGATAATGATGATGATGGCGATAATGATGATGATGATGATGATGATGATGATGATGATGATGATCATGATGATGATGATGATGATGATGATGATGATGATGATGATGATGATGATGATGATGATGATGACGATGACGATGATGTAAAAATCACAAATAAAGGTGAGCTTAGTGTATGGGCTCTCAAGTTGCAAATTTTATGCTCAGATTAAAGACGAACACCAATTAAGGGTGAGACATCGCTGTTTTTCCCTACCTTATCAGACCGATAGAAGGTCTGTGAGTGATGTGGAAAGCATAAGAAGTCTGGTATTTCCAGCCCTCCATCTTCGGATCACACCACAGAAGCTTCACCTGAAGAATAAGACAAGCGTTATAGCACGGGCGGTTAACAAATGTTAAAATGTTTTTTTTCCTTTGTTTTTTTTTTATATAAAAAGACACAAATGAATTAGAAACCTTGTTAGTGGTATCTCCTGAATGCCACAATGCTTGCGCTAAGTTGAACCCAGGGCCTTCGTTAGAATCGACCAGCTGGAAAACGTAGAAAACATATACGTAAGACAAGAACAACAATAACAACTACTAAAACAGAGCACCTACGTCAGCAGCTGCAATTACAGCAACAACAGATTAAGGCTAATTTTGCGATATGTTTAAACAACAATAACAACAAAACATCAGACTAAATGGATCGAACCCAGGGGCATGTCACAAGTACGTTGTGCATGATTGTCTGCCCGAGTGTGGTCCTGAAAAAGATTGTTGTTGGTGACAGTGGCTGACGTTTCGACAACCTGTGCGAACAACAGCACGAAAGAAAAAAGGTTTCTTGTTCAGAAAGAAGATTAGGAAATCTCCTTCACAGTTCTTTAATGGAACGTCATGCAACGCTTCAAAGCGCTAGTAAGGGGTTTGGACACCACAACCATCCCAGGCCAACAGACGTCAGGTTCCGCTTGCACGTTTACACCAGAGGTCTATTTATAACACTTAGGACCCTCAACTGTTTGATATCATCATATAGCGGAGAGGGCATTCTCTCTTCTATTTTCCTTGTCTTTGAATTTTTGATAGACAGCTTTGCATGAATCTTTTCTAACAACATGACCAAAGATCCTTCAATTATCATAATTCAGCAAAAGAACAAAAGACTTGTACTCCACATTGCATACTCTCCATTGCTTGGCAACACGCGTACCTTGAGCTGCACTCCTTTAATTCCTGCCTGAGTATTGGAGTCCTGAAAGTTACTGTTCTCCTTTCTCCACATAACAACATAGAACTTGCGGTTTGATTGATAACCAAACACCACTCCCACATAGTCTGATCCTTCGCTGCCCTTCACATACAGTGCTCCGCTGTAGTCCACAGGTCCGTACCGGGCTGACCCTGTACGTGAATATTCATACCTTAAACCTTTAAGCCTCAACAGTGACAAGCATCTAGTTTCTCCTTACAATATCACTAGTTGTTCAAATAAACAGGTCATGAGAATAAGGGAAATGATAGCCAGGCTGATGTTTAATCAAATTCTCCCAACGAGTAACATAAGAAATATATGGAGAACAGTGAGGAGAATATGCATGTGGATATTGGGTCTTAAAGGGTTAAGTTTCAGTTTTGGACATAATAATCCTGCATTCTGTTGGCACTTATCACCGTAAAATCCGCCATTTTCGTAATGGGGCAAGCACGGCTTGAAATCTCTGTCTATTAAAATCCGTACAAATTCTAGTCTGAGAAAATTATGAATTGAAAACACAATATAACAGGTAAAAGCTTTCCCTGGCAACTACACTGTAGTTGTGTATTCAATTTTCCATGCATTTAGCTCTTAATTTTTTCCGTGGACTTCGACAGGATGTTATGGGCAAATCTATGGAAAATAATTACACGATAGTCCTTTATCTGGTACCTACCTAGACTGATAATTTGCGGCTACCTACAATTTTCTTTTTGGATTCCAATAGCCTTTACTTAGATCTGCTTTTCCCGCATAGCCAGGAGGCACCGTCCTCAACTTAAAGATTTTTTCGTTCCACAATACATTAAAGGCTCAGAAAAATAACAGCGAAGTAAAAAGACTGTTATACAAACCGATTAGCATTGAAGGGTGTTTGGATGAAACATTGGTTACTTCTTCAACATCGATACCCTGTGGACAAGGACATGAAGTGAGAAAAAAACTACTATGTATTAAACTGAGCACGTTTCCAAGCCTACGATAAATCCCAGCTTGAATTCAAGATGTTGTGCTATCAAAGATGCAGGAGAAAGACATAGCTACTCCCTTGGAGTGGTAATGACAACAGACAAAAACACCTAATGCTAGGAGGAAACAGACCACACGGAGCAAAGTTTCTTGCTTATAAAGAAAACGTTACGACTGCAGCCGAAACCAGGTTACATTGGAACCTATAGAGACCAAGCCGTAGAGGGAGCACGCATTTGTAGGTAGAGAAGCCATTCACTACGGTCTATTTCTTTAGAGTGACATTCCCCAGTCTCAAAACCCTTATCAAGTATTTATGGGATAAAGCATTTACGTATTTAAGGAATTACGTTTTTTGAATATTTAGAGAATGATCTTTAAAGACCTACATGTTTAGCGACTCTCCAGACAGGTAGTGGATCGCTGTGCCCGGGATATAAATCAACAGTGAAGTGATTTGAGAAGCTTGTTTTACTGAGGTGTTTAACATGCGGACAGTGATCATCATCATCAGGCACACCATCACCATCAAAGTCAGAGATGCATGCATCGCCAACAGGATTTGCTGTAAGAAACAAGAACAAAACACTCACCCTTTTTACTACACAATCTTCCCTGTCAACTACTTTTAGGATTACATTACAACTAAAATACATTATTCCAATCGAAGGAGAAACAGACCTTCTGGTTCCGTTTTGTTTGAAATTGCTCTATCATTTTTCTGAAACTAGGTTGTTTAGCTGCTTATGGCTAGGATGATCATGAAAATGGATTGGAAATTAAAAAATAGGGCTAAAGTTTTCGCCAGAAACTGATTGTTGTCTGTAAGAATTTTAAAAAGGAAGAGTATCCAATCGAAATATCCAAAATTTGCTGACAAGATGTAAGAAGTTTTGCGATAAGGTCCAGGATTACAAGAATAATTACAGTTTTAGTTGATTTCGTGCCGACGGTATGAAATCAAAGTAAATACATTATTGAGTTTTTTAGCTGTCTTTTTGTCTCGCTGCTTGCTTTCAATACTTTTAGCGATTTTTTGTTCCTATTTCAAAATAAATATACCATATATCAGCGTTGTGTAGATGCCAAGGTTTTTGGTTTGTGTGTATGAGAAAAGGAAGAAAAAGAGAGAAAAAACAAGAAAAAGGGAAAAAGCGTGAGTCTCACGCCAAAAGCGTGAGTCTCACGCCAAAAGCGTGGGACTTGGTATCTCTGGCCGTTGGCACTTTCCCTTTTGCAGTAGGCACTAATCAAGCACAGGCATTTATAAGCAATTATGGCCGTCGTCTTCGTTCTCGACTGTTAATAGAATGGTGGGTGTAAATGATACTGCACCAACAATCTTGGTGAATGGGAAACCACTGCTAAGTATCAATGTAGACACCAGGACGTTCCTACGTAGACCATGAACACAAGGTAACATACCCAAGCCCATGATCATACCATAACGAGAAACCAATATGAATGGCTGAAGGACTAGATACTGACTGACTGACTGACTGACTGACTGACTGACTGACTGACTGACTGACTGACTGACTGACCGACTACTGACTGACTCACTAACTGCCTGTCGGTCTATTGATTGACCACCTGCCAGAAGGACTGACTGACTGACTGACTGACTCACTGACCGCCTGTTGGTCTATTGTTTGACCACCTGCCAGAAGAACTGACTGACTGACCGACTGACTGACTGTCAAATTCACTGGCTGACGGATTGATTGATTGACTGATTGACGGATGGACTGACTGACTAACGGACGGACGGACTGACTAACGGTCGGACGGATTGATTGACTGATTGACGGACGGACCGATTGAATGGTGTATTTACCTTTAGCGTCGTAAGCCAATTGCACATGTTCTTGGCCCGAGTTGCTGACTAATCGACAATTATCATTCAGGTTGGAAACACCATCACTGTCCTGATCGCCATCACAAGCATCTCCTACAAACGGTGAAAAATGGAATTTATGAGTACACTTGACAGCTGAGGATCCTAAATCGACAAAAACTCCACAATAAACTGCACATAAAATGGAACAACTTGTACACAACATTTAGCAAACGGCCACAGAAAAGAAATTTGAGAGACAGAAATAATAAACGGGTAGTTAAGGAGTTCACGAAAAGGCTGAAGTCCTTAAAATGACCAATAAAATAGCATTAAACACACGGCCACAGAAAACGAATTTCAAAATAGTTTGGATAGAGAGCTGATGAGAGAGATTTAGTCCTACAAATCGACAATAGACTGCACAGGGAATAGAACTGCACAACATTTATGAAACGACTTAAGAAAAGTAATTTAAAATAGAACTGATAGATGAGGACATTAGACGGCTGATGAAGGTTAGTTCGGGTGGTAAAAGGCCCCCAAAAGGTTCCAGATGATGATGATGATGATGATAATGACGATGATGATGATTATGATGATGATGATGATGATAACGACGATGATGATAACGAAGACGGCGGCGAAGACGACGACAACGATGATGTTGTTGATGATGATGATGATGATGATGATAATGATGATGGTGATGACGACGACGACGACGGCGATGACGACGACGACGATGACGGCGACGACAGCAATGATGATGACTATGATGGTGATGATGATGATGATGGAGATGATGACGATAATGATGATGATGACGACGACGCTGACGACGATGATGATGGCGATGATGATGATGACACCCTCAAAACAAACTTAAGATGGCTCCCTATAGTTTTATGACGGCGCGCACGCTGATGATGCGAGTTGTAGTAATCTGCGCGCGCTCACATAAAATCGTAGGTTTTCCTGATATTTTATGACGTCACATTAGCCAAAAAAAGCAAAGTTAACAGTTAATTTTCTCGCGTTTCCTTCGGTGAATTTTTTTTTAATTTTGCACATTTTGAGATACTAACGCTACCTTTCACATATTATTTTTTGGAAACATTTTGTCGGAGCAATTCAGTTTAATGGTTAAAAATGAGAAATCACGTGATATCGGTGAATCCGTCTGAACGACCCCATATTTTTTCTCCTGCAAAATGTTAGTCAAAATCATTTGCACAAAATAGGAAAGTTTAAAAAAATTTCACCAAGGGAAAATCAAAATATTTAAGAGAGAAGACGAATTAATGGAAAATATCTATCATTCTTTAGATGCTTTGTTGCCATGACAACGGCCTATACCTAAGAAGCAAAGCCTGAAAAATAAGGGTAATTATGTTGGTAACCTGACTGGTAAAATTCAGGATCAAAAATATGAAGACAACAGAACTAGGGCTTCTTTTGCACGTCTTGCCAGTTCGTATAATCGCTTTTGTGGAAACTCTAGGGAGCCACCTTAACTAACATTTTCGTACCTGTATCATCACTGTCAGCATCTGCTTGTTCGCCATTAGGAAGATCAGGGCAGTTATCGTAATCGTTTGGTACACCATCGCCATCCCTAGCAGCAAGACCACAACAAAGTCAGACACAGAGTGTAAAGTGAGTTTCTAAATCCTCAATTTTGTTAATGAATTTCCAGCTTTTTGATTTGTTCACCGCACGCAGGTTATCAACGAATAAACCCACGGTACTTTAAGACTTCACTAAAAAGAATGATAACAACTTTATTGAGGTTTCCTTGTCAGATTATCTCGCTGTAATACTAATCGGGGACACTAATTAGAAATAAAGGAAACAAATTAACAAAACTGCGGCTAAAAGCTATCCAAATACTCGTTATGTAAACTTTACACTAAAATAAAACAAAAAATTACAAATAGGATACTAACTCCTAAATAACAATAATCCTTTAACTAAATCTGTGTCTACACAATGATAAACTACTTACACATCTTACAACAGCTCATAAAACTGGACAAAACTACTTTTCCAATGTTGTGCTTGAATGAGTTCAAACTAGTCGGAGTCCTAAGATTACTGTGAAGCTTTGACCAAGTAGGTGGCCACAGTTATCTCACAGAGTGCTTTCCAAAGCGTACTGTTTCAAATCGACGTAAATCGAAGTCATTGTTTGAAGAAGTACAAGAAGAAGTTTTGTCCAAAAATATGGGAATTTTTTTACAAAGCAGTTACACTCATAATAATAATACAATCTTCTTCTTGGATATGAGGATATGAATGTATGTATAATTACATTTATTAAAAACTGTACTAGGTATATTGAATTTCTAGCATTTTGATTGGCTGAACGGAGCTAGGCTATCAGCTCATATACCTGCTGCCACAAATATGGTCAATGAACACTCAACAACAAAGTGAGCTGAAAGTTTTTTCCTCGCGAGCAACCCGACGAGAAAAATGGACGAGAAAAATCCCTTGGCAGCGAATTTAAATTAAGCAGAAATTCCAACATCGTCACCAACAAGCATCACCAACAGCGTCGTCTAACACAAGTCAAAATTGGTTGAAGAAACTGTGCAGAAATAGAAATTTAAGCATTAAGCGTCGTGTTTACAATTAATTTCTTTCATCGATCGTCACGTCGATCATTGAAATTGAACACGGTAGGTTTTATCAGGAAAGCTTTCCACTTCAAAATATCAAGACAAGACATAAAATAAAACACAGTGAAATTGGCAGGAGCATTTAATAAAAACTATCACACATTCCTGGCGAGTCGGTGCGAAAACCATGAAGCAGTCTAAAAAAGTACTAAAAAAATACAGCCGCAAACTACCAAGAAGGAAGGAAGGGCGAGATTTTTTTCGCCTTTAACACGCCAAATTGACACTGGTTTTACCTGCACTCGTTGTAGCTCTGTGTTCCAACAGGTCCAAATGCTCAGATAGAAATCGGATGCCATGTAAAGGGAGTTGAATCGCTTTTCCAGTTGTTTGAATGTTGTTTTGAAGCTTACCATTCCGTCCGCAACCTCTAAACTGAGAACAACTGCATTTTGCACTTTGCACTTAACAAACTATGATGGTGACTTCTAATGTTCCTCACTACAGTAATCTTGCTTCTGAGCTGCATGAAAATTACCTCTTCAAGTTCAAATTTGTTCTGTCTTCAGTTCGATGAAACACGCACATGATGGCTCCGTTGTGCGAACAAATTACAAACTTGTTCAGTTCAGTTCAACTCCAGCAGCTAATATGGTGAAATTGTACAGCTTCAATCCGCTTTGAACGATGATAACAACAATGTTTCAGGAAAAATCAAACATGTACCATATTTCAGAGCCAATAATTAGAAGATTTCTTTCCAAAACTTGTGCTACTTTGTTCACTTTCGAGCAGTTTACATTGATTCATTCAGCTTTGTTATGAAACGCTGCAACACTGCGCAAGGTTTTGGCGCCTTTTTCGTTCAGTCATGTGAGCGATTCTTGTTCCGTTTAAATTTTTTCTTTTCTCATTTTTCCCTTTCTTTCTTGATTTTTTTTAATAGTGGTTAAGTTTTTAATAAAACAATTATTCTACTCGGGCTTGCTGGATATCAAATGATTATAACCAACTCGGCGCTACGCGCCTCGTTGGTTATCTATCATTCGATATCCAGCGCGCCCTCGTAGAATAATTGTTAAATATTCATACTTGGATAATTAATCTTCTTGGACATGAGATGATTATAACCCACTCGGCGATAAGCACCTGGTTGGTTATATATTGCCTCACATCTAACACGAGCCGATGGAATAATTATAAGACATCTCGGAAATGGCCTATTGTTAATTTGTAGAGTAAATAAAGGCCATTATAGGTAGAAACAAAAAAGCTGAAAAGATAATAATACTTAATACAGCACTCACGTGTCTTTTCCTGGCCCGGCAAAACAGACATCACCATAACCACTATCGTAGGTGGCAGTCTACATATAAAACCAGAGCTATTGTTAATACCTTGCACGGTCCGGGTAAACAAGAAAAAGAAAGAGAAAGAGAAACAGCAACATTTATACCACCAACTGCTTCGACAGGGTACACTGCTTTCCCGGTAAGGCAGACAAAACAATAAGAAAAACGAACAAAAAAGACGCTCGAGGACTTAGGCATGTCTCGCTGTCCGTTTCAACTTGCTTAAGAGGCTCCAAAGACTAGAGACTTAGTTGTCGAACTATATGTTACCGACAACTAAAAAAACGCTGTGTGTGAGACAACCATTGTCGACAAGTCAGTACGTTTTTGACCGTTTTTCCCGTGTGTGGAAATGACTGGTTTAGCTGTCGACAACTACCGTAACTGCCTGGTCACGTACTGTGTTATGAGCGTGCGTAGTGAACGGTAGTCTTCCCAAGCTCTCGCTGGCCTGACAGTTATTGACAATTAACACTCCAATGTGTGGAATTATTGCATCGGAAAGAATATTAGTTGTCGATAACAAATAGCTGTCGACAACTAACTGTCTAGTCTGTGGAGGCCCTAACAGACCTCGATAATCCTTAACCATAGCAATGACAAGCATTTAATTTCTCCTTACAATAACAAAGATCAAAGATATGGGTCACGAGAATAAAGGAAATGATCACCAAAGAAAACATATCTTGATGTTTAAGCAAAGTTTCCCAACTACAGTGGAATCCCGATTTTTCGAATACTCGATTATCCGAAACTCCCGATTCTTCGAACCAAAAGTCGTTTCCCTTGGATTTGCTTCAGTCAAACACTGTAATTTTACCCCCGATTTTTCGAATGCTCGATTTCTCGAAACTCCCGATATTTCGAACTAATTCTTTCTTCCTTTCAAAAATTTACATTCGATTTCTCGAACTTTGGAAAACTCAGGAACCAACAAAAACCGGTTTTAGCCACATATATACCTGAATGCAATTAACAAGTTCCGGAAAAGGTGTTTTCATGCACTTTTTATTACAAAGCAAGTGACAAACCTGTGTCATTGAAGTCATAAGAAACTACAACGGCGTTGTTACACAATCGAGGGTCTTGAATTACTGTACATGATCAAAGTTCCTTCGTTTAGTTGCATTTTTCAAGCTCTTGCCGTAGCACATTAAAAAAATTTGTTGTTCCTTTAAACCGTGGAGTGCAGGGTACTTTTTTTCTGATACAGTAGTCCGAGCAAAATTACAGACACATGTATCAGTACAGTACTGGTTTCTGTTCTGCCGAAATTGGGTTAAATCCTTAGCTTATCGTTTTGTTTTAAATGGAAGTTTTGTTGGTAAATAAAGATGGTTCACACATTAACAAGAGTGATATACCGTTGTTGTCTGCCTTCTTGGATCATATAAAACAATACCACGGTAAAACAGGTGTGTTTTGATGCCACCTTCGATTTTTCGAACTCCCGATTTTTCGAACCAATTTTCATTTCCCTTGTAGGTTCGAAAAATCGGAATTCCACTGTTGTACCAAAAGAAACACATGCAGAACAGAACTTGGAATGTTCAAATTGACAATTCAGCAACGTGACCACTAGACCGCACTAACTCCAAATACATTTTAAGTTCTACATTTCGAAATTGTAGCAACCCACCTGTGCAGCATTAGACGTCTTAGGACAGTTATCACAAGCATCTCCCACAAGGTCACCGTCATCATCAGCCTGGTCAGGATTACTGACTGTTGGACAGTTATCTGTGGCTTCATGAGCTGACATAAACAAAGATATGTTTTAAAAAATGGTCCACCATAACCGAGCGCTTTACTTTTGTATCGAAGTATATATTTAAAGTTTCACTGTCTTCTCTTGAGTGACCCACAACAGCCTTTTATAATAATGCGGCGTTATCCTAAAGAAGAACAACTCAAAACCTGCCTGTTAATAGTCTTCAAACGATTCTGCACTTCAAAGGCTTCGTTGCTCATTTACGTAACGTTTACGCAACGCCAGTACTCATCCCTTTCGTTCTATGAAAGACCGACCTCCGTAACCAGTGACCAGCAATAGCCCCTTAAAATGGCATGACCCATACATGTTCCTTTACGAAATAACCAGCAACAGCCGATTAAATTGCATAATTTACAGTGGCCTTTTAAATTGCGTCACCTGCAAGAGCCTCTTTTCATAGCGTGACCTAGAACATCCAATTTAAATTTCGTGACTTGCAATAGCCCGTTCACATAGCATGACCTACGACAAGCCCGCCCCTTTAAATTACGTGACAAGCAAAAGCTCCTTTACATCGCATGACCTGAAGTAGCCCTTTAAAATTGCGTGACCTACAACAGCTCTTTAAATAACGTAAACAACAATAGCTTTTTTAAAATTGTATGACCCCACTCCCCCGGCTGGGTTGTCCCTAACAGCCGGCAGCCGGCAGCCGGCAGAATTAACCGGCTACTTGGGTCGTTTGTGCCGGCTACGTTTGTGATATATATGTTTTTAAAGGCAAATTATTTGTTCCTTTACTGGTGCAGATATATGAAAGTGAAACTTATTTCTCGTTGCAATTTATCTGGCTGGCACACGATTATTGGTTCATTACGTTGAGTTCTGGGAATTACATGTAGAAAATAATCAGGGCTCGAGACTAACGGTAGCCAACTAGTCCGCAGACTAGTAGAGATTCCGTTTCGGCTAGTAAGTCGTGCACTTTCACTAGCCATTTTGGCTAATGAAAATTTCAAAGCACTAAAGCACCGGATGGAAACCAAACTAAATATTACTTCTGATGATTGGATCCCAAAAGCAAATTGACAGAGCAGAATTTTAAAACTTATTCTGCAGAAGGATATCATAATGTTCGTATGATACTTGTTTTGTCCTCTCAACGTTTTTTCCTACTAATTGTCGTCTCAGATGGCGACGTTTTCTCCGTCATTTCTACGTTCGAACGAAACTAGCCGTCTTCAGAACGTTTCACCATACCTTTCCTTGAAAGGTCCAGTAGTGCGCTCATATGATATTTGTCTACACGTTAGTAGGTTCACACCATTCTTTAGTCTTCTGTTATCGACTTTTTTTTACATTAATTGCTACGTTCGTACAATAGTTTCTCTTCCCAGCATTTCTCTCTACGTAACGTCTTCACAACGTTTCTCCGTACGTAAGTAGGTTCGTCGATTTATTAGTCTAGCCTTCTCAACGTTTCTTTGTACGTTAGCACGTTTGCACGACATTGTTCTGCTCTCCCTAATGTTTTCAGTGTGTTGGTACATTCGTACGATAAGTCGACACTGCTTAGCGTTTCTCTGTACGTTCGTATGTTCATACGGCATTAGTCTTGTCTTCTCAACGTTTATCCGTACGTTAGTGCGATTTTAGTTGTCTCCTTGACATTTCTTCGTAATTTATTGTCCCACTGTATTAGTTTAGTCTGTCTGTTCGGCGTTCTTCCATATGTCACACACGTTCTTAGTGTGCGGAATTACAGTAGTTTTGCCTGATAACGTTTCTCCTTAAGTTAGTGGTTGCGAATTTTATTAGTCTCCGGATCTTGGTACGTTGGCAGCGTTTCTCCGTACTGTAGTGCATTTCCAACTAACGTGTTTGATGACTTCTCAACGTTTCCCCGTACGATGATATGCTCATTTAAGGTTAACTGTTCGAGTTATTCGTCGCGATCTGACCAAAACAGAAAAGAGAGGCGTGAACTACATCGCGCCTGGGAATTTGCCCTGAAGGCACATAGTACTTTGTATTCCGCGTGTGAGGATCTTTAACCGTTGGAAAGATAAGTCAACATTCAAGTTCTTCACTCTTGAGATTACATAGAGGCATGTTTACAGTACTTAACTCGGCTAAAAATTAGACATATTGATCAACACAGTATGAGATTATGCAAAAAAAGTCTGGCTAGTGAAAATTTATTTTGGCTAGTGAAATCAAACCTCTCACTAGCCACTTGGCTACTAAGCTGAAAAGTTAGTCTCGAGCACTGAGAAAATCACTGAATACAGAGTTTATACAAATAAAATTGAAAAGATACGATTACTTTTGGAACTAACATTATCGGAAATTTGTGCTCAGAATCAACGAAATTCCGTTTCTGGGGACTTAAAATGTAAACATTTCCGGGGGGGGCATGCCCCCAGACCCCCTAGAAGGAATCACCATCGGTGCTCGATAATCATTATCCGGCTACTTAAAAAATTTTTGCCAGCTACTTAAAAAGTTGTGGTCAACCCACACAGCATGTCTAGGGCCCTTTAAACCCACTACAAACGCTTTTAAAAGTTTTGTGCATTGTACCATCATTGTCTATATTTGAGTCGCAGGCGTCCCCTATGCCATCTCCGTCACTGTCCAGTTGATCAGGATTGGCTGTTGCGTTACAGTTGTCACACACGTCACCTATTCCATCTCCATCCATGTCCGCCTGATCCTGATTCTTCACAAACTGACAGTTGTCCTGGATACACCACAACAGAATTTAAAAATCAAACGACAGCCGAGCCTTAATATAACTCTTGAGCTGTAGATGAATTTCAAAATTCTTACCATTTGGAACGAAAACTAATGAGCATTACTGTCTTGTGGTAGATTGTTCAAGGCGGTTCTAACTTTTGAGTCTGTGGATAAGACCCTAAAGTGTGACCTTTTTTATTGAGTGGTACTTTTTTGAGGTGCTGCAAGCACAAGTTGGTTGTAACTTCTGAGTCTGTCGAATAAATCCAAAGGTGACCACTCAAATAAAAACTATTGAGCGGACATTTGCCGTGGCACTGTTTATTATCCCGTACAAGGCAATTTAAACTTTTCAGTCTGCGATGAAATCCCAAAGCGTGACCATTCAATGCAAAGCTGTTTAGCAGTACTTTTTTATCTTGTCTGGGTGTGCTGGGTCTGTGGATAAAATCCTATGTCGTTTGACCGCTGAAATGAAAGCTACTGTGCAGTACTCTCCTGTGGCTCAGGCTTATATTATGCTGTAAAATGTGGGACTAAAAAGTTTGAGTTCGAAATGAAACCTTTAAGTGCGAGCATTCATTATCAAATAAAGGAGATAAGAAGGATATAGAAGAGTAAAGCTCACCACTCTGTCAGGAATCAAATCGTTATCATCATCTTCATCACAAGCGTCTCCATCTGTGTCGCCATCATTGTCCTCCTGACCCGTGTTGGGTACACTTGGACAGTTATCCTGGAAGGCAAATACCGGGAATCAACTCATCTACTGTCATGGATGTTTTTTCATGTAAAGCCTCTCCACATTCTTTCATGGACTGTGTTGTATTTCCACTACTCTGTTAGGCTGGTTTAAGTGAAATTCGTCATACTGTGTTCAACAACTTTACCAACCCATCCCCGTTTTTTTTTTTTTTTCGCAGTATGGGAAATGGACCTGGGGGCGTATGGCTGGGTTGCAGTGATCGCCAGCCATGAAGTGATCTAGCTAGGCGCCTTAAAAACTTGGATTTATCAACGTTTCAAGCGATTCGCTTTTACGAAAGGCTAACACTCGAAATACCAGCTTTCAAATTTCTTTACTGTGGCCAATTTACCTTATCAACTCAGATGACAAATCCAATTTTTTGTGTTTCACTTCCCCACCGACGAAGCAAACTTTCTTTAGCAACTAACCCTTTACTCATCTGGGCTTGCTGACTACAGTGGACAGGTCTGGATATCTCAGTGACCCATACTCCATTATCTGTAATTTACTTTTAATTACTTTACCTTATAACAGTTGGACAATGTACAGCTCAGACCGACAGACGGGATTCCATCCAGATCGGGATCAACTTCACATTCTTCTCCATCACCACCATAGCCGTCTTTACACTAAAAGAACACAAAAACATCACTTGAATTGTAAATCCTTTGAGAAAACATACCGCAACTAACTCAAGAAACGAGCTGCCTGCATGTAAGAACCATTTGGAAGGCAAACTAGACTGCAAAATAGTCGCTGTTTCTCTTACAACTCAATTAGACAAACGCATGCCTCACACGCCCGCTCCAGGCAATTCTAAGAATTGCCTGGAACTGTGTAGTAATCTCAGCAAAGATTTCGTTGCAAATTGGTTTCCTTAAAGATGCTTCCCTAAAGTAAAATTGGGCAAACACTTTGCAGTGTTAGTGACAAATATAGTTTAAAAAAGTCATCACATCGCACCTTGCACTTAAATCTTCCTGCACCAGTTTGGGTACACCGTGCATTTTCATGACACGTGTGTGATCCATTGGTGCACAGGTCACCAGGGTAACAGCCCGTGTATCCATCACCAATGAATCCCGGATGACAAGCACCACAAATGAAACTTCCCTGTAAGCAAATATCAAAAGAGAAGAACAAATTTACAGGTACTTATATGCAATTGCGTAATTTTTACCTGCATATGGATGCAACAATGGCAGTTTACGCAAGACGTTTATACGGCTTCTCCAAAACAAATCTTACTCAGGCAGGTAAAGCCAGTTTAATTTGTGTCCGTAGGCACGTTCAAATTGCGCGAGAGGGGAATTACAACTTTAAAGCCTTTAACAGAGGAAGTTCATTTATTTCTTTCCAAGAGAATACCATTTCAGAGGCTAGTTTCTGCCCTCCTGAAACTACGGAATGACTACCGATAGAAACCAATTGCAATGTTTTGAATCTTTTCCTGCTAACGTAAAGATTCCGGAGTTCACCTTAAAATAACACGCGCACTGTTAGGGTTCAACACTCAACTTCAAGCGATTTTCAACTGAGAGTCGTAAGATCAAAACCAATTACAGCTGCGACCAACCACAAACGATGTAAACAACACAATGAACCCACAGAACACGACGCAAATACATGTATAGTTGGCGTAAAGCTCAGAAAAAACGCGCACGAGCAAGACACAACTGTTTTTTTTTTTCTTATTGGTTGGAAAAGTGAACAAAGTATTTTTCACTAAACAGAAAACTTAGCAAACTACTCCCGATTTTTACTCCAGACCATTCTACCTGAGTACTGAACTACAGAGTGTGCTATTGAAAGGCGTAAGAAAAGAAAAAACAAACACTAAACCAAAAAACAAACAAACAAATAAACTCACATTAGTGTTAATGCATTGCGCATTAGGATCACAACTGTTGATTCTCTCTTTACACTCATCAATCTCTTCACAAACTTGTTTGGAGTTCTGCGCATCCTCCAGCCCGACGCCTGACGGAGCATTCCCTCGGTACCCATCAGGACATGCGGCACACTGGTACCCAGGAACACGGTTCTCACATTTGTTCGCGTCATAGCAGGGATTGGCACGAGCGCACTAAGGAATGTGAACAGAAACAAGTCTCAAATATGACCACAACAGTACCAACACTCACAAGCACAACTTATAGCTTTAAACGTTTTATTGGCTATGGAGTCTTGATGCACATTCGTGTCACGCCACGTTCTGATTTTAACACTAACAAGACAGCCCAAAGCCATTTTAACCGGCCGTCCTTACCCACCCAACCCCCCGTATTTTTACGTCGCTCAACATACGAACCGGTGACCGTGTGACACAAAAGTTTGACTACAGCGTTGCCAGATTAAACATAGGCACGCAATGTGCGCAGAGCCAATGACGTTTTTTTTTCACAATATGGTGAAATTTATCCTGACAGCCTATGGGACTTTGCACCTCCGGTAAGTCCCACCTTAACCCCTCAGCCCCCCCCCCCCCCCCACCACCACCACCAAAAAGATCTTGTGGGTATCCACTATAAAACCTGGTAATGATAGAGCAGCGTGACTACGCGGAGTAAAGAAACCGAAGAAAGCTCTTTATTTCACGGTTCTTCAAAGAACACAGACAAAAACAAGTAAACTTAAACTTAAACTCACCGTCGAAAAATATTGCATACATAATTTAGGCAAAGATCAGTGGAAAGTTAACAATTTTACTTAAGAAATAAATGAAAGTTGCAGTTGATCCTTTTAATTTCTTACTTCTACCGGCGAATATCCAATACTTTTCAGTGCTCATAAACGGTCAACTTTCTAAAGGGTGCCGTTTTGACGCTCTGCGTGATTTGCGTGACACGCGACTCGCTTTACTTCGTTTAATTTGTAAGGTTTCAGACGTTTCAGTCAACCACTTACGTTCTTAGTACATTGTATTGTCAAAACAGGAGTCTGCCATCAAACGGCGTTTCTTGTATCCACAATATTTTCGTTCGAAATCGGTTTGAACTAGCGTTTATAAACACGACTGAAATAGTTTTGCAAATATATTATTTCCCCTCTTGATTGAAGTTGCTTGCTTTGTAATCAAGTCGGCCACAATAATTTTCGTCTTTTTGCTTCACAAATTGACCAAAGTATGTTTACATTTGTAACTTTCCCACGGTACAAAGTTATTTTTAGCTCACGTGTTTATCTTGAGTCTCAACCTACAGCCGAATAAATTTCGTTTGTTTTGCCTTCGAACAGTACGAAAATGTTCAAATTCAGCTCGCTTTCCAGTAGATCCAACAGGTCTCTATTAGAATGCTTTGTCACATATCTGTTGTTGTTAATCTTTCGGTACTGTTTCGGTCGGTTCGAGATGTTTTAAGTGTTGCGTTACATTCCTAAGGTTGAAATTACAGCTGTCAACTATGCAAATTTGCTCAACATACGCTTTACACTTTGAGCTATGAATAACCCTGAAATAACGTTTAGTATCTTGTAAAGATTTTACTACATCCATCCTCTAATTCCTTGATCACCACTGTGACTTGGATTTTAATACTAATTTCATTCAAGTTTTTCAGTTTTAAGAATAGCTAGCAACAAGCCGCGCAATTTCCGATTTAGTTTTAAATGGGTTCACGTTTTATAACACGCACTCAAAAATGACACTGCAAATTTTAGATTCGCTGTTACCGAGAGATAATCCCGAAAAATTTTATGCTGTTTTACTCTAGTCTTTTCACTATCGTTATTAACTTGGGCTTTAAATACTGTTTCTTTCACTGTTAATTAGGGATCGAAGTAACGTTAATTTCCACATTCTGTTCATACAACATCTCAAATTGGCAAGTCCGTCTTGTATTTGCTGCTGTGGAAATTTGTACTTCAGCTAAGTAAACACAGGACTACAACGCGAATAAAATCCTGCCAGACCTCACGTACACAAAACAGGCATTCGAAGTAGATCCACACTTGCGAATGCAAAACACTTCAAAGCCCGGGGGTGTTACTCCCATAACATTAGCTGTATGGGTTTGTGCCGCTGATAAGGAAAGAATTTCAGTGTCCCGTTGCACCCATAGTCTCACAGAATATCCCCCCAGCCTCACAAATCGTAAGACAGACACGACACTGTTCTCGTATATCGTTGATTTTTAGGCTCTGACAGTAGCCATATGACGTCACTAACGTGACGTCATTGGCTAAAACTTAAAGATCTCTTGTATACCTCATCAATATCAGTACAAGTTTTTCCATCACCCTCGTAACCTTTAGGACACGGACCGCACTCAGACTGACCAACACCAACATTGAGACAACTAACACCAGGGAAACATGTGCTGTTTGATAAGCATGGACCTATAAAATTGACAAAAAGTAACGTTAGATTGAATCAGAGTACCTTTAGTGTTTTGAAAAATTAAATCATAAACCTTTGTCTTTCAAATCTTATCTGGGCGGACACAACGTACAACTGTGACCGAACGGCTCGGCTCGTTAACCTTTTTCAAACTGAATTTTCGTCTATATCTTATTTTGAATTTTATTTCGTGTTACCAATTAGATTACAGTTGATCCACGTCACGCGTGAACGGAAACTCTAAAATTCTAAACAACGTGACGAGTCACGTTCTCCATATTTGGGCATTCGCCTTGTGTTTTCTGAGATTCAGAGAGGGATTTCGAAAATCGAAAGGAGATTCGAATCTGTCACAGATTTTTCGCAATGTTCAGACCTGGTAATGTTAATGCCTTAGGTCGGAAGAACAGGCCATGTACGCCTCTCCACAAGGAAACGAGAAGACGAATAATTAATCGTTATTTGACTGGAGAGGGACCGACAGCGATCTCCACAGCAGCTCATGCAACTCCTCGCGCTGTTTATTGTATCATTCGACATCATGAAACGTTCAGTACATGTGAGGCGTTAAGTCAAGGGGGACGAAGTTATCCTTCTAAACTTTCGGACGACGTTCTAGAATCTATTGAATTGTTCAAACTAGCGAAACCTAGGATATATGGATGGGAAAATCGCGAAAGATTGTTGAGCAATAGGTTATGCAATAGACGAAGCACAGGTAGCTGCATGAAATTCGATTGAAAATAATCGGCAGTTTCCCGTAGAAAATACCTAAAATCAAAATAGAGTTTGAACAACCTTACCTGTTGTGTATTTGCTGTGTCGTTACCGCTTTTCGGAACTTCTGGAGGCCGTTTTGGGCGATATTCTGTTTAACGGTCGATCTGACGTCTTGTCACGGACTGGCTTTACTTTGACCTGATGTCGCATCGACCGTTAAACAGAATATCGCCCCAAACGGCCTCCAGAGACTCGAAAAAACGGCAAAAACACAGCAAACACACAAAGGGTAATGGTTTTCAAACTCTATTTCGCCTTTTTAGGTTTTTTGCCCGGAAAACTGCCCATTTTATATATTTTGGATCGAATTTCAGCTCCATACAAACAACTCTCGTATTACGCTTTGGTTTAAACTGTGGGCGAAGCGTCGGCTTTGTCTTTAATCAACCTCGCAACCAGGAAAAACTGTCATCAGCAGTTGCCTAACACGGCACATGTAGTTGGTTTTCGTCCACTTCCTTCGGAGCTACCGTTCTTACACAAGCGTTCAGCTCTAAAGTTTGTTCTCGTTTGGTTGAAACAGGATCCCCGCGTCAGCAAAATAATTGACATAATTTCACCTTCTTCTACGTCTAAAACGTTTTTGAACCACTGACGAGAAGCAAACCCCGAAAATAACGCGGTCTTTCGATAAAACAAAGATTTGTCCCGTCACAACCCCTTGCTTCTACAAGGATAGGATCCATTTTCGCAAATCTCAATGAGATCTTCAATATCTCCTTTGTGACCTCCGTTACGTCACTGAAAGTAGCTTGTTCATCTGAAGACTCGGATCACATGTTCAGGTTTCCGTTCACGCGTGACGTAGATCAACTGTAAAAATGCTGGAAAGTTCTAACATGCAAATAAAGTTCTTTCTTAAGGCGGATGGGAGAAAGTAGTGGAAAGAAAAGAAAAAGGGTGGACGAAAGAGAAGCGAGTTAAAGGAGAACAAAAGCACACAGGGAGTTACATGGAAAAAGCAATCAAGAAAGATGGGAAGGCAGAAAGGGAATGAAAGAAACTAAAAGAGAAAACAGGAAGGGTGGAATGTAAAGGTGAAAGGACGTTAGGTGAGAGAGAAGGGAAATTGGTGGGATCAGATGGGGTGATAGAAAGAGAGAATAACATCGCAGCTTGAAAAACAGCTGAATTACGTATAAAATTTACAAGGCTGAAACTACAAATTATGGCTGGTGATTTACAAAAAACAGTGCATTTAAAAAATATAAAAATGGTTTTATCGAACGATTTGTAGAGTCTCTTATTTAGTCTATTGGTGTTGCAATCAGGAGTGTAAAATTGGTGTTTATTTCATAAATTCGCTGTGGATTCGAAGTACTCGAGAAGTAGTTGGCGGAGGTTATGGCTACGGTACTACATATTTCCTCAAACAGCCTTGATGTCCAAGCTTTTCTACGATCACTAGCTTTCAAATGCAGGTCCAAATGCTTTCATTAAAAGGTAGGCATACTTACAGTCTTCACGGGTGAAGCAAGTCTGGCACAGAGAACAGTTCGGAAAACTTGTGTGTTTCGCCCACTCGTTAGCCGGACATGGCCGGCAGCCAGTCTTCATGTGTGTGCTGGAATAGCCATCAGGGCAGCACTGGCATGTCTCAGCACGGGTCTGATTGTTGAAGCTTCCAGGAAGGCAAAGATCACAAGGATGACCTGCCAGCCACAAAACAAGTAGTATTATTAAGACCGATTCCGCTCAACGTTCGAGCAATAAGTGCAAAAAATATTTACCAAAAAACTACTCATAGCACGGTAACATTTTAAATGCTATTTGAAACATCTCACTCTAGTTCACTTGCCCAAGTGACCCCGCGATGAAATTCTCAAGCATTCTCAAGAAAATTGATTTCAAATCTCGTAATAGTATACTAAAAACGGGCGCCATTTTGTTTTGAACTGACATGAAGCGTCTTTTTAATTGAAATATGGATAACTTCAAATCCAATTTTCTCTCGCGGGGTCAGCTTGGGAGCAAAAGTAACGATAAGTTCTTCTTATCTGTTCTCAAAATGTGACAGTGCTGCAAGTATTTTTTTGGTAACTTAATTTTTGCACTTACTGCTCGAACGTTGAGCGGAAATGGTCTTAACAATTTCCATAAGAACGCCTGCGAATACAACAACCAAATAAAAGCTACTAAGCAGATTCTGTGGTACTGTTTGTAACGCTGCAAAAGGTTGCTCTAACTTTGAGTCTGCAGATGAAATCCTGAAGCGTGACCATTCAAGTGACAGCTACTAAGCAATACTTTCCGGTGATACTGTTTCTTATGCTGTAAAAGATGTTTCTAAATCTCGAGTCTGTGGATGAAATCCTAACGTTTTAACTTTTTGAGAGGATCAAATATGTTGCAGCACTTAAATGAACACATTTGAACATTACTTCTAAGTGGTACAGTTGATAACACTCAGTCAAACACAGTTACTCAGAAGGCGGATTCACGGCTGAGCGACTAAGTTCCATGTCAAGCATCTTCAATCTATCCCTCGAACGTCCCTAAGTCAAACTACAATAGATAACACATTTTTAAGAAAATTTAAGAAAAATACTTGACATCTTGATTTTAGATCCTCAGATTTTAAAGGAATATGTCTCCCTTGACACAGTGTGACCTGTTAGATTCTTTGGCTGGATTTTTGAGTCAAAGAAAAGTTAAGGGTAGGTATTCTCATCTCCCCGCTACTCCATGAATTTTTGAGCAACTGTTGACTTCGCGAAAATGCTGACATTTCGCGCTGCAAATGACATATTCTTGCCTCTGACAAAAAATTATTTTTTGCAGTGCTTTAATTAGGAAAGTTTGAGAAGACATTTCCATGAAGAAAACGCTAGGTTTTCATCGCAAGACATCGCTCGGTAGGTACTATCGGACTATCGCAGTCTCACCAGAACACCGCACGCACAGCTGATTGTCAGAGCATTATTCCAAGACAAGAAAAACGTCCTGCTGAAGTTGCAGGAAAAAGGTGGCCGCAGCGAGTTTTACACCCTGATGCAGCCTCAGCCATCTTTCGCCAACACTGAGTTTGGAGTTCTGGTCAACACTTTCTCTGGTTACACTGAACCAAAGAATGCTTACATGAAAGATTACATCTTCTCTGGCATGATTCCAAAATCAGCGGCAAGTAATCGTGGCATCCAAGGCTTCAAATCTAACGGGCGCACAATCCAATTTACAAATTGCAACGCAGATCCCAACAGCTAGTTTGCTTTCATGCCAAATCACGATCTCCAACACCCCAACACATACCACATTGGCAACCTGGTTTATGAATACCGTGGTTCTGGGGTGGAATGGCGCAAAACTGCTGTTTCCATCACCAATCCTGATCGCATGATGCCAAACCACAGGTGCATATTAGAGGCTGTTCTATCACGCCACTGCTATTGGGATTCGTTAAAACCTTAAATTCTCTTTTCCCGCCCGTGATTTGTTGTACCTTTTTCTGTTCTGACTCAATGCGAACATTAAGTTTTATTAAGATAGGTCTTTTTGCTCCGGAGTCAATCTGTTATTAGAATAGTATCGATTATTGTAAGCTGAGAAAAGGCGGATACATCAAGAGAATTGGCAATGGCAATAAAGAAGTTAAAAGGAAACAGAAAAAAAGTTGCGTATTTTCTGTAGGTGATTGTTATACCCCATGAAATGGAGGTGGGTAGGGATAACTCATAAAGCATTAGGAATACTGAATACTAGCAACGTATTCTACCAAATGCCATCATGGTTTGTTTAACTCATGTCACTCTCGATTGGCTGATTTATTCCATTAATTTTTGACACAATTTAGCTGATTTTACAACCTTTACCTTTACCAAAATTAAAAGTGACTCATCCTCTCTCTAATCCCAAAACTGACCAGAAGAAGGGGGTTGTGCAGAATAGCATTTAACCCCGTAGACGTTGACTTCACCCTTTTCATCCACAGACTTAAACTTAGGACGAAATATTTGACAAAAGAGTAGCTAACGTGAAATCGTTTCCATGATGCTAGCTAACCGCAAACCAAAAATATACTATAATCGTAATCCTGCTACGGCACTACTCAACAACCACTTCATGGTATTTTATATGCTTTGGGCGCCCCAATCAGTTTTCTCGGAATAAACTACTACCACTTTCTAACATGTGTATTAATTTAAAAAAAGCTAGTTAGCAATACTTTGACAGAATATTGTTCATCACCCCCTGCGAGGTGGTAACATTGTTGCCATTCAAACAAAGTTACTGAGCACAACTTTAATGTGGTGCTATTCCTTTATTTCCAGTGGTTTTAAAAAATTTCCAATTACCAATTTTCAGCATCTTTTAATTATCACATTTTCAGCTTAGCCAATTTGCAAGTGGAAGCAGCAATACTGCCATAAGTCCCGTAAACATTACAGATTTAAAATATGTTTACTTAGAAAACAAAAATGTGGTCAGGAAGCCAAGGTTTCACTGTTTACTGTTTGTCTGTACATACCTTTTCCATCACTGTATCGCCCCGGTGTACAGTCCTGCTTCCTTCCTTCAAAACACACTGTACCAGGCTCGCAGTCAAAACATTTCTCAGGGCACCACTAATAAGAAATCCACAAGAGAAAAATCTGTTACAAGAATTTATCTATCACAGATCTTATTTTCTCGTCTGACATTGTAATACGTTAGCCGTCAATAACATTTTTAGGGCACCAATACATATTTATTACAAACCTAGGCTAAGCTAACAGCGGAGCTCCTAAAAACAAAAAAACAAGAGCATTCAAAGCCACTCGTGAAGATAAATACAGTGCTTCCAACAATAAATCGGAGGGAAAATGGGTTACAAAAGACCCTAATAAAAATCAGAACTGGGCTGGACTGAGCAGTTGACACTCACCGTTTCATTGCACTTGACATATGTACTATCCGGACAAGGAAGCGCCGTTCCATTCTTGCACAGCTGAATAGAGGCAAAATCAGACGTCATGGAGCAAAAGATATAGTCAAAGGAGCAAAGTTACAATATATTCGGAGATTATTGCCAAATTCTTAACTCTTAACTTAATAGTAAGTTGCAATTCAACTAACACAAAGAATTTCGGAACCTTTTAATCCATCTTTCAAACAATTTCCCCAGAAGTTCCGTCCAAGTCAAGTTCTGCTTTCCAAATACATTCCAGCTGGACAGTTTGCTGCGGTATTGCTCTTAAGCTCCACTTCGCTAACATCTTGCAATAAAAATTAATCAGCTCTACCCAATCCTCAGCCTCCAATAACACGAGCACTTTTCACCTACCCATCCCTCGGAACAAGCTGATTAATTTGCCGAGATTTACTCCCACCCAATGGATCAGTTTCGCACAACTTAGATCTCAATATAAACGCTATTAGCTCCGCACACTGCTCTTACAACACAAGCGCATTTTGCCTACCCGCGAATGCAAAGGAATATTCCGTGGGCGAACCTTCTCCACGTCGCTTCTTAGCGTTGCCACCAAGGCAGTAATGCCCAACTGACACCCATTCCTTACATAAGACAAGCAAACTTCACTTCATTGCAGCTTCAAATGAATATTCAGTAAGTGAACCCTCTCCACATCGTTTCTCGGTACCGTCACCAGTGTAGTAATACCAAGTCGGCACTCACCCCTCTCATAACATAAAAACATTTCACCTACCTTTCCCTCAGGACAAGCTGAACAGTTTGCCGCGGCTCCTTCTGAATATTCAGTAGGTGAACTTTCGCCACAGCGCTTCTCGGTACCATCACCAGGGCAGTAATACCCAGCGGTACAGCCACGACATCGCGGTTTAGTAGTTGAGTTTAAAGCTGCCAAAAAGAGAGAAAAACAAAATGTAACCGAAAGATATATTTCCCGGTAGACCTGCACGGTTCCAAACCTCTAATTTCATTGGTCCCTATAACCTGCACCGTCTATTGTTATCAGGGTTAGGGCTATTGTTTCGTTCTTTACCTATTGTTCTCCTCGACCAATCCTAGTCCTCGTCTGGAAGCGGTGCGGGTCCTCCCATATTTCCTCACTGGCGTGTGGACAGAAACCCCCAGGGGTGTCAGGGGTTTCGGTAATCAGGAGGGAAGGTTATACAGGGTGGGATGACTGGTCCCACGCCCAACCCCTACCTGGAGGGTTAGGGGGTGTCCCTTGTCATGGATCCCCGTCATGTCCAATTTGGCGAGGTAGAACCCACCAAGAATCAAGCCCCGGCCAGCATAGCTCTTGGGGATGTAATCGCATAAGCTTTGCAACCATGACAAGGGGACGTTCCCAGGATGAAGGGAATCATATAGTCTATGAATTATCTTAACAATTAATTAACTACTTTGGCTTCAACAACACGAACTCTGAGGTTTATAAAAATACCAGCGGCTGACTTTTACTCTGCCGTCAATCATCTAATAAACTTCCTAAGAAACCAAAACCTTCAGCAGATTCGGGTCTAGTCAACAGGTTAATGTTGGAGTTGACCCATTTTGTTTCTCCAGGGGTCCTGTGGTCGACGCCGCAATAATTGATTGATTGTAAAACATATCCACTGGTCGAGTTTTGACTTTAGAGTTGGCATGTAGTAGTGGCCACAATAAGGCAACCACCATAGGTAACAAACAGATTGAGCGAAGACTGGAGAAGAAGTCAATACATGTAAATTATCGCATTACGTAAAAAATTTAACGTAATAAAGATGGTCCGGGGGCTGAAAGGTTTTTTTAAAGTTAATCATCTGTCTTTCCGTCCGTCCGTCCGTCCGTCTGTCCGTCTGTCTATCTGTCTGTGTCTGTCTGTCTTGTCTGCCTCTCTCTGTCTCTCTATCCGTCCGTCCGTCCGTCCATCTGTCTGTCTGTCTTGTTTGTCTGTCTGTCTGTCTGTCTGTCTGTCTGTCTGTCTCTGATTAACAATGATCTTATTCTAATTTCTATGGTAATTTTAAAGCGTGCGCACGATTATGAATAACTCTTAGACAATGACTTAAATGATACCTATTCACAGTTCCCCAACCAAATAAGCATCAAAAGGGACAAGTATGATAAAGTACCGGCCAAGATAAAAGGCTCCTAACAGGTAACTATTTGACACTCACTCATAGTGTGCGAGAACTGAGTTTTTTTTCTTTTTTTCACGCGGCCCTTCTACTCTGTTAGTAAGTGCATAATATGCACATTGCTTACGGTATATCGAGCCTGTGAGGCCAGGAGCCCTAAAAAACACCTCTCCAGTTAGCGGATCAGCCACAATAGCTCCAGTGCTATTACATGAAACATCAAATGTAATATTTAGCGGAATGCTGTCACCGCGTTTAGGTGAGCCACCATCCACTGCAAAGATCAAATACTTATACGTCCACTTCACTGTTTTATTACTCCAAACCACCCTACTGCCATTCTGCACATAGAACTTGGTGGCGATGATGGTGGGGCTGTTGAAATATAAATGAAAAAACAGAGAGGACAAAATTAATCATAGACAAACTGCACAGAGATGATGTTGAGCTACAACCCTGGCTAATGTACTTACTTAGAACAATTACTTAAACGCATTTTATTTTAAAGATAACCAACTGAAGTGAACTACCTACACAATGCATTTTGAGCTGTTTGATGGATTACAAGTCGGGCACGTTAGGCAAGCTTAGAGCCAGCTGTGGTATGACCGTTACAAGTGGTTGGGATAGATAATTAGACCTATTTTAGTTCACAGAGCAGTGGTGGTGTCGGTCTGTCGATCTGAAGGTTGACGCTTCAAGATTGGTCTCTGGCGTTGTGTCCAAATTGCCTCTTTCCACCCAGGTGTAAAATTGGGACCTAGGAAAACGCTGGGGGTAATCCTGCAATGGACAAGCATCCTATTTAAAGGGAAGCAATTTAACTTGTAGTTTTGGTCACGCTACAGAAAAGGTTTTAAGCTGCTTGAGTCGATTTTAACCCATTTGAGAAGTCTGAGACCGTCTGCGGCCTTTTTGAAACCGTTTGAGGCTGATTTTGTGACTGAGGCTGTTTGAGGCCATTTTTGGGCCTCGCTTGGGGCCCCATTTGAGATCCCTGTGGCCCAAGTACAAATTTACCCTCGCAATGTCAATCGTTTTATAGCTTTTGGTTAAATATTAGTTGAATGCAATGCAAGCTCCTCTTTACTTACATTTTCTCCCGTTGGCTGACCTTGTAGCGGATTTGCCCATTCACACCACTATCTTTGTCACTAGCCACGGCTGTAAAAAATGCAGCACTTTGAAGCGGAGGGATAGGCTCTAGGTCCAGATTGATATTCACCTCTTGCAAGAAAGGGCAGTTATCATTGTAATCATCCACCATCACCTACAGTAAATCAAAAACAACCAATCCAACAAAATAAACAACAAAACGTCAGCACACACAAAGGTTTCACAGCGGTCAAACGCACGACGCGTGCGCAGTTCCCGCCATAATCGTTCAAAGGAAAATACAGACAAATGTCGAAAGGTTCACTTTAACCGCAAAACTTAACGCCATTTCTGAAAACTTAAGGTTTTTACGTTGAGTATGTGTTGGAAGTGAAGTATCTTTCACGCACAAGTTTTGCCGACGTGAAATTCGGTTTGCCGGGACATGGCAAGTTCTGCATCGTTTTCATACGAATTTCGCGCTCGTAAAACGTTTGAACTAATTCAAACGTCAAGGCTCCGAAAGACCACAAGTGATGTAACTTTTTGCATTTGACCGCTGTGAACAAAAAGAGACTAGAACAGGTTCCCTGCGGTGTTACACGCAATTACACCTCTCACAAAAATAGGCAGTTCACACAAAAGGACCCAGGGACCTAACATGTCCCCAGGGCAAGTTGCGGGGACTAGTCATGGGAACAATTCCCCTCCTGTCTGCCGACCTTCAAGCCCCAATAAGATCTTGGACTTTGCATTTGTTGTCGCAAAGTGAAGATGAACAACATAGCTGGACTCTTGTGGCCAGCATTCAACTTTCAGTTCCTGCGACAACTCATTTGATTGGACACCTAATTTCGAAAAATTGTTGGCAAATCCCATCTTTATGGAAGTATGCAACCGATGGAATTAAGCAAGTATGCAACCGATGGCATGCAAGTGATGCGACCGATAGCATACCTATGGCACAAACGTTGTACAACTGATGCAATCATGGCATCTAAAACAAGCCTACGATTTGCAGAAGGTTAGTAAAGCAACTATAAGTTGATAAAGATTTATTACCAAGATTTGTTTTGTTAAGATTTCCTACCTTGATTGTAATATTTCCTGTCCACCCATTTGAAGTATCAGTTATTCTCAGATATAACTCATAAGATGTAGTGGCTTCATAGTCCAAAAGAGCCTTCAATGTTAGTGCAGCTGTGGGCGTATTTATTGAGGGGAACGACTGAATGCCTGTGGACACAACCAAAACAAGACGTCAAAAAAGACAGATTATTTACTCGAGTGTTAAGGCTGGTTTCCACATGATCGCTATGATTGCTGCGATCGCTAAAAAAAAGTTCAGCGATCGTTGCGATCATAGGGAAACCACTCTTCAGCGATCGCATGCAGCGATCGTTGCGACAACGATCCCTGAAATAGACCTCAGTTCTATCTCAAGGATCGTAGCGATCGTTGCGATCATATGGAAACCACTCTCCAGAGATTGAAGCGATCGTCGCGATGAAAAATATACCGGAATGCAGTACGTTGCTGTTTGTTTCAGGTCCTCTCGGGCATTTTTTAATTCTGTAGCGATCGTAGCGATTATATGGAAACTTGTAGTCGTAAGGGTCGCTCAACTTTTTGTAGCGATCGCAACGATCATAGCGATCGCAGCGATCATAGGGAAACCAGCCTTACGTTAGCCCTGGTTTATGAGCATATAAATTAGGTCTTTAAACTACTCATAAGACAGTCATTCGAATCTGTTAATTCGCATTTGTAGACTGCTTCATGTGCCTTCTGAAAGCTGTTGACGGTAAATAACGTTGTTACACTACAGGTGACCAGTTCAACAGTGTCGTTAAGCCCTGTAAACTTTGCTGTAAATTTTAGAACTAAACGTAAAGCTTCTGAGACCCATACAGAAGTTCAACCCACGACCTTCAGTGCACCTTAGATCTTCGCTGCAGAAATGGTTACAATATTCAAACAGTGCATGAAGGTCGGATTGAAGCAGAGATGAAACACAAGATGAATCAAAAGAGTAAGGTAGACACAATCAATGCTTCTAAAGATGGTCTTATTATCCAACTTACAATCGCAACTTTGTGTTTCTTTGTTTTCGTTTGATGCTGAGATACATGCCCCAATCAATCCAAACTATGGGTTCTATTTTTTCCCAACCAACCGGTCAAAAAAACAAAACCACTTGAAATCAGGCAGGTTATTTGTTTTGAATTCTTAAAACTGAATCGACGTTTACCTGGTGCAACAGTCGGTATTGGGTTCACTGGATCATCAGTAGCGTTAGGACACAACACAACAGTCTCTCCATCAACGATGAAAGTGGGTGGGGCAGGGGTGCTCGGGGGAGAGGGTGCAGTATATGTACCACTGTTAACTTCAAACCGATCTTGCTCATTTCCTGACAGGATCTCTACGGTGTATGGCCCAGTTGAAAATGCATCTGCCACGCTAAACAGCTATACAAAAAACAAAACACGCGATGAGGTTGAATAAGGCCCCTGGGTCGCTTGAATACAAATTTGAGATGTGATGAAAAAATAAGCTAAAAGTGGAAGGAAACTTTGATCGTTTTCCTTAACTGCATCCTGATATTGTGAAATGTAAGCGAAACTCAAATACACAAGTCTCCCAGCAGGAGAGAAAGCCAACCTTTCAAACTTTCTCAGTTGGCTTCAGTTTTCAAATGCTTCTAGTTTAGCAAAATTAGGTGGTAAGTCATTGCCTTGATTTACAACCTTTTCTTTATTATCCCACAAACCATATCTCGCCAACACGTAACTCACTGAGCATTTCATTAACGTGCGACCTTTAATCTTCAATAACAGGGGTCAGTTGGTCTGACGTTTTCAAGTTTAATTCCACGTTTTCATATTGGCTATCCGTAACCAAGCACATGCAATACAATGGCCGTTTTTCACAAAACTGCATCATTACTTCAAGGCTAGAATTGACTGAAATGCGTTTTTTTTCGCTTCTCAAAATGTAGAATGCTACAAGTAATTGCAAAATTTTTTCAAGAGACACTTGCTATATTTCCGGTCATTTCTGACATTCTCATAGTCAACAAGCATAATGACATTTACCTCAATCCCCCTTATCAATGTTGTTGTGGATTCAAAGTAACAAACAACAGCAATGAAAGGGGGAGAGGGGTCAGAAATGTATCTAAATTTTCCCATTGTTTACAAGAGGGTGTTTTTAAACGGAAATCCCATTATCAAGGAAGGTGTCTTAACAATTTTGCAATTGCTTGTGGATATATTTGACACGTTCAGTTCCCTTCAACACCTCACCTGGACAATTGAACCAACATGGATACTTTCACTAACATTAGCTACGTAGTCGCGTGGACGAGGATCATCCTGCACGAATGACACACCACTGGACTGGAACAGAATGCGTGAGACACAGGGATATCTCTCCGCTATGAACACATCCAAGTGGTACTGTTCATGTGTCTGAAACAAATGCAAAACATGCAAGAACAGGGTAAATGAGGAACAGCAGATTCCAGATTCCAATTTAATGACCAGCTCCCAGTTGGCTTGTTAGTTCAATTGGTTAGAGCGCTGCACCGGTATCGCAGAGGTCAGAGTTCGAATCCCGGCAAGCCTGATATTTTCAGGCTTTCTTTTCGCAACTGCATAAGTTGCGTTAATAACTGCGAGGATCTTCTTTACTTATAGATTCCTGTTTTGTTTGGAACATCAGCAGAAGCAAAAACACTTTTCAGAAGGTGGGATTTCAAAACTGCCAATGATAAAACAATGATCCAAGGAAAATGGGACTCTGTTCAAGACAGAGAAAGGCTTGAGGCAGCAGGAATCTTCTATACTCGTAATGCTTTAATCTTGCTACGTGAAACACATTTATTTATCCCAGACTTGAACTTACTGCGTTTTTCTTAGGAGCCCTCTGGAGACTTTCGCCCTGAAAGCATCTGAATAGTCTAGTTTTGAGTTTACCAAGACCCCAGAACAAAAAGGAATAACAACGCACTTGATTTGTACGGGGTTAGTCTCAACATCAAGTAAAACGTACGAAGGCACTGATAGACTACGAGCAGTCTCTCTCTCCGCTCAGGGATAGTCGAGCGAAACGAACAAGCGAGCGAGCGAGCACGCGTGAAAATAGCCTGCCGCATTGTTACAGGACGCGCGTTTCAAGCCGAGTGTAGCGTTGATGTGTGCTCGCGACACTCACGTATCAACACGGCAGGCGATTTTCGCGCGCGTTACGTAACAATTCGCGTACGCTCGCTTGATCGTTTCGCTCGACTATACCTGAGAGGAAAGAGAGACTGCTCGTAGTCTAAGGAACTGAAGTGCAAAATGACAGAATAAGCAGAGTTGTGAATTGCTGGTCTTCTAGTTTAGAGTTAAAACACCGCCTTTGGACACTATCTAAGTATCTTTCTTTTTCATTTTGTAACGCCACGAGGTCTCTGATCGTTCTCTCCATAAGGTCTCTTGAACGTTCTCTCCAATTTTTTCCTATTGTCTCAAAAACAGACTCACATACCCTGAGAGATAGGCTGAATGTCTCAGATGGCAATGAACCTGTCACGTGACATTTTCCACCGACAACTGTTCCACCTTTAGGAACTATAGATCCACCCCCTGCTGAGATAAAACAGAGAACACGTCAGAATACTGTCACAATTCTATTACTCACATAACACTTACTGTGGGGCTTATTAGGCTTAGTAATGGCAGCATTTTAATGACGCCTTTCTTGCACAGGGCGAATGGTGTAGTGGTCAGCGCATTGGACTTCAGATCTGAGGGTCGGTGGTTCGACGCCCAGCCCCTGCCATCATGTTGTTTCCTCAAACAAGAAACTTTACCCCACATTGTCTCTCTCCACCCAAGTGTATAAATGGGTACCAGCGACATACTGCGATGGACTAGCATCCCATCTAGGGGAGAGTAGCAGTTGCTTTATGCTACAGAAACCGGGATAAGCTCCGGCCATGTGGGCCTCCTTGGCTCGTGTGCGACCTTACCTTACCTACCTCATAAATTTCTTGCAAGGCTGCGACCCTGCAGTACCAGCCACATATATGCAAGCATAGAGCGGTTTTCAATTGACTGTCGAAATTAATTCTCGTTTTGCTTTGGTTCTGCTTTACTTCGCTCTGTGATTGGTTGAAAAAAATCTGACGCCACTTTCTCGACCAATCAGAAGTAAAACTCAAAGCAATTGAGACCTGCTCGCACGCGTTTTCCCGCGCTTGGCGCCGGTTGCATGTACTTCCTCCGAGTTCTGATTGGTTCATAAGGTCATTTGAGTCTGTTGTGATTGGCTGAGGTTATTTCTTTGGTTTTGGTTTTACGACACTCATTTGAAAAGCGCTCTAATGCATAAATAATTTGCTTAGTAACGCAGGTCAGTAAATGGCAGCATTTAGCTGAAGTGGACCTGCTATAACTAAAATATGATTAAACAAGTTCTAAAATAAAGACTGCACAAACATTGAAGTCTAAATATATCATTATAAAGAATAATTGAATTATTCAATTAATTAATAAGAGATAAAATCTTAAAATACTTAAAATTGTGCCAGTCTTTGATATGTTTTCAATAATTCTTGAGGAAAGTCAAATTTAAATTTGGTACGCTCTTCTACGTTCTTACTTGACTGCGGTAAATTAATCCAAGTTACTGCTGATCTATACTTAAAGGACAGTCTTTCAACGCCAGAAATTAGTCTGGTCAATCTCAGTTTTAAATTATGTCTTATGTCTCGTGGATTAGAGCTTTTGTCAATAGTAGCTGCAACCTGTTTCGGAAGTTCTGGTAGTAAGCTTTGTGTGCTAAACAAAGCAGTAATTTTCACTGTCTACGCTTTAACAGCAAAGCTAGAAAAAAATCTATTGGTTCACAGACATATTTTGAAACATTACCTCGCCAGTCAAAACTAGAATCGAAAAATAAAATACTTCACTAATTTTTCACTGACTTCGAGAATGTCCCTGACTTTAATACATGTTTTCCCTGACGTATCCCTGACCGTTGCAACCCTGTCTTGCTAAGGTGCCGGTGTTGGTAAAATGTTAAGTTATTAATTATAGTGTACAAGTTAATAACTTCTTACACAGTATTCTTTTATCTGACGCCTAAAAAAAGAATATTAACGGTACTGACAATAACTTTTCTGTGATTCCTAGGAATGCAGGCTGTAGTGCAACTTACCAGCACCAGCCAAACTGATAGTTCGGCATGGAACACTAGTTTCTGAGGGATCAGTGAAAATCTGCACTACAAGTTTCTTGTCAATGTATACCCACAGCTCTTCCCCACCAGAAAATGCCAAATTTTCCTCGCCAGTAAAGTTGAATGTTGTACGTATTGCAGCAGTGAATCTAAAAAGAAAGGAGAGAAAGAAATGAACTAGACTTTAACTTGATGTTTATTTATTGTGTACTTGATAGCGTTATTCGTGTTTATGTGATACACATAAAAATTGCAGTGAACGTTGAAAGGTAAAATGTTACATGACAAGAACAAAAAGTGGTATTGGTTGTTGCAGACCTATCTCAGTCAGACCAGGAAGATGGAGGAAGATATCATAGGTGTTCAACGCCTCCTGGCCTTCAACGCAGGCATTCTTTGAGCTCATCATTCTCTCCCACGAGGCAGAGGAACGGATTACGCGACGAGGCCTAAGAACGTCTGCGTTGGAGGCTTAAGGCCCCATAAGTGGTCATTATATAAAGGGGACACTGCTAATTTTAGTTAATTGATGTGAGTGACAAACTTTTATCATAATTAAACACCAAGAAAAAACCCAGTGGGCCTATTTTGAAGCATTAACGACAGCGTTCAGCACAGTCAACATTTTTGCAACTTTTGCAATTTTCTTTGGCCCCAATTTGGAACGGGGGAATTAATTGTGATGGTTAACCCCCATGCCTCAATAATTTGTGCTTATTATAGAAATGAAGAGAAGAAGACACCGTGCAGTCTTACTCTGTATGAATGAAATTTGCAATGACCAACTTGAAATATATGCATCACTAAGATACCAAAGAACCCCCCCCCCCCAATAAAAGTCACAATGACTGTGGAAAAATAACGGCTGATAATCTAAACTGCATTGCACGTATGGCTAGCCTGCGAGTAGATATCTCCTGTTCCTTCCTGCTGCAGATGTGAAGATTACGCAGGCTAATACATTGCTATCATACCCTTAGATACTGAAGCTTCGTTTAAGAGCTTCAATTACTGCCTCTTCTTCTTGCAAAGGTTTACAGCGAAGAAATTGTATTTGTGATATCCTAGAACTGTGGGTGCAAACCAGTGTATAAAGCATACCCATAATTTCTTAGCGCATTCGTGTAGCAGTCTTTCTGTCCTTCAGCTCCAAATCCACGTCCATCAACAGGGAAAAACTTGTCATTGAAATGCCGAAAAACTGGATTACCATTGGAATCTGTCTCAAGCTGCTTTGCTAGCTCAAGGGACTCCTCGTAGTGCATGTTTCTGCCGGACTCACTTCTGAACCACTGTGAAAAGCTATCACTCGTGGGAGAGTTTGAAATTGCCAGCCAACTGCCATAAGGACTGTGGATATACTGGGGATCCTTGTATGTGGTGTTGCTGAATGCACCAAAGCCAGTAAAATCTACATCGGAAAACCTGAACACAAAGGAGACTTTAAGTCGCCTGGCGTGCTTTTCTCGAAAGCCCAGAAACTTTTCGGGCCAATTTCGGGCACGATAATTCCTTCACTGTATCTTGTAAACAAAGACGTTTGGAAGCATGAAACTTTTCTAGAAGTTAAATGTTCCTTATCTTACAGACATGTTAAAATAACGGCTTTGTAGAATGAGTTGTTTATATTTTTACAAATGGCTTAACCTTTTCGGGGCTGTAATGTTTTCGGAACTTTCGAGAAACCTGCTCCTGATACGCCCTGTACTATTACCCTACAAATTCAACTCAAAACATATAAAATAAGACACCAAACAAAGTGATATAAAAAATGCATCAAAATGGCAAAGTCACTCAACCAAATCGAGCTCAGATGAAGTTAGCAATGGTTTCTTTTAATGGACAATAATTTTGTTCAGATTCAAAGATTGAACTACCAACCTTGAGAACACACCGGAAAATTTACCCTTTTGCTTTGACCCAGTCCACATGACTACGTAAAAACGTGCACAAGTCAAGCTTCTTTTCTGTCGTTATTTATGTCCTTATTTAAATAAGCAGGTCAGGATGTTGAAAACTGTATTTGCACATTGATGCAGCACAACTACACTGAACAAAAAATGAATGATTCACTTACCGGAAATCATAATACGTTATGTCCAAATAGTAGTTGGAACTGTTACGCGTCGTGTTGGTAACAGCTATGAAAGAAAAAAAAAGGAAAGGATCATCAGAGACTTCTAACAATCTACATTTCAACTTGAACCTACACCAAACTGAAACTGCAGTTTAGTTTCCCAGCAAACTGTAAGATATCTAGGTCACTTTTACAGGCCTAGTGAAGTAAACTATTAACACAATCAAACAAAAATTGACCCGATCTTTTTCTTTCTTTTTTTTCAATCCGGGAATCATCTTTAAGCTATGAAAAGTTACTCTACTTTGTGAGACCGCGTATAACATACTAAGTCGTGTCGTCCAAAGGAAAAAAGGTCTGCATCAAAAGTCTCTATGGAGTGTGTTCATGGCGGCCACGTTGGAGGAGCAAAACAATAAAATCTATTTGCATAAAAATAAAAATTTTGCCCAGTGGAAATGAATTCTATTGTTTTCTCGTCCAGCATGGCCGCTGCGAACACACTCTATATCTAAGAAAAGCCATTGTCTA
The DNA here is from genome assembly GCA_964017195.1 of Siderastrea radians. NCBI lineage: Eukaryota > Metazoa > Cnidaria > Anthozoa > Scleractinia > Rhizangiidae > Siderastrea > Siderastrea radians. The sequence goes on along the minus strand of OZ024890.1, from coordinate 50,597,357 downwards.
GTCTAGTAAAATAACCTAAGATCAAAGAAGTTTCAACGGTGCCAAGTAAGAACTGTTCAACTGTTAGGGGTTAACAGGAACCCCAATGTTAGTACAACCCTTGCTAACATTTTAATTCCCAAAAACATGCAATTTCTCATCACTGGTTGAAATAACCTTAGTATGTTAGTAGTTGAGAGAAGCTGCTCAAACATCAAGAGAGTTTGTATGATTTATCTTGTTCTGTCATTTCTGGCTTAAAGTTGGATTAAAGACAATTCTAATTTTTATCAACTCTTCCAATGCTACTATTTAAAATAAGTTTAACAGTCAATCAACGATACGAAGTTTGGATTCTCTAATCGCGGAATCATAATAAATTATAAAAAGTCTACTTTGGTCTGCCAAATGAAAAACCAAAACAAATGGAAAGACACTGTCACATCCAGTAAATGTAGCAAATATGACAGAAAAATGTTGAGAATGGAAGAGTTATTTATTCCCCTCTGAAAGATGCAAACAATGACGTCAACAAAGATTTAAGCTGAACTGGGGGAGGGGTTGATCACAGGTAAGCAAAGGTTGTCCTTTAACAGGGTCCTCAGAGTTCTAATTATCAGAGTAAATCTGTGCAAACGGTGGACTTACCCTTCCCCTCCAGAGTAGTAATGCTAACTTTCTCACTTATGGGGGTGGTCTGGGTTTCAATTGACCCGAGTCCTGCATTATCATTGGGTATGGTTGTTCCATTATACGCAGTAACAGTCATGGTCAAGTGGCATGTGTAGTCAATACCAGCCTGGACACCATCAGCTTGTGTAAACAGGATAAACTCGTTTTGGGTTGCACCAGTTAGTGAAGGAGCATCTGCACTGACACATGTCAAATTGAAGAACACTGATATGACCTGAAACGCAAACCACGTGTTATAAGATATCGTCTACACTGTGTGATGTTTTCAGTGACCTGAATTATAATGGTGCTTGCAGGCTGCCGTGCGGCAAGCTAAACAAAACATTTTACGGTTAGACTATGAGCAGTCTTTCTTTTCGCACAGCACGGCTCGCCATGCGCGCATTTCGTTTCCACGCGGCAGGCGATTTTCGTGCCCGTTCGCGTGTTTTTTAGTTTTGCTCCACTATCCCTGAGCTAAAAGAGAGACTGCTCGTAGTCTATTTCAAGCTATAATGATAATAAAGCCCAAGCTGACCACCACAAAAACCTAACAAATGTACATTGTCCCAGTGAAGCTTTTCCATTTACTTAAAATGATACATTCTAGCATCGTTTGGATCAACGAACCATGACATAAATGTGACGGTAAATTCTAAGCCTGGTGAATATATAAGAAAGATTTTTATTCAGTCAGGGACACAGGCGACTCGGAAAAAATGCGAGTACTCCCAACAGGAGTCGAACGTATGACCTTCTGGTTACTAGTCCAGATGCTCTACCATTGAGCTACAGGAGACTCGTGGGAACTAAGGCCATTAAACTAGGTTCAAGTGACAAACGTCCATGTGACGTCCAAATGTTCATGTGACGTTTGTGACATGAACCTGGTTTAATGGCCTTAGCTCCCACGAGTCTCCTGTAGCTCACTGGTAGAGCATCTGGACTGGTAACCAGAAGGTCGTAGGTTCGACTCCTGTTGGGAGAACTCAGATTGTTTTCCGAGTCGCCTGTCATTCACTGAATAAACATCTTTCTCAATTTTCAACCAGATAACACAATTCTGACTAATGACTATTCAGAAGCTACAGAAATATTAATCAAGTTTGATCACGTGATTGAAATCTACCTAGCAGTACTTTCTGGGAATTTCTTTGTTTTTGAGCACGAGCCTCTTTCAATAAAAAAAGTTAAGTAAGATGCATCGATATGCTCTTAAGAGTAGCCCATTTCCAATTCGCCAGCTATGATGGACCACCTACCGTAAGCCTGAACCTACAAATTTGTGTCATATGTGCTTTAGCTTATAAGAATGTTTTTGTTTGCTTTATAATTTTGTTTGTAATACAAATACAGGTGGTTAATAACTACAGATTTTTTAATCCACCAACATGCACCACTAAACAACACTTGCAATTTTGTAGGAAAGCATGCACCCAAAAACCCCAGAAGCTATGTCTTCAGTGCAAGCACAAGTACTTTCCGTCGTCGCCGTTGGAACTACTTTTTCAAATAGTAACCACAACCCTGTTAGAGATTTTTACTTACTGATTATATCTCTCTTAATCGGGGGAAGAAAGAGATGATAACGAAAGAAAAAGAGACATACATTTGTTATACTCCATGTGTCCACAAAGGTGTTGTTTTTCTCATTGTTCAATGCATAGGGTGGATAGAGCGCTGCCGCTCTGTCCCAATCCACTCTGAGTTGAAAGTCTCCTGGTGCTGAGGCAGAGACGTTAACTGGAGCTAAAAGGGGAACAAGAAAAAAAACAATTAGTTACGTTGACAAAGCAAAACCAAATAGAAAAGACTGGTAGGAAGACTCATTTGTCGTGAAAAAAATGAGAACTTAGATCATAGAAAAAAAGGAAAACTTAGATCATAGAAAAAGCCTTAGTTTCAGACATACCTCATTTGTTTTGTACAAAACGGGAAAATCTTCGAGAGCTCTACTTGACACAGTTTGAGTATAACGGCTAACAGCAACCATGTTAGGCTTCTTTAAGACAGGCCAAATGAGAGTAAGAGTCGACAAAAATGTAAACCTTCATGATGGCATGGGAGTTGCCAAGAGCATGGAAAAGTTAAGTCAAGCAAAACTGAGATTTTGAACAAAAGACAAACAAACTGAAGAATTTAACTCACCGATGACTAATTTCCCATTAGCTTTCAAAGCTCAGTTGTAAAATGTTTGTAATAGATGTAAATGATTCCTGGCCCACAGTCCACTTCCATAACTACGAAGCAGGTTTTGCTAAAAGAACGCAGACCTCAAAACAGGATCCCTTGCCAACGTCTCAACCTCTGGCCCAGCAGCCTACGGGCCAGTCCATGGCCCAAAGGCCAACGCTTGAGACAGACTTCACGTTAGGGCACGGGTAAACTAGGAAACATTGCTGCGGAATCATTTCTTGGGGGAGGGGGGTCTTGTTGTTTCCTCTATGTCTAAACTACGAAACACAGTTTACCAAAGCAACGTTTGCATTCGGAAGCAACAATGTTTTTGACTAAATTTAATAACATTATTTTGTTTCCAAGAAGCAAAATTTGCTTCCGCGACATGTTTTGTTGTGCAGCAAAACTGGAAAACATCTACTTCCACAACAACGTTTCTGCAACGATGCCCTTCTACAATGCAGTTTAGCCAGGCCCTTAGGATGCCAAACCCAAGATCCTAACCATGCTCCAATGGGATTTTGACTGGACCATAAGCTGAGGGGTGAAGGCTAAGAAGTGGGCATGGGCCATGGGCCACAACCCTGCTTTTAACAAAGCCCCTATTTAGCATGGAAGGGCACATTAAACTACCACAACCTTACAAATACATACAGCATGTGAAATCTTGAACGGGGTGATTTTCATAAGATCCTCCTGGGTAAAACTGTACTGATGCAACTCGTGCTGGGGAGGCACATACTGCCGCTCTGCTAAATGACAGAGCATCAATAACAGAAACGAAGGAACTGTATACATTGCAGTCACAAGCTAACTGATTGGTACCGCTGAAATCCCTGTAAGATAAAGAACAAAATAATGGTCATATAGCTTTTTCACTTTCAAATACGCCAGAAAAACAAAACGGGGGAAAATTCTTAATATCCTTCCAAATGATACAATTCTGGAAATCAAATTTGGTAAGCTTCTGCTGACTGTTCTGGTCTTGCTCAGTGTTTCACGGAGGAAACCAAAAGGATAAAACCACCTTAAATAGCATAATGACCAGCACCATAGGAAGCCTATAGAAGTAGATTTGGACGGTTACATCTGAGGATGTCACCTACAGGCTCAAAAGTGTGTAGGATCTTTTTCAGCAGCACCACATGCTAGAACGTTTGACTCAATAGTTAATTTAATGCCAAAAGGATAGAATTTTATCCACACACCGAAAAGGTAAAACACATTAGTGGCTTCAGGAGTGAAAAGATTAATGTAACAAAAACTAATATCTAGAAAGCTGGAATATTCGGTTTGTCAAAAGCGCGGGACGAACAACATCGTGTCACAACGAACCTAGTAAATATGACCTATACCCGTCACGAGTCTACCAGTAGCTCGGTGGTTAGAGCGCACGACTCGTGTACGGGAGGCCGTGGGTTCGATTCTCGCCGCGGACTCACGAGCGTGAAACAAAGAGACTTTCCAAACTTTAAAAGAAACGTACCATCTTTCTTTCTTTAACAACAAAACTACCTAGTTGAATTTACTACAAGCACAGAAAAAAACACTGTGTTCCATTTGCAGGTCGTCTATTGACGCTTTGAACAAGCAACACTATCAGCTCAGAATACGATGGATAAAAAAAGGCACAACAACGCTCCTAGCCCGAAATAACATTGGAAGTAGTGCGATAAGAAGCGAACGACCATAGAAAGTCTAAAGAGGTAATGCTTTACATCATAAACATTTTGAAAAAGATAACACAAACAATGTAACAAAAAGTCAATTTCCAGCATTTTACTTACAAGGTATTGAGGTTTGTAAGTCCACCAAAACAAGCTTGTCCAATGTTCTCGATCTTGTTATCTCTCACATTACTAAAATAAATATCATCGTCATCATCATCATCATCATCATCATATATAATTAAAACCGTGCATCTAAAGTGCTGTAAATAACATAAAAACAATGATGAAGGGGTCATTGCCAAAAAGGCCCAAAGAGGCTGACTGTTTTAAATGCTGTTTGAAGCTTCCAGCACTCCAGACAAAAATTTCATTATTATGCATCGTTTCACTTGCGTGCAATGTAGAAAAATTGTTTCTTTTTTTTTTAAGATTGACTGATAATGTAGTCATTTAGAATTGTTTATCGCGTTTTTAGTTGTTTAGCGACACAGCGGTTACAAGAATAGGCTTTATAACCTGAGCTCTACTAATCTGACATGTAATTCCTAGAAAAAACACAACTACAAATACTTCAGTACGTGAATGCTTATTTCTTTTTAGCCATGAAACTTTAAATATCAGCAACAATAGGGTATTAAAATATGAAATACTTACAGAATCTGTAGCTGTGTTAAAGATGGAAACGTTGGCAGGAAAACAATCTCGTTATTTTGCAAATATCTAGTACACAAATACAGAAAAGCATCTGTTAAGTTACTTTAATGATAAAAAATACTGGAACATGTATAGCAACAAAGCCTACTAGTCGCCCCAGTATTGCCTTCACCTACAGTCCTTCACTAGCCATTTCATTTAACTAATGTTGCATGCACGTAAATCAAAATAAACGAACACGTAGACATGGAGAGTAGCCAAATTTTCACTGAATTTTTTTTTTATGGTAAAATTTTGGTTGGGCTTAAGTTTGATATAATTATGAGGGTTAAAAGCTAACTTACATTCGTCGAACAATCCCTAATTTATTAAATGCTCCAATCTGAACTTCTGCAATTTCGTTTTGTTCCAGGTCCCTTTGGAAGAAAAACCATTTTAGAAAATGCGTTTAATAGAAAAGAAAGAAAGGAGTTATACAAAAAAGAAAACAGTTGTGAATAAGTACATTAGTTCCTGTTAGAACTTAAAAGGCAACTCAATAACGCCATTTGCATTCCAACTTAACGCTACCAAGCACAAACATGGACTCTCTTAAAGCAACACATGAGAAAGCGTACAACCTGTCAAATGAAGGTCCCCAGAAAAGCAATAAACAAGGCGCAATGGTACAGGACTAGAAGCGAAGTCATTCGAGAAATAGTAGGAGTGGAATCAGTGACACAATAGCTTGACAAGCAGCACCTTAACTAGTTCAGGCACTTAATACGTACGCCGTGGAACCATCCGGCGTCCAGAGCCTACAACATGTGTTTCTTTGGTTTTAAAACATTTGTTAAACCCAGAAGGAAATGAACAGCTCCAGCATAAAAACACTGGTATGGCAAAGGTCACACAACTGGCAATCATGACCAAGGGTTTCCCGCAAGACGCTTAGTGGCACAAGCGCAAGATAAAAAAGAATCAAACACATCACTTTAGCTTTGGCAGACGGAAGTATTAATAGATGAATAAAGGAAGAAAATGAATGAATGAGGGAACAAACCAACAAACATAAATAGAACGGGAAATTGAAGAAATGAATGAATTATTAACACGCCAAGTGAATGAAAACTAAATAAAGAGAAACTGGGAAATACTAGCTAATCGTGCAATTTTAACACTGCAAATGCTACTTACAATGTCAGCAAATTTGTTTGATATTGAAACAAGTCAGTTCCAAGCTGTGTTATTTTATTTTGTTGAAGGATTCTGCAAAACAATACCGAGAGAAACCTCAGAACATACCTTTACAGTCTTAAGGCAGCTAAATTTATAACCTACTGACTGGCAGTGACAAAATGACAGTTCCTTAAAATACAATCATGTTACTTGACCTGATACTTTTATAGAAGCTTCATTTATCTAGACGTTACATGTACTTACATACTGAAAGAGGAAGAGTCATTAGAAAATTTACCAAGATTCGTTAAAAGCTGGTTGAATTCCGGGAGTTTTCCATGGGAGAAAGTATCCCAAGCCTAACTCATGATGGTTCAGTGGTTCAAAGTAGACCTTAAGCAACTGTACTTAGTTTATTAGTTCGAGCTTTGGCCAAACAATGACATCATCAGGACTGACACTATCAAACGTCCCCTAACTCATGAATTCGTACGTGGGATGATCGTTATGAAAACTGTCACTGTATTACTGTATGTTGTAAACATTCTGTCTTCTGTCCACCTCACTTTTCCAAGAATTCCAAGAGCTGAATAAACATTGAGCCACATGATTGTTTGAAAGGAAAAAGGGGCATTGTGCCCAGTATTGTGGGCCTGGTGTTCCCAAACTTTTCAGGTCGATTTCGGGCACGACAATTCACACTGTATCTTGAAAACAAAAGAAGTTCACAAACATGAAACTTTGCTATTAGTTAAACATTTCTTATCTTAAAGGCAAGCTAGAATAACAGCTTTGTAGAATGAGTGGTTCATATTTTACGAATGCCTTTTCAGGGCTTTCGAGAAATGCTCCCCTGGCCTCTTTGCATTTATTCGTATTAGAGGGATGTATATATTGGATGGGTGGAATGAAAAAAAAAATGACTGGAGAATTTACCTACTGTCAACCATTCTATGATAATTATTCCAGTGGAGTTGCAACTAGCAAATTAGATTAAGAAGTGTGAACTCGAAATTTGCTCAGAAAAATTTCCTGAGTCCTCCCAATGGGAGTCGAAGCCATGACCGTCCAGGTGCCGTTACTGGGTCTTGCAGTACCGTCGGCCTGTGCCACATTTAAACCTAGTAGTATGGCCTCGCTCACCATGAGTCCCCCATAACTCAGTAGTTAGAGCATCCAACCGGCAACTGGAAGGTCTTGGGTTCGACTTCTGTTGGGATGACTCAGAATTCTTTTCTAAGTAAAATTAATCCGCTTGAGAACATTTTCCAGCCTGACTTCTCAATAATTACTGCGGCGCTCATTTTAACATTTACGTGAAATCTGCAGTCCAAATACATCTGCAATATCAAACGCACAACCACTGACATTTGACAGGCTACTTACAGGTACTGTAGACTTGTAAATGTATCCAGCTCCCCAGGGTTTATGGTGTCAATTTCATTGTTGGTCAAGTCACTGAAAGCCAATTTGTTTACTTGAGTTAATTACCAATGTTAAGTTAAGACGGATTCCGCTCAACGTTCGAGCAATAAGTGCAAAAAATATTTACCAAAAAACTACTCATAGCACGGTAACATTTTAAATGCTATTTGAAACATCTCACTCTAGTTCACTTGCCCAAGTGACCCCGCGATGAAATTCTCAAGCATTCTCAAGAGAATTAATTTCAAATCTCGTAAAAGTATGCTAAAAACGGGCGCCATTTTGTTTTGAACTGACATGAAGCGTCTTTTTAATTGAAATATGGATAACTTCAAATCCAATTTTCTCTCGCGGGGTCAGCTTGGGAGCAAAAGTAACGATAAGTTCTTCTTATCTGTTCTCAAAATGTGACAGTGCTGCAAGTATTTTTTTGGTAACTTAATTTTTGCACTTACTGCTCGAACGTTGAGCGGAATTCGTCTTAATTACTAAACCTTACACTGTCCAATGATTTCTAATCTAATCTTATGCCTGTTAGTTCCTCGAAGAAAACAAGTTCTATTATTAGAGCGGTTTTCAATTGAGTGTCGAAAGTAATTCGCGTTTTGCTTTGGTTTTGCTTTACTTCGCTCTGTGATTGGTTAAAAAATCTCGCGCCACTTTCACGACCAATGAGAAGCAAAACTCAAACCAATCGCCACTTGCTCGCGCGCGTTTTCCCGCGCTTGGCGCTGGTTACATGTATTTGCTTCGAGTTCTGATTGGTTCATTGGGTAATTTGTGTTTGTTGTGATTGGCTGGTGTAATTACTTTGGTTTTGGTTTTACGACACTCATTTGAAAAGCGCTCTATCTGTTGTGCCATTTTACCACATAAGGGCAAGAGAATGCACAAAATATGCCAGCGTGTTACACTGTATAATCCCAGTTTGTCCGACTTTTTTGCTGAAGGAGGACGAACCAAAAACAAAATACAGTAGGATAATAAACCTCTTAATCGGTGTTTTGGTCGATAATACTTGCGGACACTTTACTGATTGCTCGCATTAGTTGTATATGCTTATGCATAGCGGTCTGACTGGTTGCAAACTTCACTATGTAGCCGCAGTATATCAATAAAATACATTTCCAGCATTCACCAAGATAAATAATACTCACAGTGTACTGGGATTTTGATTACGTAAAGGTCTTGAAGGAAAAATAGGCAGTTTGTTGTTTCTCAATTCGCTGTATATAGAGAAAAGAACACACAATCACTGTCACTTATTTTTTTTATTGAAAATCAAGACTTCTGGATGCTTAGCGCCCCTTTCGCCTTAAACGCTTTATTTAATAAATGTCGATACAAATGTGCCCAGTTTTTTTTTATCATTTTAAGTAAATGATAGATTTATTTTAGTGACAATCTAATCTACTGTCTAGGCACTCTTGATTCAAACAACTTGTAGCAGTAAACATTAGTACAAAACAATCATCTTCGAACGTCCATTCTTACATTTTGTCCAGCCCAGAGAAAGTCAAACGGCAGTAAACTAACTTGATGCAATATCTATTTCCTTAAAGTTCATGTTTTGTTGCTTTACTACTTATTGGTCCAGTTAATATGGTCTGTCACTTTTGTTGAAAAACAACAATCATGTATCAGCACACAGTCACTTAGAGAGCTGCTCACATTGGTAACAAGATGCATTGTCTAAACACAAAGTGTACCAGCTTTGTAGAGTAAGTCCCTGGTAGGAGTCGTGGTTGATGTAATGAGCAATGCCCCAGTCAACTGCGTGGTTAGTTTGCAAATAATGCTCAGTCCACCATTTTATAATACTTACATGTCATGCCCAATTGTTACTCCTTTGAACGTATCATCATGCATGGATTGTATTTGATTGTTAGAGAGATCCCTTGAACAAACAGGCAAACAAACTAAGAGTTAAATTCTGAAGAAAGAGCTGCTGTAACAGTCGACAAAAATTTGCCTGATGTATGACAAAATCCTAACTGCTGTGAGACATAAAGACTAAATAGATGCATTTAAAACTAATGTTTGTTGTTGCCTAGACAACAAAGAATCTACCATGAAAAATCGGGCATGCATTGTATTTCCTCTCCAGAAAAAGTATATATTTGAAGTCCTAGTAACCTTGTGCAATGTTACTACAGAGAAAAGTAACATGTGACGTCATTCTTTTTTCTTCACAATGAACATGTAAACAGTGAGATAGTCAACATCTAGAGTTGTTGGCACAAGTCAATTTGGAACGGAATACAAAGAAGAGGGAGGCACTGACTCAACTAACTCAATTAGATAGAGCAGTTTTCAATTGAGTGTCGAAAGTAATTCGTGTTTTGCTTTGGTTTTGCTTTACTGCGCTCTGTGATTGGTTAAAAAATCTCGCGCCACTTTCTCGACCAATCAGGAGTAAAACTCAAACCAATCAGTCGCGACTTGCTCGCGCTCGCACGCGTTTTCCCGCGCTTGACGCCGGTTACATGTACTTGCTTCGAGTTCTGATTGGTTCATTGGGTAATTTGTGTTTGTTGTGATTGGCTGGGGTAATTACTTTGGTTTTGGTTTTACGACACTCATTTGAAAAGCGCTCTAAACAGTTGAACAACACATGCACAGGATTGAACTAAATCTGAATATAAACATCACCCTACTCTCCCTATTTTGAGCTCATCGGCCTTCTTAATCAGCAGTGCTAGCAGGATGACGATAAACCCAGATCTCACTGGCCAGAGGCGAGCGCCCTTACCGCTTCACCACCCCGGTCCCAAAAGTTCAAGCATTTTATTGTCTCCCATGTTCTATAATTATCATACTTACAGATTGTATACAGTGGATCCTGAATCGCCAAACAACTTTCCTGTTATGGCCTGGATGACATTGTTCTGAAGTTCACTATGGATGCAAAACAGTTATGAGCTTTTATACCTGTTAGTAGAGGGAATCAGTGTTGGTTATTCGTGACTCTGGACAGAATTTAAGTAAAACATGCGAGGAGAAATGATATTACGTTTTTAAAATGAATTGATTCTCCTGTACTGTAACTCATGGCAACAAGACGTATTAATTCCACTGGACCAAACATCAGGTAAATAATTTATTGGGTGTGCTTCTAACTTTTAAGTCTGGAGGATTCAAGTGAAAGGTACTGGGCCATACTTTCATCAAATGGCCATGCTTAGCATGCTGCAAAAAGTGGTCCTGACTTTTGAGTGTGTGGGTGGTTCATTCAAGTGAAACCTACTTAGCAGTACTTTCCAGTAGTCCTGTCTATTTTTCACTAATTTTCCAAATCGAAATTCTGGAATTTGTTAACTTTCTTTAATTTCCATTTTAGGTTGAAAAGCTACATTCAACTACATTCACGAATGCATATATGTATTATGGAGAAAGAAGTTAATAGCTTACAAGTTCCTACCCACTGTAACTGATAGAAATGGATTTTCCTCAAAAGTAGAAATCTTGTTATCGTGTAGGGTCCTGAGAAAAAACAGTTTCAGAATAACAATTATGAGAATAGAAATAAGCACAAAAGGCATACGTAAAGACATAGTTTTTGCTATTTAAACATTTTTTCTTTAAAATTCCCTCTAAGAGCATTAAATGTTCATCAAGGTACCGTATCCTGTGCCATTTACAATTTTTTAAGAAATGATGATGACTGTCCCAGTTAAAGATATCAACTTAAAGTGCTACTACGATGAAAATTTCTTGTTTTGTTTTCAACTTTTTTAGACTTCAAACTGTTCAGTAGATGCCATATTAAATGAATCGCGATAAATTAGATCGATATGTGCTGACAAGGCCCAGGAATATCTGTCCGAAAACCGCGTTAAACCCGTCCGCCAGTACTCAGTTCGCAAAAGAGAAGCCCGCGAATTTCATGGAAGCGGTCTTACCTCTAACCACGTGAATTTTGCTCGTGACGTACAAGTCTCAACCATCGCCACGAAGAGTATAATGAAGAGTCGAAAATAGAGAGCCAAACATTGCATTATATGAATGTTTTTTCCGTCGAATTTGTCGTCCAGTTCTTTTGAGAGCGATTTAGAACAATTTTTTTCTTTGGCGAAGTCGGCGAACTCGCAGAAGTCGCGCGATACGATGACAGTTTCGAGCCTCTCGCTACCGAAGAGGAAGCCGTCTCAAACAATGCAAGAATGGATCAAGAAGCCGAACAAATATCCCAATTATCCCAAATCACAAACGCTGAAATCCTTCCGATATAATACAACAAATTTAACTGTTTCACATGTCTGTCGAGTTGGGGTCCGTCAGCTGTTTCTTACTCTTGGTTTTTTTCTTGCCGACACGGGTTGAGTTTGTTGTTGTTATGTTCACAGATTTGTTGCAGTATCCTAAATAATAAATCCTATAATAATAAGCTCTCCCTCCTAAAAGAAAAGCCCACATAACGCTTAATGAAAGGTTTTTAAATAAATATAGAGAGCCCCGAGGCTAACATACATTCAGAATTTTATAGATGAGACAAAAGGTCGAGGAAAATAAATTCACGTAAGCGAAGTGACGTAGCAAATCGCCCGGCGTGTAATTGTACGAACACGGTAATCTTATTACCTAGTAAACAAGGAAATGCGAATTAATATAGATAAACTCTGATTTACCATCAGAAGTCTAGGTATAAACTGTGGAATTCGCCGTCACATCGAAAGCGTTACTGAGAGAAGTGGCTACCCCGAACGCGGTGAAATGCTCAAGAAATCAGTTATAGCCGACTTTGGGAGCTCGCTACGCCGTACGCCAAGAGAAATTAATTGAAGTATAAAAGAGTTATATTATTAGCAGCTGGCTACGCGGTACGCGGAGAGAGATAAATTGAAATGTAAGAGGGCTGTTGGGAGCTGGCTACACAGTAAAAAGAACAAGCAATACACAGTACAGGTTTGTTATGGTCGATTAAGCTCGGTTGTTTATATTTTCACGTTATATGTGGCCGAGTAATTCAAAGAAATTTCGAGTGATATTCTCGTTTATAGAACGAGGAATACACGGTGATGTTCTCTTATCCACTAGTTTTAATATAGGAACTTCAAATATTCTTTTAGCGGAAGTTTAAGTGGAGAACGTTTATAGTACGCGGAATACACGGTAATGTTTTCCTATTTTCTGCTTACCGCGTACAACGTACCAAGTTGAATAAAAATAATTTCTGCGTATCGCGGAGCCGGCTTGGCGGCGACACAGAAAATAGTTCATGTGAAGGGGCATATATTACGCAGTTAAGCCGAAATCTGTTGGGACTTATGCATGTATATGCACAAGACAACCGTCTTAGGTGTGTGAGGAAATGTGTATCTTACTGTACATGTGATGTTAGCACAGACCGCATAGAAATATTCGCTCACCATTCGACGATCCCGCTCAGATATGATTGCTGATGTTTTTCTTCCTGATGGCTGGAACTGATCCTGGTTTTAAATATTGCCTTGCACCTTTCTTATAAAATGCTTGAGTACATCATTCAGCCGTAAAAATGCACAGACCAAACAGTGTCCAACAGGATTGAAGTCCTTCTGGTCAGCCACGCAAACGAAGCCTTTCCGCTTAAAATAAACGTACCCACTCGTCGGTGAACTGTGAATGGAAATTTCCTATTCATCGATGCTTTCGTTGCCGTAATCTTCAACAACAGAGCGCCAACCACGCATACTGCAGCTCAAAATCGAAGAAATGAATCTTGCTAATCCTCACACCTCTCCGAATGCATAAGAAAGTAGCCACGTTTGTTTTGTTGCGTTGAGACTTCTACGTCACTTCCTCTCTGGGCCAACTCGGTCTAACTTGTCCCGGTCATTTTTGAATTGAGTAATGGCGGCAAGCCGAATTCGAAAACTACGGTTAAAATAATCGGACTTCCCGTACGAATTTCGACTTAAAACTTTGCACGGTGAGTGATATGTACTTATATTTTCGAAATATGGAGAGAACAAAAAATTCATATTTTTATCATAGTAGCACTTTAAAAAGTTAATAAACTATTAACCTGAAAAATTCAGGCTGGGAAGCCATGACCTCAGCAATACCGGTCCAGAGTTCAGGGGTTTCGAATCCTGCTAGCAGAGGATTTTTTATCATTTCATCCTTTGCCTTAGACAGCCACGAATAGACCACGAGACACAAAGGACAAAAAGGTGAAAAACGTCTGCTAGCAGGGTACCAGATGCGAAGTTATAGTTGTCGGTATTGCCAACTTGAAGGTGTCAGTGTTGTTTTTTTTTCTTTTTTTTTTTTCGGTAGGGCTGCGCGTACGAGGCTGCATTGTAATGGCAGTTATGCAAAATGTGTGCAATCTTGTATGCAAAGTGGCACTTTGAGCTTCCACCTCACTGTCGTCCTACTCTGTCTGGCCTGGAACTAAGTGACTCTTCAAAAATCTAGTTTCTACTTACAAATCCCGTGTAACCGTCACATCTCTGAAAGCTTCCGTGACAATTGTTGTTAGTTCCAGATTATTCAGCTCACTAAGGAACAAAAATTGAGGACAGACAATTCCTTTGAAACTTAACAAAACTTTGGATTTAGTAATATTGATAAAGGAATATTGGATTTAGTAATATTTGAGAAAGTAAAATGGCCACTGTAAAGAGATTGAAAGCTGACGTTTCGAGCTTTAGCCCTTTGTCACAGCGAAAACTGGATTCTCTCTGAGGAAGGGCTAACGCTCCAAACATCAGCATTTAAGCTCTCCATGGTGGCCAATTTACCTTATCAACTCAGTTGATAAATCCAAAGTTTTGTGTTTCAGTTCCCCATCGACGCAGCAGCACAGTTTCTTTAGAGCCTAAGCTCTTGTTCCTTTGACAATATAGCTTACCAGTCCTCTTCCCTGACACTGTGTGGTTCGATGAAAAATTCTCTGAAGTATTGTTTACAGGTAGAGCAAAGATGGCAAGGCAACGATTGCAACACATTATATATATATTTTTAACATCATAATGATTTACAAACCAAATGAGCCCAAGTTGTGTAAAAAAAAAAAACACTTGTCTGTGCTTCTGCTGTGAAGCTGCATTTCTTTAGGTTAGGGTTTCTCAAAATTTATTATTTCATGGAAAGTTTTCACATCTTTTCCACTCAAAAACAAATATTGCTGTTGTCTTTTTAATTACGAACATGCACATATTGTGTAACACTAATTAGCGTATTGTTTTATCAGCTCACTGCTGCTCTGATTGGCAATCTTCCCTCATTTTAAACTTGGATTATGGTTGGCAAACAATGTAAGTATGAAATAAGTTGATACAAAGTTGAAACCAAATAAATGCTATTCAAATGAAATTATTTTGATTACTTACATATAGCACATCTCGACATCATCAAAAGCACGGGGGCCAATGTGCTTTAAAATAGTACCGGTGAATCGTCTGTAAAACAATACAAAAACATTCAAACAAAATGGCAAGACTCCAGTGTGACATCAGAAAATGTAGACTGATTATAAACTAACAAGTAGAAAAATGTATCTTTATTTATTAAAATACTGGGCCCAGCCGTTCAAGCAGGGTTAAGCTAACCCAGGATAACCCAGGATTAGCGTCAATTTTTATTCCGTTTTGTAGCCAAACAATACGAATTCCTGCAAATCTTTTTTGCGCTACATTTTGACTTCGGTTGCTGTCAAATGATTACTTGGAATTTCCCGTGAAACTCTTTTGAAATAAGAGAAACAGGGACTTGGGTTAAATTTTAATCCGAGGTTAGCGTTAACCGGCTTTCGAACAACCAGGTCCTGAAGATAAACTTACAGAGTACAACCAGATCCTTTAACATTTTGGAAGGCTCCAGTGTCAATAGAGGAGATTCTGTTGCCACTAAAATCCCTGGAATGGCAGAAAAAGTGTTAGTATAGTTATTAGATTACCTGGTGAACGATTATTCATTATTACCCCTGGATAGGCAAAGCCCGATGAATGGGACTTTTCTGAAGCCCTGCAAGCCCTTGAAGTATCAAATATAGTGTAGGTCCAAAAAGGATAGGTTGATCATGACTGGACTAGTTCCTGTTATCTTCCCCTAGCTTTGCTCACTTCATTAACCACCCTGTCTAGATACATGTTGCTGTGACGCTTTGTACCTACCAAACTCAACTTCCACAACCTTCTGAACGAGGAAAAGACAAATTCAAGTTTTGGGCCTAGGTGGCCAAAAGTCGGATCGCATTAACCACTAATTAAAAACGGTGTGCCTTCACTGCATCATACCAGACTATTTCACAATTATTTTATGAGCACACATTGGATTTATTGGATTTGTGAGGCACATAGCACCGAGTTGGTGATAATCCAACAAGCCCAAGTGAAATAACTGTCTTCTCGAAACAAAAACGTTTGAAAAAGCAGCACCAACATGACATTCTATTTCCTTACAGGACAGCAGGGGTATTCAATGATAACCTGTGTGTGGTGAACCGGTGAGAAAGATAGAAATTCAATAACCAAGATAGAGGATTTAATAATTAAACAATAGAGTTCTTCCGTCGAAGGCACTATCGTGTGATAGGTTGCCTGAGGAAATTTGATGTTCACAACAAATATTACGTTCGAGGGATTATATGACGTTTGAACCTCAAATTTCCGAGGGAACCTATTACACATAGGGCCTGAGACAGAAGGACTCTATTGTTTTTATTGTACGACGCTAAATTATGGTCAAAAATTGCCAAAAGCGTGCATTACGCGCTGATAGCCGCCCGCTGAGGAGAGAAACTATCGCGTCAGGTGTTCGATTTCGACCAGTGGGAGCAGGCCAAAATTTAGCGTTGTACCATAATCTCTGTTAAATTGTGTCTTCCTCAGGCTAACTTTCCCTATCTGCTTTTGCACATGCAGTGGTAATATAAAGCCACAGGGGAGTATCTCCTTACCAAACTGGTGTGTTTGTACAGCTTCCTGAACAAGTCACTGCAACGAATGTCCCGTTACCTATAGAGGTGATTCTGTTATTACGGAGAGTGCTGCAAACGCAATAAAAACACTGTTAAGAAAGCCAACAGCTGTAATCTCAGACGGAACTGTTGAGATTCTTCAGAATGAGTGAGAAATTTGACCTGGAAAATCAATGTCATCAACAATTATCCCCCCTCTCCCCCTTATCAATGTCGCTTTGCCGCCAAAAAGTTTGACGAATCATCAGTCCTTCCAAACAACATTAAGTTTGAGGAAACCAGGGGGAGAGCATTTATGCAATCTTGTGTTTTATGCAGGGAAATTGTGTGTTAGTTGTGTGTGTTAGTTGTGAGTGTCTCAACATGTTCTGTCCACGACTGTAGTTGTGAGCAGCAACTGTAGTAAAGATTACTGGCACTACAAAGTTATGGAATGACTAAAAGACAACAAAGAATTATCTTCACTAAACAATTCTACGACTTACAAGGTATTGATTTGTTTATTGTGAAAGTCTCCACCCACTGGAAGTGTTGTGAGTTGATTATTTTGAAGGTTCCTATGAATGATAAGAGAATGAGCAAAAATTATAATAATTGGCATCTCAGTCAAGACAGGTATTTCATTTACTGTCACGATAGGTAGTTCAACCACTGTGTCACATGGCAAAGAATGATACAGAGAGAGCACGAGAAAGAGAGGTGAGTTTGATTCAAGGAGTTGGTGAGATGTGGCAGAGTCATACAGGAGGCCTGATAGAAGAATGTTATTTGTTTGTGTCCCAAGCAGCACTTGGTGGGCAAAATAGTGATCATGAATACAACAATATTTTATGTCAACAGCTACCAGTACCACTGAACCTTGTTAGCTACATGAAGAAGCTCCACCCAAAAGGTGTTCCTTTTTTGCGCTTTTTTTGTGCGTTAGGTCACCAAAATACACCATATACTGAACAAGATGGCAGCAAAAGTATACAAAAACTTGGAGCATTCGAGTGACTAAAAGCCCGCGATGATCTTTATTTTATTTTATCAACTGTTTTTAGCTTATTTTGAGGTACAAAAAAGGTTTAATTTTTATTCTTGCTATCTGAAAGGGGCACCGTTTCAATCCAAGTAAATAGATTGAAGGGTAAGGGTTTGAACCTTGTGGTGCCACCTCCCCACATAATATAATGTTCCATAATGGTAAACATAATGCAGTTGCTTTATTATCTAAATGACAAACAAACTCAGTCGCATAAAAGATCGTGTTAAGAGTCATTTTTGCTTAAATTTTGGGCTCAAAATCATGCGGGTGGCTTACGAGACAATTTCTTCTGGTTGGAGCAAATTGCCTAGTTTGGGGTCAGAAATAGTACTAATTGTAAAATGAATGCATTACTAAAAACTTTTTTTGTTGTTGATCATTGCTTTTAAGATTGTTTGCTCCAGATTCTTATAATTATGGTAATTTTGTTCGCAAAGCCGCTCAACTTGCGATCAAGCAATCACCATGAACAGAGCCGAAGTGCCTTCAAAAATTACATGCGTGTGTGCACGCACAGTAATCTGGTGACACCACAGTTGGTGATGTTTAGTTGGATAGTGACCGAGTTAAGTTGTGGCTCAAAATGCACACAAATGCTTCATCAATATAAGGGACAGACCCCTGAAGTCCATACAAACTTCAAAAACAAATTTTCATTTTATTGATACTCTCCAAATCGTGCCATATACCTTCTATTCAATGAAAAATTAATTAAAAAATAATATTTCCCAATTCTCAACAACATAACCAAAATGGAAAAAAAATTAATAGTTTTGTGGAATTGAGTTCCGTATAATACTTACAGATAAGACAATGTTGTCATAACAGCCAATGCCCCATCTTCAATAAAAGCAATGTCATTGTCACCGAGATTTCTGAAACAAGAAATGACAAGTACACATAGACTTGCCTTCCTTTGCTAGAACTTGAGAAAAAAGAAAACAATTGCATTCAACAACACAAAAAAATGAGAATATCTGTACTTACAGGTTGCTCACTAAAGATAAATCTTTGAACATAACCTTCAAAATCCTGTAAATTTGGTTGTTCTGTAAATTCCTATAACCAAAATAATACAGTTCTACATAAGGTTTATTCTTGTTTTGCTAAAAGTGTTACATCGCGTCCAAGTTGAAGAAACTGAATGTACTTACAGACTTGTCAAGACCGTAAGTCCATGAAATGCTGTGTTGGGTATGACATTGATAAGGTTGTTGGAAAGAGACCTATAAAATACACCAATAATAATATTACAGCAACGTGCAACCTGTAACTAAAAAAAGGTTTGTATTCCGCTGGCTGAGGATTGAAAGAAGAGGAAAACGTTTTTCTCACACACATCTGGGAGTCTGCAATCTGGGTGCTAGTGTGTGGGGGTCTGGGTGACATGATGTGCGAGAATTCTCAGTTTTATTTGTTGCCGTTCACCTCTGCCTGAGCTCCAACCCACCCACCCTTCCAGTGTTGTAGCTTTTGTATTTTAAGTGTCAGTAGTTTTCTCTTTTTGATCCTCGTGAGGCCCTTATTGGGCCATGAGTTTTTCGGTAGCCAATTGATAGTCCAGGTTTCTCAGAAATTCTCGCTGTTGATTACAGTCGATTACACATTTGTAAAGTTTTTAGTGTCTGTAGTTTATAATAAAGGTCAGGCTGTGTGCTTCAGCTTGGTATAGATCCCAGTCGTGTGTGAGAAAAGAGCTTTATCAATCCTCCATAGCATTTGAATTTACAATAATTTGATTTTGTTGATGGACAATACATGAAAGGCATCATATATGAACTGTGGAACCGGAATGAATGAAGAAACGATCACTGTGGTGCAAAATTTGTACTCTTCCAAATTTGCATAAATTACAACAATCTCTGCAAAAAAAACGACAACAACAACAACAATTCCTTCAAAATTTTAGTTAACAGAATCCAAAATATAATTGAAGAAAGTCGGTTTCCAAATATACTTATTAGTCAAGTTTAAGCTGCTTTTAAAATGAAAAAATACTGGTTTGCAAAACACATTTTCGGTCACGTTTGAGATACTTAATAATGACCCACAACGGTTTCCAAATATTTTTTAAACTGACGAGCAATTTTTAGTTTGAAACAATGTACATGCATCCATGATCCTCATCTACGTGATTGAGGTGTACTGAAGAAGTATGGAAAGAGCATGGAAGTCGTATGGAAGAAGCAGTAGTTCTGTAGTCAGGCGGGTGTGAGCTATATCTGCTTATTGAAAGCTACATCTGATGACTACCTACCGTAGAATTCCGAAAGTAAGAGTCCCCCAAAAGTAACGTTTATTTGGGATCTCTCTTATAGTTTCCGAAAGTAACAGCCCCCCCCCCCCGAAATTAACGGCCCCGCAAAAGTGACTGGAGGAGTTTGGATGCAGGGAGGAGGAATGGGGATTCTCTGTATGTACGATGTCTTCCTGAAGAAAGAATTCACCGAACATAAGAAGGCACTGGAAGCGAAACTGTGTTCTCTTAAGCATGATGCAGATGGCACAACTTAGTGTTTAACAAGAATTCTGAAGAATCAATAAGAAAGTCTAATAAGAATTGAAGTGCCATTTTGCTTATTATTCCGCAGCCGTGTTTACGATGAATTTCTTTTGTTACTCAGGTATTTAGCTGCCCGAAAGTGGCACTCCCCCCCGCCCAAAAGTAATGGCTACCTGAAAATTGCACTCCCTTAAGCCTGCAATTCCAAAATTAACGGAGGCTGTTGCTTTCGGAATTCTATGGCAACTATCTACCAACATTCATCAAAACGGCTAATTGTGACGAATGGTATCAAAGATCGCAGGAAAAGTCACTGGTACTTACAGAGTGTTCAACTGTGACAAGTTTGTAAACTGGTTTCCATGTTTGAAATCGAACTTGTTACTGTTCATGTTTCTAAAGATATAACAAAACCATAAACACAAAATTAACCTAAACCCACCAATTAAAGGGGTTACGTCACGAGGATTTTGCTATTTTAAGTCAATTCTGTGCTAAAACCATTACTAAGTACCTTTACTCATACACCTGTAAAACTGTAAAACTATGAGGAAAATGTCAAATGGATTTTACCAGAGAGAGCTAAGCACAAAAAATGTTTTGGTGATTTTTGAAGACATAGCATCAAAACTTGAAAAAATTGGCCCAAGTTTCAATCCATTTCCATCCTTGCCATCGGTCCCGACAGACGACAGGAAACAGTTTCAGTGCCGTAAGATAGTCTTTATAACAACGCTAGACCATTATTTTTGGAATTCAATTGATGCAAAGATACTTTTTAGCTTTTTGAAAAGATACTAAAATAGCGTGACATAACCCCTTTAAGAGGGTTCAAGATTGAAGATTCAACAAGCCAGTTCATACTAGTAAAAATCATTCTCCTGCACGTTATTATTTAACAGTAATGATTATGAATCCACCACTGTTAAAACACCATACGCAAAATTTTATATCATAAATAAAACAACCATAAAAATTACCAAAAAAATTAAAATAAAATTTTGACACCGTTTCCAGATTTTTGCTATCAATTCAATGCACCATTCCCGAAAAGGGTAAACATAAGTGTTTAATCAGTGTATTTCTATCCTCATTTCGATTCGCTGACATAGCCAACCTCTACATGGAGGATTCTGAAGAACAGGCTTTATCATCAGCACCTTGTGTACCTAAGATCTGGAAGCGCTATATAGATGACACCTTTACCGTCTTAAATAGAAACAACATTGACACTTTCTTACAACACCTCACTAGTCGACAGCTGACCATCCGTTTCACTACGGAAACTGAGAATAACAACGCAATTCCCTTTCTTGATACTTTGGTTACAAGAGAATCAGAAGGACACCTCACTACCAGCGATTACACAAAGCCTACGCACACTGACCAGTACCTATTATTTACACACTCCCTCAATCAGTAAAACGCGGTATTGTCAAGTGCTTATATGAAAGCGCTAAACATTTCATAACCAGACCATCGGTTATCTCTGAAAAGAAAAAGCACTTGTCATCAATTCTTGTTGCTAACGGATATCCACATTCGTTGGTGCAAAGTGTCATAAAAATTAAGAGACAAAAAGCCAGAAAAGAATTTGCATACGCCATATATCAAAGGCATACCAGAGGCACTGCGCTGTTGCTTGATAAGATTATCAATAATCACAGTTAACTGGGAGATTTTCCGTTGGCCAATGGTCGATCGCTTTGCACATGCGCATTTTGAGTCACTGCCATGTAGATATCCCCTCGTGGTTTGCTTTGAGTAGCTTTGCCGCTTTTTGCCTTCTGTTTGCCCACTCCCGCCCACCTCCTGGTTCCATCAAGGTCCTGTGTTCAGGTAAGTTCTCTTTGTGTTTGACCCGCGGGAGGTTGCCATGGTTACCCCATTATTTGCATTTTGCCCACATTCACTTGCTTATTGCGAGCACTGCTCACAACTGGCACCTATCCTCCATTTAAATATTGCCCATCGACAAGTTAACAATAACAAGGCATATCCATTGTTTTTAAGTATGACACAACACTTAGATCACACTTAGTGCGACCTAAAACAAGATGGAGTAGTTTACAAGATTTCCTACGAATGTGGCAAATTATATATTGGAGAGACAGAAAGATCAGTGCATTAACGAATTAAGGAATATGACAGAACAGAGATATACGGCTTGCACGAACTCAGACCTCAGCCATCTCAGAACATGCTAATAAGACCAGACACTATCTGCCTTGGGACAAAGATAAGTTTATTGACAGTGATCCACACTAACCCGTAGGATTAATTAAAAGTGGCCATTCACATAAGACTTCACCCTAAGAATATCAGTAGGGATAATGGGACTGAAATTCCAGAAGCGTGAATGCCCAAGTATGCTGAGTATGCTTGACGGTACCCGGACATTACGGGTGAACTTGGCTCGTGGTGGTATAATTTACTCACAAAGCAACAAGTTTGTTACGGGTGTGAAGGTCAAGGCAACGGTGACTCAAAACTTAATGAAGCCCTGGATTCTCACGATCAAACAACACAACAGCTGATCAGTACCACAGTGGACAGCGCCTCACCAGAACAATGAAGGTCGAAATGCATCAATCACAAACAACCACGGTGACACTTATAACGATAGACAGCCAGTCAACACCATCACCTGACGAAGACCAGCCTTATATATAGCGGTTGAAATGTCACGATCCACATCACAGTGACTAAATCGTGAGACAAATGGTCAACTAAGTTATTACTAATCCATGTATTTTTCATTCCTTATACTGTAAATAAGCATTTCCCTTTATGATGGACACCTCTTAAACAGGGCTCCTTAAAGCATTACAAGAATTCTTACATTGCTCGAATTGCAGCAGGAAATGCGCCATTCTCGACAGCAACGATGTCATTGTTTTGAAGATAGCTGTAAAAAAGGAGAGAAAATAAGGCACCCATAAATTAAAATAAGATAAATACAATGGGTATTCAGTTAGCTTTAAAAATAACCGATTATGTGCTCATGGAGACAGGAAGCACTTCTTTGCTTATCCACTTCTACCATTCAGATTTCACACACTGCTTCTGCCCTAGGTAAGGTTACATCTTCAAGAACAGAACTGCTGGAGGTCAACTTGGTTCAAGTAGCACGAATGATGCCTACTGCCCCTTTCCCCTGAATGGGACACTCATCCAGTGCTAGTGTAGGTTCACACCCCTCACCAGACCCTAAGGGTTTGCTCAGGTACCCACTTGTTCACCTAGTAAGTGGAGGGAAAACGAGCGGATCCGTTCGGATAGTTCGCATTTGTTTTTTAGATGTTACTACTATTTTGTCTCTGCTGTCTGTTGTTCAGTGTATATCAGTGTTATCAGGAGCAGGAATTGGTTGCATGATAGAGAGCGTCACCATTAGATGGGTAACAGGCAGCTCAAAATTAAAGAATAACGGGCAGACCACGAAAACGTAGTCTGGCATTTGAAAAGAAATATGCTATCATAAGTCTGGGAAATCTTTGTTTTTTTCGTAATAACAGAATGGATGTGGAAGAATGCTTACATAATTAAACAAAAACAGACGTTGGGCTAGTTTTTGCGTGTATATAAGTTGTTTGAGTTAATTTAAAAACTTGTGATTGACAAAATTTTACTTTCGTGTCAGAAATCATGCCAACATTACACCTATGTAAACATTCCACTAATTGAATTATTAAAATCAAATTTAAATATAGCATTCGTGTCAGGAAAACCTCACGAATATGATCGTTCTAAAAGGCTAAGCGAGAGAAAACACAAAACATTTTTGCAGCTTAATGACAAGGATTTCAAGAATCTTTCTGGTGATCATCAAAGAACAAACATCATTTGGGAAGTTCAGAATAACGAGTAAATCGCCAGATCAATGTCATACCCACGAATACATTCAACTGTGGGAACTACGAAACTAAACTGCGCACATGAAATACAGAAACCAAGAAAACTTCAATAACAGTCGATTCTGGAGAGCTCAATAACGGGAAAGAGTCAGGACTCTTTTGGCAATGATGCATGGAATATTTTTAAAATTCATTAAATCGCGCATACATGGAAAATCCTGACTGGCCGATAATTCCGAGCAACATACACTATATATCAGCTCGAAGTAAACCACATAAAACTCAAACTGAAAGCTGTCAGTAAAGTCCTTGAACTCTGTAAAATGTGGATGATTTTCTTGACAGTTTATAACTTAAACCCGTACCAAATGCAAACGTACACAATCGCCTTTCGTGGACTTCGTTAATTATGACCAATTATCTCCTCCAGACAACTTATGCATAAAGGAATGTTTGCACTTGTAGATCAACACAACTAAGAACATCAACACACTAAGACTTCTTTGCAATCTTTTCGACAGCAACTAAACTTAACAACCAATTTCTTTCCTCGTCCAGCTGTTCCTAACCCGCTGGCGAACGCCAACCTAAACTGAAGACCAGCGAGTCCTAACATGCCCTTGAGTACACGTTTCCTTCCGATTCTTTCCTGCGTTGTCTTGCAAATCAAATCAAAATCCACGATATTTTCGAGGATCCAAACACTCCGATTTATTCTTCATCCATAGAGACTGTGCAAAACTTGGTTAAGAGCCCCTCAAAACTTGTCTATTACATGGGCTTGTTGCCAAAAAGTTAACACACTAAGGCGACTGTTTACGCCAGGACAGCCCCAATAATTCTCAGTTGCTATAGCAACTGCGAACAAAAAATATAACAGGAGAAGCCTGACTTGGAGATCAATATTCAAGTGAATGAAAGTGTTACACATACTGGACTAACCCACACCACCCCTCTTTCTCTACAGTGCAAGCTTAATCAAAAGAAAACACCAATTAACGTATGGAGTAAGTGCATCTTTAAAAGCACCTTTGCAAGTGATTTATTAGCCTGCCTGCAGACGTCTCCTATTTCCTTCCACCCGCGGAAAAGGGACGTCTGCGAAACGGCGTCGCTAATCGTGTCCCAGTATCCTGCTGTTTTTCAGGAATTCGTGGAAAGTGCTTTTATTGGTTGCTTGACAATAGCCACTGTTAGAAACAACTCTGATTGGCTATCGTCGGGAGATGCTCGAGATAATGTATGCGATCTACATTTAGCGGGGTTTTCCATTGATCAAAACATGTCCGATTGTGTGTTGCGTTTCTCGACTATTCTGAAAAACAACGACAGAAACCTTGTGAAAAGTCGCAGTGAATTTAAAGTTCTGGAAGAAATCCTTTCTATTCAGTTCATCGTACACGAAACATCGCCATATATTTGTAGATCGTGCGTAAAAGAGGTCTTTACGCCAACGTGAGAAAAATCGAGGACGAACTTTTTAGCGATTATAGTTCCAAAGCTTTCAAGGCAGGACTTACAGTAAAAAAAAAAAGATCGACGCACTAGAAAAGGACAGCGTAGGAACTTCGGCTTCTCCGGAGAAGCGAATTCTTTTGGAGGAGTCGGTAGATCGTTCGTCGAACGATCTCAGTTCGCTGGCTACGTCAACTCCTGTGAAAGCCGTTCGCAATGCTTCTGTGAGAAAAATTCAGATTCCTCCTGTTAGTCCTGTTCGACCTCCGATCATGGAGCAATCAGAGGGAAACGATTCTGGCACAGAAAACAAACAGGATACCGGAACACGATTAGCGACACCGTTTCGCAGACGTCCCTTTTCCGCGGGTGGAAGGAAATAGGAGACGTCTGCACGCAGGCTAGTGATTTATAATAGCAGCAGGGTTCAATTCTACCACAAAATATTTCAGGTTGACTAACCTATACTGGTCAGCCTCTCAACAGATTTTTACTTTTCAGGGCCCCCAAAACTGCATACATGTTAAGATGTTGAACATATATTAATGTTCGTATTAAGATGTTATTGTGAATTAAGCAGAACAGGGTTGGTGCGGTGGCAGCTAAAGTTTACTCTATTACTATCGCAAAAGACAACTAAATCTAAATACTTTAAAACTGATGTTTGCTTGGAATTATATCAGCACTGTACTTACAGATTTCGCAGAGTATCTAGCCCTGAAAATGTTCCTTCGAGGATGAATGTGATTGAGTTGCCATCCAAGCGCCTGACATGACAAACGGTGTTTAGAGCATAAAATTTCTTGAGTGCGTAACAGCCTGAAGTGAACTATTTTTAATTATTAAAGACACCAAGAAATTTCAACTTCACTGTAATTTGAGTAACAATACTTTAACAAAAAATGCAATGCATGTGTTTTTTTTATTATAGTACAATAATTTATTAGTTTATAACCAGTTTACAGCTATTAGAAACTCGTTACTTACAAGTCTGTGACAACTGGTAAATGGCTTTTTCCTTGAACACATAGTGGAACATAATGGAACCTGTTATAATCCAAGTGCCTGTAACACGAACATTAATAACAGAGACTTTTTCAGCTGTGGCAGCTCAACATTGTACAATTAATTATATGCAAGGGTTTATTAAGTCCAAAAATGTATCCTTGCTGACAATCATCATCACTGCTGAATATTAATTATTTTAACTTAATTTTCACATTTAAAAGATTACAAACTAATTCACTTACTTAAACTACAAAATAATGTCAATCTTAACACCCATCTCACTTCTCTGATGAATGTTTGATGTGATTCATGGATTTGATTTCAAGACCAAGAGCCTGAATTAAGTTATTCTTACTGTCCACAAGAGCATAATATTGCATTAAGTTCCTTACAGTATTGTTAAACTGGTCAGATTTCTGAATGCCTCCGGGTGCACCGTAGCATTAGTGAGTTGGTTTTGTGAAAAATACCTGCAAAAAATTTCAACAGATAATGAGTGAAATTAACGTCTACATAGGAAAAAAGTTGCCCATTCACAAACACCAAATTGACAAGGAATGTTCATTGTTGCATAATGAGACTCAGTGGAGAGGCCGTTTTATTTCAAAACATAAATGTATAATTAAAAAAATACATTCAGTCAAGTGACAAACATATTAAACATAATATGTTTTGACAGAGCATAACCATCTCATGATTGTTGAAGTTTAGGCCATTTTATTTATTTATCTTTTAAATTTATTTATTTATTTTTCTCACAACTGCCAAAAGTTTTGCATGGGACCATCAGTTAATTCAAAGAACATTAAGATTTTTTTCTCAGATTTGCACCAAGTCGAGTGAACAGGAAGGGAGTTGCAGCAGGCAGTGGCACGTCTGTCATGCTTTGCAAGAGTTTGGCATGCAAATTAAGAGCACATCAGAGAATAAACTTTGGGTAATGTTCTCTGAATGAAACTAAAAGTTCGATACAAAACTTTAGGCACTTATGGGCAAAAAATAAAATGGCCTAAAATTTGTCACAAACCAGCTAGGTGCTCTCAGCCATTCAATTGTTTCCCTAAAAATTAGTTGGTAATTTAGTTCTCTGCACTTAACACTTAACATTATTAGCTAGAAATAGGGATAGCAGCAGTACTTACAGTTGCTGCAGATTGCTAAGCACCCATAAATCTTCCTCTTGGATACTAGGTATTCCATTGCCATGAACAAATCTGAGAAACAAAAAGTAGGTGAGTTCCTAATTAAAAGCCCCAGTGTATTTGTTCATTGAATGACTAACTGACTGACTGACTGACTGACTGACTGACTGACTGACTGACTGACTGACTGACTGACTGACTGACTGACTGACTGATTGATTGATTGATTGATTGATTGATTGATTGATTGATTGATTGATTGATTGATTGATTGATCTTAACATTTCCCCATAGTTACAAGTGAAATCTGGCAAGAAAGGAATTTTCTTGTTCAAAATTCTGTCGGTCATTATACACGAGACAATACTATTTAAACTGGTATAAACTTCATGTTGAAGATGTTCTACAAATTTCCACAAGCTATGCACTTTCTTCATAAATGGCTGGCCAGTAATGACGGGTTTGCAGTATAAACGCGTAGCAAAAAAGGCAACAACCTGTTTGTTTGCATCGCATTTGGTTTATGCATATGGGGTAAGCAATAAATCAGCGGTGTGTTATTCAGAATTACAGCATGCAGGTGAGGTGTTCCTTCCAAGGAAATTGAAACTTCAGACTTCAAAGAAAACTTTTCTGCACCACTTCCTTTAAGAGAATGGACTTATGCTCATCTTTTGTGAAGAAAAAAAAAACAATTAAAAAGTATTCAAGATTAACGACCAACCTATGATGTGTTGTGAATCCTGCCTCAGGATTTTACGGTAGTTTAACTATACAAGAATATTATTAATAAGCTGGGTCTTACAGTCTTTGCAGGCTGGTGATCTTTTCAAATGGTTTATGAGCACTCTCCTGATTCCTGGAATTGCAAACAGGAAATTAATATTCAAAGGCTATCATAGCATATATTGCCTATATACGAAAAATATTTATTTTGACAGCATTTCAATCATATTAGTAAAAAATACGCAGTCGAGGACTGCATGTGACTCAGGCATAAGAGATTTAATAGGAACATAGAGATCTAGAATAGGACATAAGACAGAGTGTAATTTGAAGTCTCCTTTATATTATTCGCGAAATAGAGATAGTAAATGAAGATAATTAGGACCTTGTAATTCCATCTTAAAAAGGATGGACCAGTTTAATGAGCTGACTAGATACTCATGCATGGAAAGATTCTTCTGACAATCATTGTTGTTATGTAAATTAGGTGTTTCACGCTTTTATGCAATGATGTCTAGAGTGAACGCACTAAATTCATCCAACAAATATTACTAAGTTACTAAATAGTGTTGATAACAATAATTAGAGAATCAACATAATGGATCATCGATTTTGCACTATTTTTGTTTCACGGATCAAAGTGAGTTCACTCTATTATGGCTGTATTTCAATGTATGATCAGTGAAATTCAAAAATAACAATACATGTATCTTTATTAACTTCTATAGTTTAACAGGAACAAAATAGAGGCTTAAATACAATATATCAATAAACGATTTTAACTATTATATTAGATTATATAAAACAATATATCAATGAACAATGTCAATTACGTAGATGATATAAAACAGTATATCAATAAATGATGTTTACTAAGATACAGTAGCAATGAATATAAACTTTGAATAATACAATATATTAATAAATGATTTTAATTATACCAATTATATAAAACAATGCACATTGCAGCTCGTCTGTCAGATTGTCTCAATTCTGGTTACATACATCACTATAATTAATATTGACTAATCTTTGTTTATTGTCAACTCGTGGTTGTCCAAGAAATATTCCAGGATATGCTAACTCTTCGCAATATTTGTCCCTAAAAACACTTAATGGTCTATTCCCTTCACCTGGAGCAATATTTAATATGTTTTGCGTTTCGTCATCTTCTAAAAAATCAGTTGCTGTAAACATAGTGTCAGTAACACCAGAAGGTCTTTCTGCCTCATCTTCATGCAATTCATTTTGGTTTTGTCCTTCAGAATCAATATTATTGTCATCACTTTCATCTATTGTATCTGACTCTAAGTTCTCATTAATTTCATCATTGACAGCTTTGTTGTATTGATTGATCCAGTCATCATTCAGTACTATACCTTCATCTCTAAGCCAATTTGCTGCTTGAAGTACTTTATACGGTCTTACATTTAGTGACAATGCTGAACTCTTATATTTCAACATTCGCTTTAAATTAACTTTAATTGTAGCAGTTTGATTTTGTAATCGCGGTAATATACTAACTGTATGAGTTACATCAGCAGGTACATTAACAATATTGCCGTGTATCTTGAGCTGTCGCCCTCTAGGAGCTTGCATTAATTTTTGAAAAGCAATTCTTGGAGCTAGTAATCTACATTCTAGTTCATTAAGATCAAAGAAATCTGGTTTGTCTGGAAATCCCATACCATTGGCTATAGCACATGGTGGGACCTTATTTTTGATCAAATAATTAGAGCATGTTCTACAAACCCATTCTTTGTTACCAACACTTGTCTTATTTAATAGATATTTTACAATGTCAGGATTTGACTGCCTAAGCTTATTAGTACTACTCACACTATGTTTATACCATAGTTGATCACAACATACATGTACAAACATATAGTGGGCCTTGGTTTACTATTTCATGAAACTGTTTGATTGCAAATTCAATAGATAAGTTATTACTAGATGTACATTCTCTATATTTTTTTTGATATTCATTACGCTTTGATTTTTTTTGTGGTGATGTAGTCATTTGTCTATATTTTCTTTGCTGTTCAGTTGCCTTTAACTTTTTATATGGAGAATTATTATTTTGTCTGTATTGTCTCATATAAGCAGCTCTGTCACGTTTTCTTGTACAGCTATTGCTTGTATCAGAATTTTGGTTTCTATTTGCATCTGTCCTTTTCTGAATCATTTGAAACTGTCTCTTCAATGTCAATATCATTTGACCTTTGCTGATGTGCAATTGGACATGTTGAGACATAGTGCATTTGACCTATATGTCCTATGTATATTGTTCTAATATTTGTTGTTGCATTTGCTGGTTCAACTACTGTTACTTCCCTAAAATTTGAATCTGATTCTATAATATGAATCTTTAAATTCATTGCATCAGCAACAGCCTGTATTATAATATGATTGGCCCATGTTCCTTGTAGAGACATATTTGTTAAATACTGTGACCAAGATGTACCTACAACACTTTCAATAAATCGTTCAGGATTGTCTTTCAAGTACCTTACTCCTAATGCTCTAATTTCTGCATGATTATTTGAATTACCATAAAGCTCATGTGATACCGATTTAAAAAAACAATCACCTCCTCCACCAACATCTAGTGGTGTTAACTCATGTCGAAGCATTCGGTATCTCAATGTAAAGTCAGGGTTACTATAAAAACACATATCTTTTATAGTATTATCAGTTAAAGGACCAGGATTCAATTCAATGTCCCCAGACAATAGAAGAGTTTGTTTTTGTGCATTATACGTCACTGATATTTTATGGGGTACTCTAAAAAAGGAGCTATAGAAACTATTATCACTGTTAAAATATTTCAATTTCCAATAGTTATAATTTGTTGCAATATTGTATAAAACAGAAGAAACAGGTGTGCTCTTTTTAAGCATATTCTTGTGCCTTTTTCTTAACTTTCTACACTTGAGCAATTGAAAAACTCTTCTCATAGATATTCTAGATGGTTCTCTGTCCCTTAATTTGTGATGTACTTGTCTTGAACACAGTAGAGAATGTCTATGATTTTTCATACACTTTGAAGTCTTAGACTGATGGGACACATGGTTCCCATAATCATTATTGTATTCAGACCTAGGCACAGTTTTCATTGCATTTGTTATGCAGGCATTGTTTGGTTTTGAAATGGATTCCTTATTAAGAATACAATTGTATAAATAGCTAAAAATGTGGTTTGCGTGCCCAATTTGTAACGCACAATAAGCCAGCACAGGTATCCCGAAAGACATTTTACCGACCCGTTGACTTTCAGAGTATATGGGATATATGCCATTTATCATGCCATTAATAGTGTGCCGAAGCACATTTTCAGTCACATTGCTGTGATTACAAGTTCCCCGAAGGGACGTTTGAGTCTGCCGAAGTAGAGTTAAGATCACATTGCTGTGATTACTAGTTCCCCGAAGGGAAGTTTGAGTCTCCCGAAGGAGATTTTGAGCCCCATTTCTGAGTTTATTTGTTCCCCTAGGGGAATTGAAGAACGCCATACGGCCAGCACTGGTCTTGTGTAATAAGCCAAGCGAAGCAATCGGACTTTTGTTGGCAAACAAACCACATAAAGCGCCCCAAAATCTGAAATATTCATTAGAAATACAAATTTGACTGCAAATGCATAGAAAGTTGTGCCTAGTTCTAGACACAAAAGAGTTTGAATACATTGTATTGCGATGAAAGAAGAACAACTCACCTAG
The DNA here is from genome assembly GCA_964017195.1 of Siderastrea radians. NCBI lineage: Eukaryota > Metazoa > Cnidaria > Anthozoa > Scleractinia > Rhizangiidae > Siderastrea > Siderastrea radians. The sequence goes on along the minus strand of OZ024890.1, from coordinate 50,565,279 downwards.
ACACAAAAGAGTTTGAATACATTGTATTGTGATAAAAGAAGAACAACTCACGTTCGAAAGCACAAACACGTCGCTGACGAGTTGAGAAAACAGAACGCACATGGTCAGGTCAAATCGATTTTTCCTCGTAAATTTCAGTCGTCGGGATTTCGTAGACGATTTCGTACAGGCTCGTAATCCGAAATTACTTCCAGTTGGTTACAGACACTCACTCATAGCCGATGACATAGTGACGAGAGGCCCCATAAGGCCTTTCGTCACAAAAAGTTAAGATGTACTCAAAGACTCAAAAAGATGCAAAAGGATTGTAATAATTCATATACATGTACCAACCCAGGCATGATGAGGATGATTAGCCCTATGGAACACTGAGCAAGGTCAATGAACAAAGGGTAGCCAAAAGCATTCTTCTTAAGACTACATACAAAGAGTCTTCAGCCTAAAACTCTCACGTCACCAAATGACAACTTCAATTGAAGGGCTCGGTGGAAAAATGGCGTAAGTGATGGTTTGAGGTTAAAATCGAAATTGGTGCTATTCAGCTGAACATAACCACACAGGCTGGTTTTCATGTAAGGAACACTGTTGTGCATTTATTTCTTGACCTGAGATCTAAAATTCGATGAATTAGCGTATTACTTTTGCGTAAAAATTTTTGTTGAACTGAACTCGCTCAAGTGAAGTGTGAATGATTTCGTTTGTTCTCTGCCTGAACTACAACAAAGGAATTCAACCTGGAATCCGCGATCCTGTTGTTTTCTTTGTGTCAGTTTTAAGCAAAAGTAATACGCTAATTCTTCGAATTGAAGCTCTCAGGTCAAGAAATAAATGCACAACAATGTTCCTTACACGAAAACCAGCCTGTGTGCCAATGTGCAGCTAAATACAAGAGACCTTTTTTCAAGACCGAAAAGCAATTAATTCAGAAAGCGTTTTTTATGTAAATGACATCATAGAATTAGAATTAAAAATTGTTGACCAGTACCACACATATAGACCACGCACTGCCAACATTAACACGCTGTTCAAGGCTTCCAGTCCAGAAAGACATCCTGTTCAAGACGCTAGATAGTGAAAATGTACACCCTACAGGTTTAAGATGCAAGACCTGAAAACCATACCCTGTTGAGCTGCCACATACCCACTGAGGCCAAATAAAGGAGCCCCCCCCCTCCCCAAACCAGAAATTTAACTTTACCAAGGATTTCAGTTAATTGAATTGCATACCCATATTCTCACATTACTTAAATGCAAAAATACGTTTTACCGTGTAACAAGGACTTCAGCTTTACTATTGACAAAATCTTCTACATAGCCAAGTGAAAACAACTTACGCATGAAGATCTTCAAGTGATGGTGGGAAGTCTGTCTTGGAAAAGCTTGTTACTGAAGTGATTGCATTGTTTTCCAGATGCCTTAAACAATAAAAATGAAATTGAAATAATCAGATAATTGAGCTTCAAAAATGACATCTGTGCCTTTAATAACAGGCATTATATTAAAGAGAGAGCTCTTTTACTACAAAGCAAGGCACTGTGGATGCACTTTATTGGCTCATAACCACCAAACAACTTAACATTGTTAAAAAGCAAAAGAAGTAAGTATCAATCACTTTACTGAAGTAGTAAAACAACAACCTCTTGAATGATGTCGACTTGTGCCAGTTTTTTTAACTTCCTGAGTTGCATCACAGCTCTGAAGATCACTTCATAAGCCTGATTCAAACAAGGTGCACAAGGAACCCCTACGTTATCAGTTATACCTGCACATTTGAGTTATTCAGTACGTCACAAGCTCAGGACAAAGAAAAAAACCTAGTGAGTTCCTGACAGGAAACAAAGCCATGATGCTCCATATGCTGGTTGGATGCTCTAACCACAGAACTACTGGGAGACCTGTGGTGAGCCAGATCATATTTACTGGGCTCACTGTGATACCTAAGTATTAATTAAACACTAGAATAAGGTACTCACAAATACAACAGGTTAGGAAATGATTCTTGAGATAGAGCAGGGTGTGGGAAATGTGACAGTGCATTGTCATTCAACCATCTGAAAAAACAATGAAAACAGCACAGCTCAAATGACCTACCACTCCACGTCAACGCATCCACTTAATATACAATGAAATTTTTTATTTGGGAATTGTTAGCTCTTTTATGACATTGAGCTTCATTGGTTGCCAGTGTTTTATCGTATCTATTTTAAAATTTTAATTATTACTTTTAAGGTCATACATGGCATGTCACCTAGCTATATTGGCGATTTAGTTAGCATTAGGTCCTGTTCTGCATATTCATTAAGATTGAATTACACTATTGTTTTGGAACGTCCTATGGGGCGCATGTTGGCAACTTCAGGTGCTAGATCGTTTTACGCTGCCGCCCCTACATTGTGGAACAGCCTTCCCGCACATATCCGTGAAATCGAATCACTGGGCGCTTTTAAGAGACATGTCAAGACACATCTTTTTAGATTAGCTTTTACGTTTTATTGTCATTTTATTAATGTATTTTTATTAGCATTTTTCCTTTTTTGACGGTTTTACCTATCATAGATTCGTTTTATAAATTTTAACTAGTATGTTGTGAATGTAAAACGCGTTTGATCATTCATATGTTAAAAGGCGCTATAGCAAATGAATAAATTATTATTATTATTATTATTATTATTATTATTATTATTATTATTATTATTATTATTATTATTATTTGAACTTGTAAGATGTTGTAGTCATACAAATTACTTTTACAGTATCATGTAACATCACCAGAAACCAGGGGAAAGTAAGAAGCATTATATTTCTTGTGTGACTTACAGATCTTCCAACTCCGGAAGATTCTTGAAGGCATTGTACATCACACTTGTTGCTTGATATGGACTTTGCTGTTGCATTAAAATCCTGTGAGGAAAAGAACCAGATGATTTCTACATAGGGGCACTAATGTATTGGAAATGAATGGTGCACTGTTTAGAGTAAAAGTTAAATCAGATTAGCTCAAAAGACAAATCATGAGTCTCATGATTTAATCCAAATTTCTCCTCATCATACCAGTGCACTACAACACAAACTGGTCATAAGATTTAAGAAAATGATCACCAAAGATGAATTGTCTTGATGTTTAAACGGGTTCTCCCAATTAGTAATCAAAAAATGTGTGGAGACCAGCTAGGAGAATTTGCATACTGATGCTGGAGCTTACGGGGTTAAGTTCTGGGGTGAACTAATTAAAAAAACATTTACAAGTGTAGCCATTGTTTTCAACCTCTGAAACAATAGCTATGCTTGGATATTGCACTTGTAAATGTTTTGTTAAATTAACCCCTGGTTCCACTTACAATACTCGCAGCTTTGGAAGATTCTCAAATGGACTGCTGAAGGACTGGGCTGTTATGCTTTGCAGCTTGTTTCCACGAAGATCACTAAAAAGACAAAAACAGTTCAATGTATAAGTGCAGGAAAGCCTTCTCATTCACTGACTAACATGGCTGGGCAAAAGCAATTTGTTGCTTGTAAAGATCACCAATTTGCACAATACAAGTTATAACTTACTATAAATTATCATTATCATCTTTATTATTGCTATGACAATTTAAAAAATAATGCAAGTTCGAGAAATAACTCAAATTATTTAGTGGTTTGCACTCCCTCAATCTTGTCACACCATATGAAACACATGATCTCAAAAATCTGTTTCAATGCGGCCAGTTTACTTTGTGATTGTAAGACAAACTTACAGATGTAGCAGCTCTGGTATTTCATAAAATACATTGGCAGCAATGGTTTCCATGTTATTCACTTGCAATTCTCTATAGAAAAACAAAATTATGAAATTTTAGCACAGGAACTATAGATCACAACAATAAACAACCTGCACCAATTTGTGTAACAACATCAAATTAATTACAATAAATTTAAAGTCAATCATGCATTGCACATCGCCCACAATGCTATTGTCTTTGGCAACATGTACTTACAGCGCCCGATTTCAGAGTGCGCGGCATAATAATTTGCATGTTAAGAACTAGTCGGCGGTGATTGTTCAGCAGACTAGTCTCTGGGAATAGCGCGCTCTAATTAGGCTGGGCTCCCTGTTCAAACCTACTGAATAGTGAAATTCGTCGAAGAGCTCGCGAGCCATTTTTTTAAATGACTCCATAGACAGCCTAAGTCGTTACCTTAAATAGTCTCATGCAGATCAAGCGGTTTAAAGGCGGTTGAGACAGGCACGAAGCGTTACTTGCCCGTCGCCAGGGGAACGCCAAACTAAATTGTTTCTCGTGCATTGTCAGTCTGTGTGTTGGCTAGCGAGCTTGAAGTGCAAATGAAATGAGTGTGAAGGGTTAGCCACACGCAATGCAAAAAAAAAAACTGTCTTGGTCTCTTTGTTTGCAGGTTTGTTTTTGTGTAGCGAGCTTCATCGCGAATCACACCCGCACAACTAGAGGTGCATGAAAAATTATGACTTGCATCATTTCAATTAATTGCTCGTGCATCGCGGTTGTATTTTACACTTACTCTCTGAGCACCACTTATCTGCTGTCCTAAGTACTTCAGTTTACCAAAATAATGTTATCAATAAAGGACGACAAAGAGAATAGTGAAATAAACAAGGTATAATAAATCACTTGCTTTGTCGTATGATCATAAATGAACAAGCGCCCGCCTCAAGCCGGCCCACCAATTATTACTCCTGTGGGAATTAACATTCTATTGTTTGCAAAAATAATTATTCAACTTTGGATTTTCGCGGGAGATTCAACGCGTGTTCGTTCCATTGTTATGAGAGTCTCTTCAAAGAGGGAAACCGAAAATATTAGTAGAAACTATGAAAGTTGGATTTCGCTCGTACTTTAAATCATTTTTTCTATGAAATTCTGCAGAAAGCTTCCTTCAACACCAAACAATCAAAGCCCTATACTAAGTCAGAAGTAAAGAAATTCATTGGAGAAAAATTCAACCTTGAAATGTTTGCATTGGTTTTCCTCATACAAACAGAACCCTGAAATGGACAAACCCATTAATTTCAATAATGTATCTTCTGTAAAAGCTGTATGCTAACCAGTACGAAATAAACCTAGTTAAAGCTTGTAATCTCGCAAAATGCACGCGTTGTTGGGCGTTTTTAGGTCATTTTCTCTATTGTCTGTCCATCTGCTATCCTTATTGAGTTTGAATTTTCGCGCTGGATACACATTTAAGTCCCAGATGTGTCGCGGCATTGTGGGCGATGAACAATCATATTTATTTTGTACTTACAAAACTTTTAGATGGATCAAGCTAGAGAATGCTCCAGTAGAAATAGAGGTAATTTGGTTGTTGCTTGCATTCCTGCAATTGAAGTGGAAATCACAAGTCATATATTTTTCTGAAGCTTTCCACTTTTGGCAATTAGCTAATAACAAACAATAAATATGCATCAACTAATAGCACAAATTAACTAAAAGGCCAGCTACTTACAAATGAACAAGCTGGGAGTCATTTCCATAGAAAGGCCGCAAGTTAGGAACAGAGATGCTTGGAATCTCATTGTGATCTAGACCCCTGTGCCAGATAATATCAGAGGATTAGTGCAAAAGTCAAACAGACCAAGAGCCATTTGCATTATAATACAGGCTAATTATGATTTCTCCATGACCACTTAATATAAACTTCCCATAGTGAAGGTCATGCTGTGGCCACAGGATACCCACTCAAACCTACTCAAAGTCACAGCCATACCCAGAGTTTGAGATTTTTTTTAAATAGGTTTTCAGGACAAAAACATGAAATTCAGAAAACAATGACATCACAGGTCACTCAACCAGGTATGTCTTCTAAAGAGATGCTCGTTATTTTCAAGACATAAATGCAACAATATTTACACCTCCAAGTGACATGAAAAATATCTTCAGCAACATTCTTATAGAGCAATGATACCAACTGCTGCACAGATTTACATGTGTGAACTGCATTTGACTACAATAAGATTTGCTGCTAAGAAATAGTAATACTTACAAATAAATCAATGACTTGCAGTTTATGAATGATGCTCCAGGGAACTTCTTTAGTTTGTTTTTGCTTAGACCTCTGCCAAAATAATAAAAAGGGAAATTATTGGCTGTGATTTTTAAAAGTTTTATTTGTAGTAGCAAGAAAACTCTTTATTGCTCCAGATATATGTTATCAGGTGTCTTGAAGTTGGATGCCCTGTTAAGTGTGGCGTGACGTTCAAAACTTGTTGGCATGAAGTAAACGTTTTATACACCTTCATTCCAATATTATGCATATGAAGCAAATATCATCAACTTCTCAGCTCATTGATTATTAAAGATCAACTCACATCCACTGAGAGATCACAGAATAATTAAGTATATGGTACATTGTGTATGTACTTACATGTATTCAAGCTTTGGCAAATCAAACCAGTTGTTGGGAATCCAGTCAATTTCATTTTCAGTCAAAATACTGCAGATAAAAACAAACTCAATCAACCACAACTAGTGCATGGGCAAATTGCCTCACAGCTACTGATAACTATGTGGGATGGGGCTACAGTAGCTACCAAATGCAGCTTATTTTTAGACGAGACTGGATTATTTGGCCATTTGATAAAAAGAATTATAAAATTATAACAAATTGTCAGGAAATCCCCAATATCAAGTCAAATAACCAAGGAAACCAGGGTGTCTGTTGTCTGATTGAATGATTTACTGACTGACCCACCAACCAGCCAAGCCAACTGACCCACCCACTAAACAATTGCCTGAATTACCTGACTTACAGATGTTGTACTGAGACTTACTTACAGACCAGTGGATGGCTTGACTGACCAGATGGCTGGCTGGCAAACAGGCCAACTGGGATCTAACTGATGGCTGCCTGGCCGGCCAGCTGGCTGGGTGGCTGGCTGAGTGATGGCTGAATGATGGCCTGGTTGGTTGGCTGGCTGACTAACTGACTGATGGATGATGCAACAGGCTGACTGGTTAGCTGACTGAAAGCTGGTGGATTGACTGACTAGCTAGCAGATTGGCTATCTGACTGGCAACTGGTAGACTGACTGACTGACTAACTGACTAACTGACTGACTGACTGACTGACTGACTGACTGACTGACTGACTGACTGACTGACTGACTGACTGACTGAATGCTTGCTTGCTTGCTTGCTTGATTGATTGATTGATTGATTGATTGATTGATTGATTGATTGATTGATTGATTGATCTTAACATTTCCCCATAGTTACAAGTGAAATCTGGTAAGAAAGGAATTTTCTTGTTCAAAATTCTATCAGTCATTATACACGAGACAATACTATTTAAGCTGGTATAAACTTCATGTTGAAGCTGTTCTACAATTTCCACAAGCTATGCACTTTCTTCATAAATGGCTGGCCAGTAATGATGGGTTTGCAACACAGATGTTGTACTGAGACTTACTAACAGACCAGTGGATGGCTTGACTGACCAGCTGGCTGGCTGGCAAACAGGCCAACTGGGATCTAACTGATGGCTGCCTGGCCGGCCAGCTGGCTGGGTGGCTGGCTGAGTGATGGCTGAATGATGGCCTGGTTGGTTGGCTGGCTGACTAACTGACTGATGGATGATGCAACAGGCTGATTGGTTAGCTGACTGAAAGCTGGTGGATTGACTGACTAGCTAGCAGATTGGCTATCTGACTGGCAACTGGTGGACTGACTGACTGACTGACTGACTGACTGACTGACTGACTGACTGACTGACTGACTGACTGACTGACTGACCGATTTGTTTTTTCAACAAAATGGTTCTCAGAGCAGTTTGGTTGAGCAGCTCGCGAGTGACCCGAATTTGCTGCCTTATTTCTGAAAAGCGTATGGTCAGAACACGGCAAAATCTAGTCAGGAGCTTTGTTATCGACTGTTTTATGGGTGCTCACGGCGGTTTTATGAATAAGACAAAAAGAGCAGAAAATTGAGCGAAACCTGGAAAACAATGTGGTTGCCATAATTTTTACCGGCAAGGCGTGCTCTCGACCGTATAATGTCGAGAAAACCGTTCCTTATTGCTTTGACTCTGATGCGTAAGTTACAAGACATATTTACCTTTGCTCCAGTAAGTGCGATTCTTTGTTACCTTAATCCTTTTCGTAGTAATTATAGCTAAATGCGTGTACATAATATCCTAATAACTATGTTAATCACCGTTTGTTATAAAGGTTGTGTGGAGGCGATTTATCTAAAACTTGGTCCCTGAACTCTTTGAGTTTCCAGCACCTGTTCAGAGTAATATGAAGGAAAACCGTCTTTTCATTTTCCCGATAATACACATTTTCTTTGAAAACCACGTTCAATAAAATTGCTGAAAATTTTCATATATGCGTATCAATCTCAACAAAAGTACGCTTTTGATAAACTTCAAGCATTAATTTTTCAGCGTCTAAAATATCTCAGCAATCGAATGCTGTTGAGAAGCTAAAAAATTGATTTCAAAACACTTGCCCCTCACGCAAATAAATAGTATCGGGCCACCTTAAAGAGTACAAATTTCACAAACATGCATTATGTATCCACTTGCAAATAGAAAGTGCTAATCAAGGTGGGTGGTAATATCCTATTACGTCTTAGACAAATTTAAAGTGCCACTGGGACCAGAATTTTGGTATTCCATATTTTTACATTTTTGAACATAGTTTGTGGTTCTTAGTTACCATGCCAAATTTCAACTTATTACGACGACTAGAAGTCGCTTTTTTCGGACGGTTTTTGTCGAGATTTTGCGGCCGCCATTACTGGCCCTTGTTCCGGAAGCTGGCTTGCGAATGAGCGGAAGTGACGTCAGAGGCTCACCTCAAACCTAGTGCCTTCACATGGTTACTTGCCACAGGAAAGTAAATTGTCCTCGAGGAAAGATTTCTTGCCAAGTGTTTGTTGCTCGACTTTGAAATCTTCCTTGCTGCAGCAGTAATGACAGGTAGCACTTGTGTTCTACAATGCTACAACAATAAATCCAACCCCCGAGCTGGTATTTTGCTTCATTGAAGCCCTGCGAACGGATCCGCAAAGGAAAAAAGGACAATGTTCGCACTCACACACAGTGCGAATTTCAACCCGAGAGGCATTTTGATCATTTCACGGACGAGTTTTTCCAGAGGGCTGTTCATGTCGCAAGATCCCAGAGGTCGATCATGCCATTGCCCATTCCACTGAACTACATGGGAAAAAGAACCGGAAAAAAACATTATCTGCGCGAACAAGACGAAAGGTAATTTACCTAATCTTATAACGCAGTTGAAGTGATAGTTTGTTTCTTTTTCAACGCATCCACCATTGTGCAAAACTGATTTTCTTTTAACGTATTTTGAAATTTATTATCGTCGAGGAAAACCCTTTCAGTTCTGCCGTCTGCTAGCGCGAAGATCCTCGGCGAATGCAATCCTGACCGCCGTGATTAAGCTGATATAGTTTGTACTGCTTATCTTTTCCTTTTTTTTAATTCCGCGTGTGTTAATTTCAGAGCAGTAATCGCTTAGAAGCATGGACATTTATTTTATAACATACCATCCTGTCGTCCCTGTCGGTGAACAGTCGATTGACATTATTGTTCGGGCAGTAGCAAAACTTAGGTTGGGTATTATTACAACCTATAAGAATTGAAAATGGAAGACATTCCACCCCTAAAATCCCTGAGCATCTGAGAATTTGTCAGTGCTGCAGCTCAAATGAAGTTGAAAACGAAGTACACTTCCTCTTATCTTGCAATAGATATGATCCAATTAAAAAATCTTTAACGGACGATATTATTAGTAAATATTCCGATTTCGATTCTTAAAAGGTTACTTCATTTACGAAGCTTTTGCATTAAGAAATGGATCAATAGACACAGAAATTGTAAATTAATCGATTTTGCGACATTTTTTCTTTCTCTTTTCTATGTGCAATGGCATTTGTAATTGGGAATGCAAACAAAATGTTGTTGTTGTTGTTCGAGATAAAAGCTTTAATAGATCGGATCGTCGGTGCGTGGAAATTGAAGTTGGGAAAAAATATGGGTCAAATATCACACGCCACTATTTGCCTAAGGGTTTAACAATGTTATTTCTTTTACCTGTCATAGCAATGTTAGTAAATGAACTACTAAGAAAAATGATTAAATATCAAGTTATTATTTTTCGCAGCGAATAAGGCAAGCGAAAGCTTCGTTTCCGCGGCGGTCCGCATGTTGTTGTTGAGCAGCGGAAAATTTTCCTTGTGCGCTTTTAATTTTGACTACAAATATTTAAATTCCGGTCACACAAGGCCTCCAGTTCTTGAAAAAAAAGGTTTTGATTTATTTCACTTCTTTCGGCTCAGAAAAAGAATTCTCTAAAAACTGTTTAAAATATTTAGCAGCGCCAAGCACTTGTGTTTCAATGTGTTGAGTGTCCACTGTACTATGATAGACACGATAAGCTGCCTGGCAGCTGACTACAACAATAACGGTTTTTCAAGAAAGATTCCCAGACTATGCCAAGAATGGCCAAAAATCTCAATGCTTTTTTTATAATATATAATGAACATAAACAACGGCAGACAAGGTATCGCTCCTTTTATTTTCTCCCACACCAACTACAGTAACATCGATCGACCCAAGGTTGAGAATTCGCGAGCATCAAAGACTAAAGTTTTCATAGGTGTTTTGTCTAAATTTCCACAGCTTAAAAGATCAATTCTTCGAATAGCCATGTCTATTTTGCCACAGGTTTACAGTGGATAAGAGTTACACAACCTACCTTGGAATGGACAACTTTATGATCGCTGTATAGCGGCTGAACAGCTGGCTGGAGAGCGCTATCCAAGCTTTGAACAACCGCGATGAAGCGATAAATTTTATCCACCGGACAGCGACTTATCCGTTGAAAAAGAGTTATCCACTTTTTGAGCAACTGGGGCCCGAACTACAATCATTGTCTAAGCATATTTCGCTTATGTTCTGAACTCCCGCCAAATAACTCAAATAATATTGTCAACAAACCGTTTGTTTACAAGATTATTAGTTGAAACCTCACATCAGTTCTTACATCGTACGGTAAGAAAAATTCTTCATTTCCCGAATGAAACGAATCCTCAGAGGCTTCGGAAGTTAAAGACTGTTCCGAATCGTAGAAATACTCTTCGGAGGTTTCGTAGTCGACGGAACACATCTTCAGTCAAAACACAAGGAAACGCGACTGAGGTGAGCCTCTGACGTCACAAGCTATTAAATTGCGCAATCACCCAGGAACACGTTTTCAGTAATGGCGGACACATTTTACGCGACTTTGGAACTAAAAAATATTAGGATGGAAGGTTTGTTGTTCAGTTTTCTGGGGATATATGAACAAAACGCGATATTCTGCGACAGAATTTGGCGGAAATAAACCTCTGAATTTTCGTCTCAGTGGCACTTTAAAACAGAGATGACTTCAAAAAGCAATCTGTCAGTTAAGGTAATAATACAAAGTATACTCACATTCTGATCAAAGCTTTTGGTAACTCGGTGAAGTTGTGACTCCACAGTTGGATTTTGTTGGCATACAAATCACTGAATGGGAGAAACGTAGCAGAGATTATGACTTCAGGAGAATGTGCTTTTCCTATCACTTTAAGTAATTATTAAGAGTGGCAACTGCAGGTTTAGATCAATGAAATTTGTGTACAGTCAGGTAGGCCACTGACTTTTCAAAAATTAGAGCAAAATATGAAGAGGATTAAGGTATACGCAGCTCATGACAAATACAGAAAATATACGCTTTTAACAATCACCTAAGGATGTTTGTGCTAATTGTAAATTTATATTTTTCTTAATGCATGTGTAATTCAAAGGCATCTCACAAAGTCGCAAACATCATACATCGAGCACATGCAGATTAATGCCATTCAGGTAAACATTGTGATAACTTTGCATGGATAATGCAATATGGCCCATTTTCGGTAGCCCCGCAGCTCTTAACAACCTCTAATTTCATCGGACCTTGGTATCACGCAGCTCTATTGTTTTCAGGGCTAGGGTCCATTGTTTTGTTGTTTGGTGTATTGTTTTGTCAGCAAATCAGAGAAGACCTTGTAAGAGCTGCGACATCACCCCCCATTTTTCTCTTGCTAGATCACTTTCTTAACCGAACGAACAATTTTGCTGAACAACCATATTATACATGACCTTGTTTATTCAATTATTTATTTATTTATTTATTTATTTATTTTCATAACGAAAGGGTGAAGAAAAATACAAATGTATATCGACTTACAGTTCTTGCAGTGCAGCATTTTTTGAAATATCTGGAAAGTCTTTCAGATTATTTTTAGCCAAGGATCTGGAGCACAAACGAATTTGATTTAGTGACATGTTTTGCTTTCAACATAGCTAGGTCTAAAGAGACAGTCAACCTGGTAGTATCATAAAGTCAACCAACATGTCAAGTCAATAAACGAATTCTCTGCAACCAAAGAGATTGATATCCAAAGTGATCTTTACACCACGATCAGCCCAGTCAAAATGTTCTGTTGTGGTGGACAGGATAACAGAAGTAGTAAGGGCTAGAAGTGAATTTTAAGTATTATTAGGTAGCAAATTAGTTAACTCCAGTGTTAAGTAGACGGCAAATAGTTGACTGTAGGTGGCAAAATTGCCAGCTGCCAGCACATTTTAACAGGGCTGCAGGATCTGGTTGTTTGAAAAAAGCAAATAAATTGGTGATAGTCATCAGTTGTGTGTAGGTCTGGAAGTGCACTGGATGAATTGTCCCTGCTGGGTCTAAAAGCTGTACAAGAGCTTCCTTGGGTTGTACTAACTGGATTAACGGACTTAACAGTAGTAAAAGTTATTACTGTTCAGTACCTTGAACAAAAGAGCACCATTCAAAAACACTAAAAATTTTTCCCCTTTCTGTCCATAGGCCACATGACCTTTTTATCACGTTCTTCCTTTTTAATGTTATGAGCTTACAATTTTGTCAGACTTGTCAAGTTGTGAAAAGTAGTTGCATTGACAAACTCCAAGCCAGAGTTGAAGATTTTTCTGCAAAAGAATAACAAACAAAAAATCAACAAGTAGTGATCATTATAAATGCAGCCATGGAAGGGAGTTAAGAAGGGAAGGAATGGGGAAGGTAGGGTATAGAAAAAGCAACAAAGAGGGGTAGAAGAGAAGGGGCAAGGGAGGGACAGGAAGGAGCAGGCAAGGTCAAGTTAGGTATCTAGGGAGGAAAAGAGAACAGATATACAGAAGTGACAGCAAAAGGGATAGGGAAGAGAAGAGGAGAGAGGTAGCCATAAATGACCAGGAGATGTGGGTGGCAAGGAAAAGAAAAGAGGGCAGACAGAAAGGAGCAGAGAAGGCAGGGGTAGACAGGAATGAGCAGAGAAGGGAGGGGTAGACAGGAATGAGCAGAGAAGGGAGGGGTAGACAGGAATAGCAGAGAAGGGAGGGGTAGACAGGACTCAGCAGAGAAGGGAGGGGTAGACAGGAATGATCAGAGAAGGGAGGGGTAGACAGGAATGAGCAGAGAAGGGAGGCGTAGACAGGAATGAGCAGAGAAGGGAGGGGTAGACAGGAATGAGCAGAGAAGGGAGGGGTAGACAGGAATAAGCAGAGAAAGGAGGGGTAGACAGGAATGAGCAGAGAAGGGAAGCGGTAGACAGGAATGAGCAGAGAAAACAGGGGTAGACAGGAATGAGCAGAGAAGGCAGGGGTAGACAGGGATAAGCAGAGAAGGGAGGCGTAGACAGGAATAAGCAGAGAAGGGAGCGGTAGACAGGAATGAGCAGAGAAGGGAGGGGTAGACAGGAATAAGCAGAGAAGAGAGGGGTAGACAGGAATGAGCAGAGAAAACAGGGGTAGACAGGAATGAGCAGAGAAAACAGGGGTAGACAGGAATAAGCACAAAAGGGAGTGGTAGACAGGAATAAGCAGAGAAGAGAGGGGTAGACAGGAATGAACAGAGAAAACAGGGGTAGACAGGAATGAGCAGAGAAGGGAGAGGTAGACAGGAAAGAGCAGAGAAGGGAGGGGTAGACAGGAATGAGCAGAGAAGGGAGGGGTAGACAGGAATAAGCAGAGAAGAGAGGGGTAGACAGGAATAAGCAGAGAAGAGAGGGGTAGACAGGAATGAGCAGAGAAGAGAGGGGTAGACAGGAATAAGCAGAGAAGCGAGGGGTAGACAGGAATAAGCAGAGAAGGGAGGTGTAGACAGGAATGAGCAGAGAAGGGAGGGGTAGACAGGAATAAGCAGAGAAGGGAGGGGTAGACAGGAATAAGCAGAGAAGGGAGAGGTAGACAGGAATGAGCAGAGAAGGCAGGGGTAGACAGGAATAAGCAGAGAGGGGAGAGGTAGACAGGAATAAGCAGAGAAGGGAGGGGTAGACAAGAATAAGCAGAGAAGGGAGGGGTACACAGGAATAAGCAGAGAAGGGAGGGGTAGACAGGAATGAGCAGAGAAGGGAGCGGTAGACAGGAATGAGCAGAGAAGGCAGGGGTAGACAGGAATGAGCAGAGAAAACAGGGGTAGACAGGAATGAGCAGAGAAGGCAGGAATAGACAGGAATAAGCAGAAAAGGCAGGAGTAGACAGGAAGGAGCAGATAAGGCAGTGGTAGACAGGAAGGAGCAGATAAGGCAGGGGTAGACAGGAATAGCAGAGAAGAGAGGAATAGACAGGAATAAGCAGAGATGGCAGGGGTAGACAGGAAGGAGCAGAGGAGGCAGGGGTAGAGAGGAATCAGCAGAGAAGGGAGGGATGAGCAGAGAAAGAAGAGATAGACAGGAATGAGCAAAGAAGGGAGAGGTAGACAGGAATGAGCAGAGAAGAGAGAGGTAGATAGGAATGAGCACAAAAGGCAGGCGTAGAAAGGAATAAGCAGGAGAGGAGGAAGATAGGAAGGAGCCGGGAGGGGGGTTAAAACGGACAAGCAAGGAAAGGAGGTATATAAAAGAAAGGGAAGGGAAGAAGGGGTAGACAGGAAAGAGCAGGGAGGGAAGTGGTAAACAGGACAGAGCAGGGAAGAGAGGGATAGACAGTGGGGAGCAGGGAAGAGAGGAATAGACAGTAGGGAGCAGGGAAGCCACGGATAGACAGGGATGAGCAGAGAAGGGAGAGATAGCCAGGAATGAGCAAAGAAGGGAGGGGTAGACAGGAATAAGCAAACAAGGCAGGGGTAGACAGGAATGAGCAGAAAAGGCATGGGTAGACAGGAATGAGCAGAGAAGGCAGGGGTAGACAGGAATGAGCAGAGAAGGAAGGAATAGACAGGGATGAGCAGAGAAAGGAGGAATAGACAGGAAAGAGCAGAGAAAGGACGGTAGACAGGAATAAGCAGAGAAGGCAGGGGTAGACAGGAATAAGCAGAGAAGGGAGGAGTAGAAAAAATGAGTAGAGAAGGCAGAGGAAGACAGGAATGAGCAGGGAAGGAAGCGAAAGTCAGGTATGAGCAGAGAAGGCGGGAAGACAGGAATGAGCAGGGAAGGGAGAGGTAGACACGGATGAGCAGAGAACGGAGGAACAGACAGGGATGAGCAAATAAGGCAGGGGTAGACAGAGAGGAGCAAAGAAAGAAGGGGTAGACAGAGATGAGCAGAGAAGGGAGGGGTAGACAGGAATGAGCAGAGAAGGCAGGGGTAGACAGGGATGAGCAGAGAAGAGAGGGGTAGACAGGAATGAGCAGAGAAGGCAGAGGTAGACAGGGATGAGCAGAGAAGGGAGAGGTAGACAGGAATGAGCAGAGAAAGCAGGGGTAGACTGGGGTAGACTGGGATGACAAGAGCAGGGACGAATAGACAGGGATAAGCAGAGAAGGGAAGGGTAGACAGGAATGAGCAGGGAAGGGGAGGGGTAGACAGGAATGAGCCGAGAAGGCTGGGGTAGACAGGAATGAGCAGAGATGGCAGAGGTAGACAAGAATGAGCAAAGAAGGCAGGGATAGACAGGAATGAGCAGAGAAGGCAGGGGTAGACAGGGACGAGCAGAGAAGTGAGGGGTAGACAGGAATGAGCAGAGAAGGCACGGGTAGACTGGGATGACAAGAGCAGGGACGAATAGACAGGGATAAGCAGAGAAGGCAGGGGTA
Organism: Siderastrea radians; assembly: GCA_964017195.1. Taxonomy (NCBI): domain Eukaryota; kingdom Metazoa; phylum Cnidaria; class Anthozoa; order Scleractinia; family Rhizangiidae; genus Siderastrea; species Siderastrea radians. The sequence goes on along the minus strand of OZ024890.1, from coordinate 50,549,240 downwards.
GACAGGAATGAGCAAAGAAGGCAGGGTTAGACAGGAATGAGCAGAGAAGGCCGGGGTAGACAGGAATGAGCAGAGAAGGGAGGGTAAGCAGGAAGGAGGAGGGAAGGGAGGAGTAGAAAAAATGAGTAGAGAAGGCAGAGGAAGACAGGAATGAGCAGGGAAGGAAGCGAAAGTCAGGTATGAGCAGAGAAGGCGGGAAGACAGGAATGAGCAGGGAAGGGAGAGGTAGACACGGATGAGCAGAGAACGGAGGAACAGACAGGGATGAGCAAATAAGGCAGGAGTAGACAGAGAGGAGCAAAGAAAGAAGGGGTAGACAGAGATGAGCAGAGAAGGGAGGGGTAGACAGGAATGAGCAGAGAAGGCAGGGGTAGACAGGGATGAGCAGAGAAGAGAGGGGTAGACAGGAATGAGCAGAGAAGGCAGAGGTAGACAGGGATGAGCAGAGAAGGGAGAGGTAGACAGGAATGAGCAGAGAAAGCAGGGGTAGACTGGGGTAGACTGGGGTAGACAGGAAGGAGCAGGGAAGGGAGGGATAGACAAGAAGGAGCAGGGAATGGAGGGAGAGACAGGAAGGTGCAGGGAAGGGAGGGATAGACAGGAAGGTGCAGGGAAGGGAGGGATAGACAGCAAGGAGGAGGAAAGGGAGGGATAGACAGCAAGGAGGAGGAAAGGGAGCGATAGACAGGAAGGAGCAGGGAAGGGAGGGATAGACAGGAAGGAGCAGGGAGGGTAGGGATAGACAGGAAGGAGGAGGGAAGGGAGTGATAGACAGGAAGGAGCAGGGAAGGGAGTGATAGACAGGAAGGAGCAGGGAAGGGAGGGATAGACAGGAAGGAGGAGGGAAGGGAGGGATAGACAGGAAGGAGCAGGGAATGGAGGGATAGACAGGAAGGTGCAGGGAAGGGAGGGATAGACAGGAAGGAGCAGGGAAGGGAGGGATAGACAGCAAGGAGGAGGAAAGGGAGGGATAGACAGCAAGGAGGAGGAAAGGGAGTGATAGACAGGAAGGAGCAGGGAAGGGAGGGATAGACAGGAAGGAGCAGGGAATGGAGGGATAGACAGGAAGGTGCAGGGAAGAGAGGGATAGACAGGAAGGAGCAGGGAAGGGAGGTATGACAGCAAGGAGGAGGAAAGGGAGGGATAGACAGCAAGGAGGAGGAAAGGGAGGGATAGACACGTAAGAGCAGGGAAGGGGGTAGACAGCAAGGAGCATAAAGGGGGTAGAGAGGATGGAGCAGGCAGAGGTAGACTAAAAGGAGCAGCAAAGAGGATAGACAGGAAGGAGCAGGGCTGAGGTGAGGGCTGGTTAGGGATAAACAAGTCGGTTAAGAGAAGGGATGTTACATAAATAGTCATATTTACTGTTCGTACATTTCCCCAAGGGTGTCTGCCAGGTCCTCTGGGTGTAAATTTTGTATCACCCTGTTCCTTATAATTCTGAAATACAAAATAACTGATAATTAATCTTCCTAATTAAGTCTTCAAATGGAGTAAGCTGTATCATTCTTCTTGTCAGTTAGATTCTCCATAAAGGACATTGTTAGGAAGTCAAATTTCTGGCCTCAGTCTTCTTTCAAGAATGCTCATGATTTTGTGACACTTGCTGACACACACACCAGTTACTTAATAAACTAGGGTTTCAATACATGGCACATGGCTACATGCACATTAAAGAAATTGTTTTAACAACCTTTTTTGAATGTTCACTTACCACTGAAAATTTAGACAATTTAGGGGACTACTTGAGTTCAAGTAAATGCTGTCACCTAGCAGTACCAAATTTCTACTAAAAACCACTGACAGCTATTGTTAAACCTGGCTGTCCAGAGGAATAAAATATGCCTTACAGGTTATTACAATATTTTTTTTGTTACTCTTTTTGAAAATCCACTTTCAAATGAAGAATGGGACGTTTAAAATGAAAATCATTTACTGGTAATCAAATTTTGCTTGTTTTTAATTTGTGCAACAAGCATGTCAGAATTTCACAGGTTTCCTGATTTGCACAACCCGTCTCCTAATGAAAATATAAATTGTTTAATTTTTCTACTCTTTTCCTAATGCAATCAACTTCTTTCAGTTCTGTCAGAAATCTATCAACCATTTTTCTGCATGTGTGTTTTGAATTATATAGCCATGTTCGTTGAGAGAATAATTACATACAACAGTTACTGTGATCTTGTGGTTTGGCTTGCAGCTACATGTATGTTTTTACCATTATAAATTTCCTGTTGTGTAGTGTAGCAATTAAGTTCCATTTAATTTTATTGAGCAGTTTGACTGGTTTCCAGTTGAAACTGTAGTCTCTGTGACAAGCATGGCAAGGAGTGAAATGTATGACCTTGTTGTAATCTTGGCTTTAAACACTGTGTGGTGCTTATCAGTGTACTCAGTGGAGGGGGGAGGGGGATGGGAACCAGGGAGAAAAGGAGGTGGGAGGTGGGACAAGAGAGGACAGGAAGCAGGATTCCCAAGGTGGTGGGAAGCGGGCGAAAAAGGGAAAAATTACACAACATTGTGCAATATTTTACAATCGAAAAAGAGCAGAGGCAGGAGGCCAACAAAAATAGGGTGGGAGCCTGGATTGAAGGGTTCAGGAAGCGGGGATTTGAACCTCCTTGCCCCCCCCCCCCCCACCACTACTCAGTCTTCTTAAGTAGGAAGAGCAACCTCTCAAACATTTCATGCATCATCCTCTTCTATACAAATACAATTCATCACTTTGTCAAGATGCACTACACATCATGTGACACACTTCAATTTGATATCAAAAGCTGATATGAGACTGGCAATCATACAAGTACAGAAATTCAAAGCTGCCCTCTCATGTGTAAGCCCTCCATCAGAACTAATCACACGGCTCAGAACATCTTTTGAATCTCTTTACTGTGGCCAGTTTACCTTATTTAACAACTACAGTGATATCAAATTTTACCGTACCCAAATTGTGAATTAGCCAATCAGAGGCCTTGTTTACTGTCATGATTTTCTACGATATCAAGTCACTGACCTGATATCCTACGATATCATGGACAGTTTCTAAAACTCGCACTCTTTTACCGACTTTAGAGATGAAAATTACAACAGAAATACAACGAAAAGTAAAACTATTACATTTGTTAAACGAGAAAGTAATTTGTTTAACTCAAACAGAGAAAAAAAAATTCACACCAAAATTGGACACGGCTATACTGGCTATACTGAAACTTCTTTGTTTTAAAATAGAGCTGGATTTTCCAAATTTCTCTCTTAATTTGGACTTTCAAGATTCCGAAAATGAAACTCAGGGGTTTCAATAAAATTTGAAGTAGGCAGCTGGTTTGAGTAGAGTAACCGACTGTATCAACAGGAGCTTTGAAAGAATCTTCCTGTAATTATTTCAATTTAGGGGAAAAGTAGCCGATTTCTCTGAGCGAAATAGCTGACGCTTTTCGTCAGCCGTCGGTGCTTATTGAAAGCACTGGAAACTCCAAACAAAAGAATTTTGAAAATATGACAGATGAGGAGTTACCGAAGAGTACTGACGACCAGAAAAGTGTAAATACGTGTCGCTCTTCAAAATTTGCACAACGCCTGACTGATCACGGTAACGGAAAAAATAACACCGGCTTTTAGGACGAATTTGGGTATGGTAAATACCTAATTGCACCTTTTTTGGTACGCTTCAGCAGCATATCTGGCTCGTTTGGTCTCATCATGGGTATTTTGGCGAGACGCAGTCTCGCCAAAATACGAACCATGGCTCGACCAAACTCACCTGATATGCCGCTGAAGCGTACCAAAAAGGTACGATTAGGTATAAGAACTGTATAACTCCCTCCCCTACCAATGCTGCACAACAAGTTTTATACATGGAGTGTATACAACCAGTCCATAGAGATTCAAAAGACGATGGTGTCGCAGCCATGTTGGTGTACATGTACCATAACAGGTCATAACAAAAGGAGGTAATGAGAAACCTTTTGTTTAAGTTACACCAACATGGCGGCCATGACATCACGTGCATATGCCCTATATAGACTAATCTTTTATCAAATGGGATGGTTGCATATTAAAAGGGGATGACGTCAATGTAATGTTTTTATGTCCTACTTTTCTTAGGTAAGAACTGCCATCCTACAATTATGGTAAGACTACTCATCTCAATTAAGCCTTTACCACAAGTCATGAGGATAGCAGTTTTTGGAGTTAATTCAAGACATAATTTTGTATTGAGTGACAAGTACATACGAAAGGTTTGTTTAAATGAATCGACTACGAGCAGTCTCTCTTTCCGCTCAGGGATAGTCGAGGTAAATGAACAAGCGAGCGAGCGCGAAATCACCTGCCGCGTTGAAACATGAAGCGCGTGTCGAGCCGCTGGTGTAGTGAGCCAGAAAGAGGGACTGCAGACTAAGCCACAGCGGTTGACCGTTCACGGCCGAGTGATTTTAAGTGACAATTTCGTATCATCTTTCAATCCAACTAAGCATGTCCAATAGAATTCTTCCTCTTATCCCTCTGTCACTTTGTCATATCATTGCTAAACCGCAGGACATGTTACCTCGAATTATCAATATAATTGTAAACAGGAGAAACGCTTATCGCCGGACTGGGATCTCGAATTTAACGCTGAAGAACATTGTAGGAAGACCAGCTTAAAAGCCCTCTATTAATGATTTCGTTATTCAGGTGGCAGAACCGAAAATTATTTAAACTTTCCTTTTGAAATGTCTATCAAGCACCCCTGGTTGTCTGCTTTCAATTGTCACTGAATTGTACGGTCTGGACAGAATATGCTAAATCACCAAACCACACTCATATTTACCGAGGTCTGTGCCGATCTCGGCACAATGGCGACAACATCACATCCCGACAGAAGCGCTTCTAGTCCTTGCTTTTGCTCCAGTTTTAGTAAACATGACATAACATGACATATTTCAAGAAATTTGACTAGAAAAGCCGCATTTGTAAACTAAAACCGCATCGATAATCTCGCAAGTGGGAGTGTTGAAAAGTCCCCAGGGAGCGTTGACAGATCTCCGAGAAAGAGCCAATGACAATTTTGTGTTGTGAGAGCAATGCAAAATTCAACTGCTGTTGCTTAGTCTGTAGTCTCTCTTTCCGGCTCACTACACTAGCGGGCTCGACCTGCGCGTCCAATTCAAAGCCGCATGTGATTTTCGCACCTGCTCGCTTGTTCGTTTCCCTAGACTATCCCTGAACGGAAAGAGAGACTGCTCGGAGTCTATTAAATGAACTGTACTGTGGTTTTACACTCTTGAATGTATTGACCAAGTAATAGCGGTTGAACATGTGGGACACCGTATTGATTCAGAGTTAAACTCTCAGAACCATAATTCAGACAACTAGTAAGGAGAATTTATATTTTCAACTTAAACATTCTGTACTCAGGAGACGATTGACCACAGACTACTATAAACGAATTAAGGCACTTGCAGTGTTTTCCAGTGTTACAGCCACCTAAGACATTAACTGTGAAGCAAAATTCAGAGTAATTTACCTAATGACAAAGCAAATAAACTACATGGGAACCAACAGAACGACCACTTCATACAGAATCGAAACTGCTTGTGAACAAGCTTACTAAAAAAATCCAGCCATACATAAGACTTAAGTTAAATACAATAATGACCGTCATGAAAAGAGCACCTGAGTTGCTATCAGACCTATCACTGACAAAAGATAAATTAATACTCACAGTGACGAAGGGCTTCCAGTACAAGTGACTTTCTTATCGCTGTTAGAACAGGAGCATCCACTGCACTGATTTCCACTGGACTCCAAAGCAGCACGGTTGTACTCAGTTCTTCCATCACTATTTCTATTCCAAAATCCATCCCAGTTGGACGGGTAGTTCAAAGAATAACGACTGTTCCAGTAATTATAACCAAGGAAAATATTAGAACCGTGGCTCGGAAAGCTTTGAGTGACCCTCGTTAGCGATAAAAGCAAACAACAAACAACCACTGCACGGAAACACAAGCGCAGACGGTTCACCGACATTTTTCCAACAACGCAAATTAAGATCGAGGACTCCCTGATTGATCGGAATGTGTTGTTCCTCAGAGAAGATAATTTAGCAGCAGGATTCTTTCGTTGCTAAAGAAAACTGTAGCGTTTCTACGTCAATGACCTTTGCTTTCCACACTTTTCATGACTTGATCAATCACGAAGCTTATGCTTACATTTCTTTTCCCGCCAATGGATACATTCCAAGGCGAAATGCAATGGAAGCAGAATTTTAGGCTCTTCAGTAAAGTAAAGTAGTTTATCAATCAAGTCAGGCTATAATTTTCCGAACTGTCCTTTTTAGGCTCATAAATATTCATCTGAAATGCAAATTTTCACCTGAAATTATAATCCGCCAAAACATTTCAACCTCGTACTCAGGGTCTTTTCGGCATTCAAGATGGCAGCCTGTAGGACTTTTTGTGTAGTTTTATATGACATATTTCACGAAAGGTGACCTGTGTCGCAACGCCTTCTGGTATACGTTTGGGAAAAAAATGGCCGCTGGTTTAATTTGGAGACGAGTCGTCCATAAAACAGCTTTAAATTATTCATTTTTTATTCGATTCTTCTGAATTTCTGGGGCATTATTGAATGGTGCTATAAAAACCGTTTGATGCTACCATTTGTCCAAACCTCACCCGCTGTTTTTGTCAAAAGGATAATTCGTGCCATTTGACTCAATATCAAGGTGATTTTTGCTAATACCAAACAGCGAAAAAGTGGCCGCGAGAAAAAAACACAGCTTGCAATATTTTAGCCTCTGCTGGAGGCGTCGGAGTCATCCGCTTTGCAACGAAGCTCTTTTTCAAGTGACTGCCTGAAAGAAGCCTGCCGTCCTGCCGAGGCTTTCAAAGAAGCCATAAGTGCATGCGTGACCAAGGAGAGAATTTGCAGTTTTGTCGACTGACAAGGAGGTGTGAAAATCATCCTCCAGAATTCTGCACATTTGTTTGTGTTGTATTGATTACCTGAACAGGCATTGAAAATGGAAGATCTGTCTGCAAATTCAGCAGCAAATCCTGATGAATTTTTAAACAATGATTCAGTCAGCGGCGTCAGCTCGGCAACTTCAGTGGACGAAACAGAAACGCAAGGTGCGGGAGAGATTCGCGACGGTTCAGCCTTGGAAGAAAATGGTTCACAGAGTAGCAACATGAAAACAAGCGACCAAATTATGGATTCAAAGTTAGTTGAAGAACATTCTCCGCCTGTGGTCGAAGCTAGTGGCGACAAAGTATTGAATGAACAAATTGAAACAACAAAGTGTAGGAAAGTGAACAGCCAAGATGAGGTTATGCATGAAAGCACTACAGCAGAGATCGACAACGACTCTGGCACTGAGGAAGACACGACGCAAGGTTACTTGCAGTTGTCGGAAAATAGTGGCAGCACTTTTGAGGTTTCCGCAGCAAACGAAGACTTGAACACAAATTTGTCTGATAGAGGCGATATTTCAGGTCAAGGTACAGGTGATGTTGGTGAGACAAGTGAAACAGGAGCCACTTCAGAAAGAGCCATGCATATGGGCGAAGATTCAGAACTGACAGAACTAGCAGCCGGAAATAAGGAAAAGACAGGAACAGGAAGTGTCACTGAAGCAGAACAACAGGTTTTAGAGTCAATTTATCATATCAAGTGGATTAAATGGAAAGGGATTAATACTCCAATCATAACACAGAATGAAAATGGCCCCTGTCCATTGCTGGCTATTGTGAATGTCTTGCTTTTGCAGAGACGAATTAATCTTCCATCACATCAGGAGATTGTCACTTCAGGGCAGCTCATGGAGTATGTTGGAGACTGCATTTTAGAAGAATCACCCAAAGTATGTAGTATCAGTTGATTAGTAGATACTTGCTCTGGTCTATCAATCAGTGCTTTCAATAAGCACCGACGGCCGACGAAAAGCGTCGGCTATTTTGCTCAGAAAAGTCGGCTACTTTTTGCCCTAAATTAAAGTAATTAAAGAAAGATTGTTTCAAACCCCTAGTTGATACAGTCGGTTACTCTATTCAAACCAGCTGCCTACTTCAAATTTTATTGAAACCCCTGATCATTAATAAGGGGCACCCAACAAGAAAATTTTGACAAAATACTTCAAATATCATTTTCCGCTTTCTTAGATTATTTCCGAGCTATTTAAAGGCATATTTGTGTAAGCTAATACAGACTGATCTGTTCGGCGTTTTTAGCTGAAAATTTAATCTGCTGATAATTTTAGGAAACAGAATCTTATCCACCGAATTTCCGTGCTACTGATGGCTCTCCGAAAATGCCAGCTGACCTTATTTTAAACTCTAAACGACATACATGTATCTCTCCCTCCGAAAACAATAGGAATTAATAAGTCTTCTTGTCTTGAAATTCTGAGGAGATGTTTTGCTATAGAAATCTCTAGCTTGCACCGCAATGAAATCTGAAAATGTCAGGCAATTTTAGGCCTGCCGGACAGATCAGTTCCCCAAAACGAACCGTTGGGTGCCCCTGAATAATACTAAAAATTGAGTAGCTCAAGTTTTTCAAAGCATTGCTTACTTACAGTGTAAATCATTGATTGGCAGCTGACACATGCATCTGTGATATAATTATACGTCATATCGTTGGTCAAGCAATGTGCAATGCTTCTTGTTGTATCAAGGCTATTGCCTTATTCCCCAAGCACACATTTCAGGGTTCTGTTCTTGTGTACATGTGCTGGTACAAAGGGACACAAACCAAACACTCAGAGTTCCCCTGTACAGCCCACTGTAGGGAGTACCCCCGGGAACAATGTCAAATTCCTCATTTGCCATAATGTGACTATACAAAGACAGAGCCCACGTCAGTCCCTTAGATTTTCTAGATATGGACCTACTGGATATAACTAAAGGGTACATGTAGATCCTGGAGGGGTTTTAGAGGCTGCAGCCCTGGCTACGCCCAGGCATTAATGAGGAGTTGAAAATGTTCAAGCACTTTGGAGGGGGGATGATGCCTTTCTGACCTCTCTCCCTAGAGATTGAAGCCAATTTAGCCCTCCCCCCCCCCCCCATTCAAGAAATTTTAGATCTACCCTGACCTGTTCTACATGTGGTTTTATCGCAAAAGCATGAATTACATTTTACAGTCTTCACAGCCAATAAAATGACAGCTTAACTGACAGATGACCAATAACATCGCGCGTTTGTCAATCAATCAGGTTAACAACCAGAGACTTTTAACATCTACTGATGATTCACAATTCACTTGACTCTGATAAAGAATTCCCGTGAGGTTGTGGAAACATCAGTCATTGTCATCACTAACAGTCCTTTCTCAGGACGAGCATACTTCACCGACTTATGATAATATGACCCCAGGGTGCAAACCATTTACAAAGGCAAAATTATGTTAACAAGTTGATGCTGAAAGTTCCCAAACTGTTCTCTACTGCTGACAACTTTGAATGCATTTCCAAACTCCTGCCTTCTTCTGTGCTGAAAATTTTCTTTAATAATTTTTTTCACAAACAAAAATTGGCAGCATGATTTCGCAGCTTTTTTTCTACTCTTGTTCAATAACTGATAATGATAGTGCTCTGTGACACAGCATGTAACATGCAAAAGTAAAAAAAAAAACAGGATATTTTCTAGACAGTGATTTTCCTCTTCATTGGATCCCCAGTGAATGCCAAATTTTGGCACGTGCTAGCAACCAATAACCTGCTTTTTGTGTGACTATCCAAAGGTCATCCTTTAGCTAATACCAGTCTACATGTAATTCATTTAATATTGGTTTAATAATATTAATAATATTTAACACTTATAGTGCACATTCTATAAATATACTCATATGCGCATTACAATCCTGCATTAAACAATGAATGTACGATTAAAAGAAATAATAAACAAAAATTATAAAAAAAATAATAATAATAATAATAATAATAATAATGGTAAAAAAAACAAGCAAAAATATGAGAAATTAATTATACGTCTTGGTAAATAAATAACTCTTAAGTAATCTCTTAAAATTGTCGATGGTGATTGCTCTTCTTATACATTGTAATTGATTGCCATTGATCAGTTATGTCAGTCTGTTCATCGTAGAATGACAGAGTCACAGTGCTTTGCTATATTTCATTGATTTATTTATTTGATAAGGCAGCACAAAAACAAATTAAATAATGAAATTATGTACAGTAATTTACTGATTTTTTCTTTTTCTACAGCGATTGTCAGAGGGAGCCCAACTTAACTATGAACAAAACATGCATGATGCCATTGCAATCATGAACAAATTACAGACAGGATTAGATGTTAATGTAAAATTTACGGGGTGAGTAGACATTTTCCTGTTATGATTTATACAAGTAAGTTGTACGATGTAAATTTCAGTAAGATGCGCCACTCACATGCTGCACTCACTCACTCACTCACTCACTCACTCACTTGTTCACTCGCTCGCCTGCTCGCTTGTTGATCCACAGAGCTCTAACAATGAATGCAGTATTATGTACCAAGGCTTAATGTTTATACTACTTTTCAGGGTCTCAGACTTTGAGTTCACACCAGAGTGCATAGTGTTTGATCTTCTCTCCATTGGTTTGTACCATGGCTGGCTTATTGATCCACAGAATACTGAAACTGTCTCTGCTGTGGGTGCTTTAAGTTACAATCAGCTGGTGGAGAAAATAATTGCAAGCAAACAAGATGGTGCAGAAACCCAACTGGTGTCTGAAGGTAACTTAAAGTTAATGATTTGAACTAAACAGCCGACCTCACCTTTAAGACGGATTCCACTCAACAGTCGAGCAATAAGTGCAAAAATTATTTACTAAAAAAACTAATCAAAGCAAGGTTACATTTTAAATATTATTTTAAACATCTCACTTTAATTTGCTTCTCCAAGTGACCCCCCAATTAAATTCTCAAGCATTCTTGAGAAAATTAAAATTTCTTTCCGCTCAGGGATAGTCAACGGAAATGAACAAGCTAGCGGGCTTGAAAATCGCCCGCGTCGTTGAAACGTGATGCTCGTGTCGAGTCGCTAGTGTAGTGAGTCGGAAAGAGAGACTACAGACTAAACCACAGCAGTTGAATAATTTATGCGTTGCTCTCACAACGCAAAATTCTCATTGGCTCTTTCTCTGAGATCTGTCTGTCAACAACTCCCTGGGGACTTTTCGACACTCCTGAGATTATTGATGTGGTTAGTTTACAAACATCAAATTTCTTGAAATACGTTAGGATTACTAAAACAGGAGCAAAAGCAAGGAGTAGAAGCGCTTCTGCTGTGACGTGATGTTGCCGACATTGGCACAGACATCGGTGAATGCGAGTGTTATTTGGTGATCTTGCCATTAAACAGCGAAATCAAAGAGCAAAAGTTATTGAAATGAACGACCTTAGCATACCTTCCGTACACTTGGAAGCAGACAACCAGGGGTGCCTAAAAAGAAATTTCAGAAGTTTAAAATGATATTCGGTTCTGCCACCTGGTTAATGAAATCGTTAATAGAGGGCTTTTAAGCTGTTTTCTTCGGTGTTAAATTCGAGATCCCTCCCACAAAGACCCGTGATAAGCACGTTTTTTTCCTCGTGTTTACATCTGATATTTCAAGGCAACTGACATGTCCTGCGTTTTGGCAATGATATGACAAAAATTGACACTTAAAAATCACTCGGCCGTGAAGGGTCAACCACTGTGGCTTAGTCTGTAGTCTCTCTTTCGGACTCACTAGCAGCTTGACACGCGCGTCACGTTTCAATGGCGCGGGCGATTTTCAAGCCCGCTCGCTTGTTCATTTCCCCTGACTATCCCTGAGTCTATCCCTGACTGCTCATAGTCTACTTTTCAAATAAAATATGGATAACTTCAATTTCAATTTTCTTTCACGGGGTTAGCGTGGGAGCTTAAGTATTGATAATTCCTTCTTTTTTTGTTCAAAATGTTACCATGCTATGAACTACCAGTAGTATTTTTCTGGTAACTAAATATTTTTGCACTTATTGCTCAATGTTCAGAGGAAATCATCTTAAACAATACTGTGGTACTAAATTTTAATATAGATTTTATTAAACAATTTAATACAACTCTTATTTAATAACCTCTTACTAACTGAACGCGAGGGCCGTACTGGGGAATATTGGCCCGAGGTCGTGGCAGTACGGACCGAGCGTAGCAAGGTCCGTACAAAAATGACCGAGGGCCAATATTCCCCAGTACGGTCCCGAGCAAGTGAAGTTAGTAAGTGGTTTATTATACGGCATCATTTTTCGTACGAAACAACACTTCCGGTAGTTCATTCAAGTCAATTTCCGGCGCGGTGTCAAGGAAAGAAGCCAGCGATTTTAACAGGCTTTCGAATCAGTTTGATGATCGTTGCTGTCGATCGGCAGAAACTTGCGTGGCTCTTGAATGAAAACTGCTCTGCTTCTATTATGTGTGTCAGTTTTTCGTCGTCCTGTACAACACAAGAAAGTTTTATTTGAAAATACTTCTTTGTTATGGGCAGAGACAATTCGGGAAAAAGAAGAATAATGAAAAGGCCGCGGTAAAACTGGCTCACATACGTGCTTCTCAAACGCTGGAAATTGTGGCAGCGTGTTAGTCATTGTGAACAAAAGAACACTCGAACCTAAAAAAAGACACTGGAAATTATCTCTCCATCAAATACTGCAAGTTGTTTGCTTCAGTGGCTTTAAAGAGAACTTTGTGGATGCTGAGAGCAAATTTTCGTCGCACCTAACAAAGTTGTTTTTAGCGCGAGCTACAGCAAGAGCGGACTTGTGAACACGCTAAAATTATTTTCAAGGATGTGCACTACAAGAGCAAAAATCTCGCTGAGGAATCAAGGTACACTGTTAGTTTAATGCATGTACGTGTAGCTTAAATTTGTTCTTGTGGAAAGCGCTGACTGAAGCGATGGCGAATATTAAACTAGACAAGAACGTGATCGTTTGCTTTATAGTTGCCGGTAAAAGCCGTTTGCTAGTTGTTTAGCAGTTTTCATTCTTTTTCGCCGTGAGGTTTTCTTGTGAGAAACGTACTCTTTTGTTAATGCTGAATTTTAATAATTATTGTTTAAGTCTTGGCCAATTTACTTGGGTCTTTACAGCTTACAGTCTATAGCTGTACAAAAAAACAATTATTATAAACAAACACAGTCACTGAAGAACGTTGGCCCAGTCGGTAAACTTAATTGAAGATCGCTTTTTCTAAGCAGACGTGTTTACCTCGTTCATTTGTTTTGTACCAGCTCCAAACCTTTTCTTTTTTTATCTTCTTGCATTTTCACAGTTTGAATTTTGGTGTAGCGTTAGCACAACAACAAAAATATCCAAAAAGGACCGTTTCCATCGTAATGGTCCGTACTGTAAAATCCCGACCGAAGACTAACCAATCAGAACACTCGATTTAGACTGAAGAATTCCTTGCCATATAATAAGATAGCATAATACACTAATCACTGGTCCTTGTGACATTTACCTCCATCATGTTCATAGTAAAGTGCACATTACAGCTATTGTGACCTTCAACCAGGTTGGGTAATCATTATCAGAGCCATGTGATCATCATAGTGGAAAATTAGCTCCTTCCATACTGCTCTATCTCACACAAGAACAGTGGCAGCCATTGCAGCAAATTTGAAACCCCTTTGTTGTTGTTCTCTACAAACTCTACACCTTAATTTGTCCTCAATCTGGTGCCCAGGTTAGGGTTCTCATCTCTAGCCTCTCTCTATCCATGCCAATCCTAAGTGAAGCATACATGTAGGGCACCTAAAGTCCTCCTCTACTCATCTTGATCCTGTGGGCTTTCTATATGATTGCTCAAGAGTAAACTTCTTGTTTAGCTGACCCCCTCCAGGTGTTTTAAGGTCTTTCTAGCTTGTGAGCTCCAGAAAAGGGCTTGCCTGGTTATGTTGTCATGCAGTTTCCTCAGCATTCTTCTAATCTCTAAAACATCACTAACCCATTGCCACCATCTCCACACTGCATGCTGGGTAATATGACAGCTTTACAAACCTTCCATCAAAGTAGTTCAATACACTGTTAAAAAAGACTCAATTTGTTATGATTGTGATATTTTGTTTTAGGTTTGATCAGTGAAGCATTCCTTGAGCAGACAGCAAGTCAACTGACATACCATGGCTTGTGTGAACTGAATTCACGGCTACAAAACGATCAGCTTGGTGTGTTTTTTAGGAATAATCACTTTAGCACCTTTCACAAGCACAAGGTAAAAGATATATTCTTTCATGCCAGATTAAAATACTAAAGAGGAATTTTCTATCTTTTTTTGTTCATTTGTTTGTTTGTTTGTTTTTTTGCTCTTACCTTACTTTGATTAGATCATTACTGATGAAAGAAAAGTTGTTTGTTGGTAATATTTTTATTTAGTATTTCATGAGAGAAAAGTGTCTTAACAAGATTGATTTCTTCATTGTTTTAAGTTACCTGTTGTTGAGAACTTGAAAAAATATAATGTATGGTAAGAAGAGGCAAGGAAGGGGAGTAGGTTTAAAACAGTATTTACAACATTTTATCTGTAAGTTAGTAGATTTAAAGCTACAAGCAGTTGCAAAATTGTTGAGACACTCTGCAAAAAAACTGGATTTCCATCTAAAGTGCACTCTTAAAAGCAAATGGAAAACTTAAATATATTTTTACCCCCTTCCCCTTTCAATGTTGTTGCTTGTTACTTTGAATGTCATTACTAAATTCATAACAACATTGATAAAGGGGGGGGGGGGGGGGAGGGTAAATATTTACAGACTATGAGAATGTCAGAAATGACCCAAATTATAGCCTGTCTCTCAAGTCTCTTTGCAACTGCTGTAACAGCTTTTGGAGACATGTAATTGAAACAATAATATTATCTCAAACAAACCTAGTATAGTAAAGAATCCCAACTGGCAGGGCTCAAGCCAGTAGACCACTGCCAAAGCATGGAGGAGTTGAATTCAGGACTACTGCAGCCAAATACAGCCATGGGTAGGGAAAAGAAAGTTAACCTGAACCCTGGACCCTCACATTATAAGTCCATTGCCTTCTATATTATGTTCAGTTAACGTAGGCAAGGAAGGGGGCAGGGTAACTTAATAATGTTGTTTGATTGAAAGACAGCAGCTCCTGGAGACAAGTATTGAAAAATTAATTTGAAGGCAATTGTTTCAAACAAACCTAAACTGGCAGTGGTAAAGCCAATCGGCTTCTTTCAAAGCATGGAGTCCTGAGTTAAATTTGGCGCTCCTAGAGTCCAGTACAGCCAGTGGTAGGGATGATGAATTGAACCCAGGACCTCCACAGTACAAACCCAATGCACTCATCACTTGACTATGGTACATATTTATTGTCTTTTAGGATGAACTTTTCCTACTTGTCACAGATCAGGGATTTCTTACAGAAGAGCGTGTCATCTGGGAATCGTTAGCTAATGTTGAAGGTGACAGCTTTTTTGTGGATGCAGAGTTCAGGTCCCTTCCTATTGTGCGCCACTCGCCCAAGCCCACACATGTACCACTTGGCCAACAACTTTCTCAAGAAGACCAAGAGTAAGTGAATTAATGGCCTTTGTAATTATTATAATTAATATTTTATAATTTTTACAGTCATCTGCAGAAGATTAATTGCTAATTTGAACTTATCTGCAACATGTAACATCATTGTTTTCAAGCTGTAGATGCAGCTCCAACTCACATTCCCAATGTTTTCTTTATCATTTTTTGTTTCTTTTTCTGTTATTTATTTAATTTGTTTGTTTGTTTTTGCTTTTATTTTGTGGAGCAATATAATTATCTTAATTTGTTTGTGAGTCCACATTTGGTTTTTGCATGTGATTTTGCTGGTTTAGGATCTTCAACTTTTTTGCTGACACATTATCTGTTTTCCAAATTTGAGGATCCACCCAATTACATGTGGCATTAAGACCATTCTCTAGGACTTCCACTCAAATACAATGAGACTAATTGTGCGACAAAATCACATACAATAATGCAACATGGTCATGCTTAAAACATAATAATTTGTGTACATACTGGGCTCTGACTGAGAAATAATTGTAACTTGTCAAAGTTGAGTTCTAATAGCATTCACTCAGTTAGACTGTTTCTTACAGCAACCATGTAGCAGTAAGCTTTCAACAGCGTTCGTGAACACAGTTGGACTGTTTCTGCTAGTTACTGTATAGTGACAGTCGCTCAGTTACACTGTTTCTTGCAGTTTCCTGGTAGCATTAAGCCTTCAAGAGGAACAGGAACAGGCTGCTAGTGGGCCTCAGACACAGTTATACCCTGGAGGACCTGCTCAACCTCAGCCCCAACCCCAACCCCAACCCAGTCAGGCACCTCCCCAGCAGGGTGCCCAGTCTCATCAAGAATGGTCTGAGTAAGTAAACAATGTTGTTACCTTGAGTCACTTTGAGCAGACTTGTATTGTACATTTGACCATGAAAATCCTTACCCTTTATCAACAATAAATTTTACCCCTCCCCTCCCCGGCCCCTCCTTATCAATGTTCTTTGCCATTGAAAGGAGCCTTATGAACTTACAGATCTTCAACATTTAAGGAGGGGAGGAGAGAAGAGAAGAAATGCATTACTTGTCTGCATTTTATTCA
Source organism: Siderastrea radians (assembly GCA_964017195.1). Classification (NCBI taxonomy): domain Eukaryota; kingdom Metazoa; phylum Cnidaria; class Anthozoa; order Scleractinia; family Rhizangiidae; genus Siderastrea; species Siderastrea radians. The sequence goes on along the minus strand of OZ024890.1, from coordinate 50,532,642 downwards.
GAGAGATGGAGAAATATACCCACATTCGGTTTTTCTAGATTGCAAAAGGGTCTTATTTCTTCTTGTTTACTCTCAAGTCAGGGCAGGGAAAGACCCAGGTCCAGTTGCCCGGGGCAAGTAAATTTTGCTCTTGGGCAAGTGAAAATAGACATTTGGTGGCTCAGTGGGCCTCAGTAGTCTTGTGAGTCTGTCTGAAAGAGTCAGCTTTATAAATGATAATTTTCAGTCAGAAACTAGTTCAAGATGACTGCAGTATGAGCGAAACAATGAGTTCAAAGCATGGATTAATTTAAAATCCACACTCCCACATACTTTGGCAGATGATGATAAAAAACGAGATCAAGCTTCTGGACAGTGTCACAGACAGCCGTACTGGTAATACCAGTAGTTTCTCTGTATCTGACACAGCATTTGTGTCACTGTCCAGTTAGTATCTTTAGGTACTGTAGGTACCTAGGACCTGAACTACTGTAGTTGATAAGGCATGTTGCGTTCCCATTGGGCTAGTAATATTTAAGTGGGGACAAGTGAAAACTGAAATTTACTGGCCCATTGGGCAAGTGGATTTCACCTTTTTTCCTGCCCAGCAAGTTATTGATTTAAATATAGCCCAACAAATTTGCCCTAAATATGGACTACTTTGTAGTCTAAAATTTCTCTCAACTAGTTTTGTCCAGGGTGGAAGTAATAAGCAACTGTGGTAGCCTTCAGTCTCTGCTGCTATCAAACAAATTCTAGTTACTGTAATGAGTGAGTAGGGCTAAAAATAGTAAATGATGTGGTATGTTTACATGTATACCAACTGATGTACTGTAACAAGCCTACGAAAGTGGTTAAGTGTTTTGTCCAGTCCCAGAGCTGGACTGAATGAGAGTTTTAGGCCAAACAAGATCAAGAGATTGAAATTTACTTACTGCGACAGAAGTGAACTCTAGCATGGTTATTTCCACAGTCTTCAGTTAGCAATACAGCTTCAAGAGGAAGAAAGAATGCGACAGCAACAGCAGCAGCAGCAGCAGCAGCACCAGCAGCAAAGACAACAACCTCAGCAAGCTCGAGCATCTCCCACAAGATCAAGTAGTCTTCCGTCACAATCACAAATGCAGCAGCGTAGCACTCAACAGAGGGCTGAGTCCAATGTAAGTGAATTTTTTCTATGTTTATGCTTGGTTGTTCAACACCCACTCCCTGCCATCATGTTGTTTCCTTAGACAACATACTTTACCCCACATTGACTCTCCACCCAGGTGTATTTAATGCTTACTGGCGACATACTGCTGGGGGGGTAACCCTGCAATGGACCAGCATTCAGTCCAGGGGGGGGGGGTAGTAATACTCTCAGTTGCTTCATGTTACAGAAACCAGGATAAGCTCCGGCTGTGTGGACCTCCTTGGCTCGTGTGCGACCTTACCTTTACCTTACACTTTAGGCTTTCATCCCCAAACTCAAAAGGTAGAACCACCTTGTACAACACCACAGAAAAGTAGCACTTACTAGCTTAACGCCTTAATGTTTTTTTTTCCACAGGTGGAAAAATTAGAACCACCCTGTAGAGCCTACTAACCTGTGACCAGGCTCTATTTTTGTTTTGCTTGATAAATGCACACAATTCACTAAATGCAGTTGATGGAGCTTTGCATTCATTCAATTATAATATTTTTTCTTTTTCTTCTTCAGGATAAATGTAATATCTTATAGCTGAGCATACATGTGCAGTGTACATTGACGTCAAATTCCTCACAGGAAAGGCATCTCAACCCGAAGAGAGACATTTTGTTAACGCCGGAACTCCTCCCGAAAATAGTTGTAAAGGTTATGGGTAAAATGATAATTATCTTACTGGATAGATATTTATAAATTGTTAGGAATTATGTGAAATTAACTGAACTGAGAACATGTATGTATATGATTACTTACAAGTTTAGGCCGTGCTTGTTTGGGTAATTGACTTTAGTGCATGCATATACAGTCAAGTGGATATCAGCTCTCTGTTAAACCCTTTAAGCCCTGATGTGAAAGTGCATATTCTCATTACTGATCTCCATACGTTTCTTATGGAACTAGTAAGGAGAATCTGTCCAAATATCAAGACATCTCACCCTCAGTGATCACTTCCATTATTCTTATCACTTGAATGTTCAAACAAGTAGTGATTATGTAAAGAGAAATTTCATTTTCATCAGGGCTTAGGGCTTAAAGGGTTAAGATCTATTGAAGGAACTATGTCACGGCGCGTTCATTCATTTTTTTCTGATCTGACAAAATTGTTTTCTCATCAAAGGAAACCTCAAAATAATAGTTTTCTTAGGTAGAAAAACACCAAAGAAGCAATAATAAACCAAAACTAAACAAGGATGGTTACGACTGAGGGAGATTAAGACGGATTGCGAATGACAAACTTGAAAAAACGTGCCAGTTTTTTCAAGATGCGTTGTCCGTGACGTAGCTCCTTTAAGGACGGTGCCTCCAAATACAGATGTATTTTTGCAAAGTTCGTGACTGTGGGGAAAAAAGTAGATCTTAGCAAGGGTTATTGGAATCTAAAAAGAAAAATGTGGGTAACCGTGCATTTTTCAGAGATAATTGAGCAACCATAATTTTAAAAACCTTTAAAATACAAAGAATATATGGCAATTTCTTTCCAAATTTAAGCTAAATTATCTCTGAAAAATGCGCGGTTAACTTGAATTTTCTTTTTGGACTCTGATAGCCCTTGCTGAGATCTTCTTTTTCCAAATAGTCATAAACCGCGCAAATTCTCTTTGTATTAGTAGGCAAATTCCAACCCGAGATGCGCAGAACGTATGCGCTGTAACAAAACGAGGCACCGTCCTTAAAGGATACCTCTCTAGAATGGACACCTTAACTTGGTCCCTGTTATAACTGATTCAATCGTTTTACTGTAACTTAACTTCATTTAACGAGGGTTACACGTAGCCCTTTGTCAGAGCGAATCCAAAGGGTTTATGCTGGAATCGTCAGCTTTGAATTTCTCTACGGTGACCAAATTACCTTATCAACTCAGTTGATAAATCCAAAATTTTGTTGAGACAGACAAGTGGTCCCAACAGTGTCCGTCGTAGAGTGTTAACTGTATACCTTTGATTAATGGCAGTCATTAACCAACTCCCGCCTTCGGGACAACTACATTGCAACTGTTCCAGGCACTACAATATTTTATGGACAGGGGCACCCAACGGTTGGTTTCGGAGAATATCTGTTCGGAAGACCTAAAATCGCCTGAGATTATCGGTTTCAATTGCAGTGAAAGCTCGAGATTTCTTCGGCGAAACAACACATCCGACTTTCGTAACGAGAGGACTCAGTTCCTATTGTTTTCGGAGGGACAGATATGTTGTTTAGAGTGCAAAATAAGGTCAGCAAGCATTTTCGGAGAGCCATCAGCAGCTCTGAAATTCGGCGGATAGGATTCTGTTTCTTAGAATTTTCTGCGGCCTACATTTTCCGCTAAAAAATCCGAACGGATCAATCTGTATTAGCTTACATAAATATGTCTTTGTAAGATGTAAGAAAGTAGAAAATTATATTTCGAGTATTTTGCTAAAAATTTCTCGTTGGGTGCCCCTGTATGGACAGTAATTCTGGAACAGAGAGCGAAGAAACAACAAAACAGGAAGAAAAAATGTTCGGGATTACGTCGTCTTGCCACTTAAGCTACCACATAGTGGTTTACTAGCGTTCATTTTAGTGACTTTTACATATTGATATACATCGTGCAGCTAACTTACTTGGCACTCAATGTAAACACTGCAATCAAAGTTACCATATAGGTTCTAAATTCAAAAGAAAAACCGATCGTATCTAAAATGAGATGGAACTAAAGACGATAAATTGCGCTGGAGTGACCCACGCCACAAAGGAACACCGCTCACCTTTTCAAAATAATTATAGTGTCTCGAAATTTTGCTAATGTTTTTGCCTGTCCAGCTGTTCTGGTTCAGATGTGTGGAGCGGCGGAAGAATTGTGCGAGTGAGGTAGCCTGATCCTCATCTGTTTTTCTCGAACATATTATTCTTTGCGCTGCTTCCCACTTTCTGAACTCCTGGAATAGAGTAGCTTATTTTAAAACATTTTAAGAAATTTAAAAACTCAGGTCACTCTCAGTCAGTCCTGTTATTTCACAACAGTGCCATATCTATATCTATGTCTATATCCTGGGAAGGGAGGGGGGTGAAAAAGGGGGGAACCAGAATTGCAAGAAACTTCTACAATACATATTTAGGAGGGGAGGGTTGGGGAGGGGTGTACGGACCACTCCATCACGTCTCCTACCAAGGAAACCCTGAAATACTGATAAATAGAAATTTCAAATTCGTTGGGCACAAAGCAAACATTTTAGAGTCTTCGGAATAGCTCAACCTCGTTCTCAGGGTCGGGACGAAGAGAGAGGACCCTGAGAACGAGGTTGGGAACTGAGCTCTGGGACAAATTTTAAAGACGTTTAAGTAATGAAGTGTGACTTAATCAAGAGTTTTTCATCTTCCCTCAAAAAAACCGTCCTGTAGCGCGAGAGCTTTTGCATTGTTTAGAGTGTCAGATTTACATCATTCTGGTATACAGGATAAACATGTTGTTTTGTATCACAGGAAAGGTTGACTGAATACGGACAAGCATTTTGGTATTTCCAACTGTAGTCTTCGAGGTTTAGTGTTAGCCATGCGATATACGTTTTCCAAATGGTCTTAAATGTTTATTTGGCCTGAAGTATCTGTGTTTAAAAAAAATGTAGTCTGTCATGGCATTATAATTCCTTATACACCTTTCTACTTAGACGAAAGACAAATCGAAACCAATTAACTGTTTGGAAGGGAAATCAGTGAAACTGTATAGAAATGTAATACCATCGGATTGTGGTTGAAATAAAAATCTCAACTTGAAGCAAAATGTGGTTTCTTATTCCTTAATGTTTTCTATGCCCGCAGCTTCACCCCAGATCATAATTTACTCCAAAGAAAGGTATTCAAGAAACTAGGTGAGCTGGCTAGGGTAGTCTCCTCAGTAGCCGTTTTTAGTGGTTGTCAACATCGCATCTCTTTCGCGAGCACCGTAACCTACGTAATTTAACTGCTTGTTTTTTAATCAATACTCGGTCATGAGCAATCACGAAAAGTTTAAAAAAAAGTCGTTCGTCAACTTCTTTTTTCTGAGGAATCACGTCAACGAATTCAAAATTACTGTTCACAGCTAAGAACAAAAGAAAAGCTTAAACCACATCATTCCGCATCATTCACAGCGGGGGGGGGGGTGGGGGGGTTGGCAGGGGGGGTAAACTTCCTGCTTCCGGTACCCTTTTATCCCAGTCCCCGCACCGTATTTGTTGGCTTCCGCCTCCTAAATTTTTTTATTGCGAAATAGTGCACAATGTTGCGTAATTTTTCCCTTTTTCTCCCGTTTCCCACCACCATGGGAGTCCTTCACTCCTGCCTCCCGTACACCTCCCGCCCCCTTTTCTCCCTGTTTCCCGCCCCCCATGTCCCCTTCCATTTCAAAGAGGTTACCAAATGCGTTTAATGCGGTCAATTCAGCAATTTTGAACGATGTTGAATGGAAAAGTTGAACTCGCTTCTCCGAGGCCTTAGTCTCCGGTGAACAAAGTTTATGCAACTGACCCCAGGGGTAACCAGGAGACGACTCAACCAACTGACCTTACAGGGGCGTAGCCAGGATTTTTTCAGAGGTACGCACATTTTCCAAATTCAGTAGGGAGAAATTACCCCCCCCCCCCCCCTAAGACCACTTCTAAGGATCCAAGTATATATATATATTTCATGTAATAATTAGTGCTGGGGTCCTCCGGTTGTTTATTATCAGCAGCGCAATGCAAGGAAGTCGTATCCCAGTGTTTCGCAATTGAATGTTGTTATTGCGCATCACATACTTTTTTCGTTGACTTATTCAAGAACTGCACAATGTAGCTATAATGAGGTAGGCCTTCCCATGTTTCACTAAGCTTCACCCTTCTTACAAATGTTTTTAGGCAATCAGTGCACAACGTTCTTAAGAACCGATTAAGGAGCTTCTGAAACATGTAAAATGACCTATGGGGTGTTACAAGTTGCAATGTTTTATATAAGCACAGGCATACTCTTCCCAGCAAACTCTGAGATAACTCGGTCGACGTCGATCGACTTCCTTGTGTTTATGCACATGAAAGACCGCTAATGAAGGCAATCTCTCATCAGACATTAATTGTGCTCCGAAGTGGCATTTTGAGCCTCTTCATGGCACTGAAGCTACGTTCTTCGACGCCAGTTGACACAGGATATAATAATAATAATAATAATAATAATAATAATAATAATAATAATAATAATAATAATAATAATAATAATATCTGTCTCGCTAAGCGCCCAAGCAAAGTACAGCAAGGACGCAGCTCGACAAGGTCGGACCGAAAGGCTACATAAATTCCTGGGTACAATTCTGCATTGGTCTAGTCCAGCGTTTCGACCAAGGTTTGGGGAAGATTGCCATCTTCACTCAACCGCCACAGATGACGCCACCTAGTGACCTCTTGTTTGAAGTCATTGAGTGACATGCGTGTCTTCTCTACAGTGGGTATATATGTTTTCCACCCCTTTTCTGTCAACCCTTGAATTTTTCCTGAAATTAAAATTGAATATCAAAAATTTATGTGAACAAGTGAAGTGAGACTCTCATAATATGTTTTCCAAAAGTACCAGGTATTAGATGTGTGCCTGGAAGCCCTATAAGGGTTTCACTAACAGCTAGCGCTCGTTGACTTCAGATATCAGATGGTCCAGAAATGGGTAGTAAACGGCCCTCTTCCAGTAAGCTTCAACGTTGGCACGGTGTTGCTGCCTTCTCGCTCTTCTAGGAATACTTGGATCAATGTTGTATAAAGCAGCAATCTTTGTGGCCTTCTCTAGCAGCGCGTCCCAGACATCCTCGTTTTCCTTGGATGCTTTTACCAGATCTTATTCAGAGCTCTACACCCATTTTACCGTTATTGGCATCGTAACGCATTTTATTCTCCACTAAGCTATATTAACTTCTTCATTGATTATTTTGTTAGCTACCAGGTTAGTAGAAATGGAAGCAAAGTAATTATGGACACCTGATGGTATACCGATGATCGGTGGGTACATTCAAACACGTGCTGCAAAATCACAGTTGTTATGACGAAATCCCACTTGAGGAGAGACGAATGCAGCCCCCGAGCTTTATTGTCTCCCCCTTCACTTAGCTCAGTCATTAAGCGTGCAGTAGTCTATCTCCATCTCTTTCGAAGCTAAGAGAAGTCTTCACCTGGAGCATTAGCATTAGAAGTAAACTATTTAGCTTATGAGATCTCGTCGATTGTAAAAGCGCTTTGTCTTCGCTTTGTCTTCGCAGCAACAAAATGATATCTATGATCAGACTGCTTTCGCGATGCGTGTTTGAAAGAGTATACACTTTGGCTTGGATCGTTTCAATAGTGCTGTTTATTGATCGCGATCAAGAGCAGGTACACGAAAGACAATGAACGTCAGCATTGAAGTGATTGAGGTTTTATTCAATAATCACTCTTTTATTTATTTATTTATCTACTTTTTATTTGTTATTTACTTCTTGTGGCATTTTTAAGGTACGAACGTGCGTACGTGCGTACAGGTAGCTACGCCTCTGCCTTCGGGGAAGACTTAACCAGCAGACATCAGGGGTACGCACTACAAGACGTTTCCAACCGACCCCAGGGGTATGGCTTAACCAACTGATCCTTGGGGGAGAATTTACCAGCCCACCCCCAGGGGTAAACAGGAAATGACTTAATCAACTGACCCTTGCATGGGGGAGGCCTTATCAACAGACCCCAGGCCTATCCGGGGAAAGGATTCACCATCCTACCCAGGGGGTAAGACTACCAGCCCACCCCAGAGGCACCCAGGGGAAGACCGTTTCCAACCAACTCCAGGAACAACTTAAACAGTATGTCAGGGTGCCAGGTGGAAGACGCTTTAGATAAATCGTAATCAGTCATGGGCTTCACGGCCAAAATTAAAACGTAGAACAAAACGTTCAGAATCCTACCCCGGGGCATGGGGGCATGAAATTTTCGCGGGATCCAATTTTTGCGAAATTGCGGGTTTTCCATCGATCTGCGAAAGACGAGCCCATCTCCTGCCAAAGAGCAAGTAGTTGACTGCGTGTTTCTTCCAGCCCAGATAGCAGACAAAATCACACCCTTCGGTATCTTTGAGATAAAAGTAGAATAAGTAAGACAATATTACAAATCCCTTGTTGCTAGATAAAAGTTTCGTAAGTCAAATACTAGCAAGAACTTGCAAGAAATCTGCGAGCATTTGATCGCTGTGGTTAAGTCTGAAATACAAATTTGCAAATTAAAAATTGTCCCGCGAAACACAGAAAATTAGAAATCCACGAAATTAAATTCCCTTAAAAATTTCATGCCATAACCGGGTAGTTATACGATTCCACATTACCACGTTCCAAATTTCATATTCTACCTGGCTTTAAAATTGACGCTGTAATCCCAGGTTAGCTTAACTCTGCTTTGATGGCCCAGTCATGGTTAGAAACGTTCATCAAACAAACCAGCTGGATGACGATGATATGACAAGAACTTTTACAAGGACCTTGCAAACGAGGGAAAAGTTGATTACAAACTTGCGCGAGATCGTATCATTGCTAGGAAATCACGACAAATTAAAACAAAAAGTCTTCTGGCAGAAGTTTAGCCCAAAACTTGCATTCTAGAGTTTGATACATTTTTTTTGCCGTCCGCGTTACAAATGAATTCAATGTGATTCATCATCATCACAAATCTCATGCTCGTGGAAAATGCCTTCTTGAGGAGATGACATCCCTTCAGCCATTTCACGTGCAAAACTTACATTCAGGTACTCGTTAAATTCATCATCGACTTTCCTGGAATTTTCAAACGATTTCCTGGAAATCACTGAGGAACTCTTCTGCCGTTTAGCTTGGACAAAATATTGGCGGAACAGAACTTGTAACACGAAGAAAACGCGAACAAACTGAGATAATACAGCAAAGATTGCTGCAACGATTAACGCCAGCGGTAGTAGCAATAATAAACATGTTTGAATCCAGTCTAGTGCTAGAACGTATGTTCTGATTGGACCCCAGAAACGTACCCCTGATGTTATAAAGGTAGCGTGCACGGTGTTGAAGAGGCCAAAGATGACCAGAGTCACTAGGGAAGCTGTTTCCAACTTGTTGACTGTGCTGTCCTTGTAAGGGTACCAGAGAATGTGATGAACGGCTGCAAAAACGCAAACCATTGTCGAGAGCAGAAGCCGAACACTTGCATGACCAATGAAAGCAAACAGAATGACCACAATTAACCGGCGTCCGATCAGGATGCTCTCCCAGTAAAGTGTGCCTTTCTGCCCAGTGCTTGGAGGTCGAAATGGCCCGTAGAGTACTTTCATAACTGCTGTGCGCTCTTCAGTCTGTTGAAGTCTATCTTGTGAGATACAACTCTTCTTTCTTCTCCAAATGGCCCAGTAGAACAGAAATGGTAGGGGTATTACTGATGCAATGAGGAATTCTCGCGCTGTGATGCACTTCTCGTTCAGCCAATTCGCTCCCCAAAACAGAAGGCCGATGAATGGTATGACGTAAGTGATGACGAAAGCAAGTAAAACGCATTGCCACCACGTGAAGAACACGATGTTTCCGTCAAAGAACAAACGAAGCTCGTTCCCAGGCCCTACTCCTTGCATTGTTAGGAGCTTTAACGCACTGGTTGCGAAGGACGTGTATCCAAGCAACACCACTTCCGTCGCCGCGGATAAATGGGGTGTAAGAGATGGATGACGGGATTGTCGCAGGTTAGCCCATACCTGTCGCGCACCGTAAATCAAGAAAACGCACAGAACTACAACAAGAACACCAAATGTTGAAAACAGCTCTTAAGTGACCACTGTTAGTCCAGGGAATGGACAACCAAAGCCGCTTGAAGAAGAACGCACTTGGAAATTGAAAAAGGCCATAAAGGAAACTAAAAAGTGACCCAGAATTGTTTGTCCCGTTGTACTGGTAAACAGCAGATTTGCAACTTGATAAAAGTAAAATACGACTTTTAAATACCCTTCATCTGCCGACGTTTCATTGCTACTGTTTTTCTGCATGTCTTCTGATGCTCTCTCGTTTGCCTTTTCTTCTCTTTTAGCCTTTTTAAACCAGAAGATATGTGACGTCAAAAAGGGAACAATCGGAGGCTTAGTTACAAAGAAAATGGCTACGAACAGCGAGTACAAAATTGCCGCTGGCCAAAACCAGGCGTCGTTGCAATCTTGGTTGCGCCTGCATTCAGCTGAGAACAGAGTTTCGCTATATCCCTCAGCGCATGCTCCGCAGAGAACACCAGAACGATGTCCATGGCAACCATTGTAGACTGCAGGCCCAGGGTGCTTGGGTGTGTCACAGTAGTCTAGAGGACAGATGTAGAATTTCAAGGTTGGAGGGTTTTGCTTCACTAGTGAGCCCCAAAAGTGCGGGCGATTTACGATGTTATTCTGGCAGTCTGCTCCAAAGGGACAGGGAAGACATTTGAAATCTTTCTTGACATATGTACCGTTTGCTAATCCACGCTGTAAGCTATAAAACCCGTTTGGACAACTTTCACAGTAAATGCTGTACATCTTGACATCCAAAGCACGGCTTTCCAAAGACTGAGGCTGGAGGGATCTGGTGATTATTCCATGAGAGTAATTGTCAACATATAAGGTACTTCCCACGGGACACAACATGGACGAACTGTTATCAATGACAACGTGGCCACCGTTAACAATTTCTACCAAAAATGCTTCGCCTTGGGGAATGAAATCCATAAGCGTGTTATTAATAACTAGAGGACCTGAGCTACTGCTATACAAGAAAGACGAATTGTCTTTAATTTTCCCAGAGAGGAGTGATGAAGTTCCTTTGGCTTGTCGAAAGGTGCAGTTGTAAATTTTTGCCCCGCCCGAGCCTCCCCCGATGGTCAAGTGACCAGCTCGAAATTGAGCAAAGTTATTCAAGAAGGTACAATTCTCCATTACAGTCATGCCATTAAAAATCAGCAGTGCCCCAGTATAATGTCCAACGTTATGTTCAAAAACTGAATTTCGAAAGAGTATTCGATTGGTGTAGCCAAACACTGAATAAGCATCAATGCTATTGTTGAACGGATCTTTACAGCCTTTTGAAGTCAACGGGTCTTGTGCATTGTCAATGATAATAGCACCTACTCCCCCTAAGGTGTAGGTGTTCTCTCTGAACGTAGACTCATAAATTTTTACGCTGTTATTACCTTCAGCGTTTAGCGCGGTGTACACAGCAGCAGCCTTGCGGAAGTTCTCAGTAATGATCGCGCTTTTTTCAACAGTGATATTTTGTATCACGGCAACGGAGGACGATTCAAATTCTAAAACCAGCGAAGACTTATCAGTGTGTTGTGAAAAGAGGGTGTTCGTCAGATTTAACGAAGCGTTCTTCATTTGAGTGACTTTCAAACCTCCGCGGTTGCTTGTAAACGCGCAGTTATCCACCACAATCTTTCCCCGTGGAGAAGGAATTATCGTGGCAGCCACTATTGCATTGTTCAGTAGGCGACTGTCGGACAAGGAGACAAAATGGCCGCCATTAACCCAAATCTGAGCGTTTCCTGTAAAAACGCTGTTAATGATTGTCAAATTTGCCATCGAATGAAACTTAAGCGTGCTATCGGTCGACTGAGAACTCATACTTTCCACGCCTCCTTCAGAGACGTTTGTAAAAACGCTTTTCTGGATAGTAACGGAACAGAAATAAAACGACAATGGAGTCGCGTAAAACGTCAAGTCGTAGATTTTCACCTTTATGAATCTTCCAATGAAGAAAATGCCACTTGGACAGGACAAGTACGCGGGGGCATTTTGACCAATGAGTGAAAGGCTCACATTCAAGCTAATTCCCTGAAACTGTGACTTCATAGAGGCGCATGCGTAGGGATTTTTCTCGGTGTTTGTCCCGTCAAGGTATATTTTGTCGTCCCAATCCACCACAGTTAACACATCAGCCAGGGATTTGCAGAAGCGCTTGGGAGAATTACAGTCAATAGTTTGGGTCCCCTGTTCTTGAGAGACGTACCAGTTTTAGATGCCAAACAAACTGCCAAAAAAATGATATAAATAGATCAATACATAAATGATCCTTTATCCGAGGAATGTTTTTTTCTCTTGCGACTGACATACTACGCAGTATCGTTACAAGACAAATTGCCCGGGAAATGTTATGCAAAAAGAGAGATTACTCAAAACTTCGAAAAGTGAAGTTTGTATTTTCTCCTTTCCTTCAAAGTTGTCTCGCGACGTTTTAAGAATTAGCTGAATCTATTATTCGTAATGAAACAGCACATGTGGCTACGCGGCTGGTACGGTAGTTTAGTTATTGGCTCACTAGCTAGCGTGACAACATGCTGAGGATATTCTGCAATATGCGAGGTCAATCGCTAAATTCGTGTCACTGTGTTATATTTAGCACAGAGAGAGTGAAACCCTGAAGTGACCACATTCTGATCGTTCAGCACTGCAAGAGATATTTACGGAAAGGAAAAGTTAGAAATCCCACTGCTAACGGTCCAACGCACCTCTCCTCGCCTCCTTCTGCGGAGGAGGGGGTGGAAACGAGAATGCTGTTTTGTTATTTCTCTCGGTTTGAGGCACATTACATTAAACATTGAAACATCGGAAACCAAAGTCTCCACTTCTCTTATTACTTCTCGGGTGGTAATTCACTTTTTTGAAATTATTTTTTCGTTTTACTTCTTTAATATCATTCCAGCAACCTATGACCTTTAAGGCAGCTGAGCACACAGGACAAGCCATATCATGTCTTATTGCTCGTTCTAAAACAACACAACCACAGGAAAATACGTTTGATTTTTATGATCAACAAATCAAAATTATGTGAATACGTTTATTCTGAACATTTAGCAAAAGGGAGGGATGTTGTTTCGTTTCGTTTCTATATCTGAAAATAAAACAGCTCCGTCGGCTTACGGCTGTGGCTCAGCTGGCAGATAATTACTTAATAGTTTGCATCAATACAGCGTTATTTTTTAGTACTACAATGTAAGTAACCTAACTCCTGAATATGTGATATCAACTTACTGTTAGCTGCCGTCAGAAAAAGAATGGAAGAGGTGATAGCATGAACAAATTGCATTTTCAGTTCGTAGGCATAACAATCAAAGCCAAATCGTGTTGTTGTCTTTAGGAGCCGAGTCACATGAAGTCTGAGGTTATCTCTTATCTGAATCACGCGATGTGCGATGTCACGGTATCCTATCCAAGTCACGCGAAGATTGATGTGGTCATGGACTCCTATCGACCCACGCAGTGTTCGATGTCATTTATAGCTTGCGTAGCTGGCGGGATTCGCGACCGAGTGCGCGTGCTTTGTTTACGGCGAATGGCAGAGAGAGGGAACCGCGGAGCCGCGAGGGAATTGGAGCGAGCCGCGAGCGCCGCTCCCTCGTGGCCCGCGTTTTTTCTCCCCCCCGCGCTATATCCCGCCACTAATCCCGTCAGCTCCCGCCACTAATCCCGCCAGCTACGCAGGCTATGTCATTTATATTAACGTACCTTTGAGTATCCTATCAGAGTCAGGTGATGTCACCTATTCAAGTCACGCGATACTAACATCACGGTATCCTGTCGAGTAGCCTGCGTAGCAAGCGTTTCCATAAGTTTTTCCGTACCTTGGAGACAAATTTTCGGGGTGGGGGGGGGGGGAGGAAACGCTTGCCCGCAAAACCCTTTGACACTTTCACTTTCTCCCGTCCTTCTATTTTCACCCTCGCCCCTATTTTCGCGCGGCCAAAAAGTGAAAAATTCCTGAAACTTGCGGCAAAGCCTACGGAAACGCTTGCTATGTAGGCTACCTGTCGAATCATGCAATTTTTAAGACGTCATGGAATTCCAGTTCATGGTAGCCTCTGTAACAAACGTTTTCAGAGGTTTTAATTTTGCGCGCGTTCGAAGCATTTTTTGCTTTTTGACCGCGCGAAAATTGGGGCGAGGGAAAAAGAATAGTACTGTTTTGCCCTCCCCCCATTCTTAGCTCAGCCAAAAAGCGAAAAAGGCTATAAATGTGATGAGGAAAACCCTACGGAAACGCTTGCGATGCAGGCTCAATTTCCAGTCAATAAGCGATGAACGGCTTCTCGGTATCCTATTCGAGTAACGCAATGTGTGATGTCACAGTATCCCATTCAAGACACGCCATGACTGAGGCCACGAAAGCCTATCGATCATGCGATCTACAATGTTACGGTAGGTATTCTAATTCAAGTCAACTAGCAACGACTGACATCTCGGACCATCTCTTTATCCTGTGAACACAAGCCTATTTAAGTCACGCGATAGTCAAAGTGACGGTAACACATTCGAGTCACTCTGATATAATAGAGTATAACCTCTTCAAGTAGCGCGAAGTCCGAGGACCAAGGTCACGACATCCTGTATGAGCCACGCAAAATAACATAAAAAGAGGGGTGGTTGTTAAATTACAATTAACAAATCTGTTAAGTTTATTATGTACAATGTATTATTATTATTATCATTAATATTATTATAATTATTATTTTGTATTAGGGCCTGATTGCTGGTTTTAAATTTCCACCAATCACTAGTGTCACACAGAAGAGGGTTTTCTTATGACATCATGTGGCTGTGTTCGAAGTAAAAAACAATAAAATGTTTCTCCTTTGGGAAATAGATTAGTTTGTTTTATGTAATGCAAATAGTCATTTTATACCCCCAACATGGCCGCCATGAAAACACTCTATAAACAAAACAACTACAACATTAGAAATGAACAGGAACTTTATTAAGGCTTTTTTAAATTTCTTTTTGTCCTCTAATGGTCGCCTTTACCGAAATACAACACCCTCACACTTCAGCTTGTGTTGCTTTCACTGAATTTTGGAAATAAATCAGAAAAATTTGGGAGAACTTTACACTGTTGGCTCCAATTTCCTAAAATTTTCTTATTCTCCCACACTTTCACTGATGTTACCATACACAGCATACTGGTTAGTGTGGTCTAAAAAAATACTAACACATAAAATCGTTGAACAGATCTGCTTTTGTTGAATAAATTATATCAAATTAGCCCTTGGTCAATTTACAATTCACTTCTCTCCAGGAGAATGTTGGAACTAAAATAGACTAAGGTAAGGTAAGGTATGTGTAGCACCACAAACTCTAACCAACCCTAGTTGAATCAATATTTGAACTTAAAAACTTAAACTGATCCCATTAAACTGTCAGCAGGAATTTAGCAATTTTTTTCTAAAAATTAGTATGTTCATTAATTGAAATTTTACAAACAGATGGTTATATATCTGTAATTAATCACTGTAATGATGTCCAAAAACAAAAACTTGCTGTTCAAACAGAATTTCAGAGGCTTTAACAAATTTGATGCAGTTATTCAAAATTCCTGATTAAATTATTTCTTTAAAATCGTCTATGACAACTACAGTATTGGTGAAATTTTATAACTTGTACTTTGTCATAACATATCTTTAAAACGTAACTTACAAATTAGCCACAGCCACGCTTTAGTTACTGAATAACTTACATGTAATCTGAGAATGAACTACACTTTTAAAAAGTTATATTAAATTCAGTTCTTAATGTGCAGACCAACTCCTCTGTATGGCCTTCTGCAATTCCTTAGCTTTTTGAAGAATATTTGAAACCCTATACTGCTGACCAACTCAAAGTATACTGCAGCTCCAAATGAAAAAAGAGTTCCTTACACTAGCCTATTTATTATTGTCACTTATGCGTCGATCAATTCGAAAGTTCAACATCCCCCCCTCCGGGCAACCCCCCGGGCATTTGAACTTTTGAAGATTGGATTGTTCAAATTCCCTCCCCTCGGGGCAAAAAAGCCGTTCAAATGCCCCACGAATTAGCACTGAACTACCTCTCCTCAAAGACAAATTTCGTCTTCAATCAAACACTTTACACGCCTTTCAGAGAGAGATATGCTGTAATGACACCTTCAAACTTCTTTTAAAGACCCCTTGAAAGAGTTATTCACTAACAAAGGCGAAATTCTATCTTGTAAATCCGTCAAATCCTGCAAAAACCGAAAAAACTCACAAACGTATTACGTCAGAACAAGAGATAAATCTGGTTCAAATTCCCCACCCTTCCAACGCAAGGTTCAAATTCCCCCCTCTCCGGGCACGATGCAAAGTCAAATGCCCGGGGCATGCCCGGGGGGGGGGGGGTGTTGAAGTTTCGAATTGATCGGCGCATTATTGTGGGTCTTTTTGTGAAGTAGAAAGAAATGTGAAAAAGGCCAAATTTGTGCAAATGTTTGAAGCCTTTGAGCCACTGTTCTCTATAAAATCAGTAAATGAAAGCCTGGTGAAATGAGGGTCTACAAATTTTGTGAAATCAACTACCCAGGAAAGGTATCAAGATATAAGGTTGCATTACTAAGCTTCAACGTAGGGGGTGGGGGGGGGGGAGAATCGTCTAGGCATCATAGGGTTGCCCGGTGTTTGGAAATATTAATGGCAAATACATCGAATTTAGCCTCTTCTGCAGGTATCTCTAAGTTTAGGAGACGTGAGTAGATAATTTCAGCAGGACGGGGCAGGGATTTAAGGTAGGAAAAGCAAGAGACGGCAGAGTTGGCAGAGTTACTAATAGCAGAGGAGGTTATGCAATTAAGAGCTTTAAGAGCCGCCGTCAGTAACTTTCGAGAATCCGCGGTCAGGAAGCGAAAATTCGAATTTTCTTTTTTTATGCCAAAAGGACCCTTTTAATGAACCTTTTTAAAAAATGATACCCAAAAGTTCCAGCGTGATCCTATTTTGACAAACGGCAAAAGTTCGAAAAGCAGCCAAGCTGTCATCAAAGGCCGAAGTAAATTATGCAAATTAGCGTATTTTCAAATCGCCGGAACTTGACAACAAAAGCTCACCATGAATTCATTTTTTTCACTATGTGTTAGCCATTTCTTAAACGTCATTTTAAGCTATATTTCATCTCCACGTTAGGCAATTAGCACACATATTTCTCAATTTCCCTGTATGGAAACACTGACAAGAATGCGGAAATGGTTTCCCTCCCCCCTCCCCTCATTCAATGTTGTTTGGAAGGTTTGGTATCAAAGCAACATTGATAAGGGAGAGAGGGGGAAAGATTTGTTGTGGTAAGTGGTTTTCAAGGTCAAAGCTCTCATTTGTTCTAAAGTGTCTCCATCAGTTTTGCCCGAGATTGGAGCCATCAGAGGTCCACTTTTTCAATATTGTGTGGTATGTACACCCCGGTTATTATTAAGAGACAATTAAAAGCTTATAGCAAGGGTTTTAATACATGAAGTACTTTCTAAATCCTCCAACTCCTTTCTGTTTAACTCTTATTAGGTTTAAATTGCACGCACCATTAAAGAGCTGTTTTCTGTTTCTTCAAATGAATGTAATGTGCAGGCAAAGAAATGCATATGACATCATACCATCCCATGTTTTGTACCTCATCAAACATCTCAAACAGCTGCTGTGCTAACATTATAGTTGTAGAAAAGAACGATATGTTTACAGGTCTGAGCACTTCATCTGTGAGAAGAAGCAACACCCAAGGGTCCCCAATAGGTTTTTTGGGATCTGGGATTCAGTTTATTTGAAGACCAGGATTTGGGATTTAGAGGAAAGGGGGAACAAGATTCGGGATTGTCATATTATGAACAGGATATGGGATTTAGCGGTTTCACGATGCGCGATTCAGGAAATCTTGTTGTAAAGGACAGGGATCTGGTAACGAAAAGTAAAAATCCTTTCATTTCAACTTAGCACAAGTGGCCCACATTTTCTTCTACCTTGTCATGTGCCTATTTTAACTGTACCACACACCCACCATCTTCCACTGGTTCACTGAAGATGAGTGAATTGGGAACATCATTCTGTAAGGTGCATTTTAAAACGTAACTTTGGGATCGGGATAATTATGCCAATAAAACCGTCGGGATTGCGGGATTGAGGGAAAATTTTGGTCAGGCTGGCGGGCCATGAAGAACCCTTTTGGCTATTGGGAACCCCACACCCCCCGCTTGCTTCATGTCACAGAAACCAAAGTTGACTTGCAGTCTGTATCGCTCAGCCACCAAACCATATAACAAAATAAATGTAGTTTCATTGACAATGCACCATCATCTTGACTCTTAGGATACCTTCTGATGAGTTTTCAGGTTTCTGTTCAAACATTTTTGGTGCAATTGGCCTTTTGCAACAAACTGTCACATGAGCGATTAATTTCACCAAGAATAAATGATTGAACGCTGTGATTCCCACGAGTGAGATTGACTGGACGGCAAAAACCTTCTAATTCATCACTTTTTAAGAGATCACACTCACAGCTGGACGTTGCAACCAGCAGGTTGTAGTCTTTTCTTAAGTGTTCTACCACTGTCTATGTATTGACATAAATGAACAATATTTATTTTGCCCTCGACATAGTCAAATGACAGTTTGTTGCAAAAGGCCAATAATAATAATAATAATAATAATAATAATCAATAATAATAATAATAATTTGACTCTCACACCACACCAGAACATCACACTAGGTGAATTCCTTTAACTACCAATAATTAAATAAATATTATTTTTTCTTATGTTATACTTAGTATTTATCTATTTAAGATGATTTTTAGCCTTACTACTGTTGTCTTATTTCAACAGGGTTAGAGTTTGCATACTCTCAGGCTCCTAAATGCCTTAAAGGTCTTGTGATGGGTGCCTTCCTTGCTACAAGTGGCCTTGGAAACTACGTCGCAAGTCTGCTTGTTCTCATAGTGCGTTCAGCTAGCAAGAATATTTGGTATCCAAGCAAGAACCCAAATGAAGGAAAATTCGAAAACTTCTTTTTCCTGTTAGCTGGACTGCTGATGGTTAATTTTGTTGTTTTTCTCTTTGTTGCTTCCTCATATAAATACAACACAGCACCCAGAAGAGAAATTGTAACCAAGGACTTGGAAACAGGACAACCAAGTGACTGCAATGTGTGATTGTAAAACTAAATTTGAAGTGGATTACTGGTGGAGGGAATTAGTATAAATCACCCAGCAATTATTTTTAGGTGTAAGGCTGTTTTGGCAACATAATGTAATGCATAATGTCATTAGGAGATTATACCTCTACTTATGGTCTATTGAAAATTTGGTGTGAATCAGCAGACCCTCTTGCAACTGCATGCAATCAGTTGTAACACGCAGATGTATTTTGTCACTGCTAAATGTAACAGCAAGCTTTAAGGGCATCCTGAAGGCATTTATCGCCCCAAATTTTTAAGAGCCGCCGTCAGTAACTTTCGAGAATCCGCGGTCAGGAAGCGAAAATACGAATTTTCTTTTTTTACGCCAAAAGGACCCTTTTAATGAACCTTTTTAAAAAATGATACCCAAAAGTTCCAGCGTGGTCTTATTTTGACAAAAACGGCAAAAGTTCGAAAAGCAGCCAAACTGTCATCAAAGGCCGAAGTAAATTATGCAAATTAGCGTATTTTCAAATCGCCGGAACTTGACAACAAAAGCTCGCCATGAATTCATTTTTTTCACTTTGTGCTAGCCATTTCTTAAACGTCATTTTGAGCTATATTTCATCTCCATGTTAGCAATTTTTGTTTGCCATCCACACGCCTAAAAACTATAATAACATTCGCTCTTCAATTGATTGACCAAATTTTACCTTATTTCGGAAGATCACAGTGCCGGGGTATACGTATATACAGGCTAAAAAAGGATTCTTTTCAACGGGAAATTATCACTCTTTATCATACTGAAATGGTTAGTTTGGCCCGCAAAAACCAAGCGCGCTAGAGGAAAAAACGTAGAGCCCGTTTTCACACATTTCGCCATTTTCTTTGTTGTTCTCGTATTACAAACTGCACTTCATTTTGAAACAAAAACAATGATATTGGTCAGTACTCCCACTTTTATCTGTTTAATTTAACACTTTTTAACTGTAGGAATAACCTGACTTTGTTTTTCAGTTAAACCAGACTATTTTCAATAAAGGAAAATGTCAAGTAGTGAATAAACAAATCGCTTTAATACCCGTGTACGGAAACATGAAGCCGGCGAGGCAAAAGATCACCCTGCTGCCGACAATGCTTTATAAGATATCGGTTCAGTTGAACGTCTCCGACTCGCTAATTTCCCACTTCAGCGACTTCTAATGCATTTTAAGCTGGCGTCTTAACTATCAGGCGTCGTCCGCTTTAAGCTGAGTAAATTTGGAAATGAAAATCAGTGTATTTGTCCTTAGCGGGTTTCACTGAATAAAACCGTCTGTTGATAAATAGACTGTATTTGACTGCGAAAGCAGCCAAAACGAATTGTGCATGTAAATGTAATATGTATTTGCACTCTTACACGTGGACGTGTGCAGAGTTAATTTAGCTTTCACATAGTCCCAATTATAAACCTCCAGTCACTTGTCAGAGAAAATAATTTGGCGTCCTACCGTATTCTTTCAATACATGTGCATATAGTACCATTCGCTCTGATTTGTCTTTAAAGACAAATTTAAAGAATTACACAAATTTTTGTAATTCTGTAGGCCCAGTTCGACTGAAAAATCGTAAAAGCTGAGTTACCTGTTCAAAGGTTGGCTGTTTTGTACTAGATTTGCTGAAGACATCGGTTTCCTCGCAAAGCAAAGATGGAACAAGACTGCGATTGGTGGCAACAAGAAGTCACGTTGCGTGACAAGTGAAACGTGATATACTTGCATGGGAAAATGGCCAGGAACATCGTATGTCAATATTTGCGCGAAGAGTGACCTTTTCTCATTTTACCATTCAGAGCATAAAAATTTCCACCGAAATGGTTTATAGACACGGCCTTTTTTTTGGCCAGATCAGTCTTGGAAAAAAAAAAGGATAAGAAACAAATACAAAGTACTTGGGGGCTAGTCTCGCAGCTTGTTGTAGGAAAAACATGTCTTCTAGTCAGTCATTATCCACTAATGAAAAAGGAAAGAAAAACATATTCTACTCGGTTTATGAAGAAAGCAAACAAACCGTACCAGTTTTGAAGCTTCAAAGCTGCATTTCTCAATACTTGTACAGATAAAGCATCAACGTGTTTATTAATATAGTATCTTGTAGCTTTTCGTCCTTATTGAACTGCACTTCGCCACGTGGATCCAGCTTCAGAAATCCGCAAGTGGAGCTTGATCCACGATCATGGAGAAGTACACTTCAATAAGGAAGAAAACCTACAAGGTGCCATTAACAAACACACCACGTTGTGGGTTGGTGATTGGGTGTCAGTAAAACGCCTTCTCGGGGTCAGGGTCGGGGTGTCTTTTTTCCCCCTTTTTTGCGATTTATTTGCAAATAGATTCCTTTTGGTCGAAAAAAGTATCTGTCGGTTTACATGAACGAAAAATCCTTTTAAATAAATTGTAAAAAAATGGAACTGTGCATGTGACCTGAGCTTCCTTCAGTTGGCTCATTTTCCCCGCAAAAAATGGTCACGTGGTCAATCATGAAGTCTTTTCCGCGTTTTCCTTTCACGAACATGGCGGAAAGATGCAATTTTGGTTAGGAAGGATCTCGTATAGTTTGCTTGTTATTTGGGTCCGTATGATTGAAAACTTGATTTGTGAAGGGAATAGTAAAATATTAAAATAAGCTGAAATCGGTTCTGTTGCAGGTGTAATTTTAAAGTTCAACCTTGCACCTACGGTCCTGAGGGCAGCCACTGGAAGAGTCTGCACGCAAACGTATCCTATTTCACAGGCTAGCACTGGAAGGGGACCCTTGACGAAGAAAGGTTTAACGTTTGGGTTCCAGTTTTTGTATGTAATAGTAGAGGGTTGAAATCCTGATTTCAGCATTACAATTTTTTCTTCATCAAATGAAAACATACTAGAGACGTAAAGTTTGTTCTGTATCCTTATAAGGATGTTATCGAGTGCGGACCAAGAAAGCTCTTCTCCATGAAGTGCCCGTGACCCAAACGCGGTGTTCGTTTTCGGCGATGATGGCAAACGCAGCTGAAAAACTGCTGACAAAAAGTCGTGTTGAGGAAAAAAGTGTACTAAACTTTGCAGCGAATGAAAGGTAAAAAGGTAAAAAGCCGATTCCACTTACCTATCATGATCATGAGTGTTGGTAGTTGATGGTAGCCGTTTATATAAAGTCGGTAAATTATGACCGTCCGGGTGAGTGTAGTCCTGAGAAGGACTGTTTTGTGATGACATTGACTTGACAGGTTGACTCTGATGACTTCCGCCCAGGTTGTCTAAACATCAGTCAGTGTCATCACAAACAGTCCTTCTCAGGACTACACTCACCCGGACGATCATAATTTCCCGACTTATGATCTGATATGAATCCTGGGTTCAAACCATCGAAACTCACAAAAATGTAAACATGACAGGCTAACTTCTCATCACTTTCAAGTAGGTGTGAAGCATTTCCAACTTCTTAGACCAAAGCTGGGATTTGGCTTTTTTTCTAGCGATTAAATGTTATATTGGCGGTCAATCATGCGCTAGATCATAGCCGCCTTCCCTGCGTACAAGAACTGCGTCCTTCCGATTCCGCCATCTTCATGAAAGGAAAACGCGAGAAAACGCAGGAATGATTGACTAAGTGACCGTTTTCGTGGGAAAATGAACCAACGGAAAGAAGCTTGTCACATGCGCAGTTCAATTTGTTTCGTAATTTCTTTAAAAGAAATTTTCTGTTCATGTAAACCGAAAGATACTTTTCTCGGCCAAAAAGAATCTATTTCGCAATAAATCGTTTAAAATGTGGGAAAATGACACCCCCAGCCCGAGTTGGCGTTTTACCCCCCCCCCCCGCCCCCCACGTTGATGTTGAGAAATGCAGCATTGAAGTTTCGAAACTGGTACGGTTTGTTTGCTTTCGTCATTGTCCGAGTAGAATGTGTTTTCCTTTTTCGTTAGTGGATTTGATTGACAAGAAGACATTTTTTTCCTACAACAAGCTGGCATGACTCTTGTCCGGAATTACTTTGTGTCTGTTTTTTATTCTTTTTTATTTAAGACTTTTCTGTCCAAAAAGAAAGAAAACACTTTCCCTATGTATAAACCATTTCCTTGGAATGTTCTGACTGGTAAAATCTCTTCTCGCAAGCCATTTTCCCACGCAAGTGTATCACGTTTCTCTTGTCACGCAACGTGACTTCTTGTTCGAAATATAAAAATCGCAGTCTTGTTCCATCTTTGCTTTGCGAGGAAACCGATGTCTTCAGCAAATCTAGCACAAAACATCCAACCTTTAAACAGGTAAGTCAGCTTTTACGATTTTTCAGTCGAACTGGGCCTACAGAATTACACAAAGACAAATTAGGGCAAATGGTACTATCACTGCATGAAATAATCCGAATACGGTCCCTTATTTAGCTGTTATACGGTCAGTATACATAGATGTATACGGGGGATATAAGGACGTGGCATGATGTGTAAGGTACCGTATAAGGATCAGTATACGTCAGGCTATGCCCAGAAAATAGCAGGATCTTAAACACTTGTATCAGGATTCCTTATACGTCAGTACACGTGTCAGTATACATCATGTATACTGCTGGTAACATGAGGTATACTGGTGTTGCATGGAAGGTAGGTATACGGACTCTTACACTTGTGGTGGGATTTCTTATTCGTCATTATATTTGTCCGTATTTTTCATGTGTACTTCATGAAGCATGAAGTGTAGGGATATGGTGCGGAAGCCAGGTATATGGATTCTTACACTCGTTAATGGTTATTCATCGTTATTCGTCAGTATACTTGTCCGTATTTATTATGTATACTGCACGAAGTATGAAGTGTACTGATATTGTGTGAAGGGCAGGTATACGGATTCTTACATCAATGGCAGGATTTTCCATAAAAATTTTGGGTTACGTACCAGTATACATTGTAACATGAATACTGTATGAAAGTGGTGGCTTACAGAATATTACGTAGAATAGCAGATTTTTTTGGCAAATGGTTGTTTATTTACTCCTGTTACTCAGTAACTTGCGAAGCTCTTTCAGGGCATATACAGGTAACATGTATACATTTTTTTTTATCATTAAGAACAATCTTTGCACTACACTGTATATAGTGACACAGAAAAAATTAAAGTATGAATTCTTGAAAAGATACAAACTAATTGTAAGAGAATTGAATTGTGCATGTATACAATGATTATCAAAGTAAAATTAATTTTACTACAAGTCACTTAAGTCACAGTGGCTCCCTGTAGCTCCAGCTCTGTCATCTTCATGTTTCCTTCAGGGAGAAATATATGATTCATAATAAAAAAAAAACGAGGTGGCTGTAGAGTTTCTGGTCTGTGATGAGACGTCCTTTAAGCCTGTCTTGGGATGGGGATTGAACTTGTTTGTACTTCCACTCAAGATAACACAGAGATGTGCATAATCTGTTGAATTGAATTAAAGGACAGTAGTAAATAAACTCTTGCCTCTTGCAGTGTTCTTGGGCAATGTATTCCTTTACAGACATTAACCCATGTAAAAGTCAAAATGCACAGTTACTGCATGAGACATTTATGAGTCAAACCTGTGACAGACTGGTATGTAAGTCAATCACACCAGTATGACTCAGCCGCACCACAGGACTTAATGTTAACCACAAAATTTTAGTCAGATATCGAGTTACCACCCAGTCTTTATGTAATGGTCCGCGTAAAAACTAGGCAGGCAGATTGCAAAATCGATTAAAAGGTGTTAGCTTTTAATTATTAAATTCAATTAAATCCGTGAATCTGATTGGTGGATATCAAGAAATCGCCGAAAAATACAAGAAAAACGTGACAAAAACAGCATTTTTTGGCTTAGTTTTCTCCATTCCCCTGTGTTGTTCCTCACGGCCAAAATTCAGCATTGTTCTATGCGCCAATCAAGAGTTAGAACGGAAAACGTGCCACACGCGCGATCTTCTTGCGTCGCCATGTTGGATCTACGATCCGAGAGTTGAGCTAACTGGCCTTTAATGGACTCGTATTTGAGTATCTTGGCCCGTAAGATCTTGCGATTGTGGCTGCAGTTTGCCTAACATTCAAGCGATTCGTATTTGAAGGAAGGAAACCGACTGCACAAACATTTTTAGTGTGAAAGAATCATCTCACCTTGGCTGACACGTAGGAGACACGGGAAGACTTGTTTATCAGAAAGTGCCGCAAAGAGGCTCTACAAAATCGACTCGTCTGCAACAAGCATTTCTTCTAGCTGCTTCAGAGGAATGAATTTTATGACTGCTTTCCTCTGCCAAGCGACTGCAGATGTTGAAGATACCAGGTTGTAAGGAGTAATTTCGCGAAGGACATGTTCGCGCGAAGCTAAATCGTCGTTCAGGAGCATTAGTACACATATTAAACATTACGCCCAACGAAGAGTTTAGCCTTTTGGCTATCGCTTGTTTCTGTTCACTGAAGAGTCTTTTGCAATAACAGGGGACTAATATTCTGAAGAGATTGTATTTTTTGAGAGACCTTCCCACGATCACGGCGTAGAGACAGTGGACAGTGATTATTTAGTATTTTGATGCAGTGGATATTGTTTCAATACTTCATATTATTGAAAATACCTACCCGTCGCACGTAAAAGGTAATGTAAGGTAGATGCAAGTAAAAATCTCTAACAATTACAGCGAGGTATTTTATTTATTTGTTCTGTTGCAGTTTTCATGGCGTAGCACAGAGAGATGGCTCGTGACTCTAGCGCATTCTACGTACGTGAGCGCGATTTCTTGCTGTTTTCGATCACCAATTTGACAGTTCCTTTGTGAAAGCCGAGCTAAATAATTTTCACGCGGTCGCTGACTGATGTATCACTGTACTAATCCTGATGTAATTTTATACAAGTTTAATTTCCTCGCTTTTGGCGTATAGAAATTTTCCAAAATTTAGATATGTTACATTTTTTAATGTATTGAATGCGTAGCCGAAATAAAACGTTGTATGAATGGATTGCAAACTATCTTATTTGAAATTTGAAATTCAAATTTCGCGCTTTTCGCCGTATTGGCCAATCAGATCATTTAGACCTAATTTGATTAGAGCAATTAGCACCTGAAAAATAACTGCCGCTATTGCAGTGGCCTATTGTTCTTTTGCCTAGTTTTTACGTGGACCATTAAATTATAAAATTATGCAAAGTTGTAGTATGCATGGGTTCCATTAAGGTTTTGACCAGAGCAAGGCTGAATAATATTGGTTTTCACAGGTCTTGGGGTCTTTTTGCTTTAAGTGTTGTATAAACCAGGAGTAATGACGTACAATCGCGCAATGCATACCATAGGAAGCCCAAGTGCGCAGTGTGATGGGTGATGTGTAAGTGTCGTGCCATAGCAAAGAAATTACATTCTGTAGGTTTACATGGATCTTTAATTGGTCACTTAAAGCACATGTTAAACCCAGTCTTGAGACAAATTGAAATATAAAATGGCCTACAGTAAGTGAACTAACATTGCATTCCATATGTGGTTTTTCACATCATTTTTATTTTTCCCTCTCCAACTGCCCTGCCATAAAGTTTTTGAAACTGAAGTTTAACATACTGTAACCCAGGTGAAAATACCAGGCAGAATTTGATGAATAAATTATTAACAAGTTCCCCCCCCCCCCCAAACCCCTATAATTCACATGAAACAATAAATATTGAAATCTTAAAAGTTTCTCTGCCCCTTGGTCAATTTCACATTATTGTAGAACCAAACAGTCCATGAATAAGAGCAACAAGAAAAAAGGTATTTATGGATATGACTCAACTCTTTGGAAATTTTGATTGACTCAATGCAAACTTACCTACTTTTAGGATTTTAATAATCATGAGGCAACAGTTACTGTCCCTTAAGAAAGATTCCTCATTGATTGATTCAGAACATTGCTGCAAGGGTCAGGCTTTCTAAAAAGACAAACAAACAAGGGGGTTAGTTTCTAAAGAAACTGTGGTGCTGCGTCGGTGGGGACATGAAACACAAAATTTTGGATTTATCAACTGAAGTTGATAAGGTAGATTGGTCACCTTACAGAGATTGAAAGCTGACGTTTCAAGCGTTCAAGTGAATCGATTCGCTCTGACGAAGGGCTAACGCTCGGAATGTTAGCTTTCAATCTCTTTATGGTGGCCAATCTTGAAACTGCAGTAAATTAACGGTTTCATCATTTTCACATTTTTAAATGAATTGTTAACTGTTTTTAAATTAGATTTCTTTTATCTTATATTGTCACTGAAAAGCCCCACCAGGGGAGTGTCAATAAAGTATTGTATTGCATTGTATCAGTTACAGAATAACTCTGGTTCCTGTTCTGTATCTCCTTATTTTTATCTCAATGACATTTTTTAAACAAATTGCCATTGCTTCCTATTTCCGAGTCACATATACCACACAAGTGCAAGATAGGTTTGAGCAATTAAAGAGAATAAAATTAATAAAGAAGACAACTTGATGGTTCAACAAGGTTGAATTACAGTGAAACCTGTATGAGGCGGACACCAACAGGACTCCCGCTAGTGTCTGCTTAATAGAGGTGTCCCCTGAATATAGGTTTGTTTCACACTGACGCTCATGTCTGCTTAATGCGGGGTATCCGCTTAATATCGGGTATGCTAAATACAGGTTTCACTGTAGTCCAGCAGCTTATAATTTCACTTAACATAAATACAACAACTACAAGCACACGTGAAAAGTGTGGTTCCATTGCCATTACTTCCTATTTCAGAGTCACATATACCACAGAAGTGAAAAAAGGTTTGAGCAAGTAAAGAGAATAAAATTAATCTAGAAGACAACTTGATGGTTCCACATGGTTGAATTACAATGAAACCTGTATGAAGCGGACACCAACAGGACTCTCGCTAGTGTCCGCTTAATAGAGATGTCCGCTAAATACAGGTTTCTTTTACACTGACGCTCATGTCTGCTCAATACAGGGTGTCCCCTTAATATGGGGTATGCTAAATACAGGTTTCACTGTAGTCCAGCAGCTTATAATTTCACTTGACATAAATACAACAACTACAAGCACACGTGAAAAATGTGGTTCCAGAAAATATCCATACCCTTTTCACGGAGGGTTTTTCGGTTCGAACCCCCACTCTTCAGGAAATTCCACTTTAACTTTAAAAGTTTGGCTTTTGATACCCCCCCCCCCCCAGAATTTCCAGTGACCATCCACGGGGTGGCTATGGATATTTTTGTGGAACTACATACATGTAATCTCACGAGCATTTGTTTGCTTGTGTGATGAATGTGTTTAAAAAACGAGCCACAAAGCAGTTGTTCTTTGACTGATGGAAAACCATTCATTTTCTGCAGCTTTAAGATCTCACACGCATGGTGGCCCACAACTGTCACATCAAAACAAAATGCCCACATCAAATTCAAATCACGCACATCAAATTCAAATCACTCACATCAAATTCAATTCACTCACAGCAAATTAAAAATCACTCACAGCAAATTCAAATCACTCACATCAAATTCAAATCACTCACAGCAAATTAAAAATCACTCACAGTAAATTCAAATTGCTCACAGCAAATTACAAATCGTTTACATCAAAATAATAATACAAATCGTTCACATCAAATACAAATCGCTTACAGCAAACACAAATAAGGTCAGTGTAAAACGAGGACTGCGGACTGCGGACTGCGGACTGCGGAGCAGGGGAAAAAGCAGACTGAGGGTAAAAGGCAGACTGCAGACTAAGGGTAAAATTCAGAATGGAGACTGCAGACTAGCGGTAAAATGCAGAATGAAGTCTGCAGACTGCAGACTGCAGACCAGGGGGAAAATGAAAGAAAAGACAGCCGGAAATACGTCTGCGCTAGTAGAAGTTCGTAGAAATCCATTAAAATCTGGTGAAAATGTTTGCGTTTTTTTTCGTGTTCTGATAGGAAAGTTTGTTTACCAATTGAGATGTAGAATAGTTTTTCCACCAATGATTCTCTGGAATACGTTGTTCATATAAGAGTTTTGCTTCAACTCCAAGCCATAGATTGATCCACTACGCAAAACAACCTGTGTGTAATAAGCGAATAAACTTGGACGGGAATAAATGTAGAGCTAGATCAGAACCTGTAGTGTTCCAAAAGATCGCTTTTCTACGAATGAACTTCATTTGTGAACTAGCTGACAGAGGTAAAAGTCAAACTCCACTGGATACATATAGTTCCCGGGGGGTCATACCCTGGGTACCAGAGGTTTTTTTCTTGCTAATGTTGGGAGAAATCCAACATTAGCCAACATCCGAGTGGCTTGTCGGGAGAAAAACCTCTGAGCCAGAGCGCTTTGATTTAATGTTCTCGTTGAACTTTGATCTTTTTTTATCCTATTACGTTTAAACAAATCACAGCAGATGTCTCGCGCGGGTCACAATAGAGAACATAAGCTGCAACCGGGAACCGCGCAAGAAAAGCCTCTGGCACCCAGGGTAGGGTGCTCACCCATCTAAGCACTAATTCCGTTGAGAGAATGTTTTGATTATGGTAGATGTTTCACTCCGTTATCTCTCACACAAATTTTTTTCAGTACAATATGCATTTTAAAAAATCAGGAAAAAGATGAAAGTGGAAAGCTAGAGGTAAACATTTTAACCAATTGAATTCTTAGATACCTGTCCATGATCAAGGTACCATAAGTTCTTCTGTCCTTACGATGAGCGAAGTTGTACTTGCATGGGTGACCGACCGGGAACTACATGTAGCTGGCGACCTCAGCTAGTTCACAAATAAAGTTCATTCATAAAAAGCGATCCTTTGGAACACTACAGGTTTCGCTTAATGAAATAATTAGCTCTACATTTACTCCCGTCCGAACTTATTCGTTTATCACACACAGGTTGTTTTGCCTTGTCCGATCAAATTCTGAACAATCTACGGCTTGAAGTTGAAGCAAAACTCTTTCATGAGCAACGTATTCCAGCAGGTCCTTGGTGTAAAAACTGAAATTACTCCTCAATTAGTAAACAAACTTTCCCATTACAACACGAAAAAAATGCAAACATTTTGGCCATATTAAATAGATTTAAGTAGATTGCTACGAACTTCTATGAGCGCAGACATTTTTCTGGTTGTCTTTTCTCTCATTTTCCCCCTGGTCTGCAGTCTGCAGACTTCATTCTACATTTTATCCCTAGTCTGCGGTCTCCATTCTGAATTTTACCCTTAGTCTGCAGTCTGCATTCCTAAGTCCACAGTCCTCGTTTTTCACTGACTGTATTTGTATTTGCTGTGAGCGATTTGTATTTGATGTGAACGATTTGTATTTGATGTGAACGATTTGTAATTTGCTGTGGGTGATTTGTAATTTGCTGTGAGTGATTTTTAATTTGCTATGAGTGATTTGAATTTGATGTGAGTGATTTGAATTTGATGTGAGCATTTTGTTTTGATGTGACAGTTGTGGGCCACCGTACACAGGTGGTTGGGCAAAACACAGTGAACACCTCTGAAATATTTCCACCGTTCGCGGTTTTCTTAGTTTCACCGTGAACCTTTCTCTAGCTAGCAGAGTCTTATCTTGAGCTAGGTACATTTATAGATATAATTAGCCCGATTTTTTAAAAATACTTGATTGCAAAATTGAACTTCGAAAACCTTCTTAGTTTAAAATCTGCGTATTTTTTGGGAGTAAAGGGGTTGGGTGAAGTTCGTTGACAAAACTGAAACCTTCCAAGCCAGTGACACATCATGGTTCTCCATTTACTGATTTAGTTTGAAACAAAGACGGCCTACCTCGGTAATCTGTATTTACTTTCAGCCAGCGAGGAAATCCAACTCAACATAGGACAGAAAAGCTTTGCCAGCCCCATTGAAGCGTCTTCAAGTTCAAATATCCCACCTTTTCATTCCATGAATTCTCATAGTCACCACATCACGGCGTCATGTGGATTTCATTTTGCCTGAGCCATAGTCCTTCTACGAAGCTTTGTGCCATCAATAACAGTTCGAAGATCACCAATATTTTGGAAAGAAACTTTTTGTTGTCTTCGAAGGCCATCTAGCGCAATATTCCAGATATAAAATGGAGAAAATTCCTGTTACCTTTTGAGGACGTTGGAGAAATATCACACATTCGCGTAATTTCAAAATGGACGCCACAATTGACGCTAACACGGAAACCGCTGATCAAATCCACCGTGTCACCTCGTTTCCAGTTCCCATGAAGGCGCGCTGTGGGGAATGGAAGAAAGCATACAGTGGAACCTGTAACGAAGTCCTCGGTATAAATGATATTTTTCAGCCCAGTAATAGTGTAATGTATGGAAAAGAACCTCGATATAACAAAACCTCGATATACCGAACCAAATTCCCGAGTCCCATGGTACTTCGTTAAATCGAGGTTCCGCTGTACTTTTCTACGGATTCAACGCATTTTTTTGCCATTATGCGCAGTTCAAGGCGTTTACGCACAGACTCAAAGGAACTCACTTTCTCCCTGACTAGTTTAATACTTGCACACACAAAAAGCCCTGAATACTTTTCAACAGGAAGGATAGCGGCTCGGATAAAAGTACTTTCTGAGTGGATACAGACGCAAATTTACCTGTGTAAACAAGAAAAGAAAAGGCAGCACATGAACTACAGTACGTACGGCTTGCATTTGCAAAAAAAATCAACGCTTTTCTTGATGTTTTCTACGTTAGAAGATAAATTACACGTAAAGAAGGTTAACGAATCGTAAAGAACGTACAGAGAGGTGCGTAAAGACGCGTAAACCGATATAAAGAGGCGTAAAGTTACTGTAGATGTTCACAGCAAAGTCGGTCAAAATACAGCAGGAAAATCGT
Source organism: Siderastrea radians (assembly GCA_964017195.1). Taxonomy (NCBI): domain Eukaryota; kingdom Metazoa; phylum Cnidaria; class Anthozoa; order Scleractinia; family Rhizangiidae; genus Siderastrea; species Siderastrea radians. The sequence goes on along the minus strand of OZ024890.1, from coordinate 50,500,802 downwards.
TGACGAGCATAAGGGCGGAAATGTTTTATTTCTTTTTGTTCTTCCGCAAACAATTTATTCAGTGGAAATTATAATATCTAGGAATTGCGTGTAAAGAAGAATAAATAATCGTAAAGAACGCAAAGAGCTGTGGGTAAAGATGCGTAAAGAACGTTAAAGGTGCGTAAATACTCTGGTATACACTTGTGACCGGACAGAATTGTCAAAAATGTTACAGAAAAAAAATAGGCTTCGGTTGCGTTTAAGGGTAAAAATATGTTCAGTAGCCCCAGATTCGCCGTAAATTTCCTGCATTATAATGCTTGTCAAAGGAGGGAATTTGCAGGATACAAGGGTGTACGAAACAGTATGCCCTTGTGTCCGGACAAAACAATCACAAAAGTTATGGCGAAAGATACCATTCACTAATTTACCACGTCTAAATTAGATTTATCAATAGTAGACTGGTGAATTAAAAGGTTTAGACACTTGGTAAAACAAGGAATATACGATTCCCTAACACGTAGTGTACGGTTATGTGTAAGCTGTAGTATACACTAGTGTAAGGAATCAAGCGTATACTGTTCATTGCACAGTCCTTATACATCGATGTCCTTATACTTCAGTATCTCTCTCCGTATACGTTATGTATACGGACGCATTATACCACCTTATATTTGTTATTTCATGCAGTGTATATGCAAATGTATTAAAAGAATAGGGTAGGACGCCAAATTATTTTCTCTGACAAGTGACTGGGGGTTTATAATCGGGACAATGTGAAAGTTAAATTAACTCTGCACACGTCCACGTGTAAGAGTGCAAATACATATTACATTTAGGGTGTCTGTAAAACGCGGAACACCCCGGAACACCCCGGAACACCCCCGGAACACCCCCGGAACACCCCGGAACACCCCCGGAACACCACCGGAATAGCCCGGGACAGCCCGGAACAACCCCGGAACACCCCTGGAACATCCCATAATACACCCGAACATCCCATAATGCCCTGGAATACCCTCAATACAGCCAGGAAGACTCTTGAACACCAAAAATTCTGGTCAGCGGTCAGACCGCTCACGCATAGACTGACCCGAGGACCTCCGAAGATTAACGAAGATTTCCGAATTTTTCCGAAGGCTTTTGCGGATCACCCGAAGACAAAATGACAAAAATAAAATAAAAAATAACATTGGTGTCCTTTAGATCGACAAAGATTTGATTTTGAATATTTCAATTCAATTATTGAAGTTGTTGTAACTCATGCGAGATTTGCATTATAACTCTCGACAAACCGATGTGACGTCTATAAGTAAAATTCTGGGGGTGGACATCCCGAATAATAATTCAATTCACCATATAACACGTCACGGTCGTGATAACTTACTCTTGGGCATTGCGTGGCAGATTTTGCACGCAAAACAAAACAGATTTTGCAGGCTGTTAAACGTCTAGAGGATTTATTTTTTTCCGTAAAGGCTGTTCCTTTTCAATTTATGTAGCTAGTACCACCGCATTTTCTCAATAAGTGCCCCACTTGCTGTTACTGTACGAACTGGGCAAAGAAACACCGCGGCTCCTTCTAAAGACCAATTAGAAAAATGTTTGAATAGTTTTGAGAAGTAAGTAAGGTTTATCGCAACGTATAAAGTTGGCTTATCCAGTGAGGGAGCACACGAACTTTGCAAAGTTCAAGGAAATCTGATATGTACTCTCATCGTTGATTTTTTCCTTTTTTCGTTTACTGAATTTTTCTCTTAAAGTCTAACTAGATCTTGTGAGAGGAAATAAAATACTTATTCCTTTTCTGGCTATAAGAGTGTAAACTCGTTCGATCCTTTTGCTCCCGGGTTACGTTGTGACATTCTACATTACGGACATTAGAAGCCCTCGGATACCTCTACAAAATTATAGTGAGTACTTTTTTGCAGGCGCACAGTTCTCCTACTCATTCATCTTCCGAGCTACGCTCTTTTGTTAACCAAAAATATATGCAGGCCTAACTGCAAAAACGTTGTCATTCAAATATGACAAGAGAAAGCTGCAAGATGGGAATTTATTAGACATGGAAAAACGTTCTCGGATTTTAACATTCCTGAAGCACTCATGCACTACGGTATGATACTTCAAATTAATATGAACTGAGGTTTTTTTAAATGAGGTGTATATATTCACTGTATATTAACGTAACGAACGGCTTAGTCAATTCGTGAGCAGTCTGACCGCTGACCACTATTTTTGGTGTTCCGGGGGTGTTCCTTGCTGTTTCGAGGGTGTTCCGGGGTATTATGGGATGTTCCAGGGGTGTTCCGGGGTTGTTCCGGGCTGCTCCGGGGTGTTCCGGGGGTGTTCCGGGGATGTTCCAGGGGTGTTCCAGGGGTGTTCCGGGGTGTTCCGGGGTGTTCTGGGTTTTACAGACACCCTTACATTTACGTGCACAATTCAGTTTGGCTGCTTTCGCAGTCAAATACAGTCTATTTACCAACAGACGGTTTTATTCAGTGAAACCCGCTAAGGACAAATACACTGATTTTCATTTTCCAAATTTACTCGGCTTAAAGTGGACAACGCCTGATAGTTAAGACGTCAGCTTAAAATGCATTAGAAGTCGCTGAAGTGGGAAATTAGCGAGTCGGAGAGGTTCAACTGAACCGATATCCTATAAAGCATTGTCGGCAGCAAGGCGATCTTTTGCCTCGCCGGCTTCATGTTCCTGCACACGTGTAAGTGCGGGTCAAACTAACTATTTCAGTAAGATAGAGTGATAATTTCCCGTTCAATAGAATCCTTTTGTAGCCTGTATATATGTATACCCCCGGCACTGTGATCTTCCGAAATAAGGTAAAATTTGGTCAATCAACTGAAGAGCGAATGTTATAGTTTTTAGGCGTGTGGATGGCAAACAAAAATTGCTAACATGGAGATGAAATAGAGCTCAAAATGACGTTTAAGAAATGGCTAACACATAGTGAAAAAAATGAATTCATGGCGAGCTTTTGTTGTCAAGTTCCGGCGATTTGAAAATACGCTAATTTGCATGATTTACTTCGGCCTTTGATGACAGCTTGGCTGCTTTTCGAACTTTTGCCGTTTTTGTCAAAATAAGACCACGCTGGAACTTTTGGGTATCATTTTTTAAAAAGGTTCATTAAAAGGGTCCTTTTGGCATAAAAAAAGAAAATTCGTATTTTCGCTTCCTGACCGCGGATTCTCGAAAGTTACTGACGGCGGCTCTTAAAAATTTGTATATGTAATCGCATGAGGCCGAGTAGAATTAAGGATACATTTTCACGCGTATTTTCCTTTTCGCAAAATTGCCCGAGTCGCGTAGCGACGAGGGCAATTTGTGAAAACTTTGAAAATACAAGTGAAAATTTATCCTTAATTCTACGAGGACTCAATGCGATTACTTGTTTATAACATAGAGGGCAAAATTTTCTGAAAACTTTCTATGCACATCAAAACACAATCCGCAGCCGGCCCTCAGAATAAACAATTCTCCACACAAGCAGTTTATTAAACTGCTACTCAGCGTCCAGAACGAAAAGAAAACTGCCTTTTATGCATATGTTTATCTTTTGCGATAATTACAGTTCTAGTTCATTGACAAACTCACTCAAAACTCAAACTAAGTAAGACTTAATTTATTTACCTGAGTTGCGAAGCGACCTCTTGCTCGCTGAATTAACCAACGTTTTCGGTAGTTTTAAAACAAATAACCATTTGCTGTTTCCCGTAAAACATTCAGGTTCACCTTCTGGAATTTCTCTTCGAGCTATCACCTGATTTCCAACCATTTTTGCCAACCAACTCGGTTAAATTTAAACTCTGAAACGATATTCTTGTGTTGAACAACTCAAAATCCAATTCGAAATCTGCTTTTCGTTTCAAGACGCTTACAAAATAATTACTGGGCGATTTATACTAATTCCCTCCACCAGTAATCCACTTCAAATTTAGTTTTACAATCACACATTGCAGTCACTTGGTTGTCCTGTTTCCAAGTCCTTGGTTACAATTTCTCTTCTGGGTGCTGTGTTGTATTTATATGAGGAAGCAACAAAGAGAAAAACAACAAAATTAACCATCATCAGTCCAGCTAACAGGAAAAAGAAGTTTTCCAATTTTCCTTCATTTGGGTTCTTGCTTGGATACCAAATATTCTTGCTAGCTGAACGCACTATGAGAACAAGCAGACTTGCGACGTAGTTTCCAAGGCCACTTGTAGCAAGGAAGGCACCCATCACAAGACCTTTAAGGCATTTAGGAGCCTGAGAGTATGCAAACTCTAACCCTGTTGAAATAAGACGATAGTAGTAAGGCTAAAGATCATCTTAAATAGATAAATACTAAGTATAACATAAGAAAAAATAATATTTATTTAATTATTGGTAGTTAAAGGAATTCACCTAGTGTGATGTTCTGGTGTGGTGTGAGAGTCAAATTATTATTATTATTGATTATTATTATTATTATTATTATTATTATTATTATTATTATTATTATTATTGGCCTTATGCAACAAACTGTCATTTGGCTATGTCAAAGGGCAAAATAAATATTGTTCATTTATGTCAATACATAGACAGTGGTAGAACACTTAAGAAAAGACTACAACCTGCTGGTTGCAACGTCCAGCTGTGAGTGTGATCTCTTAAAAAGTGATGAATTAGAAGGTTTTTGCCGTCCAGTCAATCTCACTCGTGGGAATCACAGCGTTCAATCATTTATTCTTGGTGAAATTAATCGCTCATGTGACAGTTTGTTGCAAAAGGCCAATTGCACCAAAAATGTTTGAACAGAAACCTGAAAACTCATCAGAAGGTATCCTAAGAGTCAAGATGATGGTGCATTGTCAATGAAACTACATTTATTTTGTTATATGGTTTGGTGGCTGAGCGATACAGACTGCAAGTCAACTTTGGTTTCTGTGACATGAAGCAAGCGGGGGGTGTGGGGTTCCCAATAGCCAAAAGGGTTCTTCATGGCCCGCCATCCTGACCAAAATTTTCCCTCAATCCCGCAATCCCGACGGTTTTATTGGCATAATTATCCCGATCCCAAAGTTACGTTTTAAAATGCACCTTACAGAATGATGTTCCCAATTCCCTCATCTTCAGTGAACCAGTGGAAGATGGTGGGTGTGTGGTACAGTTAAAATAGGCACATGACAAGGTAGAAGAAAATGTGGGCCACTTGTGCTAAGTTGAAATGAAAGGATTTTTACTTTTCGTTACCAGATCCCTGTCCTTTACAACAAGATTTCCTGAATCGCACATCGTGAAACCGCTAAATCCCATATCCTGTTCATAATATGACAATCCCGAATCTTGTTCCCCCTTTCCTCTAAAATCCCAAATCCCGGTCTTCAAATAAACTGAATCCCAGATCCCAAAAAACTTATTGGGGACCCTTGGGTGTTGCTTCTTCTCACAGATGAAGTGCTCAGACCTGTAAACATATCGTTCTTTTCTACAACTATAATGTTAGCACAGCAGCTGTTTGAGATGTTTGATGAGGTACAAAACATGGGATGGTATGATGTCATATGCATTTCTTTGCCTGCACATTACATTCATTTGAAGAAACAGAAAACAGCTGTTTAATGGTGCGTGCAATTTAAACCTAATAAGAGTTAAACAGAAAGGAGTTGGAGGATTTAGAAAGTACTTCATGTATTTAAACCCTTGCTATAAGCTTTTAATTGTCTCTTAATAATAACTGGGGTGTACATGCCACACAATATTGAAAAAGTGGACCTCTGATGGCTACAATCTCGGGCAAAACTGTTAGAGACACTTTAGAACAAATGAGAGCTTTGACCTTGAAAACCACTTACCACAACAAATCTTTCCCCCTCTCTCCCTTATCAATGTTGCTTTGATACCCAAATTGCCCTGATGAAACCTCAGTCCTTCCATAACAACATTGAATGAGGGGAGGGGTGTTACCGCTGCAATGTTGGCGTAGCTAGGTTTGTGCTTGTATAAGGTTACATTTCGTGACTTTTGTTACACGTGGCGAGTATTTCGTGTCAAAACAATTAGTTCGATTCATATGAACTTAGTTTTAGTAACGCGCGCAAAGAGTGAAGACCTCAGAACGATTATCGCTAACTGAAGAAAGATTTCAAGATTCCTTAAGGATATTAACCCTGTAACGTTGGTAAGTTAGTCTTTGCTTTTCTTAGTTATTTAGCTTTATACAATCAAGTTTTTCACGTGCCAGATCGCTAATGTGCGATTCTCGTAGTTCAATTTATCATCGCGTGTTGTTACCGCTCTCGTGCATGTTAGTAATGTAGATTTATGTAATTGTAATTTCAGTCGACCTCATCGCATTTATCAAGGAAATAAATCCATTTAACGTGACAAAGCCTGGGTCATTTTCCTTGGGTTGTGGTGTGCGTACAACGACAACTTTCGGGTGCTAAGAAAACGAAAACTCGTGGCACAGTTCGAGTCTGGCCACCTACAAGGGGGGAGGGAAACCATTTCCGCATTCTTGTCAGTGTTTCCATACAGGGAAATTGAGAAATATGTGTGCTAATTGCCTTTGTCTCAACTAGTTTCATCCAATATTGTAGTTGAAGTAATTTTTTTTATTTATAATAGCTAGTTGCCTTACCTGTGATGCTAGTCAACACCTCACTAGATCCAATCAACATAAACTGTGGCACTTGCCAAAAAATATTTAGACTTGAAGCATTACGATTTTCACCAAAAACACGCTGAACAATAAAATGTCCTTGCTCCCATGTATTCCTTCGCTTCATTTCAATCACACCTGCCACCACCACAGATGCTCCAGCTAACAGCATGCCTACACCAATCCTGCGTAGGGGAGTGAACCTCAAACCACAGTATTGAAGAAGAGGATACACAACATGATCCATTATGGGAATGAAGGTGAGAACTGCAACAATGTCAAAAATTGACAGGGATGCTGCTGGAATGGTGAAGTGCTGAAATTTCAGTCGCATGTAGGTAGCTTGAATCAGGAATGTGGTCTGCATCTGAATCAAAAAAGAAAATTGAAAGTTAGAGAAAGTCCTAACATTATCTTAAATTCTAGCCTCTAATATACAGATGAAGCTCTGGGCTCAAGCACAAAATATTGTGGTGCTTTAAAGGGGCAGATCCAGGTTTTTCTGAAGTGGGGGATGTAAGTACCAGAGGAGAAGGCAAAGTTCCCTGGGCCTAGGATGGTCTGGACTCTGACAGTAAAGTTTCACAGTATGTGTTGAAACAGCAAATTGTAAATTATGGGAATTTTGATGAATTTGAAAAAAAAAAACTTGTCGAAGAGAGGGTGGGGGGTTGCAACCCTTCAATCCCAACCCTGGATCCACCTCTGCTGTACGTGACCACTGAACTACTGACAGTTATATCAGTTACAGAGATTTAGTTTCTGTGGAAACTCTTACTAGTACTGCATCAGGAGGGTGTGAGGCACTTCATTTTTATATCTGCAACTGAGCTTTTATCGGGTTTACAAATTGGCCATTGTAACTGTAATGTCCAGTCAAAAGCTGATGTTTGGAGCATTAGACCTTCATCTTCAGGAGGGTGACCCTAACTGGGTGAGGTGAGAAGCAGCTGGGCAAAAAAAAAATCTTCCTAACAAATCTTTTGTGTACAACTATTCTCATTGCCAAGATATCAAAGCATAATTTTATACATAATTGCCCACCAGCACACAGAGTTTCTAAACGTTTTTTCCAATACTTTTTTTGTATGTTGGTTTCTTTGACCCAGGAATCTCACAGCATATTCGTTTGATAAGTCAGCTGCAGTCACTTTTCAAAAAACTGAGGCCAGATGAAGGAAGATTTATAGAAACGAAAGTCATACCTGTGAGTAAATTGTCCAGTAGGCAATGAATAAAAGGAACACTGGAATAACTCTTAGCAATGCCTTAACATCTTCAACCTGTCCCTCCATGTATTTTCCTCCAAAACTACTCTTTGCTCTATCCAGCCAAACCTTGGCGTTTGGGGTGTGGCGATTTTTCACAGCTTGATAAATTATCTTTACCGTTTCAGTCAGTTGACTTCCGCCTGGTGGTTTGGTCAAATACTTGTTACGACCAGCAACAAAGGTAATCACAGCAAGAAACATTGTGCCAGCTGTGATTGTGTAACCATATACAAAGTCATTTGCCTGCTGTACCCATACAACAAATGTAAATGATATTAAAGATCCAATGTTTATAAACCAATAAAACCAGTTGAAGAATGACTGAACGGCTCTCGGCCCATCCTTTTCAACCTGATCAGCTCCAAATGGTGACACGTTGGCTTTGATTCCACCGGTACCAAATGCAATCATCACAAGAGCCATAACAAAGTACACTAATCTCATATTCTTGTCATGACCAACATTGTTGTGATGGAATAATTTTTTAAGCATGTCATCGCTCATGGAAACTGCCGCAAGTAACAGAATTCCAACAACATACAACAATGAGCTGCCGTAAATGGTGTTGTATTGACCCATGTAAGCATCAGCTAGCCATCCGGCAAACAAAGGGATAAGGTAGCATGTTCCTAAAGAGATTGAAGTCACCCAAAAGTTAAGAGTAAATTGTACAACAGGAACATTGAATAGTGTGGAAAGAAAGCTCAAAGTGAATTTAAATAATTTCTGGTTGTTTTCCTTTTTTGGAAATTATTTCAATTTTGCTAACATAAAGTGAAAATTCGTGGGTGGTATTCTGTGCCCTGAAATTGCCATGAAGGGTTTTCTTTCACTGCCCAAGGTGAACAGTTTTTAGCAGACAGCCAGTTTTAACTTAGTGAATTTTAGAAAGAACTGCAAGTAAACTGGAGTTGTAAGTTCAAACAAAATTATTAGAAACATTAAGCCAAGAATACAGTTTACGGATAGTATAGTTCATATATTAAACTGAACCAACCTCGAAACAAATAATTAATAGTTGATGGCCAAGGTGGCTCAAGATCTAGCTCACTGCTGCAAAATAGCACTAAATTTGCCGTCAGTCCATAGAATGTCAGGCGTTCACATAACTCTGTGACCAGAATACACAATGTCACAAGGAGCTTCTGTCCACGGCCTGTGAAGTGATCTCTCCCTACAGAGGAGCTACTGCTGGCTCCACTTTTCACCAAACCAGGATTATTACTGTCTGGGATTAGTGCAGTATTTTCATCTTCAATTCCTCGTGTTGCCATATCCTGAGTAATGCCAAAAACAGCTCCCCTATAGAGAGAGAAATTCAAATGTGAATATAAAACTAGCATCAATTTATAAACAGGTGTGTGATACATGGGCTTTAATTTAACCCTTTACCAAACAAGAACAAGAGTTATGGTTGACAGGGGTAAAAAATCTTTAGAGCACAGGAGAGTCCACAAGAGTTCATAAAAGTAAAGGCAAAACAAGAGAATACATAAGTTAGTTTTGAATTTCCCAGTTCTAAACCTTCCTTAAAATTTGTAATGAGCAGATTCAATTGCAAGTAGACGTCACTTCTACTTTCTGCAACCTGAAAATTTTTTGCACGAGGAAGTGATAATACGCGCAACAAGCAATCTCATCTTGCAACACAACACTGTTGCACGACAAGTTGAATTTAAATGCTGCCCGTACTACTTGGCCTAAAATTTGTCACACCTGTGCACTTCTCAGTTTCCTGGTAATTGATACCCCATTCTAGACCAAAACCCTGATTTCTATACCCTATCCTAGACCAAACTGCTCGAAAATCATACCCTTCACAGCAGCTCTTACCTATATAGGTCGTATACGATAATTACTTGAAAGAGCGCCGCAATGCTTACTAAATTTTTTGCACCTCAAATGTGGCACTTATTTGAGAGTGGCGCTTATTTGAGGGCGGAGCTTATTTGGGGGCAGTGCTTATTTAAACATAGGCCCGCAATGCGTGCACAACCGACGAAGTGTTGGTTCGTCTCGAAAAGAAAGCAAGCGAGGCGTGCGTGACTGCAGGTTCAATAACATTCAAGCAACTGTAACAGCAAGTTGCAGCAAAAGTGCGTAACTGTAACTAACGCTGAAATTTGACCAACTGAAAAAGCGAACAATACCCTGGAAAGGAGGTCAACTGAATTATTCACCCTCTCCTCACCAAACATAGCCCCACAGACTACGCCCATGACCTCATGTATTCTTCACACAAGATCATTTTTCGCTGTCTTTTGGTCGGTCTTCCTCAAAACCCTGAACAAAATAGCCATCACAATTCTCAAAACAGACGCATTTCAAAAAACGGGTGATAAATTTCCCAATATAAAAGTAACCACATCTTTACGATTGATCAGCATGGGCACTGTAACAGCCCAAAAGAATTGAACTTTTTCCCACGCCTGGGAACAACGCTTTGTGCACAGTTTCCTTTAATCATGCCATGGGCTCCTTAAGCCAAATTGTGAATGCAAATACGAAATAAATCATTGCTACGTACAGGATACAAGAAAGCGCATTATAGGCATTTACCAGTCGTTTTGACCCACTCCACTCTCGATAAATGTTTTTACTTGGCTCAACGTGCCGTGCTAACTGGCGTAACGAAAATTGTGACAGTATTTTGCCCTTTGTGTTACCGAATGACGTAATGTTTAAAATCTGATGACTCAGCTCATCTGTCTTATCGCTTTGTATATTTAATTGTGTTGAATGAAACTAAAAAATTAAATGTCGATACAAATTTATCCACAACTGAACATGCTTTTACCGAGAGTTGTGAGGGATATATTTATATACTGTTGTGAAAAGGGCACTATAAAAACATGATTATCGTTAAAGACAAACGCATCGTCAGAATCTCAACGTGCTAACCGGCGTGACGAAAATTGTGACAGTATTTTGTCTTTTGCGTTACCGAATGACGTTATGTTTAAAATCTGATGACTCAGCTCATCTGTCTTATCACTTTGAATAATTTGTTGAATTAAAATTAAAATTTAAAGATAAATTTTGTCCACAACTGAACATGCCGTTACCGAGAGTTGTGAGCTATGTATTTATGAGGAAGTTTCCACAAAAATTCAACAAGGTGCGGCAAGGCTAAAAAAAAAAGTTCGCTCATCTTCTGCATATAGGTAGCTCTTAGTAAAACTAAAAACGTTATGTTGTTTTTTCTTCAAATATTTTTATTTTTCTGAGAAAAACGAAATTTTCGATTTCACGTCTAGACTCGATTCAGAGGGTCTAAACTGGGTTGAAAATCGACCATTTTCATTCGATTCGCATGTCAAAACGATCAAGCGCAGAAAAAATTGAATACAACCGGTTTATTGCATGACTCTTCCTTGTCCCGAAGAAAGCGCGCTACACATGAATATACCTCGTTCTTTAATCCACGAGCCGAAGAAAGCGCGCTACACATGAATATACCTCGTTCTTTAATCCATGAACCGAAGAAAGCGCGCTACACATGAATATACCTCGTTCTTTAATCCATGAGCGGAAGAAAGCGCGCTACACATGAATATACCTCGTTCTTTAATCCATGAACCGAAGAAAGCGCGCTACACATGAATATACCTCGTTCTTTAATCCATGAGCCGAAGAAAGCGCGCTACACATGAATATACCTCGTTTTTTAATCCACGAGCCGAAGAAAGCGCGCTACACATGAATATACCTCGTTCTTTAATCCATGAACCGAAGAAAGCGCGCTACACATGAATATACCTCGTTTTTTAATCCACGAGCCGAAGAAAGCGCGCTACACATGAATATACCTCGTTCTTTAATCCATGAACCGAAGAAAGCGCGCTACACATGAATATACCTCGTTCTTTAATCCATGAACCGAAGAAAGCGCGCTACACATGAATATACCTCGTTTTTTAATCCACGAGCCGAAGAAAGCGCGCTACACATGAATATACCTCGTTCTTTAATCCATGAACCGAAGAAAGCGCGCTACACATGAATATACCTCGTTCTTTAATCCATGAACCGAAGAAAGCGCGCTACACATGAATATACCTCGTTCTTTCCCCGTAACCAGACAATAACTACATGGTATTTTTAATTCAAGCAATTAACTTTATTGCAATACAGTCCGTTTCAGTAACTCCGTTTCAGTTGCTCCAAAGATGCTTTCAGAAAATTACAATCTAATTCAAATACACTGGCGTCATCAATACAGTGACCTATAGTATTCCGTACTTGTGTTACTTGATTAAGCCATATTTCAGGAAATAACCGGCAAAGCGTTTTCAACGAGCCACTTTGCAGTGCCCGTTGGAAGCCATTATTATTCGAAAAGCGAAGTAATTTGCATACTTCCGAGACAAGCGTGACAGTTCTTGTACTTAACGGGGTGGGGTGGGGGTAGGGTCTTGAATTTCAGCTGAACCCAGGGTTCGAAAGTGTTTGGAGATGAATTATCACAAACTCGTATTTACTACGTGATTTGCTTAACTTATAAGTTCTGCTTACGTTCAAAATCAGAGAGAGAAAAAACGACAATCACCATTATTTTTCTTGTTGTTGTTGCTTTTTTAACAAACGATCAAGGCTCGGTTTCCTTCGGTCCCGGTTCTGCCTCCTTTCGATACAAACAGAAAGCTCTGGCGTTTAAAATGAAATAAAATAAAGGTTGTTTTGGGCTTCCTAAAAATGGTCAAAAATACACCGTTCTTGTACCCGATAATTTTGTTTCTCGATGATATTATAACAAGCATGGTTTACATAACTAAAAGCATCGCTACCGGACACTAAATTTCGCATACTTGACAACGACATAGACATGAAAATAATCTTAGCAGCGGCCTGTTTATGCCAGAGGTATCGAGAGATTTAAATCAATTTTGGGACTCGGATTGCACTGTTCAAGCGTACAAGTGACCATCACTAGTCAGTGAGCACTCTTCTGGCAGTGGCAGCCCATGACAACGTTTGTCAACAAATCTATCTATGGCTTCTTTTTCTTGACGTTGATCTTTGATACATCAAGTCCAAAAGAAGACCAAATTTTATCTAACATTTTGATAGAAAACTTTGAAAGCTTCGAATTTTTGACGAGGTCACAGATGTTGTGAGCATCATACACGATTGGATGCGCATGCTGGGCTTCCTCTCTGCTTCGTTTTGGTCTTCGTCGTCACTTTGCGACTCAGAGTCAGTACCAACATCAACACTTCGCTTTGAGGCCAGGCGTGAAAAGAAACTAGCAACCTGTCCGCTTGTAAGAAACTCGTTGCTATTTAAAAGGCGCTCGCCGTTCTTGTCTTTAGCTGTCCTCATACCTCTGGATACCATTGCTGAATCCACCTTTTGCCCGGTTTGCTCGCCAATCTGTGATAATTCATCTCCAACGGGCACTGCAAAGTGGCTCATTGAAAACGCTTTGCCGGTTATTTCCTGAAATATGGCTTAATCAAGTAACACAAGTAGCGCACGTTAATCATGACGATACATATTTGGATAAAAACCTAGCAGTGGTTGCTTCAAATTCACCAGTCGCAAGACGGATTCGCGTTCAAGAGTTGACAAGAGCATGCGAACTGAACGGGAAGCCATTGAAGAAATGACAGGAAAGAAACGTATTGCAACGGTCAGGACATCAAAACCGAGCAAAGGTGAACATATTTATGTTGATTTATGCCTTAGTATTGCTAGTATTGCGATTAAATTGATTTAAATAACAAATACGGTGGTAATACTTTTGGTCACGCATTCGAAGGCTGGCGTGATTTTGTGCCGTTTTTGTACGATTTTGGATAATTTTTTGACAAGTGCTTAATCATTGGCCCAAACCAAACTTTACATATTTTGGAAGTATCATCCTTCTACAGTTGAAATACCTTCATCTCAAGGAATTCCGAGATATGGCACATGGTGAAAATGACGATTCTTTTGACCGACCGACTTTCATGGCGCGTGAGAATAGTCTGGTTTTGTTTACCGTTGAATAATTAGATTAAACTAAAACTCTTGAAACTATGCTTCTTTGGACAAGGAAGAGTCATGCAATCAACCTGTTGTATTATTTTTTTTCTGCGCTTGATCGTTTTGACATGCGAATCGAATGAAAATGGTCGATTTTCAACCCAGTTTAGACCCTCTGAATCGAGTCTCGACGTGAAATCGAAAATTTCATATTTCTCAGAAAAATAAAAATATTTGAAGAAAAAAACAACATAACGTTTTTAGTTTTACTAAGGGCTACCTATATGCAGAAGATGAGCGAACTCTCTGTTTTTTAGCCTTGCCGCAAAAAATCATTTTTGTTCGATTTTTCTGGAAACTTCCTCTTATATACTGTTGTGAATCTGGCACTATAAAAACAGATTATCGATTAAGACAAACACACCGTCAGAATCAGGAGAAATTATAGTAAAAAGGCAAAGTCGTCGGTTTATCTCAAACACGTTAAAGCATGTCTTATGACGTAATCGTTGAATCCGGTTTGCTCTTCCGGAGCCAGCAAGTCAGTGTCTCGAAGTCTAAAATCGAACAAATCGGTTCAAAATCAAAACTAAAGCAGAAAAATTAAAAAGACTAACTGGTATATCCTTCTGTGCCGCTTATACTATCCAAGAAGATCCAGCCCCGCGTAGTAATTCATTTCCCACCTGCGGATAACCTTTCTTAACGTTGGCAGCTAGATGCTTTCCAAGTATTAAACATAGCCACAACAACATACACCAGAATTTTCCTCTCATAACATTTACTGTGAAAGATTCTATCCTTACGATGTCTCAGCAACACTTTGGTCCCACCAGCATCAACAGTGCCACTGGACTTCACCTCCTGCTATTATCAGTCCTCCTTGCTTTCTTTCACTAGTATTGCACAGATATTTCAGTCCGGCCAAAGCCAACACCACTCGACCGACGTGTGCTTCTATACCTACGATACTTTTTATGTGGACCCTTGTCCTATCGTGCGTGTGTGTGTGTGCTAATCGATGTCTGTGTACAACTTCTTCTCTATATGTTCAGCGGTCAGCACAAAATTATACTACAACACAGTCGACGCAAATCTTCCACCAAGCCCCCGTCACCTTTCTTGACCTGCCAATTCAAAATGGCGACTCGTCCGCTCTTGTTCTCACGTCATCCCATCCCATCGGCCATAGCGAAATACACACCTTGTGAGCCTTACACGACGTATTTTGACCGACCAAACCAGTCGACCCTCTTGTCACGACTGCTCTAACTCGACTTCGTCGGTTAAACATAGGCCCGCAATGCGTGCAGAACCGACGAAGTGTTGGTTCGTCTCGAAAAGAAAGCAAGCGAGCCGTGCGTGACTGCAGCTTCAATAACATTCAAGCATCTGTAACAGCAAGTTGCAGTAAAAGTGTGTAACTGTAACTAATGCTTAAATTTGACCAACTGAAAAGGCGACCAATACCCTGGAAAGGAGGTCAACTGAATTATTCACCCTCTCCTCACCAAACATAGCTCCACAGACTATACATTCTTCACTCGAGATCATTTTTTCGCTGTCTTTTGGTCGGTCTTCCTCAAAACCCGGAACAAAAATTCTCAAAACAGACGCATTTCAAAAAATGGGCGACAAATTTCCCAATATAAAAGTAACCACATCTTCACGATTGATCAGTATGGGCACCATAACAGCCCAAAAGAATTGAACTTTTCCCCATACCTGGGAACCACACTTTGCGCACAGTTTCCTTTAATCATGTCAAGGGCTCCTTAAGCCAAATTGTGAATGCAAATACGAAATAAATCATTGCTATGCTCTATCGTACAGGTTACAAGAAAGCGCATTATAGGCATTTACCAGTCGTTTTGACCCACTCCACCCTCGACAAATGTTTTTACTTGGTTCAACGTGCTAACTAGCGTAACGAAAATTGTCACAGTATTTTGCCCTTTGCGTTACCGAATGACGTTATGTTTAAAATCTGATGACTCAGCTCATCTGTCTTATCGCTTTGAATATTTAATTTTGTTGAATTAAACTAAAAAATTAAATGTTGATATACATTTGTCCTCAACTGAACATGCTTTTACCAAGAGTTGTGAGGAATGTATTTATATACTGTTGTGAATAGGGCACTATAAAAACATGATTATCGATAAAGACAAACACATCGTCAGAATCTCAATGTGCTAACTGGCGTGACAGTATTTTGTCTTTTGCGTTACCGAATGACGTAATGTTTAAAATCGGATGACTCGGCTCATCTGTCTTATCGCTTTGAATATTTTGTTGAATTAAAATTAAACTTAAAAGATAAATTTTGTCCACAACTGAACATGCCGTTATCAAGAGTTGTAAGCGAAGCATTTATATACTATTGTGAATATGGCACTATACAAACATGATTATCGATCTGGAGAAATCAGTAACAAGCGAAGTCGTCGCTTTATCTCAAACACGTTAAAGCATGTCTTATGACGTAATCGTTAAATCTGGTTTCCTCTTCCGCAGTCAGCAAGTCAGTGTCTCGAACTCTAAAATCGAACAAATCGGTTCAAAATCAAAAGTAAAGCAGAAAAATTAAAAACACTAACTGGTATATCCTTCTGTGCCGCTTATAGTATACTATCCAAGAAGATCCAGCCTCGTGTAGTAATTCATTTCCCACCTGCCAATAACCTTTCTTAACGTTGGCAGCTAGATACTTTCCAAGTAATAAACATAACCACAACAACATACACCAGAATTTTCCTTTCATAACCTTTACTGAGAACGATTGTATCCTTACGATGTCTCAGCAACACTTTGGTCCCACCAGCATCAACAGTGCCACTGGACTTCACCTCCCGTTATTATCAGTCCTCCCTGCTTTCTTTCACTGGTATTGCACAGACATTTCAGTCCGGTGAAAACCAACACTGCTGGGCGGAAGTGTCCTTCTATACCTACACTACTTTTTATGTGGACCCTTGTCCTATTGTGCGTGCGTGTGTGTACTAATCGATGGGCTTAACTGCAGAATACGTCATCCCATCCCGTGGGGCATAGCGAAATACACACCTTGTGAACCTTACACGACGTATTTTGAGCGACCAAACCAGTCGACCCTCTTGTCACGACTGCTCTAACTCGACTTCGTCGGTTAAACATAGGCCCGCAATGCGTGCAGAACCGACGAAGTGTTGGTTCGTCTCGAAAAGAAAGCAAGCGAGGCGTGCGTGACTGCAGGTTCAATAACATTCAAGCATCTGTAACAGCAAGTTGCAGCAAAAGTGCGTAACTATAACTAACGCTGAGATTTGACAAACTGAAAAAGCGAACAATACCCTGGAAAGGAGGTCAACTGAATTATCCACCCTCTCCTCACCAAACATAACCCCACAGACTACGCCCATGACCTCATGCATTCTTCACACAAGATCATTTTTCGCTGCCTTTTGGTCGGCCTTCCTCAAAACCCTGAACAAAAAAGCCATCACAATTCTCAAAACAGACGCATTTCAAAAAACGGGTGATAAAATTCCCAGTATAAAAGTAACCACATCTTTACGATTGATCAGCATGGGCACTGTAACAGCCCAAAAGAATTGAACTTTTTCCCACGCCTGGGAACCAAGCTTTGTGCACAGTTTCCTTTAATCATGCCATGGGCTCCTTAACCAAATTGTGAATGCAAATACGAAATAAATCATTGCTACGTACAGGATACAAGAAAGCGCATTATAGGTATTTACCAGTCGTTTTGACCCACTCCGCCCTCGATAAATGTTTTTACTTGGCTCAACGTGCCGTGCTAACTGGCGTAACGAAAATTGTGACAGTATTTTTCCCTTTGCGTTACCGAATGACGTAATGTTTAAAATCTGATGACTCAGCTCATCTGTCTTATCGCTTTGTATATTTAATTGTGTTGAATAAAACTAAAAAATTAAATGTCGATACAAATTTATCCACAACTGAACATGCCGTTACCGAGAGTTGTGAGCTATGTATTTATATACTGTTGTGAATCTGGCACTATAAAAACAGATTATCGATTAAGACAAACACACCGTCAGAATCAGGAGAAATTAGTAAAAAGGCAAAGTCGTCGGTTTATCTCAAACACGTTAAAGCATGTCTCATGACGTAATCGTTAAATCCGGTTTGCTCTACCGGAGTCAGCAAGTCAGTGTCTCGAACTCTAAAATCGAACAAATCGGTTCAAAATCAAAACTAAAGCAGAAAAATTAAAAAGACTAACTGGTATATCCTTCTGTGCCGCTTATACTATCCAAGAAGATCCAGCCCCGTGAAGTAATTCATTTCCCACCTGCGAATAACCTTTCTTAACGTTGGCAGCTAGATACTTTCCAAGTATTAAACATAACCACAAAAACATACACCAGAATTTTCCTCTCATAACATTTACTGTGAAAGACTCTATCCTTACGATATCTCAGCAACACTTTGGTCCCACCAGCATCAACAGTGCCACTGGACTTCACCTCCTGTTATTATCAGTCCTCCTTGCTTTCTTTCACTAGTATTGCACAGATATTTCAGTCCGGCCAAAGCCAACACTGCTCGACGGATGTGTGCTTCTATACCTACGATACTTTTTATGTGGACCCTTGTCCTATCGTGCGTTTGTGTGTGTACTAATCGATGTCTGTGTACAACGTCTTCTCTATATGTTCAGCGGTCAGCACAAAATTATACTACAACACAGTCGAAGCAAGCCTCCGTCACCTTTCTTGACCTGCCAATTCAAAATGGCGACTCGTCCGCTCTTGTTCTCACGTCATCCCATCCCATCGGCCATAGCGAAATACACACCTCGTGAGCCTTACACGACGTATTTTGACCGACCAAACCAGTGGACCCTCTTGTCACGACTGCTCTAACTCGACTTCGTCGGTTAAACATAGGCCCGCAATGCGTGCAGAACCGACGAAGTGTTGGTTCGTCTGGAAAAGAAAGCAAGCGAGGCGTGCGTGACTGCAGGTTCAATAACATTCAAGCATCTGTAACAGCAAGTTGCAGCAAAAGTGCGTAACTGTAACTAACGCTGAAATTTGACCAACTGAAAAAGCAAACAATACCCTGGAAAGGAGGTCAACTGAATTATTCACCCTCTCCTCACCAAACATAGCCCTACAGACTACGCCTATGACCTCATGCATTCTTCACACAAGATCATTTTTCGCTGTCTTTTGGTCGGCCTTCCTCAAAACCCTGAACAAAAAAGCCATCACAATTCTCAAAACAGACGCATTTCAAAAAACGGGTGATAAATTTCCCAATATAAAAGCAACCACATCTTTACGATTGATCAGCATGGGCACTGTAACAGCCCAAAAGAATTGAACTTTTTCCCACGCCTGGGAACCACGCTTTGTGCACAGTTTCCTTTAATCATGCCATGGGCTCCTTGAGCCAAATTGTGAATGCAAATACGAAATAAATCATTGCTACGTACAGGATACAAGAAAGCGTATTATAAGCATTTACCAGTCGTTTTGACCCACTCCACCCTCGACAAATGTTTTTACTTGGCTCAAGGTGCCGTGCTAACTGGCGTAACGAAAATTGTGACAGTATTTTGCCCTTTGCGTTACTGAATGACGTAATGTTTAAGATCTGATGACTCACCTCATCTGTCTTATCGCTTTGTATATTTAATTGTGTTGAATGAAACTAAAAAATTAAATGTCGATACAAATTTATCCACAACTGAACATGCTTTTACCGAGAGTTGTGAGGGATATATTTATATACTGTTGTGAAAAGGGCACTATAAAAACAGGATTATCGTTAAAGACAAACACATCGTCAGAATCTCAACGTGCTAACCAGCGTGACGAAAATTGTGACAGTATTTTGTCTTTTGCGTTACCGAATGACGTAATGTTTAAAATCTGATGACTCAGCTCATCTGTCTTATCACTTTGAATAATTTGTTGAATTAAAATTAAAATTTAAAGATAAATTTTGTCCACAACTGAACATGCCGTTACCGAGAGTTGTGAGCTATGTATTTATATACTGTTATCAATCTGGTACTATAAAAACAGATTATCGATTAAGACAAACACACCGTCAGAATCAGGAGAAATTAGTAAAAAGGCAAAGTCGTCAGTTTATCTCAAACACGTTAAAGCATGTCTTATGACGTAATCGTTAAATCCGGTTTGCTCTTCCGGAGTCAGCAACTCAGTGTCTCGAACTCTAAAATCGAACAAATCGGTTCAAAATCAAAACTAAAGCAGAAAAATTAAAAAGACTAACTGGTATATCCTTCTGTGCCGCTTATACTATCCAAGAAGATCCAGCCCCGTGTAGTAATTCATTTCCCACCTGCGAATAACCTTTCTTAACGTTGGCAGCTAGATACTTTCCAAGTATTAAACATAACCACAACAACATACACCAGAATTTTCCTCTCATAACATTTACTGTGAAAGATTCTATCCTTACGATTTCTCAGCAACACTTTGGTCCCACTAGCATCAACAGTGCCACTGGACTTCACCTCCTGTTATTATCAGTCCTCCTTGCTTTCTTTCACTAGTATTGCACAGATATTTCAGTCCGGCCAAAGCCAACACTGCTCGACGGACGTGTGCTTCTATACCTACGATACTTTTTATGTGGACCCTTGTCCTATCGTGCGTGTGTGTGTGTACTAATCGATGTCTGTGTACAACTTCTTCTTTATATGTTCAGCGGTCAGCAGAAAATTATACTACAACACAGTCGAAGCAAATCTTCCACCAAGCCTCCGTCACCTTTCTTGACCTGCCAATTCAAAATGGCGACTCGTCCGCTCTTGTTCTCACGTCATCCCATCCCATCGGCCATAGCGAAATACACACCTCGTGAGCCTTACACGACGTATTTTGACCGACCAAACCAGTCGACCCTCTTGTCACGACTGCTCTAACTCGACTTCGTCGGTTAAAAATTGGATGTGACAAAGAAATCTTTTCTTTTAATTTAACGGTATATTTTCTGTCCGTACGAAAATTTTACAGTAACTAAAAGAAGCGTCTTTTTGTCACCATCCGTCCCTTCCAGCACTTGAACAAAATATTACTAAAATTGTAAGCAAGGAACAGAATGAAGTGCTCGGTCTCCTTGGTTAAAACACTGTTTAAGACAAACTAAAAATAGAAGCATCAGATCTTTCTAGGTTTGAACTGAAGAACATGGCTGTTGATGTGAAAGAAATTTCCAATGTTGTTTTAGAGTTGCTTTGTAGTGGTATTTTAGATAATTTTTTTTAATCGGAATTCCTCAAATAAGCGCCACATCAGGACCGCGGCACTTATTCGGGGGGGGGGGGGGCACTTATTAACTTTTTTTGTCCCAAATGTGGTGCTTATTCGAGGGCAGTGCTTATTCGGGGGCGGCACTTGTACAATGAAATGCGGTAGGTGTGTACCCCCCTTCAGGAGAGGACTGTCCCTGATCTGGTCAACTTTCCTTTTCTCTAAAAATACGCACATGTAGCCTTAGCGCATTCAGGAGAAGATGACTTTAGTCATAGTCCAAAATCGGACAAATTATTAAATATTATGTCTTGTAAATTATGACACCAAATCCTCCAATCCTCTTCAATTGTGTGGTTCCAGAAAATATCCATACCCCCCCCTCCCACGGAAGGTCACGGGAAATTCCGGGGGGGAGGGGGGTTCAAAGGTAGAAATTTCCGAGGGGAGTGGGGGGTTCATAGGAAGCTCATTTTCCAGAGGGTGAAGAAAGACGAAAAAATTGAAAGCAACGCACGATTGATCCCAGGCACGAAGTAATACTCACGTAGGCTGTTTTGACCTTCAAAGCTACGCAAATATGTTGACGGAAATGCCAAATTTTGCGACTTTGATTTGTATGAAATTTCAGTAGACCTGATTTGCATATTCGCGTTTACGGAAAACTGAGTGCGTGTCTCCTTGGCCTTTGGTGAATGTTGCACCGTTTTCAATCCTTTCAATGGGAACGTTTTTCGCTAAACACCAAAGTTGTTTAAAACAAATACAAAAATATTTTTATCGCGCAATCCAGCAAAGGGTTTTCAGCCGCTTTTCACCGGATATCATCGAGATAGAATTGTTGCGTTACATAAACAGTGACGCTCATACAGTCGGGGGAACAAGTACTTGTTTTGGTCAGTTTTCGTATCTATGCCCGAAGGAGCCCGAAGGGGTCCGAAGAAGCTCCGATTTATATTGTCCAATCAGAGAGAACTACGAAGTCACGCAGAAAAATGAAACGGAATGTTTTCAAGTTTTAAACATGGCGTCCCTAGCACGGAGGAATCTGCAGGCCATAAACTTACTTCCAGACATGCTTTGGTAGTATCAGCGAGACGTTTGGCTGTTGGAAGTTCTGAAATTTATGCGTTACTGTTGAATAATGGTTAAAGATAGTCTGTTGAAGCTTACTTGGTCACATATTTAGATTGTTCTTCATTAATCTCGCCGGGCCGCAACACTGAATTGCCAAATTATATTTTGTTTTTACGGCTTTCCAAGGCTGAAATATAGCGTTGTTCAAAGCACGTTAAAAGATCCGATAGAAAAGAGGGTTACCTGATCTTAGGAAAGGCAGTTAAGCTAGGGTGAAACGCGGTTCACCCGTGGTTTTGACATGAGTCAAGACGGCTTTCCACGAAGGCGCGAGAAAAGAAATAATTAAGCTTAAGTTTAAATTTAAAGTGCTTCGAACTGTATTTACACCTCGCTGATTACTGTGGTGAAGCGAGTATTCTCCACGAAAGATAAGAGAGTATCCTGCACTGGTTAAATATTTTCCCCGCCCTTATTCACATTCATGCAAAATCTGAAGAAAAAGTTGACTCGCGGAGTGGAAAACAGCTGATTGCAGGAAAGTCTTCTTGCACTTGCCGGGCGGAGAACAAAGCAATTCTCCATTTTCAAGGCTTTAAAAGCCTTACTAAGTCTGTGCTATTCCCAATGACCACTATTCTGATCCAGGTTAATTTTCTACTAGAAAAAAACTGCTGAAACAACGCGCTTTTTTATTTGAACCAAAAACAAGAGCTAAACTTGCTGTTTCCTCAGCGGTCCGCATGTTGTATTGAATTCTTGTCGTCAATAATTCTCAACTGTTTGTTAGCATTACTGACTTCGTTTATGACCCACTGAGAAACGCCTTCCAAGACAAACACATCTGTAATTCCTTATTATTCAAGCTCAGAAGGAACTCACATCGGAACCGACTGAGAAACCCACAAATTCCGACTTGAAACTGAAGTATTATTATACGGTTCTAGCGTTCATAATTCTTGGTTTTAAGACAAACTGCTGCTCATTTGGTCAAGCATTTTGCCATAAATACAAAAATTAAAGCAAGATGAGACAGCGTTTTGATATCGCTGACATCATTATCAAGACTGAAATGGTGATAAAGTGGAAAATTGAAAAGAATAAGAATACAAATCTGAATCCATAAGCATATCAATCAGTCGGGTCTAAACAACGGATTACGCACGGATTTAGTAATGGCACGACGGCGAAATCGTTGTCGTTGTCGTGTTTGCTGAGAGCTAGTCAGTTTCCCCATCCTTTCCATGCTCAAGATGTTTCAGACACCACTCGTCCAGCCGACTTATAATATTGGCCCTTACCTGTACTCGGCGACCCGTCACAAACAATTCTTAAAACAGATGTCACCCAAATTTAATAGCGAGCGCGTAGTTTGTCCTGATAAATATTTTTTAACGCTGTGCTTTTTCTTCCAAGTTGAGAGTAGCCGCTTTTCGAAGCAACAGAATAAACTGGTCCTCACGTTAAATAGTTTTAGAAATGGAGCCCTTTTTGACATCTCGAGGAGACAGGTCTCAAAAACCGCTGAGCATGCGCGAGCTGTTCCCGCCATCAATGTTACAAAATGGCGGACGACAAATAAGGTTTTGCCACGTAGTTTAGCGTCTCGCCAGTCTGCTCGCGGAGAACTTCTCGTTAAAAGCATGGGCTCAGTGAAACGAACAACTCTTCTTGTTTGTCTAGGAGTATGTTCAGAGAAATCGGTAGTCATTATCCACATGATAATTCCATTTATCTTGCTCCTTTTGGTGAAAATGTTCGCGACTACTCGAAGGAGAAGTGGGCTTAGTTTTTCGTGTTGATTAAGGTCACCAGTCGCTGGATAAGCCTGAGATTTGGACCACGTTCTCGTCGTTTCTTCCACGAAGAAATGTCAAAAATGACTTTTTTTTCGTTCGAATGGTCTTGAGAAAATGCTGTAGGAAGGTTTATTATCATTATCGAGCAAAGGAAGCCACACTTGACGCTGTAAGGGCTGGCGAGCATAAAATAGGACTCCGAAGAGAAACGTGTGAGTACCTTGATTCGTCTTTTTACTCGTTTTCTCGACACGAAATCAAGCTTACCTTGAAAATCCTACTTGATCACTTACAAGATTGTTATTTCCAGTAATTTACATTATATACGACTGTTGTATATAAAGCAGTAATATTGTATGTCTCTTCGTATTAAGTGCTAAATAAACAGTTTGGTTGTTTTCATAGTTTGAGTTTATTGTACTGTCTTGTAATCGTTCTCACTTCTCGTAGCGCTGCGGCCGAGACCGACAAGGTCCGCTAAAATTTCCCGCCGTTTAAAGTTGCAGCCGACAGCGGCTTGAAAAAATTTACGTGACTTGAAACAAAACGGGGAAAACCCATCTCAAGTTAACACCACGTTTCACTTTGTGTGTTCATGACAAAAATGTTATGCGCCAAAGAACGACGGGTGCTCTGAAGCCGGAAAAAAACAAGAATATTTTCCACAATACATGTGCTGGCAAACAAACAGCACTACAAGATCAGCGGATTTATAAACGAGCTTCTATTTCAATAGTCGCACCTACCTCGAGGAGTCGTGGTTGTAACTCTGGGAGTGAAAGGGCTGAAGAAAAGCGAAGTGAACTTAAATTCTGCACCGTTTAAGGTGGCTCAATCGGGTTTTTGAGTGACGATACCTCTTAACTTTGAGCAACTAGCGTACCACAGTGAACAACCCAATAGAAAATCGATCGTTACTGCTAACCTAGAGAAAGATGAAAGTTTTAAATGAGGCAAGTTTAATCGAAATCGGAGTTACCATAGCAACGTAACGACGTCATCCCCCATTTTACATGAGAGCCAATTACTTGTCACCAAGAGATAATTCTGGAAAGCGCTCGACTGGATCTTCGACCTGACATATTTGTATTCACGTCTGCAAAATTTGAAGAATTTCTATGAGAGCGTTTTCGAGAAATTTTCGGGTGAAGTTTTAGGGTGTTAAAAAACAACAAAAACAAAACAATTTTGATCTGTTATTGAAAAGTATGCCCACAACGGTTTGATGAAATAACATTTTGGTTTTAAATGAATGATATATCATCTAATTACTTTGTGTGAAAATTTCAGGGAAATCGTTCCATTTGATTTCTAGAAACGTTGGCTTGAATATGAACTTGTTTAGTGTGTTACTGGGCTTTTTTTAATCAAAAATTGACACTACACTTATTAAAATGGTTATGAATTAAAAAACGGTAGATGAATTTTTTTATATCTTTGTCCTCAAGGAGAATAATCAATATTCAATACAATCCCAGCGTTTCAAATTCATCTTCGGAAAGCAATCAAGCGTTATATGAATTCATGATGTACTGAAATTTACAATTGCACGCCTATTCGAAACAATGGAGATGCATAATAAGAACAACAAGCCACTGGCGTAAAAGTTAGTCCAATAATTTCCTGAGTTTAGGCTTTAAATTGATAGCCTTACAACGTTTCAATGAGTTTGAGAATCGGGGATTGTACTGAATATTGATTATTCTCCTTGAAAGGGGGATGACGTCATTACGTTGCTATGGTAACTCCGATTTCGATTAAACTTGCCTCATTTAAAACTTTCATCTTTCTCTAGGTTAGCAGTAACGATCGATTTTCTATTGGGTTGTTCACGTTCATAAACGTTGCTCGTACGTGCGACTAGTTAAGCGCAAAGTTAGAGGCGGCTTACCAGAGAAATGGGTTTCTGGTTAGGCCGCGTGGCGGTAGCGGGATTGTTTGTACAAAATTTTAGGCAGAAAGATCAGCACGACAATCAAATCAAAACACTTATCACCTCCCATACGAAGACAAAAACGCAGTAGCTCCACGCAAGATTCGTTTCACAGTTTGATAGACACAAAAATCGGTTATCATTTTTCAGATTAGAAAAAACGCACAAATTTACTCATTCCCCGCTTCCTTTTAAGTTTCTCCCTTTGTCACACAATTCTAGCTGCCACGAAAGCCAATAAAAAGTGCCGAAAACGAACTTATGACAGTCTTATGAAAGTCTCGTGACTCGCCATTGAACTAGGCTCGATTACCAGCCGCTGTTCGGGAAAATGAACCCGCACTCATCCCCCCGAAATAGCGGCTGGACGCGTCTGATTTCTATTGTTGGTTTCAGCCAATCAGGTTGCCGCCTGCAGATTTTCGTCTGGCAACATTATCGCAAAAATTATCATATGTCATCAGAGTGGAAAAGATGAATGCGGCTTTTGAGCGAGTTTTGGAGACGTTTCAAATCGAGAATTTAAAAGATTTACGGCGAGAGGCACTTGAAAAGCTAGTTAGCGGCTTAGATGTGTTCGTTATTCAACCAACAGGATCGGGAAAGTCATTGAATTTTTCCGTCAGCCCCGATTGTGTTCGACACAGTAAGACCGTTCTCAAATGCGAAATCAATCGCCCTTGTGATTTCTCCTCTGGCTTCTCTTATGCAAGACCGAGTGCGGTACCTGAAGTCTGTTGGAATCAGCGCTGAGTTTATCGGCCTTTCCTCTTACTTGATCTGTTGCGTGGCGAAGAGATTTCGACGGCGCGGCAACACTCGGTGAAATTCTAGAGTCCGTAGGAACACAATGTTTCGGGCGATTATTTGTTGTAAACTTTTCCTTCAATAAATGTTGAAGAGTTTTTGCATCTTCTCGGATCTTCTCAAGGCGCTTTGGATCTCGATAACAGCGTCCGTTACGGATGTAACTGTCCACGTTTACACTCGACAAATTCTGTCTCGCAAATCAGACACTTTTCCATTTAATTTAGTTCTCTTTCGAAAGTCAGTTTGTTAGCAGCCACTAAGACGCATCCACTATTAGAGTTAAATTTTTCGGAGTATTATCGCTTGCACTTTAAGCCATCCATTCGAACATCGAAGAAATTTATAGCAATTTCGCAATGTACAGAAATGTACCGAAGAAACTATAAATTCGAAATTTTTTGGGTAGGCACAGGCGCGTAATGCATGCCAAATAAACAAGAAATTTGGCGTCCGATTTCACTTCCAGTGACATCGGAGACGCATAAATTAATTTTTTCGAATTACGTCACAGACAAGGTCAACGGGTCACGCGTCCAGCCGTCTCTTTCGGGGAGGAACAAAGACCGGACTCGAGAGAGCGGCGGAAATCGAGCCTAGCGAAAACTAAGACCCCCGAAAATTAAGACCCTAAGACCCGAAAACTAAGACCCCTTATTTTCTTTGTTTTTGCCAAGAAAACTAAGACCCCCTCATTTTTATTGTTTTTGCCAGGGTCTTAGTTTTCGCAAAAACGTAGGCTAAAACCCGAAAACTAAGACCCCCTCATTTTCTTTGTTTTTGCCAAGGTCTTAGTTTTCGCAACAAGGTAGACTAAGACCCGAAAACTAAGACCCCCTTATTTTCTTTGTTTTTGCCATGGTCTTATTTTTCGCAAAAACGTAGACTAAGCCTCCCTTATTTTCTTTGTTTTTGCCAGGGTCTTAGTTTTCGCAAAAATCTAGACGAAAACTCGAAAACTAGACTAAGACCCCCTTATTTTCTTTGTTTGTTTGTTTGCTTGTTTGTTTTTTTACCAGAATCGTAAGTTTTATGGCCGTGTTATGTAATGTTTTGTTGATAAAATATCCTGTTCCTTTTTGAACTTTTTGTTATCGTTGTTAGTGTTTCAGTTTCATCCTTCAAGGGAAGGAAAAATTCTCAACACCACATGTACAACAGCGTCAAAAGCTAAAGAAGTACAGTTGTTGTTATTGTTATTTGTAATCCTTGATTTTTGATTGCCGCAAGAATCGCTGGAAGGTTATCTCAATTACCAGATGTAATCGGAGGAAAGAGACGAGGCATACTCGGGTGCAGAAATAACTGGACTTAGGCCTAGCTGAATTGAGTTCCTCTCGTGCGAAGTACGGCGCCTTACCTGGGCCTTAAGAGCGAATGCCAGTAAAAACGAACATATGCATGGATGAAAAAATGAAAGAAATCGATTTTTCAACTGTTACCGCTAAAATTTTGCTCGTTTTTTACTGACATTCGCTCTTAACGTATTATGATAAAATATCATCATCATCATCCGGGCAACGTGGTATCAAGATACCAATAGCGCAAGTATGATGAAATAAAACAGTTCAATATGTTGAGTGAAGACGTTGTACCATTGTGGTGGATTTTCCGTTTTTCAATTTGCAATTACTTTAATTGCAAATTCACCGAGATGATCATTTCTTTACTTTAGAAAATAAAACTATAGTAAGATATATCCAATACTAAGGAACGGAGCCCTTAATCCTTGTGTTTTTTGACAAATATTGTCAAAAATGCTGTTAAAAAGAAAAGAAAATAAGGGGGTCTTAGTTTTTGGGTCTAAGTTTTCGCATAAAAAGGAAAAGAAAAAAAACCAGGTAGAAAAGAAAATAACCTGGCAAAAACAAAGAAAATAAGGGGAGTTTTCCGGTCTTAGGGTCTTAGTTTTCGGGTCTTAGGGTCTTAGGGTCTTAATTTTTGGGGGTCTTAGTTTTCGCAACAACCAAGAAATCTGCTCCTGTCAGTTTAAGACGCACTGCATCTTAGTTAAGATGAATTGCTCTTAACTATTTTCAAATCATCTTAAAATTTATTTAAGATCACGAACAATCTTATTTTAAGATGTTCCCTGACTTAAGATAAGATATTTCAAAGTACCTAACTTAAAATGAGAAGTGTAATTCTTAAATTAAGATACGATAAAATAATGCGTCTTAATTTAAGAATCAAGATATCTTAGTTTAAGACGTATTCAAAACCTTAAATTAAGACGGTAAGAATCTTACAAAGAAATAAGAGTGTGGTCATCTAAATTTAAGACGTTTTTGACTCACATAAGGGTATATCATCTTAAAATAAGATGATTTCGATCTTAATTTGAGTTACTATCTATCTTATGTAAGATGCCTAACATCTTAATTTAAGATTTTAGTTTTTACGGAGTGTCATATTCCAAAAATAATGTTGCTGTTTGCAGTTCATTCTAAGCACATTTATCCATTGTTGTTTGCAGTTCATTCTAAGCATATCTAAGTTTGTTTCTTGATGTCGCCTTGAAACATTCTGAGGAAAATGAAGAACATACGAACAAAAACACAACCTCATGACCAGCGATTCAACCGTTGACCGCCAAAGTAACGGGTGTCTGTAAAACACGGAACACACCCGGAACACCCCGGAACACCCCGGAACACCCCGGAACACCCCCGGAACACCCCGGAACACCCCCGGAACACCACCGGAACAGCCCGGAACAGCCCGGAACAGCCCGGAACAACCCCGGAACAACCCCGGAACACCCCTGGAACATCCCATAATTCCTCCGAACATCCCATAATGCCCCGGAATACCCTCAATACAGCCAGGAACGCTCTTGAACACCAAAAATTCTGGTCAGCGGTCAGACCGCTCACGCATAGACTGACCCGAGGATCTCCGAAGATTAACGAAGATTTTCGAATTTTTCCGAAGACCTTTGCGGATCACCCGAAGACAAAATGACAAAAATAAAATAAAAAATAACATTGGTGTCCTTTAGATCGACAAAGATTTGATTTTGAATATTTCAATTCAATTATTGAAGTTGTTGTAACTCATGCGAGATTTGCATTATAACTCTCGACAAACCGATGTGACGTCTATAAGTAAAATTCTGGGGGTGGGCATCCCGACTAATAATTCAATTCACCATATAACACGTCACGGTCGCGATAACTTACTCTTGGGCATTGCGTGACAGACTTTGCACGCAAAACAAAACAGATTTTGTAGGCTGTTAAACGTCTATGGGATTTATTTTGTTTCCGTAAAGGCTGTTCCTTTTCAGCAAGTGCCCCACTTGCTGTTACTGTACGAACTAGGCAAAGAAACACCGCCCCTCCTTCTAAAGACCAATTAGAAAAATGTTTGAATAGTTTTGAGAAGTAAGTTGTAACTCAAGGTTTATCGCAACGTATAAAGTTGGCTTATTGAGGGAGCACACGAACTTTGCAAAGTTCAAGGAAATCTGATATGTACTCTCATCGTTGATATTTTCCTTTTTTCGTTTACTGGATTTTTCTCTTAAAGTCTAACTAGATCTTGTGAAAGTAAATAAAGTACTTGCTCCTTTTCTCGCTATAAGAGTGTAAACTCGTTCGATCCGTTTGCTCCCGGGTTACGTTGTGACATCCTACATTACAGACATTATAAGCCCTCGGATACCTCTACAAAATTATAGTGAGTACTTTTTTGCTGGCGCACATTTCTCCTACTCATTTATCTTCCGAGCTACGCTCTTTTGTTAACCAAAAATATATGCAGGCTTAACTGCAAAAACGTTGTCATTCAAATATGACAAGAGAATGCTGCAAGATGGGAATTTATTAGACATGGAAAAACGTTCTCGGATGTTGACATTCCTGAGGCACTCATGCACTACGGTATGTTACTTCAAATTAATATAAACTGAGGTTTTTTTAAATGAGGTGTATATATTCACTGTATATTAGCGTAACGAACCGGCGGCCACACATTTCCATGCGCCTGTGAAAATAAAACGATGACGATCGTGTGACCTCGGAATAATGACCTTATAGCATTGCGTGACACTGTATCATTTGGCTTTGTTATGTCCTTGAGGTCACACCTGTTTTTTGAACGTGATAATGCAAACCTCGCACGAGAAAAATCAATGCAGAATTAACAGTTCAACTGTCACATTTTCATATCACTGAAAATCTTAAGTTATTGATGTGAAGGTCACGTGCATGATATATTTTTCCCATTAATTAAAGTTTTTTTCGCTGTTCTTAAAAGCTTCGAAAATATTCCAAGCATTCTTGAAATGCTCGAAAATCTCAGGGTGATCCGCAAAAGTCTTATGAAGAATTGGGAATCTTCGGAGGTCTTCGACTTAGTCAATTCGTGAGCAGTCCGACCGCTGACCACTATTTTTGGTGTTCCGGGGGTGTTCCTTGCTGTTTCGAGGGTGTTCCGGGGTATTATGGGATGTTCCAGGGGTGTTCCGGGGTTGTTCCGGACTGTTCCGGGGTGTTCCAGGGGTGTTCTGGGGATGTTCCGGGGTGTTCCGGGGGTGTTCCGGGGTGTTCCGGGGTGTTCCGGGGTGTTCCGGGTTTTACAGACACCCCAAAGTAACCGCCGTTTAGTCAAGCGCGCATTCCGCGAGTATCAGTTTACATATCACGTGTAGTCTCCTGATGATATGTTTTGCTCAAAAACGTACAAAACACTGTTGGACAGAAATATTTTGAGGAAAGCCAAAGTACTTTACAAGAAAAAATGTTTGAGAACAAAGGATTTACCTTTGAAGTATTTTGAAACATTGCATGTCCGACGGAAATTGATCGCATGCTGTTGGCCGTGACGTCTGCAAACATGTTGAAACTCGAGAGCACGGTAAATAAGAGGTCCTTTTAGCACTCGTGATCCCAAAGTTTCGAATTTTGCCGGGCTGCAGTAAGAGGTGTGTAAATGCTGCAAAATGCATAGAGGAGCATCGTTTATGCAGAGGTTTGTTCGAAGGGGCTTTACTAGTAAATATTCCTGATGGGTAAAACTTGAAACAAGAAGCAGCGTGGTGTGTCAGTAAACACTGCATTTCGTATGCCGTAGTATCTTTTCGTTGGCCCGGGCCGTGATCTGTTCTGCATTTCTAGATAGCTGCGGCTTTAATTGAGACTTAAAACTGTTTGTGAGCGCTGAACCAGGGTTGCGCTGAATTAAATAAAGGTTAGCAGTCAAAGTGTAGTCAACATTAAGTTTTCTTTTACATGGCATTAACTAAAGAAAGATGACGGAAGCGTGCAGAATATTAATATTTTATTGACTGCTTGAGAAGCCAAACTGTAGTCATTCAACAGCATAAAAACGGCTGCTAAATAACTGCAGCTTAACTGCTGCAGAACTTAGTTCGTTGCAGTCAAACAGCAGCGTGTAGTTTTTGCTAAATGCTGTAAACTGGCTGTCATTTGACTGTCAAATGGCTGCAGAAAGGCTGCTAGTCAAAGTTAAGCCAAATGGCAGTCATTTTACAGGGCTTTCATTTTCGTACGGGTGAGTCCAATGTAAGTGAATTTTTTTATATGTTTATGGTAAGGGCATTGGACTTCAGATCTGAAGCTTGGTTGTTCAACACCCACTCCCTGCAATCATGTTGTTTCCTTAGACAACATACTTTACCCCACATTGACTCTCCACCCAGGTGTAGTTAATGCTTACTGGCGACATACTGCTGGGGGTAACCCTGCAATGGACCAGCATTCACTCCAGGGGGGGTAGGAATACTCTCAGTTGCTTCATGTTACAGAAACCAGGATAAGCTCCGGCTGTGTGGACCTCCTTGGCTCGTGTGTGACCTTACCTTTACCTTACACTTTAGGCTTTCATCCCCAAACTCAAAAGGTAGAACCACCTTGTACAACACCACAGAAAAGTAGCACTTACTAGCTTAAGGCCTTAATTTTTTTTTTCCACAGACGGAAAAATTAGAACCACCCTGTAGTGCCTACTAACCTGTGACCAGGCTCTATTTTTGTATTGCTTGATAAACCATTCCCGCAGAAAGCAAGCAACCGCATGCAACAGAATACGAGAGCACGTCTTACATTTGGCTTGAATACAGGTTAACAGGATATTAAACAATGCCACCGGAACGTAGTGCTCAATAACTTTGATTCAACTTATCATGCTTTAAGCAAGTCCCAAAGGAGTTAAGTGCTCCAGGGCTCTAAGGCCTCAAGAAGGAAAACTCGGAGCTCTAGGGATCTATCAATTCACATAAATGCTCCATTAGGCCAGAATCGGCATATTTAGCGAGGCTCCAAGTAGGGAAAAGATTCAGGCTCTAGGCTCTAGGCTCTAGGCTCTAGGCTCTCCCTCATCCCTTTTCCATCCATAAGGATTCTGTTTAAGGTTTTACCCAAACGGAAAAGTTAGAACCACCTTGTACAACGCACTGAACAACATCCCCAGGAAAGTGCTACTTGACCGCTTTTATTGAACTTGTTATACTTAAAGGTTTCATCCACAGACTCAAAAATTAGAAATGTGCTATATTACAAAATTAGCACATGGATGAAACGTTCAATCAAGTTTCATTGTGGTTGCTGTGTATCTCCGTTCACTAAATGTAGTTGATGGAGCTTTGCATTCATTCAGTTATAATATTTTTTCTTTTTCTTCTTCAGGATAAATGTAATATCTTATAGCTGAGCATACATGTGCAGTATACGTTGACGTCAAATTCCTCTCAGTAGCCAGCGGCTAAGGCATCTCAACCCCAAGAGAGACATTTTGTTAACACTGGAACTCCTCCCGAAAATAGTTGTAAAGGTTATGGGTAAAATGATAATTATCTTACTGGATAGATATTTATAAATTGTTAGGAATTATGTGAAATTAACTGAACTGAGAACATGTTTTGGCCATGCTTGTTTGGGTAATTTTACTTTACTGCATGTGTATACAGTCAAATGGCTGTCAGCTCTCTAATAAGCTCTATTAAGGACGGTGCCTCCTAATACAGATGTATTTTTGCAAAGGTTACGACTGTAGGGAAAAAGTAGATCTTAGCAAGGGTTAGAAAAATTGTTAGGGGTAACCACACATTTTTCAGCGATGATTAAGCAACCATAATGTAAAAAAAAACTATAAAATACAAAGAATATATGGCAATTTCTTTCCAAATTTAACCTAAATTATTTCTGAAAATGTTTGGTTAACCCCAATTTTCTTTTTGGATTCTGATAGCCCTTGCTAAGGTCTGCTTTTTCCACATAGACATAAACCGCGCAAATTCTCTTTGTATTAGTAGGAAAATTCCAACCCGGGATGCGCAGAACGTATGCGCCGTAACAAAACGAGGCACCGTCCTTAAAGGATACCTCTCTAGAATGGACACCTTAACTTGGTCCCTGTTATAACTGATTCAATTGTTTTACTGTAACTTAACTTCATTTAACGAGGGTTACATGTAGCCCTTTGTCAGAGCGAATCCAAAGGGCTTATGTTGGAATCGTCAGCTTTGAGTTCCTCTACGGTGACCAAATTACCTTATCAACTCAGTTGATAAATGCAAAATTTTGTTGAGACAGACAGGTGGTCCCAACAGTGTCCGTCGTAGAGTGTTAATTGTATACCTTTGATTAATGGCAGTCATTAGCCAACTTCCGCCTTGGGGACAACTACATTGCAACTGTTACAGGCACTACAATATTTTATGGACAGGGGCACCCAATGGTTCGTTTCGGGGAATATCTGTTCGGAAGGCCTAAAATCGCCTGAGATTATCGGTTTCAATTGCAATGAAAGCTAGAGATTTCTTCGCCGAAACAACACATCAGACTTTCGTAACAAGAGGGCTCATTAGTTCCTATTGTTTTCGGAGGGACAGATATGTTGTTTAGAGTGCAAAATAAGGTCCGCAAGCATTTTCGGACAGCCATCAGCAGCTCTGAAATTCGGCGGATAGGATTCTGTTTCTTAGAATTTTCTGCAGCCTTAATTTTCAGCTAAAAAATCCGAACGGATCAATCTGTATTAGCTTACACAAATATGTCTTTGTAAGATGTAAGAAAGTAGAAATTATATTTCGAGTATTTTGCTAAAAATTTCTCGTTGGGTGCCCCTGTATGGACAGTAGTTCTGGAACAGAGAGCGAAGAAACAGCAAAACAGGAAGAAAAAATGTTCGGGATTACGTCGTCTTGCCACTTAAGCTACCACTTAGTGGTTTACTAGCGTTCATTTTAGTGACTTTTACATATTGATATACATCGTGCAGCTAACTTACTTGGCACTCAATGTAAACACTGCAATCAAAGTTACCATATAGGTTCTAAATTCAAACGAAAAACCGATCGTATCTAAAATGAGATGGAACTCAAGACGATAAATTGCGCTGGAGTGACCCACGCCACAAAGGAACACCGCTCACCTTTTCAAAATAATTATAGTGTCTCGAAATTTTGCTAATGTTTTTGCCTGTCCAGCTGTTCTGGTTCAGATGTGTGGAGCGGCGGAAGAATTGTGCGAGTGAGGTAGCCTGATCCTCATCTGTTTTTCTCGAACATATTATTCTTTGCGCTGCTTCCCACTTTCTGAACTCCTGGAATAGAGTAGCTTATTTTAAAACATTTTAAGAAATTTAAAAACTCAGGTCACTCTCAGTCAGTCCTGTTATTTCACAACAGTGCCATATCTATATCTATATCCTGGGAAGGGAGGGGGGTGAAAAACGGGGGAACCAGAATTGCAAGAAACTTCTACAATCCATATTTAGGAGGGGAGGGTTGGGGAGGGGTGTACGGACCACTCCATCACATCTCCTACCAAGGAAACCCTGAAATACTGATAAATAGAAATTTCAAATTCGTTGGGCACAAAGCAAACATTTTAGAGTCTTCGGAATAGCTCAACCTCGTTCTCAGGGTCGGGACGAAGAGAGAGGACCCTGGGAACGAGGTTGGGAACTGAGCTCTGGGACAAATTTTAAAGACGTTTAAGTAATGAAGTGTGACTTAATCAAGAGTCTTTCATCTTCCCTCAAAAAAACCGTCCTGTAGCGCGAGAGCTTTTGCATTGTTTAGAGTGTCAGATTTACATCATTCTGGTATACAGGATAAACATGTTGTTTTGTATCACAGGAAAGGTTGACTGAATACGGACGAGCATTTTGGTATTTCCAACTGTAGTCTTCGAGGTTTAGTATTAGCCATGCGATATACGTTTTCCAAATGGTCTTAAATGTTTATTTGCCCTGAAGTATCTGTGATAAAAAAAATGTAGTCTATCATGGCATTACAAATCGCAAGCAATTTAATAACTGTTTGGAAGGGAAATCAGTGAAACTGTATAGAAATGTGATACCATCGGATTCTGGTTGAAATAAAAATCTTAACATGAAGCAAAATGTGTTTTCTTATTTCTTAATGTTTTCTGTGCCCACATGCACAGCTTCACCCCCAGATCATAAATTACTCCAAAGAGAGGTATTCAAGAAACTAGATGAGCTGGCTTCGGTAGTCTCCTCAGCAGCCGTTATTAGTGTTTGTCAACATCGCATCTCTTTCGCGAGCACCGTGACCTGCGTTTTTTAAGTGCT
This sequence comes from Siderastrea radians, assembly GCA_964017195.1. Taxonomy (NCBI): domain Eukaryota; kingdom Metazoa; phylum Cnidaria; class Anthozoa; order Scleractinia; family Rhizangiidae; genus Siderastrea; species Siderastrea radians. Next base: position 50,464,495 of record OZ024890.1, on the reverse strand, counting down.
TTTTTGAATCAATACTTGGTAGTGAGCAATTAGGAAAAGTTTCAAAAAAGTCGTTCGTGACCTTTTTTTCTGAAGAATCACGTCAACGAATTTGAAATTACTGTTCACAGCTAACAACAAAAGAAAAGTTTAAACCAAATCATTCAGCATCATTCAAAAGTGGGGGGGGGGGGGTAGGGATGGGCAGAACGTAAACGCTGTAACAAAACGAGGCACCGTCCTTAAAGGATACCTCTCTAGAATGGACACCTTACCTTGGTCCCTGTTATAACTGATTCAATTGTTTTACTGTAACTTAACTTCATTTAACGAGGGTTACATGTAGCCCTTTGTCAGAGCGAATCCAAACGGCTTACGTTGGAATCGTCAGCTTTGAGTTCCTCTACGGTGACCAAATTACCTTATCAACTCAGTTGATAAATCCAAAATTTTGTGAAGACAGACAGGTGGTCCCAACAGTGTCCGTCGTAGAGTGTTAACTGTATACCTTTGATTAATGACAGTCATTAGCCAACTTCCGCCTTGGGGACAACTACATTGCAACTGTTACAGGCACTACAATATTTCATGGACAGGGGCACCCAATGGTTCGTTTCGGGGAATATCTGTTCGGAAGGCCTAAAATCGCCTGAGATTATCGGTTTCAATTGCAGTGAAAGCTAGAGATTTCTTCGGCGAAACAACACATCCGACTTTCGTAACAAGAGGACTCATTAGTTCCTATTGTTTTTGGAGGGACAGATATGTTGTTTAGAGTGCAAAATAAGGTCAGCTCTGAAATTCGGCGGATAGGATTCTGTTTCTTAGAATTTTCTGCAGCCTTAATTTTCAGCTAAAAAATCCGAACGGATCAATCTGTATTAGCTTACACAAATATGTCTTTGTAAGATGTAAGAAAGTAGAAATTATATTTCGAGTATTTTGCTAAAAATTTCTCGTTGGGTGCCCCTGTATGGACAGTAGTTCTGGAACAGAGAGCGAAGAAACAGCAAACCAGGAAGAAAAAATGTTCGGGATTACGTCGTCTTGCCACTTAAGCTACCACTTAGTGGTTTACTAGCGTTCATTTTAGTGACTTTTACATATTGATATACATCGTGCAGCTAACTTACTTGGCACTCAATGTAAACACTGCAATCAAAGTTACCATATAGGTTCTAAATTCAAACGAAAAACCGATCGTATCTAAAATGAGATGGAACTCAAGACGATAAATTGCGCTGGAGTGACCCACGCCACAAAGGAACACCGCTCACCTTTTCAAAATAATTATAGTGTCTCGAAATTTTGCTAATGTTTTTGCCTGTCCAGCTGTTCTGGTTCAGATGTGTGGAGCGGCGGAAGAATTGTGCGAGTGAGGTAGCCTGATCCTCATCTGTTTTTCTCGAACATATTATTCTTTGCGCTGCTTCCCACTTTCTGAACTCCTGGAATAGAGTAGCTTATTTTAAAACATTTTAAGAAATTTAAAAACTCAGGTCACTCTCAGTCAGTCCTGTTATTTCACAACAGTGCCATATCTATATCTATATCCTGGGAAGGGAGGGGGGTGAAAAACGGGGGAACCAGAATTGCAAGAAACTTCTACAATCCATATTTAGGAGGGGAGGGTTGGGGAGGGGTGTACGGACCACTCCATCACATCTCCTACCAAGGAAACCCTGAAATACTGATAAATAGAAATTTCAAATTCGTTGGGCACAAAGCAAACATTTTAGAGTCTTCGGAATAGCTCAACCTCGTTCTCAGGGTCGGGACGAAGAGAGAGGACCCTGGGAACGAGGTTGGGAACTGAGCTCTGGGACAAATTTTAAAGACGTTTAAGTAATGAAGTGTGACTTAATCGAGAGTTTTTCATCTTCCTTGTAGCGCGAGAGCTTTTGCATTGTTTAGAGTGTCAGATTTACATCATTCTGGTATACAAGATAAACAGGTTGTTTTGTATCACAGGAAAGGTTGACTGAATACGGACGAGCATTTTGGTATTTCCAACTGTAGTCTTCGAGGCTTAGTATTAGCCATGCGATATACGTTTCCAAATGGTCTATCATGGCATTATAATTCCTCATACACCTTTTTACTTAGACAAAAGACAAATCGAAAGCAATCAACTGTTTGGAAGGGAAATCAGTGAAACTGTAGAGAAATGTGATACCATCGGATTCTGGTTGAAATAAAAATCTTAACTTGAAGCAAAATGTGTTTTCTTATTTCTTAATGTTTTCTATGCCCACAGCTTCATTCCCAGACCATAATTTACTCCAAAGAGAGGTATTCAAGAAACTAGGTGAGCTGGCTAGGGTAGTCTCCTCAGCAGCCGTTATTAGTGGTTGTCAACATCGCATCTCTTTCGCGAGCACCGTAACCTACGTCATTTAACTGCTTTTTTTAAATCAATACTTGGTCATGAACAATCACGAAAAGTTTCAAAAAAGTCGTTCGGGGGGGAGGGGATGGGGGCAGGGTGGTTAAACCTCCTGCTTCCGGTACCCTTTTATCCCAGTCCCTGCACTGTATTTGTTGGCTCCCGCCTCTAAATTTTTTATTGCCAAATATTGCGCAATTTTGCGTATTTTTCCCTTTTTCTCCCGCTTCCCACCACCTTGGGAATCCCGCTTCCCGCCCCCTCTTCTACCGCCTCCCGTACACCTCCCGCCCCCTTTTCTCCCTGTTTCCCGCCCCCTCTCCCCTTCCACTTCAAAGAGGTTACCAAATGCGTTCAATGCGGTCAATTCAGCAATGTTGAACGATGTTGGATGGAAAAGTTGAACTCGCTTCTCCGAGGCCTTAGTCTCCAGTGGACAAAGTTTATGCAACCGACCCCAACCACTGACCCTAGGGGAAGACTTAACTAGCCGACACCAGGGGTACGCAGTACAAGACTTTTCCAACCAACCCCAGGAGTGTGGCTTAACCAACTGATCCTTAGAAGAGGCTTTACCAGCCCACCCCAGGGGTAGGCAAGAGAACGCTTCCAACTGACCCCAGGGATAACCAGGAGAGGACTTAATTAACTGACCCTTGCAAGGAGGAGGCTTTACCAAATGCGTTTAACGTGGTCAATTCAGCAATGTTGAACAATGTTGAATGGAAAAGTTGAACTCGCTTGACCGAGGCCTTAGTCTCCGGTGAGACTAAGGCCGACCTTAGGGGTAACCAGGAGATGACTGACCTTAGAGGTAACCAGGAAATGACCGACCTTCGGGGTAACCGGGAGATGACTCAACCAACCGACCTTAGGGGAAGACTTAACCAGCCGACACCAGGGGTACGCACTACAAGACGTTTCCAACCGACCCCAGGGGTATGGCTTAATCAACTGACCGTTGCATGGGGGAGGCTTTACCAACAGACCCCAGGCCTATCCGGGGAAAGGATTCACCATCCTATTATTATATTATTATAACCATCATATTATTATATCCAACCAACGGGGTAAGACTACCAACCGACCCCAGAGGCACCCAGGGGAAGACCGTTTCCAACCAACTCCAGGAACAACTTAAACAGTATGTCAGGGTGCCAGGTGGAAGACGCTTTAGATAAATCGAAATCAGTCATGGGCTTCACGACCAAAATTAAAACGTAGAACAAAACGTTCAGTATCCTACCGCGGGGCATGGGGGCATGAAATTTTCGCGGGATCCAAGTTTTGCGAGATTGCGGGGTTTCCATCGATCCGCGAGAATTTGATCCCGCAAAAATAAACTCCTGCTAAAAAATCCTGCGCGAAAATTCGCTCCCTATAAGGTTACTGAATTTCGGTTGAGTTGACTGAGAAAAGAATATCAGAACCTTCCTCTTTACAATCGCGACATAACGAATAGTCTCTGGTTTCTCTGGGTAAGTTCGATAACAACCATAGACGAGACCATCTCCTGCCAAAGAGCAAAAAGTAGTTGATTGCGTGTTTCTCCCAGCCCAGATAGCAGACAAAATCACACCCTTCGGTAGCTTTGAGATATAAGTAGAATAAGTAAGACAATATTACATATCCCTTGTTGCTAGATAAAAATTTTTGTACGTCAAATACCAGCGAGAACTTGCAAGAAATCTGCGAACATTTGATCGCTGTGGTTAAGTCTGAAATGCAAATTTGCGAATTAAAAATTGTCCCGTCAAAATTTCATGCCAAAACCGGGCAGTTGTAGGATTCCACATTGCTACATTCCAAATTCCACATTCTACCTGGCTTTAAAATTGACGCTCTAATACTAGGTTAGCTTAATTAACTCTGCTTTGATGGCCCAGTCATGGTTAGAAACGTTCATCAAACAATCCAGCTGGATGATGATGATATGACACGAACTTTTAAAAGGACCTTGCAAACCAAGGAAAAACTTGTGCGAGATTGTACATGTATCATTACTAGGAAATCACGACAAAACAAAAAGTCTTATTGGCAGAAGTTTGGCCCAACACTTGCGTTCTAGAGTTTGACACATTTTTTTGCCGTCCGCTTTACAAATGAATTCAATGTGATTCAACATCATCACAAATCTCATGCTCATGGAAAATGCCTTCTTGGGGAGATAACGTCCCTTCAGCCATTTCACGTGCAAAACTTACATTCAGGTACTCGTTAAGTTCATCATCGACTTTCCTGGAATTTTCAAACGATTTCCTGGAAATCACTGAGGAACTCTTCTGCCGTTTAGCATGAACAAAATATTGGCGGAACAACACTCGTGACACGAAAAAAGCGCGAACAACTTGAGATAATACAGCAAAGATTACTGATGTGATTATCGCCAGCGGTAGTAGCAATAATAGACATGTTTGAATCCAGTCTAGTGTTAGAACGTATGTTCTGATTGGACCCCAGAAACGTACCCCTGATGTTATAAAGGTAGCGTGCACGGTGTTGAAGAGGCCAAAGATGACCAGAGTCACCAGGGAAGCTGTTTCCAACTTGTTGACTGTGTTGTCCTTGTAAGGGTACCAGAGAATGTGTTGAACGGCTGCAAAAACGCAAACCATTGTCGAGAGCAGAAGCCGAACACTTGCATGACCAATGAAAGCAAACAGAATGATCAGAATTAACCGGCGTCCGATCAGGATGCTCTCCCAGTAAAGTGTGCCTTTCTGCCCAGTGCTTGGAGGTCGAAATGGCCCGTAGAGTACTTTCATAACTGCTGTGCGCTCTTCAGTCTGTTGAAGTCTATCTTGTGAGTTACAACTCTTCTTTCTTCTCCAAATGGCCCAGTATAACAGAAATGGTAGGGGTATTACTGATGCAATGAGGAATTCTCGCGCTGTGATGCACTTCTCGTTCAGCCAATTCGCTCCCCAAAACAGAAGGCCGATGAATGGTATGACGTAAGTGATGACGAAAGCAAGCAAAATGCATTGCCACCACGTGAAGAACACGATGTTTCCATCAAAGAACAAACGGACCTCGTTCCCAGGCCCTACTCGTTGCATTGTTAGAAGCTTTAACGCACCGGTTGCGAAGGACATGTATCCAAGCAACACCACTTCCGTCGCCGCGGATAAATGAGGTGCGAGAGATGGATGACGGGATTGTCGCAGGTTAGCCCATATCTGTCGCGCACCGTAAATCAAGAAAACGCAGAGCACTACGACAAGGACACCGAATATTGAAAACAGCTCTTTAGTGACCACCGTTAGTCCAGGGAATGGACAACCAAAGCCGCTTGAAGAAGAACGCACTTGGAAATTGAAAAAGGCCATAAAGGAAACTAAAAAGTGACCTAGAATTGTTTGTCCTGTTGTACTGATAAACAGCAGATTTGCAACTTGATAAAAGTAAAATACGACTTTTAAATACCCTTCATCTGCCGACGTTTCATTGCTACTCTCTTTCTGCATGTCTTCTGGTGCTTTCTCGTTTGCCTTTCCTTCTCTTTTAGCATTTTTAAACCAGAAGATATGTGACGTCAAAAAGGGAACAATCGGAGGCTTAGTTACAAAGAAAATGGCTGCGAACAGCGAGTACAAAATTGCCGCTGGCCAAAACCAGGCGTCGTTGCAATCTTCGTTACGCCTGCATTCTGTTGAGAACAGAGTCTCGCTATATCCCTCAGAGCATGCTCCGCAAAGAACACCAGAACGATGCCCATGGCAACCGTTGTAGACTGCAGGCCCAGGGTGCTCGGGTGTGTCACAGTAGTCCAGAGGACAGATGTAGAATTTCAAGGTTGGAGGATCTTGCTTCACCAGTGAGCCCCAAAAGTGGGCGAGATTTACAATGTTATTCTGGCAATCTGCTCCAAAAGGACAGAGGAGACATTTGAAATCTTTCTTGACATACGTACCGTTTGCTAATCCACGCTGTAAGCTATAAAAACCGCTTGGACAACTTTCACAGTAAATGCTGTACATCTTGACATCTAAAGCACAGCTTTTCAAAGACTGAGGCCGGAGGGATCTGGTGATTACTCCATGAGAGTAATTGTCAACAGATAAGGTACTTCCCACGGGACACAACATGGACGAACTGTTATCAATAACAACGTGGCCACCGTTAACAATTTCTACTAAAAATGCTTCGCCTTGAGGAATAAAATCCATAAGCGTGTTATTGATAAGTAGAGGTCCTGAGCTACCGCTATACAAGAAAGACGAATTGGCGTTAATTTTCCCAGATAGAAGTGACGAAGTTCCTTTGGCTTGTCGAAAGGTGCAATTGTAAATTTTTGCCCCGCCCGAGCCTTCACCGATGGTCAAGTGACCAGCTCGAAATTGAGCAAAGTTATTCAAGAAGGTACAATTCTCCAGCACAGTCATGCCATTAAATATCAACAGTGCCCCAGTATAATGTCCAACGTTATGTTCAAAAACTGAATTTCGGAAGAGTACTCGATTGGTATAGCCAAACACCGAATAAGCATCAATGCTATTGTTGAACGGATCTTTACAGCCTTTTGAAGTTAACGGATCTTGTGCATTGTCAATAAAAATGGCACCTACTCCCCCCACCGTATAGGTGTTTTCTCTGAACGTAGACTCATAAATTTTTACGCTGTTATTACCTTTAGCGTTTAGCGCAATGTACACAGCGGCCGCCTTGCGGAAGTTCTCGGTAATGATCGCACTTTTTTCAACAGTGATATTTTGTATCACGGCAACGGAGGACGATTCAAATTCTAAAATCAGCGAAGACTTGTCAGTGTTTTGTGAAAAGAGGGTGTTCGTCAGTTCCAACGAAGCGTTCTTGATTTGAGTGACTTTCAAACCTCCACGGTTGCTTGTAAACGCGCAGTTATCCACCACAATCTTTCCCCGTGGAGAAGGAATTATCGTGGCAGCCACTATTGCATTATTCAGTAAGCGACTGTCGGACAAGGAGACGAAATGGCCTCCATTAACCCAAATCTGAGCGTTTTCTTTAAAAACGCTGTTAATGATTGTCAAATTTGCCATCGAATGAAACTTAAGCGTATGATCGGTCGACTGAGAACTGATGCTTCCAACGCCTCCTTCAGAGACGTTTCCAAAAACGCTTTTCTGGATGGTAGCGGAACAGAAATAAAACGATAGCGGAGTCGCGTAAAACGTCAAGTTGTAGATTTTCACCTTCATGAATCTTCCAATGAAAAAAATGCCACGTGGACAGGACAAGTACGCGGGGCCATTTTGACCAATGAGTGTGAGGCTCACATTCAGGCTAATTCCCTGAGACTGTGACTTCATAGAGGCGCATGTGTAGGCATTTTTCTCGGTGTTTGTCCCGTGAAGGTATATTTTGTCGTCCCAGTCCACCACAGCTAACACATCAGCCAGGGACTTGCAGAAGCGCTTGGGAGAATTACAATCAATTGTTTGGGTCCCATGTTCTTGAGAGACGTACCAGTTTTTAGATGCCAAACAAACTGCCATAAAAAAAAAGAACATTGAAAAAAGAAATGATAAATAGATCAATACATAAATAATCCTTTATCCAAGCGAGGTTTTTTTCTTGCGACTGGCATACTACGCAGTATCGTTGCGAGACAAACTACCCTGAAAATGTTACACAGAAAGAGATTGCGCAAAACTTTGAAAAGTGAAGTTTGTATTTTCTCCTTTCCTTCAAAGTTGTCTCTCGACGTTTGGTTGTGAGAATAGTTTTAAGAATTGGCTGAATCTGTTTGTAATGAAACTACAGTACATGTGGCTACTCGGCTGGTATTGTAGTTTCGTCTGTTGACTCACTAGCTAGCGTGACAACATGCTGAAGATATTTTGCAATTTCGGAGGTGAATGACTAAATTCGTGTCACTGTGTTATATTTAGCATAATTTGTAGAATTGTCTGAAAGAGAATTTAACCCTGAAGTGATCACATTCTGATTGTCCAGCACTGCAAGCGATATTTACGGAAAGGAAAAGTTAGAAATCCCATTGCTAACGGTCCAACGCACCTCTCCTCATGATCACCTCCTTTTGCGGGGGAGGGGGTGGAAGTAACGAGAATGCTGTTTTGTTTTTACACTCGGCTTGAGACACATAACGTAACCAAACATTGAAAAATCGGAAACGAAAGTCCCTCCTTCTCTCATTACTTCTCGGGTGGTAATTCACTTTTTTTGGACTTTTTTCCCTTTTACTTCTTCTTTTTTGAAATATCATTCCAGCTGCTCAGGACCTTTAAGCAAGCACACAGGACAAGTCGTATCATGTCTTATTGCCCGTTCTAAAACAACCCAGCCACAGGAAAATATGGTTGATTTTTTGTGAACGACAAATCAAAATTATGTGAATACGATTATTCTGAACATTTAGCAAAAGGAAAGATTTTGTTTCGTTTCGTTTCTATATCGGAAAATAAAAAAGGCTCCGTCGGCTTAAGCTGTGGCTCAGCTGGCTGCTAATTACTAATTACTATTAGTTTGCATCAATATAATACAGCGTTATTTTTTAATACTACAATGTAAGTCACCTAGCTCCTGAATATGTGATATCAACTTACTGTGAGCTGCCGTCAGAATAAGAATGGAAGAGGTGATAACATGAACAAACTCCATTTTCAGTTTGCTACCCATAACAATCAAAGCCAAATCGTGTTGTAGCGGAATCACATGACATCTGAGGTTATCTCCTATCTGAATCACACGATGTGCGATGTCACGGTATCCTATCTAAGTCACGCGATGATTGGCGTGGTCATGGAAGCAGTGTTTGATGTCAATAAAGGTTGGTTTTCACTAGCGACGGGGTCGGAGTCGGAGTCATAATCAGAAGCATAGAACGTTATGATCTAGTGAAAATCAAACAACGGAGTCGCAAGCAGAGTTTCCGATTGCGCTTACGATTCCTTCGCTTACGATCTAGTGAAAACTAGGTTGTCGGAGTCGGAAGCAGAAGCGGAAGAGCTAAACCAATCACAAAGCGTGGGAACGAGCACTGTGATTGGTCTACGCTTCTGCTTCTGCTTCCGACTCCGACAATCTGGTTTTCACTAGGTCGTAAGCGACGGAATCGTAAGCGGAGTCGGAAGAAAATGGAAACGTTCTGATTCTTCCGACTCCGATTCCGTCGAGCTTATGACTCCGCTTACGACTCCGATTTTTGATTTTCACTAGGTCATAAGCGCTCTTACGACTCCGCTTACGACTCCGACTCCGACTCCGTCGTTAGTGAAAAACCAGCCTTAAAGTAAGCCGTAGCCTACGTACCTTTGAATATCTTATCAGAGTCAGGTGGAGTCACCTAAAGTCACGCAATACTAAGATCACGGTATCCTGTCGAGTAGCCTGCGTAGCAGTCGTTTCCGTAGGTTTTCCGCACCTTGGAAGAATTTTTCGCTTTTTGGAAGGAGGGTGTTGGGCGGAGGAGGGGGGGGGGGAGGGAGAAAAGGAAACGCTTGCCCGCAAACCCCACGATTCTGGAAAGCGCCCCTTTGACACTTTCCCCTTCCAACTCCCCCCTCCTTTCATTTTTCACCCTCACCCCAAATTTCGCGCTGCGAAAAAGTGAAAAATGCTTCAAACGTGAGGAATAGCCTAAGGAAACGCAATCATGCAATGTTTTGGATGTCATGGAATTCCCGTTTAAAGGCCCTCGCAAATGAGGAAGCAATTGCAGAAACATTCTTGCAGAAGCATGTTTCCCTAGATGTTTCCCCGTTTGCGCGCACACGAAACATACGTTGCGGAAACATAATGATTGTTTCCGAGAAACAAAAAGCGTTTCTGATTTTTTTCAAAAACATTTTGTTTCCGCAACAAATTTTCCTCCGTTTACGCGCCGAGGGTCGCGTAGGCCGCATTTCTTAAATTGAGCACGCGCAAACGTTTGTTTTCAGTAAGTGAAATGTTTCTTGCTTTTTTGCAGCAAAGAAACATTATTTCCCGCTCGTTTGCGCAATCAAGACACATTCTTGGAAACAATGTTTCCTCGTTTGCGGAGGCCTCAAGTTAAGTTTATAAACTGGAAGGACCACAGCGACAAGGTGTTGACAGTTGCCGGATCTTAAGTAGACCTGGATCAGTAAAACATTTGAAGTAAAAAAATTGACGGAACGACTGATCCTTACGGCAGTTAAAGAAACGAAGACACAGAAGACGAAATACGTAAAGCAAAAAAATGTATGAAACAAAAAATTGCCCCCCAAAAAATTGGGCAATTTTTTGTTTCATACATTTTTTTGGCTTAACGTATTTCGTCTTTTGTGTCTTCGTTTCTTTAACTGCCGTAAGGATCAGTCGTTCTGTATATTTTTTTGGCCTCACTTAGCCTACCTTAGAGTGTTCCGTAGGTTTTAGCGCGCGTTTGGAACATTCTTTGCTTTCTGGCCGCATCAAAGTTCGGGGCGAGGGAAAAGAATAGTACTGTTTTGCCCTCGCCCCAATTTTATCTCATCCAAAAAGCGAAAAATGCTATAAAGTCTATAAACGTGACGAGGAAAACCCTACGGAAACGCTTGCTACGCAGGCTAAATTTCAAGTCAATAGGCTATGAACGGCTTCTCGGTATCGTATTCGAGTAACGCAATGAGTGATATCACAGTATCCCCTTTAAGACGCGCCATGACTGAGGCCAAAAAAGCCTATCCGATCATGCGATCTACAATGCCACGGTAGGTAATCTAATTCAAGTCAACTAGCAATGATTGACATCTCGGTATCCCGTTAACACAAGCCTATTTAAGTCACGCGATACAGTCGAAGTGACGCTAACACACTCGAGTCACTCTAATATATATAACACAGTATTTACCCTCTTCGAGTAGCGCCAAGTCCGAGGGCCTAGGTCACGACATCCTGTATGGTGCAATAAGCTAATAATTGTTAATAATTAAAACAAATTGTTAAATTACAATTAACAAATTTGCCAAGTTTATTATTATTATTATTATTATTATTATTATTGTAATTATTCTTTTGTATTAGGGCAGTATTTTAACTTGCTTATTAGGACCTGTTGCTGGTTTTAAATTTCCACCAATCACTAGACAGTGTCACGCAATAGAGGGTTTTCTTGTGACATCACGGCGGCCATGTTGGAGGTAAACAACAATAAAATGTTTCTCTTTTGGGAAATACATTATGTTTTAATGCAAATAGTTTTTAATTAATTGTTTTATACCTCCAACACGGCCGCCGTGAAAACCCTCTATAAAGAAAACAACTACAACATTGGAAGTGAACAGAAGCTTTATTAGGGCTTTTTTTTTAATGTCCTTTTGTCCTCTAATGGTTGCCTTTACTGAAATACAACACCCTCACGCTTCAGCTTGTGTTGCTTTCACTGAATTTTGGAAATAAATCAGAAAAATTTGGGAGAACTTACACTGTTGGCTCCAAGTTCCTAAAGTTTTCTTATTCTCCCACACTTTCACTGGTGTTACCATACGAAACACGAAAAGTGTGGTCTAAGAAAATACTAACACACAATGCTCTACCTAAGAAACACTTAAGAACAACATTACATTTCAATTTGTCAAATAATTTAAATAGGTAATATTTGTAATATTTGAACTAGATTCAATGTGGTTGAACAGATCTGCTTTTGTTGAATAAAATATTTCAAATTAGCCCTTGGTCAACTTACAATTCACTTCTCTCCAGGAGAATGTTAATTGGGACTAAAATAAACCAAGGTAAGGTATTAAGGTATGTATAGCACCATAAACTCAAACCAACCGTAGTTGAATCAGTAGTTGAACTTAAAAACTCAAACTGATCCTATTAAACTGCCAGCAGGAATTCAGGTATTTTTTCTAAAATATTTTCATAAAAGGAAATTTTACAAACAGATAGTTTATATATATCTGTAATAATATTAGTCACTGTAATTGTTCTTTAAGTCATCCAATAACACGCTGTTCAAACAGAACTTCAGAGGCTTTAACAAATTTGATGCAGTTATTCAAAATTCACTGGTCATTGTCACGGATTACTCTTTTCAACAATCAAAATGATCCTGAATAAATAATGTCTTTCAAATCGTGTATGACAACTATTGGTAAAATTTTTTAACTTGTACTACCTTGTCATAACATATCTTTAAAAAGTAGGACAAATTAACCAAAGCCATGCTTTAGTTAAAATGACTTACATGTATAAATCTAATAATGAACTACACTTTAAAAAAGATATTAATATTTAGTTCAGTTCTTAACCTGCAGACCAACTCCTCTGTAACTCCTCTGTATGGCATTCTGCAGTTCCTTAGCTTTTTGAACAATATTTGAAACCTTTACTGCACTAACCAATTCAAAGTGTACTGTAGCTCCAAAATAAAAATAAAAAGTTTTTACACTAGCCAATTTCATTACAATTGTCACTTATTGTGTGTCTTTTTGTGAAGTAGAAAGAAATGTGAAAAAAGGCCAATTTTGTGCAAATGTTTGAAGCCTTTGAGCCATTGTTTTCCTTAAAATCACAAAATGAAAGCTAGCTGGTGAAATGAGGGTCTACAAATTTTGTGATATCAGCTACTCAGGAAAGGTATCAAGATGTAAAGTTGGGTAAAAGAGCTTTAATGTAGGGGTTGGGGGGGGGGGGTCTGGACATCATATGGTTGCCCAGTGTTTGGAAATATTAATGGCAAATGTTTAGCCTTTTTCTGCAGGTATCTCTAAGTTTAGGAGATGTGAGAAGATAATGTCAGGGGGACGGGGCAGGGTTTTAAGGTAGGAAAAGCAAGAGATGCAACTCTCCCTTATGGTATTAGTCTTTACCTTGCCCCCACATACCTAATGCCTATGTTATATTTGGTTTCTGACAATTAAAATAGAGTTGCTAGAGTTGGCAGAGTTACTAGCAGCAGAGGAGGCTATGTAATTAAATGCTTTAAAAATTTGGGGGGATAAATGCCTTCAGGATGCCTGTTACATTTGGCGTGACAAAATGCATCTGCGTGTTACAACTGATTGCATGCAGTTGCAAGAGGTCTGCTGATTCACCTCCAAAGTTCCATAGAGCATTAGTAGAGGCATTCTCCTAATGACGTACATTATGTTGCCAAAACAGCCTTACACCTACTTATTGCTGGGCGATTTATACTTAGTCTAATTCCCTCCGCCAGTATATCCCCTTCAAGTTTAGTTTTACAATCACACATTGCGGTCGTTTGGTTGTCCTGTTTCCAAGTCCTTGGTTACAATTTCTCTTCTGGGTGCTGTCTTGTATTTATATGAGGAAGCAACAAAGAGAAAAACAACAAAATTAACCAACATCAGTCCAGCTAACAGGAAAAAGAAGTTTTCCAGTTTTCCTTCATTGGGGTTCTTGCTTGGATACCAAACATCGTTGCTAGCTGATCGCACTATGAGAACAAGCAGACTTGCAACGTAGTTTCCAAGGGCACTTGTTACAAGGAAGGCGCCCATCACGAGACCTCTAAAGCATTTAGGAGCCTGAGAGTATGCAAACTCTAACCCTGTTGAAATTAAGAAGACAGTAGTAAGGCTAAAAATCACTTTTAACCCTTTAAGCCCTAATAGTGACGAAAATGAAATTTCTCTTTACATTATCACTACTTGCTTAAACATTCAAGAGATGAGAATAAAGGGAGTGATCATCAAGAATGAGATGTCTTGATATTTAGACAAATTTTCCTTACCAGTTCCATAAGAAATGAATGGAGAACAGTAACCCGTACGAAAAAGTCTGCATAGCTGGCCTGACAAAGCCTAATTCAGGCCTAACTCGAGCCTGATTTAGTGAACTGCGACCGCTTAACAGCGAATTTGTTAGGTTAACAAAGCCAAACCTTAAATTAATAAGGTTTTCTTAGGTTTAAAATTAGGCTAAAACGTACCCTGACACAGCGTGATTTTTTTAGGGCGACACTGACTACTGTTTATGTAGCCTAAACATTGGCCTTACAAAGCCTGACATTTATTTGGTCTTCAAAATAACTAGGATTGACCAAATTATTTAACCTAACAATAACCTTACAGAATCCAAATCATGATACATATGGTTGGAAAGTAACAAATTTAAGCAGTCAAAGAATCATTATTAATAACTTATCGTTTTAATACAAAATGTAAACAGACAGTCTCACCACGATTTAGATTAATTGCAGTTATCCGACTGATCCGGAATGATTCAGTTTTGTCAGTTTCACGGTCCATTTTTGTGCCAACGGCTATCTGTTATATATGTGAGTTTTATTTTTTTTCCATTCAGCAATTCCTTGATGTAGCTGTTAGCGGTATAAAGGTCTCCAACAGCTCTGCTTAGCGTAATCAAATTCAGTCTTAATATTTAGTATTAACGTCGCCTTCTCTGTTCGAGTTAGTTCACTAATTCTATCCATAGCCAAAAATGAAGGCAGCTTATTGTGTGTACATGACAATGCACTGAAAAAATATTTTCCAAGTATAAGCTTCTGAGCAGTTTCCGTGAATAAAGCGCCATTATTCCACATTTCGAGACAAGCTTGTGTTGGAATTTCATCGCAAAGTTCCCTTGAGAGAGCTGATGCATTGATCTAATTGGTCAACTTGTATGCAACCATTGTTTCTTATCCCGCCTGATCGCATTACAAAAATTGACCTGAAATTTTCGACCGTTGGTAATTCACTTAGAAGAGCGCGTGGACAGCTTTAGCGAGAAGAACTTATGCACCTATCAAATGTAAACCCCGTGGGGGGGGGGGAGCAGTGCGGGCAAGGGGTTGGGGATTTGACCAAGAAGTAAAAATTTTGGTCAATTGCCCAAGGGTGGGGAAGCATACGTTCACCAAATGTAGTTAAAAATCCCCACCCAGGGGCAAAATACCAAATAAAAGACGAGCTGTGCTCATACCTTTAATAACTGGTGACTTAAACTTTGTATGAAGCTCACAAACTTGATTTGGCTAAGCTACAGAATGTAGGGCCACTTACACACATCTGCAAACGAGCTGTCTCGTTTGGCTCATTTGCTCACTGCCGAGCCAAACGAGCCACCACATACATACACCAGCATACACCCAACACTTAACGCTCAAATAATTCATTTCTCGTTCTTTTCATCCACTGCCGAGCCAAACGAGCCACCACATATATACACCCAACACTTAGCGCTCAAATAATTCATTTCTCGTTCTTTTTATCCACTGCTGAGCCAAACGAGCCACCACATATATACATCCAACACTTGAGCACTCAAATAATTCATTTCTCGTTCTTTTTATCTCCTGACGAGCCAAACAAACCAAACGAGCCACCACATGTATACACCCAAACACTTAATGTTCAAATAATTCATTTCTCGTTCTTTTCATCCACTGCCGAGCCAAACGAGCCACCAAATCTAAATGCCTTCAAAAATGGCCCTGTATCCTGTAGTTGCTCCCTTGATTTAACCTATCTCCCTTACGAGAAAACATGTGTGATGTACATCATCATGATATGCCTGTAAGAGTATTTAATAGACAATGAAAACAAATTTAAACTGGAACTTTTTAATGGAACTTTTAATGTGACAATAGATCACTATCCTTATAAAAGGTGCTCTACACTCGAGACTATGAATCTTTCAAACTTGATTTCAAGAGACAACTGGACATTTCAAAGCCAAGAAAGGAGATGCCATGTAACCACGCTTAATCTTGGTCCCAGTTTGTCTGCCGAAAAAAATCAAACGTCCCGACCCCCTAGCAAAGGTACTCAATCAAACCTCCCACTGAGGGGATGGACTTCGCTGTCAAATCCCCACCCCTTGCCCACACTCCCCCCCCCCCATGGGGTTTACATTGATAGGTGCATTATGCAGTTTTAAGTTGGAAAAGATTTTAATGTTTTGCTTTCCTGAAACGAAGATAGATCTGAACCCATCTTGTAAACAGTGACCAGATAGGCTCTGATGCTGTGTAGCCACTTTCACAAGGATAATGTTCGCCACGATAAATTTAGGTTCTTTGATCTCCTGCAAATTGAAGTGACTCCTGTACACTGTAAATGTCTTTGAGTCCATTTTTCCACAAGGGAAAGAATGTACGGAAGAGCTGACCGCAAATAATACTGAGGTGAGCAAAGTGAATTAGCTTGAAAATTGTAATTATCAGTGGCACATGATTAGTCTTACAGTTTACTTCCGAGGTCGATATTGATAATGAGAAATGATTGCAGTTACTCTTCATGACTTTTCCTTCGAACTCCGTACCATAAAAATATCAAGTCGAGGTTAACCTTTACCTAGCTATAAAGTGTTGTAGTTCTTAGCTTTATATTACATTGCCTGCTATACTGTAGTTTTACTGTTTAACGTGTTACGCCACTGTTGCAATTTTATCGTGTACAAAGGTTACAACATAAACTTAACATGTGCATTTTGAAATTGTTGTTCGTTTTTCTGATATCACATATTGAGCTACTTGAACTAAACCGCTGTTGACTGAACAGTCTCAGTTATTGTTAATGCCTAAATTGCCTTACAGTTTCTGTGTTTTTAGCCATTGTTATGAACGTTCAAAGAAAAACAAAGAAAAGGAACTTTTAGAGATCGTTTTTGTTTACATTACATGATTCAGTTATTACAGCTTTGTTTAGTTTTATTATCGTTTTTGACATTTCATTGTTCGTGTCTTTAATCATTAATCGGAGCGTATTATACCATGTGATTTAGCTACCAATCTAGTTTACTGCCTGTCGCTTACACAATCTACGCAGTTATCGGAGTACCTGAGTGTTGGAGCATCGGAGCCGTCAGAGTTTATTTGGAGTCACCGGAGTTACCTTTTTGGAGTTAAATTATTGTTTACCTTTTTATGCAGGATCAGACGTGAGTTACTATTGTACATATTGATCGCCTTTTTTGCCTTTCCTGATTTCTATTTTCGCCTGTAATTCCTTTAGCCTTGTTTCTGATTATGCAATTGTAAATTGCTTTGTTCTTTTCACCGCATGTGTGCATAGTCAGCTGATCTGAATAAAGTTTGTGATTTTGTACACTGTGGTTGACACCTACCGTTCCCGAATGTACATGGGTACGCGACAAAAATAATCGTTTTTAGGTGATCATACACTCTGCCGTGCGGTCATTCTTGAAGCCTTAAAAATGTCAGGCTCAAAGCCTTAACAATTAAGGTCCAATTTTCAGGTTAACGCCAGGCTAAAAAAGGTTAATGTTAGGCTAACAATTTTTTAGCTTTTGTCTGGCTAAAATTCAGGCCAAAATTAGGTTAAAGTTAAGGTCCAATTTTCAGGTTAACGCGACGCTTAAAAGGTTACATGTTAGGCTAAGGATTTTGGCTTTTATCTGGCTAAAATTCAGACCAAAATTAGGTTAAAGTTAGGCCAGACATTTTCATACGGGAAGGAGAATATGCCTACTTAAATCAGGGCTTAAAGGGTTAATAGATAAATACTAAACATTAAGAAAAGATATCAGTTATTTATAATTAAAGGAGTTCCATCTTAGTGTGATGTTCTGGAGTGGTGTGAGAGTCAAAACATTGGCCTTTTGCAACTAATTGTCACATTTTGACTATACTGGAGGGCAATTTTTTTTATGTCAATACGTAGTCAGTGGTAAAACACTTAAGAAAAGACGTACAACCTACTGGTTGGAACATCCAGCTGTGGGTGTGATTTCTTAAAAATTGAATTAGAATGTCTGTTTGCCATCCAGTCAATTTCACTCATGGGGATCACAGCGTTCAATCATTTATTCTTGGTGCAATTAAATCACTCATGTGACAGTTTGATGCAAAAGGCCTATTGACCAAAAATGTTTGAACAGAAACCTGAAAACTGATCAGAAGGTATCCTAAGAGTCAAGATGATGGTGCGTTGTCAATGAAACTACATTTATTTTGTTATACAGCTTGGTGGCTGAGCACCGCAGACCGCAAGTCAACTCTGGTTTCTGTGACATGAGGCAACCAGGGGTGTGACAGTCCCAAATATTCAAAAGGGTTCTTCATGGCCCACCATCCTGACCAAAATTTGCCCACAATCCCGTAATCCCGACAGTTTTATTGGCGTATCCTGATCCCAAACTTAAGTTTTAAAATGCACCTTACAGATGTTCCCAATTCCTTCATCTTTTTGAACCAGTAGAAGATGGTGGGATAAGACAAGTGGTACTGTTAAAATAGGCACGTGACCAAGTAGAAGAAAATGTCGGCCACTTGTGCTAAGTTAAAATGAAAGGATTTTTTACTTTTCATTACCAGATCCCTGTCCTTTACAACAGCATTTCCTGAATCTCGCACTGTGAAACCGCTAAATCCCATATCCTGTTCACAATATTACAATCCCGAATCTCGCTCCCCCTTTCCTCTAAAATAGCGAATCCCGTTCTTCAAATAAGCTGAATCCCAGATCCTGAAAAACCTACTGGGGACCCTCAGGTGCTGCTTCTTCTCGCAAAGTGTTCATGAAGTGTTCAGACCTGTAAACATATTGTTCTTTTCTACAATTATCATTTTAGCACAGCAGCTGTTTGAGATGTTTGATGAGGTGCAAAACATGGGATGGTATGATGTCATAATGCATTTCTTTACATGCACATTACATTCATTTATTAAAGAAGCTACGTCACGGATAACGCATCTTGAAAAAATTGGCAAGTTTTTTCAAGTTTGTCATTCATAATCGGCCGTCTTAATCTCCCTCAGTCGTAACCATCCTTGTTTAGTTTAGAAACTATTATTTTGAGGTTTCCTTCAATGAGAAAATAATTTTGTCAGATCAGAAAAATTAATGAAAACGCCGTGACATAGTGCCTTTAAAGAAAGAGAAAACAGCTGTTTAATTGTGCGTGCAATTTAAACCTAATAAAAGTTAAATAGAAAGGAGTTGGAGGATTTAGAGAGTATTTCATGTGTAAATCCTCGCCATCTTTTAGTTGTCTCTTTTAAATAACCGAGGTTTATATTACCATGCAATTGAAAAAGTGGACCTCCGATGGCTACAACCTTGGGCAAAACTGTTGAGACACTTTAGAACGAATGAAAACTTTGACCTTGAAAACCACTTACCACAATCGCTCTTCCTCTCTCCCTTATCAATGTTGCTTTGCCACCAAAACTCCCCTGATGAAACCTCAGTCCTTCCAAACAACATTGATTGAGGGGAGGGGGGAGGGAAAGCATTTCTCCATTGTTGTCAGTGTTTTCTTGCCAGTATTGTAGTTGATTAAGTATTTTTTTTTGTTAATAACAGCTAGTTACCTTACCTGTGATGCTAGTCAACACCTCACTAGATCCAATCAACATAAACTGTGGCACTTGCCAAAAAATATTTAGACTTGAAGCAGTACGATTTTCATCAAAAACAAGCTGATCAATAAAATATCCTTGCTTCCATGTATTCCTTCGCTTCATTTCAATCACACCTGCCACCACCACAGATGCCGCAGCTAACAGCATGCCTACACCAATCCTGCGCAGGGGAGTGAACCTCAAACCACAGTATTGAAGAAGAGGATACACAACATGATCCATTATGGGAATGAAGGTGAGAACTGCAACAATGTCAAAAATTGACAGGGATGCTGCTGGAATGGTGAAGTGCTGAAATTTCAGTCTCATGTAGGTAGCTTGAATCAGGAATGTGGTCTGCATCTGAATCAAAAAAGAAAATTAAAAGTTAGAGAAAGTCCCAACATCACCTTAAATTCTAGCCTCTAATATACATAAGCCCTGGGCTTAGATGACTTTGTAAGGGATTTTTGGTTTGCAAGCACAAAATATTGTGGTACTTTAATGGGGCAGATCCAGGTTTTCCTAAAATGGCGGATGAAAGTACTAGGGGGGAAGGCAAACGTCCCTGGGCCTAAGTGGGTCTGGACTCTGACAGTAACTTAATACTTACTTACTTAGGCCTCTTTACGCCATGTGGCACATAAGGCCCCACAGAAAAGCTTCCTAGTACTGTACGTGTTGAATGAGCAGATTGTAGAACTATGGGAATTTTGATGAATTTGAAAAAAAAAATGGTCAGATAGGGGTGTGTGTGTGTGTGGTGGGGGGGGGGGGCCTCCATTACACCCGTGAATCCACCTTTGTTGTACTAGAGTGCTGAACTACAGTTATGCCGGTCACAGTGATTTAATAGTTTCTATGAAAACTCTAGTACTGCATCATTGCGGGTGACTGAGGCACTTCATTTTAATTTATATCTGCAACTGAGCTAATATCAGGTAAAATGGCCATTGTTACAGTAACTGTAATGTCGATTCAAAAGCTGATGTTTGGAGCATTAGACCTTAATGTAAGTGCGACCCTAACCGGGTGGGCTGAGAAGCAGTTGGGCAAAATAAAAATTAAATCAATCTACAGTACCAATCTGTTGTGTACTTGTAACTATTCTGCCAATGTGTCAAAGCATACCTATTTGCCCACCAGCACCCAGGGTTTCTAAATGTTCTTTCCAATACTAATTTTTTGTATGTTTGTTTTTTTGACCCAGGAACCTCACAGCATATTCATTCTATAAGTCAGTCACTTTTTCAACAACTGAGGCCAGATGAAGGAGCAGAGCTGCAAATAACTGTCGCTCATCGGACAATGTCCGACTAATGTCTGACAAAATCTTAACTTTGGTCAGGCATTGTGTCCGGACAAATTTTTTACCAAATAATAAGTAAATAATGATAAGAAAATAATTATTTCAAAAAGGCTTCCACTTAAAATAATAATTGAAAAAAAACGTCCGACCACAGTTCTGTTTTGTCCGACCAAAATGGAGACTTGGTCGAACATATGTCCTTTCAAGAAAGAAAAATTATTTATAGCCCTGAAGGAGGATTTATAGAAATGGCAGTCATACCTGTGAGTAAATTGTCCAGTAGGCAATGAATAACATGAACACTGGAATAACTCTTAGCAATGACTTAACATCCTCAACCTGTCCCTCGGCGTATTTTCCTCCAAAACTATTCTTTGCTCTATCCAGCCAAACCTTGACGTTTGGGATGTGGCGATTTTTCACAGCTTGATAAATTATCTTTACAGTTTCAGTCAGTTGACTTCCGCCTGGTGGTTTGGTCAAATACTTGTTACGACCAGCAACAAAGGTAATCACAGCAAGAAACATTGTCCCAGCCGTGATTGTGTAACCATAAAATACATTTGTCTGCTGTACCCCTACAACAACTGTAAACGCAATTAAAGATCCGATGTTTATAAACCAGTAAAACCAGTTGAAGAATGACTGAACAGCTCTCGGCCCATCCTTTTCAACCTGATCAGCTCCAAAGGGTGACACGTTGGCTTTGATTCCACCAGTGCCGAATGCAATCATTACAAGAGCCATAACAAAGTATACTAATCTCATATTCTTGTCATGACCAATATTGTTGTGATGGAATAATTTTTTAATCATGTGATCTCTCATGGAAACTGCTGCGAGTAACAGAGTTCCAACAACATACAACAACGAGCTGCCGTAAATGGTATTGTATCGACCCATGTAAGCATCAGCTAGCCATCCGGCAAACAAAGGGATAAGGTAGCATGTTCCTAAAGAGATAGAAGTCACCCATAAGTTAAGTAAATCTGTACAACAGGAACACTGAAGTTTGTCGAAGAAAGCTCAAAGTGATTTTAAATAATTTCTGGTTGTTTTCCTTTAAATTATTTCAATTTTGCTTTGAAAAATAAAGACTAAGCTGAACATAATTTACATAAAGTGAAAATTCTTGGGTGTGATTTTGTGCCCTGAAATTGCCATGGAGGGTTTTCTTTCACTGCCCAAGGTGAACAGTTTTTAACAGACAGCCAGTTTTAACGTTAGTGAGTTTTAGAAAGAACTGCAAGTACCTTGGAGTTGTAAGTTCAAAAAAAATTATTAGAAGCATTATGTCAAGAATACAGTTTACGGATAGTGTAGTTCATATATTAAACTGAACCAACCTTGAAACAAATAGTTAATAGTTGATGGCCAAGGTGGCTCAAGATCCAACTCACTGCTGCAAAACAGCACTAAATTTGCCGTCAGTCCATAGAATGTCAAGCGTTCACATAGCTCTGTGACAAGAATACACAATGTCACAAGGAGCTTCTGACGACGGCCTGTGAAGTGATCTCTCCCTACAGAGGAGCTACTGCTGGCTCCACTTTTAACCAAACCAGGATTATTACTGTCTGGGATTAGCGCAGTGTCTTCATCTTCATTTCCTCGTGTTGCCATATCCTGAGTAATGCCAAAAACAGCTCCCCTATAGAGAGAGAAATTTCAATGTGAATATAAAACTAGCATCAATTTACAAACAGGTGTGTGATTCCTGGGCTTTAATTTAACCCTTTACCAAACAAGAACAAGAGTTATGGTTGACAGGAGAAAAAACTCTTTAGAGCACAGGAGAGTCCACAAGAGTTCATAAAAGTAAAGGCAAAACAAGAGAGTACATAATTAAAAAAAAAAATTAGTTTTGAATTTCCCAGAAACCTTCCTTAAAATTTGTAATGAGCAGATTCAATTGCAAGTAGACGCCACTTCTACTTTCTGCAACATGAAAATTTTTTGCACGAGGAAGTGGTAATACGCGCAACAAACAATCTCACCTTGCTACACAACACTGTTGCTCGACAAGTTGAATTTAAATGCTGCCCGTACTACATGTACTTGGCCTAAAATTTGTCACACCTGTGCACTTCTCAGTTTCCTGGTAATTGATACCCCATTCTAGACCAAAACCCTGATTTCTATACCCTGTCCTAGACCAAACTGCTTGAAAACCATACCCTTCACAGTGGCTAGGTCATATACCATATTTACTTCAATGAGCGCCGCATCGCTTATTAAATTTTTTGCGCCTCAAATGTGGCACTTATTTGAGGGTGGCACTTATTTGAGGGCGGAGCTTATTTGAGGGTGGAGCTTATTTGAGGGCGGAGCTTATTTAAAAATTGGACGCAACAAAGAAATCTTTTCTTTTAATTTAACGGTACATCTTCTGTCTGTACGAAAATTTTACAGTAACTAAAAGAAGCGTCTTTTTGTCACCATTCATCCCTTCCAGCACTTGAACAAAATATTACTAAAATTGTAAGCAAGGAACAGAATGAAGTGCTCAGTCTCCTAGGTTAAAATGCTGTTTAAGCCAAACTAAAAATAGAAGCATCAGATCTTTCTAGGTTTGAACTCAGAAGAACATGGCTTTTGATGTGAAAGAAATTTCCAGTGTTGTTTTAGAGTTGCTTTGAAGTGGTTTTTTCAGATATATGGAATCTTATTAACTTTTTTTGTCCCAAATGCGGTGCTTATTTGCGGTAGTGTAGCACCTCTCAAAAGCTTGTATTTTCATTGGACCACTATATGTAGCAGCTCTATTGTTTTTATGCCTCGTTCTTTGTTTCTTTTGTTTGTTCTATTGTTTAGCGGACTAATCGTGGAAGACCTTACGACAGCTGCTACATCGCCCCTTATTTGAGGGCGGCACCTTATTAGGGGGCAGCGCTTATACAAGTAAATACGGTATGTGAGTACCCCCCCCCCTTCAGGATAGGACTGCACCCTGACCTAGTCAACTTTCCTA
Organism: Siderastrea radians; assembly: GCA_964017195.1. Taxonomy (NCBI): domain Eukaryota; kingdom Metazoa; phylum Cnidaria; class Anthozoa; order Scleractinia; family Rhizangiidae; genus Siderastrea; species Siderastrea radians. The sequence continues at coordinate 50,440,626 of OZ024890.1, read as the reverse complement.
AAAATATGCACATGTACCCCTAGCGCATTCAGGAGCAGATGACTTTAGTCATAGTCCAAAATCGGACAATAAAATATTATGTCTTGTAATTTATGACACCAAATCCTTCAATCCTCTTCAATTTCGAAATGTGTGCTGATGTTTGCTAGACTGTGAGCAGAAAGAGACTGCTCGCAGTCTTGACGTCTGCATAATACTACTTTTCGTTTTTGCAGGCATGCAAGATTTGAATTTGTGCAGCAGGTACAATGTAAGCTTAAGTGTATGCAGGATTTAGCATTAAACAATATAATAATACTAAAAAGAATTTTGAAACCCACTGAGCTTTAAGCTGTGCGCTTACCTGCAGAATACCCCGCCACTTATTTCCATCTCATTGAATAACAAAAGTGCCTATTGTGTTATGCCTCGTTCTTCAAAGCGTTCAAGCTGTGTCTTTGCTTTTTAAAAGCCATATGCAACGCTTAAACACACAAGTGTTGACAAATATGAGGCGCTCTTTCCAGTAAAAAAGCAATCACTGAGTCCCTGGGCTATCCAGGGAATAATTTTTAAACAAACCCAAGCCAAATTTCAAAACCTGGGAATTACGTTGGTCGACACCGCGGACATAAGGCAAAGAAAATCGGTATTATGATGTTTTCTGATCCTTACCTTTACACTCAACGAACACCTACACTACCGCAACGAAGATTCGAGAAACTTCAAAATTTTCCTCACGACAATCATGTGAGAAGACAATCCTGTGAGAAGGGAATTATTTTGCCCAGCCGTCTTCCGCCTCGGTTCGATGTAAACACAGCCGCTTTGTGACCTGGCCGTGGATTTGGCTGTCACGAAATCCGTCACGATTCGGTCGCCTTCCCAGAAAAAGATGATTTTTTTTCTCTTTTAACTGGAAAAAGTTTTGCGGAAAGTGTACAACTTGTGGTGTAAGTAGTAGTTTGATCGGTACGCTGGACGAAAACAGGAAAAGTTGGAAATGACAGACCAGGGCACCTGCACAGGATGTGCCAGACTCAGCAACGAGCGTTTGGTAGCCGGACCGCTGTTCCCGGTGTTCTGCCGAATTATTAAAACATCTACGACAAAAACTAAAGGTTTGTACTAGAAATAAGTGACTCGCAGAACCTCGCGAAGCGCGGGCAAGGGTGTACCGGAAAATTGAGCGAATCGAGGTAGGGAAGGGATAGGATTTTGGTTTAACTGGAGGTGTGGATGGGTGGCCACAATGGTCCCGAATTGGGAGTTCAGATCAACATTCTCGTTCCTAGTCGCTTCCATGTAACTTGCATCCAATCCCCTGTCATCGTAAAATCTAATGCATAGGAATCGGATACAAGTTTCAGGGTATAATTTGAGCTAACTGCTACATGCGACTGGACACGAAAATAGGTTCAGCACCCCCCTCCGCCCCACCGGGTACAAGTTTCCGGGTATAATTTGAGCTAACTGCTGCATACGACTGGATACGAAAATAGGTTCAGCACCCCCCGACCCCCCACCTCTCTTTCATTCTGACATGAGGTAAATTGCTTACTAGAGAGGATGTATAGTATTGTTCTGGACCTGTTGTCCAGGACAATATGTAGTGCTGTTCTGTTTATTTTAGACGGACCACTGTTCCCAGTATTCTGCTGAAAAATTAAAACATCTACGAGAAAAACTTAAGGTTTGTATAACATTAATAGACTAAAACACTTGGAGCAATTGCAGATTACATCTACATTGTATACCCTTCATTTCCCCTTCATCTCTAGACTATAACATCGTTGAGATTGCAATACTATAAGCTTAAGTTACCAGTTATTTAAGCTCTCAAATCATTCAGATTGCAAGCGATCTACAGCAAAGGGACAGGGAAGGCATTTCAGCTGCTGTTTTCATTAAATTATTTGCGCCCATTTTTTTAATGTTCATGACTCAGTTTAAGTCCCCAACCCAATTTCCTTCCCTCTTCTCTTTGGATTCTCCCCACCCCTCGCCAAAAAAGGAAAACAATTTTACACTGTGATAATTAAAAATCACTTTTTAAATTTATCTCTCTTTATTATTTTAAATAGCACTGATAGTTTAAGAAATTAACTTTGCAAATATTTATCAATATTTATAATAACATATCTCCTATACAATGAAATTTTACTTCAACCTCAGCCTAGTGGAACATGCCCCCATCTATTTATTAATCCCTTTTCACAAATCAGGTAGGTTTCAATACCCTGGGTACCAGAGGTTTTTCTTTTTTCTTCATGAGGAGCAGCAAGCCACAAAAGCGAGACGCAGTGGAGATGTGAAAAATTTAGCTCACAATGACAGCTTTGGCTCCTCCCGAACTCAGGGTACAGCAAGAAAGCTACAATCTGCAAAACATCCTAAAATTTTTCACCTTTCAAGGAGTCTGGCTCAACCAAATGTTGACCTTCTAAACTGTGAGAACCAGCATCACAAAGGTCGGCTCTACGTATAGGAGTTGAATTTAAATGCTGCCCGTACTACATGTACTTGGCCTAAAATTTGTCACACCTGTGCACTTCTCAGTTCCTGGTAATTGATACCCCATTCTAGACCAAAACCCTGATTTCTATACCCTGTCCTAGACCAAACTGCTTGAAAACCATACCCTTCACAGTGGCTAGGTCATATACCATATTTACTTCAATGAGCGCCGCATCGCTTATTAAATTTTTTGCGCCTCAAATGTGGCACTTATTTGAGGGTGGCACTTATTTGAGGGCGGAGCTTATTTGAGGGTGGAGCTTATTTGAGGGCGGAGCTTATTTAAAAATTGGACGCAACAAAGAAATCTTTTCTTTTAATTTAACGGTACATCTTCTGTCTGTACGAAAATTTTACAGTAACTAAAAGAAGCGTCTTTTTGTCACCATTCATCCCTTCCAGCACTTGAACAAAATATTACTAAAATTGTAAGCAAGGAACAGAATGAAGTGCTCAGTCTCCTAGGTTAAAATGCTGTTTAAGCCAAACTAAAAATAGAAGCATCAGATCTTTCTAGGTTTGAACTCAGAAGAACATGGCTTTTGATGTGAAAGAAATTTCCAGTGTTGTTTTAGAGTTGCTTTGAAGTGGTTTTTTCAGATATATGGAATCTTATTAACTTTTTTTGTCCCAAATGCGGTGCTTATTTGCGGTAGTGTAGCACCTCTCAAAAGCTTGTATTTTCATTGGACCACTATATGTAGCAGCTCTATTGTTTTTATGCCTCGTTCTTTGTTTCTTTTGTTTGTTCTATTGTTTAGCGGACTAATCGTGGAAGACCTTACGACAGCTGCTACATCGCCCCTTATTTGAGGGCGGCACCTTATTAGGGGGCAGCGCTTATACAAGTAAATACGGTATGTGAGTACCCCCCCCCCCCTTCAGGATAGGACTGCACCCTGACCTAGTCAACTTTCCTAAAAATATGCACATGTACCCCTAGCGCATTCAGGAGCAGATGACTTTAGTCATAGTCCAAAATCGGACAATAAAATATTATGTCTTGTAATTTATGACACCAAATCCTTCAATCCTCTTCAATTTCGAAATGTGTGCTGATGTTTGCTAGACTGTGAGCAGAAAGAGACTGCTCGCAGTCTTGACGTCTGCATAATACTACTTTTCGTTTTTGCAGGCATGCAAGATTTGAATTTGTGCAGCAGGTACAATGTAAGCTTAAGTGTATGCAGGATTTAGCATTAAACAATATAATAATACTAAAAAGAATTTTGAAACCCACTGAGCTTTAAGCTGTGCGCTTACCTGCAGAATACCCCGCCACTTATTTCCATCTCATTGAATAACAAAAGTGCCTATTGTGTTATGCCTCGTTCTTCAAAGCGTTCAAGCTGTGTCTTTGCTTTTTAAAAGCCATATGCAACGCTTAAACACACAAGTGTTGACAAATATGAGGCGCTCTTTCCAGTAAAAAAGCAATCACTGAGTCCCTGGGCTATCCAGGGAATAATTTTTAAACAAACCCAAGCCAAATTTCAAAACCTGGGAATTACGTTGGTCGACACCGCGGACATAAGGCAAAGAAAATCGGTATTATGATGTTTTCTGATCCTTACCTTTACACTCAACGAACACCTACACTACCGCAACGAAGATTCGAGAAACTTCAAAATTTTCCTCACGACAATCATGTGAGAAGACAATCCTGTGAGAAGGGAATTATTTTGCCCAGCCTTCTTCCGCCTCGGTTCGATGTAAACACAGCCGCTTTGTGACCTGGCCGTGGGTTTGGCTGTCACGAAATCCGTCACGATTCGGTCGCCTTCCCAGAGAAAGATCATTTTTTTTCTCTTTTAACTGGAAAAAGTTTTGCAGAAAGTGTACAACTTGTGGTGTAAGTAGTACTTTGATCGGTACGCTAGACGAAAACAGGAAAAGTTGGAAATGATAGACCAGGGCACCTGCACAGGATGTGCCAGACTCAGCAACGAGCGTTTGGTAGCCGGACCGCTGTTCCCGGTGTTCTGCCGAATTATTAAAACATCTACGACAAAAACTAAAGGTTTGTACTAGAAATAAGTGACTCGCAGAACCTCGCGAAGCGCGGGCAAGGGTGTACCGGAAAATTGAGCGAATCGAGGTAGGGAAGGGATAGAATTTTGGTTTAACTGGAGGTGTGGATGGGTGGCCACAATGGTCCCGAATTGGGAGTTCAGATCAACATTCTCGTTCCTAGTCGCTTCCATGTAACTTGCATCCAATCCCCTGTCATCGTAAAATCTAATGCATAGGAATCGGATACAAGTTTCAGGGTATAATTTGAGCTAACTGCTACATGCGACTGGACACGAAAATAGGTTCAGCACCCCCCTCCGCCCCACCGGGTACAAGTTTCCGGGTATAATTTGAGCTACACTGTAACTGCTGCATACGACTGGATACGAAAATAGGTTCAGCACCCCCCGACCCCCCACCTCTCTTTCATTCTGACATGAGGTAAATTGCTTACTAGAGAGGATGTATAGTATTGTTCTGGACCTGTTGTCCAGGACAATATGTAGTGCTGTTCTGTTTATTTTAGACGGACCACTGTTCCCAGTATTCTGCTGAAAAATTAAAACATCTACGAGAAAAACTTAAGGTTTGTATAACATTAATAGACTAAAACACTTGGAGCAATTGCAGATTACATCTACATTGTATACCCTTCATTTCCCCTTCATCTCTAGACTATAACATCGTTGAGATTGCAATACTATAAGCTTAAGTTACCAGTTATTTAAGCTCTCAAATCATTCAGATTGCAAGCGATCTACAGCAAAGGGACAGGGAAGGCATTTCAGCTGCTGTTTTCATTAAATTATTTGCGCCCATTTTTTTAATGTTCATGACTCAGTTTAAGTCCCCAACCCAATTTCCTTCCCTCTTCTCTTTGGATTCTCCCCACCCCTCGCCAAAAAAGGAAAACAATTTTACACTGTGATAATTAAAAATCACTTTTTAAATTTATCTCTCTTTATTATTTTAAATAGCACTGATAGTTTAAGAAATTAACTTTGCAAATATTTATCAATATTTATAATAACATATCTCCTATACAATGAAATTTTACTTCAACCTCAGCCTAGTGGAACATGCCCCCATCTATTTATTAATCCCTTTTCACAAATCAGGTAGGTTTCAATACCCTGGGTACCAGAGGTTTTTCTTTTTTCTTCATGAGGAGCAGCAAGCCACAAAAGCGAGACGCAGTGGAGATGTGAAAAATTTAGCTCACAATGACAGCTTTGGCTCCTCCCGAACTCAGGGTACAGCAAGAAAGCTACAATCTGCAAAACATCCTAAAATTTTTCACCTTTCAAGGAGTCTGGCTCAACCAAATGTTGACCTTCTAAACTGTGAGAACCAGCATCACAAAGGTCGGCTCTACGTATATACCTTTGGCTGGCACCAGTACCACTTTATTTAAAATTATACCTTAAGCTTTAAATGCAACTTGAAGTTTAATAATTTAACCCTATAAATTAGTTAACATTTCATAATATAATAGACCATCCTTTTGTGACCACCTGACTTGTAAGCCTCCAACTCTCATAAACAACCACTTTCTAAAATACCAAAGTTTTTTTCAGTCAAATTGTTCTGGTTGGAGCCTCTCACAGCAAACACCTCTTGTAAGCAACTGCATGCTACCATTTTTTACCTCTGGTAAGTGACCACTATTGACACATTGTTTGATCTCGCTATGGATGCAAATTGGACAATGTGATGTCTTACGGGGTTTCTACTTGCAGCTACTAGTGGCTACCTTGTACAGCAGCAGCTTATGTAACAGAAGATTTTTACTTTACTGAGTTAAATTCAAAAACTAAAACTATTTTGTGGCAGTCTTCCTGGAAAGTCTCTGGGTGTGCAAATATGCTGGAGATAGTTTAAAAAACATTTTTGCTTTGGGTTGGATATGGATTTGTGCATTAGACTTCCGTCTTTCACTAAATGGCTCAAAATCCCCCCCCCCCCCCCACTAAAGTTTGACCTAAGCAACCACTTCCTGTAAGCTAACACTAAGGCTTGACATTTGAGGTAGATGCTTGAAATTAAGAGTAGGTTCAAACTGTAATTAAATTTAAATAATCAGACATCACTACCAGTTGGCTGCTGCTCTTTGTCCACCCAGTAGTCTTTTACAGGCTCTTTTTTTTTTCTTGGTGCAGTCTTGTATTTATACGAGGCAGCAACAAACAGGAAAATGACAAAATTAATTATCATTATTCCAGCTAACAGAAAAAAGAAGTATTCCAATTTTCCTTCATTGGGGTTCTTGCTTGGATACCAGACACTGTTGCTAGCTGATCGTACTATGAGAACAAGAAGGCTGGTGAGGTAGCTTCCAAGCCCACTTGTGATCAAGAAACAACCCATTACCACTCCTTTCATGTGTTTGGGAGCCTGAGAGTAGGCAAACTCCAGACCTGCATAGATACAAGAAGAAACCAAATAAGGCTATGAATTTAAATATTGATTGAAAGCAGTTTTCAATTGAGTGCTTAAAGCCAAAAACAGATTAATTACTTTGACCAGTCACAACAGACACAACACAATGAACCAATCAGAAATGGAAGCAAATACACAGTAGTCATTACCATTAGCACAGGAAGAGGCAGTGGGAGACATGATTGACTTTGATTTAATTTACTTTCTGACTCATCAGGGTCACAAAGGGGCCACTTTGGTGCCCTGTAGAGCCCCGAAATTTTTTTATGTGGAGCCTGGAGCCTGAAACCTTTCTTGACTCCGAACCTAACAAAAATGCTGATTCTGGCTAACTGGAGCCCTAGAGTGAAGCGATGATGCCCAAGTGCTCCAAGTGCTTCGTCTTTGAACCCTGGAGCTCTGGAGCCCTCGAGCCAAAAACCCCCTTGGGACCCTGAATGGCCGAGAAAGTGGTACAAGACTAAATGATCCACAGCACAAAGTAAATCAAAACCAACTGTCAGTGAAAGAAATACAAACTACAACTGAAAACTGCTCTTGACTATTAATTTGACCTCAGCATGCACTTAGCTCAGTTCCTACCATCATCTGTGCAGGCACATGATGGAATTGTTTTTTTTTTTGTTTGTTTTTTTTCAGTTAACACTTTATTGTAACAATTCACATTTACACAGGTTCACATGACTAAAGCATAAATAAATAAATAAATAAATAAATAAATAAATAAATAGATAGATAAATAAATAAATAACTAAAAGAAAAAAAGAGGGGGGAGAACAAATTTAAGGCAAAGTAGATGGAGAGCAGGATAAAAGGGGAGGAACCCGGCTAAAAAAATACTTAAGCAAAAATTGGTTTTGGATTAAAGGAAAGGAGGAGATTAAAGTTGTGTAAGAAGCCACTTCTTATAGTGCCTGGAGAATTTTGCACCATCTCTGCTGAAATTTGTTCTCTGAACCTGTCATCATAGAAACTTGTTTTTCAATTTCAAAATTGAATTTCAGCCGTTGCACATATTCTCCGATGCATGGAGAGACATTCTTAAATTTACAACAATGGATATAATATCTTGCAAGGAGCAAACAGTGGTTTAGTAATACATCATCTTCCTCTCCTCTGAAGCCTAAACATTCATATATGTCTAGAACGTGTGATTGTTAACCTTTTCCATCAATCTTCTACCCATTTGGCTGTTCATAATGATCTTTCAAATTTTATTCTATACCCAATCTGCTTTTTTATACTCGAATTGCTCAATTCAACTTACCTAGAGTCAGCATGCTCCCTGTTTAGGTTTTAAATGAGTGTCAAATTATATAAGCAGAAAAGCGTGAACCAGGTTAGTTAAAGGCCAACGAAGACAAGTGTGGGAGCCATTGTATCATCTCAATAATTATACTCATGTATGCAATAATAATAATAATAATAATAATAATAATGTTCATTTTAATTTCAGTTCAAAATCCTGGCAACCAATGGAAAACAATCTTATTTATAATAAATCAAAAAGCTAGGCTATGCTTGCAGTAAAAGTAATATAATATTGCTTCTGAGAAAGTAAATAAATAAAAAGTAAACAAACAAACAAAGAAATGTAGATGTTAGAGACGATAATACTTACCTGTGATAACAGACAGCACTTCACTGGATCCAATCAACATAAACTGTGGCACTTGCCAAAAAATGCTTAGACTTGAAGCATTGCAATGTTTGTCAAAAACAACCTGGTCATAGAAATCTCCCTTCTCCCACAGTTGCCTTCTGTTAATTTCTACCACACCTGCCACCACCATAGATGCGGCAGCTAACAACATGCCTACACCAATCCTGCGTAGGGGAGTGAAACTAATGCCACAGTACTGAAGAAGAGGATACACAACATGATCCATTATGGCAATAAGAAGAAGAACAGCAACAATGTCAAAGACTGATAGGGCTGCTGCTGGAACAGTAAAGCTTGGAAATTCCAGTCTCATGTAGGTAGCTTGAATCAGGGCTGAAGTCTGCATCTGGTATAGCAAAGAGGTGTTTAAAAGAGCTGTCAGACCCTATCAGTGTGATTTTATAATTAAAACTACCATATTTACTCAAAAGAGCACTGCCGTCAAATAAGTGCCACCCCAAAATAAGTGCTGCATCCTTCCGGCAACAATGCGGCACTTATTGATTTTTGACATGGCTAATGCTGAAGTGCTAATACGGCTGCAGATATTGTTATGCTGTTATTGTTATTTATTTGGATGTGCAAAAGGATATACTCTAGACCTTTAAAACTGACTTTTATTGCATCCTTCCTATGCTATTTTTATGAACATTAAAGAAAGGTTAAGAATGATTATATCTGACTGTGTTATTCGCAAGTAGCCAGTTTGAAATAAGTGCCCCCCCCCCCCCCCCCAATAAGCACCACCCTCAAAAAACTGCTCCACTAGGAAGTTGAAAAATTTAATAAGTGCCGTGGAGATCTTTCGAGTAAATACAGTAGTATAGTAACTTGTACTGTTATGTGCAAGATAATGTCCATATAAACCTTTCCATGCGAAGGCCTTTACATGTAGTTTGGTCCCTCCCTCCCCGCTGGGAATGTCATTTTAGCTGAGACCCCTGTCCCTCTTGGGATTTCCAGTAATCTTCCATGGGGCTGGTATGGGTATTTTCAGGAAACCACATGTTTCTGAAGGGATGAAGGAGTGGTGGAGGGGCAATAGAGGTATTATTAATCTCTTGGATATTCATTACTTGTTAAAGGCCTGGGGTGTGGGGGCTCAGCAGATGCTTGGTTAGGGAGGTGTGGCCTGGGTGTTTAAACCTTCGTCCTGTTTAAGACACAATTAAATCTCTGATTTGCTACCCTGTTTAAGACAGATGTTCAGATTTTACATACCCTGTATAAGACATTTAACCCAACATCATACACTCTTTACAGCTACAATAGACTAGTCAGAGACCGTTTCTCATTTCTATATACTGTCCATTGGCAAACTGGTAAAAATTTGGCTTGTGGCGAGGTTTCTCACTACGTAAGGTTCTGTAGTGATACCCTGTTTAAGACTAAAATTGATGAAATTGATACCCGTTCAAGACAAAACCCTCTGAAAACCATACCCTTTCAGGCCACACATCCCCATTAAGGCCATATAAGGGAGTACCCCCCTCCAGGTTAGAAGGGGTATTACAGTCGTACACAAGCCACAAGTGGCTCACATGACTGGTGCTTAACTCTGGTTTCTGTGCCATGACGCAATTGCACAACGAGGCCTGGAGTATTATTACCCCCTCCCCCCCCCCCCTCTGCAACTGGATGGGAATTTCACTGGTATGCATTTATATCTGTAGGTATTGGCAGAGAGACTTTGACTATGAATTTGGAGTAAATTAAGACACCACGCAGACTGAGTCTCAAACCTCCAACCTTCCCATCAAATGTCTGATCTAATGTGTGATGTGCTAATCAGCAAGTAATAAAAATTAAATAGCAACACCTCTGCTTATTAAAAGGGAGGGGCCTAACATGAGATAAAAGGCCCAAATGTGCAAAATGACACAGCTGAATACAAATAGAGAGTTAAAAATCCGCTAAAACGTTTTTTTCTAAATAAAGAATACTGTAAATAATGTTTTCTATCATTAAGTTCATCATCCGACTGATGACCTTAATGATTGTAAACATTTAGTATTCTTATCCCATCGTCAGAACGGGGTCTAGTAATACCCATTTTTTATCCCGCCATCAGGACGGAGTCTAATAATTAATAATAACCCATATTTGTTCTTTCATTTTTTGTTGGTCAATTGCCCCAGACTCCTGGTTTTTGCTCAGCCGACACAATTATTCATTGCAAACTTCCACTACACCACTTGGGCTCAAATCTTGAGTGAGCATAATATATTTTGCACCCTGAGGGGAGGGAGAACAATGTTGGGGTCTAATACCCCTGGGGCTTTTCTTGTTAATTAAAAAAAATCATTTTACTGGAGTAATTGTCAACTCTTTATTGGCAATTATGTCTAGAGAGCTCATACTGTCATACCTGTGAATAAATCATCCAGTATACAATGAACAGAAGAAACACTGGAACAACTCCTAGCAATGCCTTGACATCTTCAACCTGCTTTTCAGAATACTTTCCTCCAAAACTTCTCTTTGCTTTATCCAACCACATCTCTGCATTTGGTGTGTGGCGATTTTTCACAGCTTCATAAATTATCTTTGCAGTTTCAGTCAGTTCACTGCCACCTGGTGGTTTAGTCAAGTACTTGTTACGACCAGTGACAAATATAATCACAGTAAGAACAATTGCACCAGCAGTTATCACATAACCATAGAAAAAATTGTACTTTTGCTGTACCCCCACAACAACTGTGAATGCTATTAATGATCCAAGGTTAATGAAAAAGTAAAACCAGTTGAAGAATGTCTGGACAGCTCTTGGCCCATCGCTTTGGACCTGATCAGCTCCAAATGGTGACACATTGGCCTTTATTCCTCCAGTGCCAAATGCGATTGCTACAAGGGCAATGGCAAAGTACACTAATCTCGCTGTATTGTTTTGGGCAATATCATCGTTGGATACTGGAAGCATCAGAACAGCCCCAACCACGTACAATAACGAGCTGCTAAAAATACTGTTGTAACGTCCCATGTGAGTGTCAGCCAGCCACCCTCCCAACAAAGGAGTAAAGTAGCACGTTCCTGTTTAAGAATAATTAAAAAAGAGCACCTTAAATGTTAAATTGCAGCAGTAAACAATATGTTCTAGTACACTTAATTAATTTAATGCAGAAAAGTTGTGTAAAAAAAATTGCTGAATGTTACTCAAAGAAATTTGTTTATTATGTAAAAAATTCTTTTAAACTCGGCCAGAAATCTTCAGTAAAACATCTGGAATGTCTGGAATGGCTTATATTCCAAAACAGTAGATTTGTTAGCAGAATAATGTTTGGCCTTAATTTCTCAATGAATAGTGTGATAATTAAGGACCGAAGTTTTATTTCTGAAAGGAAGTAACTTTTATTAAATGAGGTTAACACTTAACAGTCTTCAACTGTTAAACCTGTGGCCATCGGGTTCCAGAATGAATTGGAATTTGGAAGTGTTAGTTTTTGAAACATTCGCCTGCATGGCCAAATCCAGACAAAATCAGTGGAATCAACTGACTAATACGTTAGTCTTGCATTAATGAAACCCCTTACTAAAGTGGCAAAATTACAAACTTAAGACTTTCAATGACAAACTCATTCCACAACACGAGGGTCAGCTGTTGCTTAGAATGAAGCTGCATTAGTGATGAGTGTATTTTCACCTTTTTATGTCTGTCTGATCAATCGTTGTTTTCAGAGATCATTCAAAGTATATCAAGGTTATTGTTGATGGCTAGGGTGCAGAAAGACCTAAGGGACCGGTCATTATTTAAAGGTAGGGGAGGGCTGGTGCAAATAGGGGGAGGGTCAATGATTTTTATGCAGGGAAAAAGGGTGGTGGGGGGGGGAGGCACATTAATTTATGCATGCATATTAGGGAGCTTTGTTATACAAAGGGGGGGGGAGGGTCAGCAAAAAGTGTGCTTCACGAAGGGAAGGGTCAGGAGAATTTTAACATGGCCTCCCTCCATTTGCACCGGCCCTACCCCCTCTAAATATGACCCTCCCTAACCCATGGCCACAAGTACATGGCAGACAGCTGTTAATTTTTTTGTTGCTCTGTAAAATGAGGTTACATTAGTGATGAGTGTATTTTCACCTTTTTATGTCTGTTTCTACTGTTGTTTTCAAATCATTCAAAATATGCACCAACCTGTAAATATCAGGGTTATTGTTGATGGCCAGGGTGCTGAAAGACCTAACCCGTGGCTACAAAGTAGGACTAAATTTGCCGTTAGTCCATAGAATCCCAGACGTTCACATAACTCTGTGATAAGAATACACAGCGTAGCAAAGAGTTTCTGTCCACGGCCTGTGAAGTGATTCATATTATGAACAGAAGAGATAGTGCTGGCCAAGCTTTTAACTGATCCATGATTATAAACACTGTTGCCTGAGATCAACAAAGAGCGTTCATTTTCACTTTCTTCTGCTGCAGCCATGTTTCAAGGTGAATTTTTCTAGAAAGAAAAATCGAAGACATTAATATTAAGAGTTAGTTAAGTAGCTTGCTTGGCTTACTTGGCTAAGGGTATATTTGTTTTTTCCTCCGTTTTCTGAACGGTGAAGCACTGTAACATCCTCGAAGACCCCGTGGAAGATAGCAAGGGCAAGGAATAAATCACTGATTTTTGCTGAAAATTAAGTCAGGCCATCCCATAGACTTGCCCACAAATCGAGCTCGGAATTTTTTTTTTCGGAAGCGCCAAAAACCCAAAAAACCGAGCGCGAAGCGGGAGCGAGAGGATTTTTGAGAACGTCTATCTATCCCACAAAGGTAACTTGTTTCTCATCGCTCAACCAGCCAAGTTTTGTGAAACAAAAATTATTACGCGTTCTCGGGTGTTCTAAAAAGTTTCGTTTCCACGGCAAACCCCCTAAAATGACTGACATTAAAATCACCCTGTCACTTTCTTTTCCATATTTTTTTCGTCGACCGACATTTTCCCAAGCGAAAGAGGGCAACGGTGGAAAACTTTTTGTGCGGAGAAAAGACTATTTTTCTCGCCAAAATGTGCGGCGCTCACAAGTTACTATTCAGTTGAATAAAACTTACCTCGACACACAAGTTACAGCTTATTTTGAAAAAATATCGCTGCTACACTGCTCCAGGGAAAGATGTAATGACTTGCACTTATTTTATGTGTATTTTCTTATGCTCTGTCCTTGAAAGCTGAAGTTGGCGGACAATCATGTGAAAAGGCATGTGACTCAGGCTTCACTTCCCGGGGAAAAGGAAGCGCAGCTTTAAGATTTGGGAGAAGTTTTTTTTTTTCAAATAAATCTGTACGTTGTTTATTTTGTTCTTTAATAACAACTATCTATAGTGTGTATTTTACCAGTTCAAAAGCAAATAATGCGGTTTCTGTTTGCAATATTGGGAATGCGCTTAAAATGAATATGTACCGGAAATAAGAATACGTTAGTAACGCATGATTCTGATCACATGACAGTCACGTTGTCACGCACTCGGTCTCTCGAAACGGTGAAAATGGTGGAGTGACGGGTTTTGGCTGTTTTTTGGCTCGTATCGCTCTGTGTACAACAACTGCGACACAGGTTGGTGCAGTTTAGTGTGTGGATAAACATTGTACAACCGCTAAAATGTGCTTGGGGTCGGTGATTTGCCGATGAACAGAAGTTGTCACATGGTGCATGCACGACATCTGAAGAGACCTTCGGTCACAAGGTTTTATAATACTTATCACAAGCTATCCTGAGGAATCATAAGATACGATTTGTCACTGGATACAAACTAAAGTTATCACAATCGTCAGCCATCACAAGGCACACAAGCCTCACGTATCACATTGCATCGTCCCATAGAAAGCTTCCGCTGCAATGGCGGTTTTGAGAGTGATTTTCAAAGTTTAAGTGGCTCATGTTTCGTACCGGACCTTTACCTGCGGCAAGTCTACCGTGTGGATAAAATTTGTGTTTCTGAACCATTTTTCTTGATAAAAAGCAGTCACCAGAATGGGATTGATGTGAATTGAGTTTCCCCTGCGTCAATAGTGATCTATATAAGCTTATCTATTTTCCCAGATCATCATGTCAATGCAGATTCAATGACACAAATACATGTCATGAGAATAAAGGCAATGATCACCAAAGAATAAGCTTAATTGTTTTGATGCTCGAACAACTTCTCCCTACTACTAGTATATAAGAAATTAATTCATAAAGGTCAGTGAGGAGAAATTGTTTCTTGACGTTACTGCTTATTAACTGCAGAGAACAAAATACACTGAATACCCTAATTAGGTGAAGGTTGATGGACCAGTTTAATTTGTAATTCCCTGGTGGTCGTAGGGGCGATGTTGCAGCTGTCGTAAGGTCTTCCACGATTAGTCCGCTAAACAATAGAACAAACAAAAGAAACAAAGAACGAGGAGTAAAAACAATAGAGCTGCTACAAATAGCGGTCCAATGAAAATACAAGCTTTCGAGAGGTGCTACACTACCGGGTCGTAGATTTGAATCAACACTACTTTTTTATTGAGGCTCTGTTAGGGTGGATAAAGTTTACGTGTGTATAGGCGTGAATTTTATTGGCTTTACGTCAGCATACTGTAAAATTAGAGATGATGTATGTCAATGACTTACGTTAACATTAGTCTGGAAGCAGTTGTACTATATTTACCTCAGATCCTACATGTACTTGTGAATTGAAATGAATAAATAAAAATTAATTTATTATCCAAAATAATGGTATTGAGGGATTGGCATGGTTCCTTTTTCCTGCGAGCCATTAGTACTTAAATTCTGCTCGCCGCTCGTGTGTCTCTATTTTTTTGCCAGCTTCTTGCTAAAATTAGGACAAGGAAAAGAGAATGCTCTCAGTTTTCGTTAATGAGCTCTCAACTTTTTACGGTACTGTGACAGTGCAGCCAAACTTTTCAATAACAGTGTATGGAGATGACCAAATTCAAACGGAAATGCAGAAGCCATAATGATTATTTTTTCTTCTGCCAAGGCGGACTTGAACGCTATTTAGCTATTGACATAGTTTTTGTATTCTTTTCGTAGTTTGTAATTAGTTTTATTTTACTATAGTTTGCCAATTATTATATTTTTTACCTTAATAATGTAGGCTTGGCAAAGAAGAGCCACTTACATGCAGTGGATTTACTAATATTAACGTTATTATTATTATAATAATTATATTTATTTTAATAACGTGACCTGATCATACATTGCCTCCAATTTTATTTACGCACACAAAGGTACTTAAATCTACACCCGTACGCACATAAAATTTATGCGACAGTGGAAATGCACCCTTAGGGTGAATACTGAAAAACAACACCGCACTGACAGAAAGGGTCAGACGTAAGGGAAATGAAATGGTGATAGATGATATATGGCTGCTATTGCAAAATTGACAGTGACAGAAGAAAAATAGAAAAAGATAAATAAGTGGATCTCAACAGTGACTAAGTGCCCAGTACTCAGAATGTTGACACCATGGTTAATAGTTCAACAAAGGATGTTGCTTTTGCAGCTTACAAAATGGTCCTTTGCATAACTATCATGTTTTCATGTAACACAACATACACCTAGTATATTGCATTTAAGTTGTCTTACAAAACTGAAAAAAGAATAAAGAAAAAAGCAACTGGAATTAATTAGCCATGCAAATTACATTGTCAGATTTTAATGATTCTCAAAGCACATGCACTACAGTACAATACTTCAATTTGGTTTTAACTGAGTTCATACAAAATAAATTAGCTGCCAAAAAGACCTTTCGAGCTTTAGCTGTTTGTCAGAGCAATTCCCAGGAGTGGATCGATGTATAAGTCAGCATGCGCACCTAATTTATTCCTATTTGAATTTTTTCTTTTTTCATTTTTTATATGACAATGATATTGCAATTAGGTGAACAAAATTGTGTCAGGGACATGTTAACTGTTGAAAACTATTAAAAATAGTTTAAGGACAAAAGTTTGAAATTCAATGAGTGGATTAGACTGTCTTGCTCCAAGTCACTCATAATTTGTGATTATGGAAAGTGCGCCTGTGAATTAAAATGGCAGCTGGTCCACACACGAGAATCACTAATTTGCATCACGTACAACACACAACAATGATAATATTATTCTGCGCACATAGAGAAAATTATTACACACTATACATGAACACAGGTAATCATAATTATATTTCTTAAGAAAATACAAGCAACTTGCAGCAAGTCGACCAGCTGATATTGTATACATGCAGTTCTCTAACACAGGGCCTCCTTTACTTACCTCACAGATCATTAGTGAAGTGATGTGGCATAAGCAGGATCCGGAACTCACACCTATCCTTGGAGATGCTTCTCGCGGAGCTAGCAGAAGCTTTGTGTCAACGACCCCACGTAAAGGCTGCCAAAGCAGACGAACAAGGGTTTTGTTGGTAGTTTGTATCCTATTTACAGAGCTGTGCGAGCGTCTGACATTTTATGGTATTGTTGCCAACCTAGTGCTGTACTGCCGAGACTACCTAAAGCTTGAGGCACCCTTACCTAGTAGCATCAGTCTTGCATTCCAAGGTAACCATACTAGAGTTTCTCTTGTAATTTCTGTGTACAGTGCCCAATGCAGGTACTATGGATTTCAATTGACGGGGAGGTAAAAATGGGGACTTAAATTAAGAACCCCCCAATAATCCCTCAGGCTTTAAGTGAAATCCCAAAAGCTCTCCTGAACCAGAATGAAACCCTAATAAGAAAAATCCCATGCTGAATTTTGGGGCCTTGCACTGTACAAATTCCCAGAATGGATTAAAATGACAATAACAAAGAACAACAGTACTTTTTGAATGGTTGTGTTTGTTTGTTTATTTATCATACTATTTGCAATAAACGTTACCACAACACTGTAAGTATGGGTAATAAAATTTTTTTACTGCCATTTTTTGGGGGTGCCTATCAAAATCCCTACTAAAATTATTATCCAACTTTCATATACCCTTGATGATTGTGTTTTATTGCTCTAATATTCTTATGAAATGATACCTTAGTTGTATTTTTGCATATGTTTTGTATACTGCTAGTCTAATGATATTTCTTGCTTAGTTAAAGTGTAGTACATGTATTGTTAAGTAGCACAATTTTTTGGAGGCTCGACTTATGAAAAAAGGCATGGCATTAATAAACCTTTTAAGCCCCAGTATCAACATGCATGATCTCCTCACTGTTCTTCATATATTTCTTATGGTACTAGTTGGGAGAATTTGGATACACATCAAGACACCTCAGTCGCTCATCTTTGGTGACCATTTTCTTATTATAATTCTCTTGACCTGCATGTTTGATCAAGTCATGATACTGTAAGGAGAAATTAGATGCTTTTAGATGAAATTAGATGAAATTTGTTGTTGGTTCTCGTCCTACTCCCTCACTATGACGTTAAATTATTTTGATTTATCATTTACCATTTTACCATACTTGTCACTGTTAGGGCTTAAAGGGTTTAGGGTGTTGTAGTTTACTGTTTTCAGTATTAAACTACATGTACAGTTTACATGTATGACTCTTTGTCACGTCCTCACCACTTTAACTCTGCATCTCCACCTGCCTCTTTCTTGTTGTAATGTCCACCCTGATCATCCTTATTTTTCATTTTGCTCCCACAAAGCTATTCCCACACTTCCTTGTTATATTTTGCACTAACTTGTAATTGGACATTTACCTTTTCTAAACTTAATAGGTACCTCATTTTTCTCCCCCGTAATTGGTGGATGGGTCGCAGACACCTTCCTTGGCCGTTACAACACCATATTTGGAAGTTCCTTGTTATATCTAGCTGGAACTATTGTTCTGGCGGCTGCAACGTTGGACTATGGTTCTGCCTATGCGTTATCCACTGCAAGCAAGGAGGCATTCTTGGGGATCTCATTGTTGCTGATCTCAGTCGGGACTGGGGGAATCAAGGCCAATGTGTCACCTCTAGGTGCTGATCAGATAGAGAACGAAGGTGCCATAGTTGTTCAGCGTTTTTTCGACTGGTTTTACTGGTTCATCCAGCTAGGATCATTCCTTGCATACACTGCAGTTGTATCAGTGCAACAAGAAGTGTCATTCTTCTATGGTTATGTGATAACTGCCTTGTCGATATTTTTAGCAATCCTTTTGTTTATCAGTGGAAGAAAACATTACATTGTCCACCCACATAAAGGAAGTTACATGACCGATACCTGTAAAATTATTTGGCAAGGCTTGAAGAAGATCCAATGTGGAAGTAATGGGTCAAGACAAGTCCACTGGCTTGACCGAGCTAAAGTGAGTTCTGGAGGAGTGTGGGCAGAGCAGCGAGTGGAAGATGTTAAGTCTTTGTTGAGAATTGCACCAATATTTCTTACCTTTATCTTGTACTGGACAATTTATGGACAGGTAATTTTTCTTTTGCTTTCTGGTTTCAAAGCTGAGGACAGAGCTGAAAATAAGTGGGATTTTTTTTAGGCTTGTTGGGTCCAGTTCCTGCCGTAACCTCTGTTAATGTTGTCCGTTCTTTTGCTTGCCATGTTTTCCATGTGCTTGTGTTTGCCATAAAAGACACCTGACCAAAATTATTATTGTGTGAATGCAGCAACAGAACAGTTATAAAGAATGAAGAAAGTACAGTCTTAAAAGAGACAGCAAAGATCTATTCAGCTGTTGTGTAACATCAAGTTCATTTTTTATTTGGGAGCCAAGGATGCAACCCAGAGGTCCTCAGTTCAAGTCCCGCTCTGACCACAAGCTGGACATGTTTCTCAGTAGCCCTGAGTTCAACCCCTCGGCCACGCTTGTAGATAGCCAACTGGTTTACCTCCCACCAGTCGGGGTTTTTAGTCATGTTACAATGTATGTTCAATTTGATTATTTGTTTATGACTCAGTTTCAGTGGAGTGCCTGTGAACTAGCTGTATTAGCTAAGTGTACAATTTCCACTATAAATAATAGCATTTACCTTTTTTTTTAACCATCATTCAACATTGTTGAATTCTCACACGTGCAGTAAACACCGTCTAACATGCATTAACATCAACCAATAGATGGCCAAACACTTTCATTGTAACATTGAAATTATTAATGTTCAGTGAATGACATTGAATTGAAATGTTGAGTTTTTTGGCCACTCCATTCAAGGTCACATGGCAAAGTTGAACTCAACAGTGTTGAATGGTGATGAATTTGTTAGGCTGGGTCTTTCTGAAACTTTCACAAAATGTTTTTAATTACAAATAGATAACCTTGTGACCTGTGATGGATGTGAATCCCATCCTGTTCACTGATTAGAACCAATCCATATGTAAGGCTTCTTCAATGTAATTTAAATTGTGGCAAACATATATTAACCTTTTGTGTTTCTCCTTCTCAATTCATTTGTTTATTTGTTTGTTTGTTTGTTTAATTGTTTTCTTTTTTCCTCAGGGGCAAACCAGCTACCTTCTTCAAGGCTCATTCATGAAGCTAAAGCTGTCAGAACATTTCACCATGCCAGCAGCATCTCTTTACCTATTTGAGATCACAATGTTATTAATCCTCATACCCATCGTTGACCGTATCATTTACCCAAGCCTTCGACATTTTGGTGTAAACTTTACCCCCTTAAGAAAAATGGGGATTGGGATGTTGTTTGCCATGGGTTCAGTTATTATGGCAGGACTTTTGGAGATTGAAAGGAAGAAATATATCTCTACTCATGGTTATTTTGAGCAGCATCCATTTGACACCCCAGTAAATGCATCTCAAATGAACATCTTCTATCAAGTTCCTCAGTATGTGTTGATGGGGACTGGAGAAGTGCTAACTTCTATTCCAGGTTAGTCAGTGAAAGGCCACTTGCTGTATAGTTACATTTTTTAATACTTTATTGACCAACATACAAAAGTAGTTACAATACAAAAGGGCCCTCTGGTACAAATTTCTGGCACAGCATTACAAGAATAAGAACTACCCTGTCTAATGTTATGCTAAACTGGGGAATAAGATTTTTAATAATTCAAGGTTTTCTGTATTACAAAAATTTTGAGGCATCTTAGCTACCGTAGTTTCAAATGCCAAAAACCAAGGTAAAACCTAGGTTTTCAAAGCAATTGGATGAGTTTTTGCTTGATCGAAACACAGCTTCAAACGAGGAATCAACAAAGGCAAAACTGTGGTGCATGCTCAAATGTACAGTTTTGAGAAGTTCTGTGACTATATACCTAGTTTGCTGCGAGATGGACTGTAAACAGCGTAGACCACAAGCAATGTAATGAAGACTACTTGCAGCCTACACTGAAGGTGTTGCCTCATTGAATGATAGAGGGCCCTTTGATTTTCAAATTTTGGGGCTAGCATTGGCGACTGTTTGATCTAGTTGCTCCCCCCCCCCCCACCTTCAAAAGCAGGCAAGGGGTGGTAGAGAGTATGTGTTCTATTGGCATGGGTAGGTAGTAAAAACCCATATCTGTGCTGGAAATGTTAATTTTTGTGGGGGAAAGGAACTGCACGTAATTAAAACCGGATGACCACAGATGCAGCAAATGCAACTTGCATACCCTCATCTCTGCACCAAACGTGCTCATCTAACTTGTAATGTCATTACTGACAAGAGATTCACCCACTCATACTTGTGGCCAAACCTAATGAGAAATATGCAATCAGTTAGCGATTTTATAAATTGCTTATAGTACAACGCTAAATTTTGGCATGCTCCCATTGGTCAAAATCGATCACATGAAGCGATAGTGTCTCTCCTCAGCAGGTGCCTATCATTGCATAGTGCCCGTTTTTGGCAATTTTTGCTCAAAATTTAGCATTAAATACAATAAAAACAATAGAGTCCTTCTGATCTGTCTCAGGACTTTTGTGTGATATATCAAATTTCCTCAGGCAACCTATCACGTGATAGTGCCTTCGACAGAAGAACTCTATTGTTTAATTATGTAACACACAAACTAATTGGACATGGCTTTGATTTCTTTTTGCATCATCAGGGTTGGCTTTTGCCTATTCCCAGTCTCCTCTTTACCTTCGCGGAGTGGTCATGGGCCTTGACTTGGCTACTATTGGCGTCGGCTTCTATCTGGCAGGAGCTCTCGCAGCTATTGCAAGAAAGGCCACTGGTGGTTCCTGGTACCCTCAGGATCTGAATGAGGGCAAGCTGGAAAATTATTTTTTCTTTCTTGCTGCTGTAATGTTCTTGAATTTCCTGGTGTTTGTGTTTCTTGCTAGAAGATACAAGTATGTGGAAACGTCAAGAACGAGAACGTCTGTTACAGAGGAAGAGGATAAACAAAAGTCTCAGATAAATTCTTCAAGTTGTAATCCAGAAAATCATGCTGTGTAAAATTGGCCAAGCAGGCTTGTTAGTTCCCGAGGCCTTGTTAAGCTGGAAGGGTTGCATGTAGACTGGTATGTCCATCAACTGAATTTCAAAACTTGTTTTGTCACAATTTCAGGTAGTTGGCATGTCTCTATTTTAAAAAAAAATTCATCTAGTGATTTTACTTACTTTCTGTCACTTGAAATTTCATGGAGGTAGTCTCATTTCTCGTTATTTTGAATTCTATTCATGTTGCTGCTTCATTCAGTGGCACACAAAATTTTGGATTTATCAACTGAGTTGATAAGGTAAATTGGCCACGGTAAAGAGATTGGAAGCTGATGTTTTACGCTCTGACGAAGGGCTAACGCTTGAAATGTCAGCTTTCACTCTCTTTACAGCAGCCAATTTACCATATCAGTTGATAAATCCGCAATTTTTGTCGGTTTCACATCCCCACCGACACAGCACCACGTACAGTTTCTTTAGAAACTAACCTCCGTGTTTGTTTGTCATCCAGTGACACATTGGTTGTTCAGAATTTACCATAAAAGGGCCGCTTCCCTTGTGCTGTGGGCATGGCTTGATATGAAAGGTTGTTTTGAACACGGAACGTGTAGAGTATAACTAGTACTTGAAGCTAAGTTTAGAATTTTTGGAGCTTTTGCATGGCAGTCGTGTGCTGGCCTGCAAATACAGTTGCCTCTCGTCACTCATGGTGGCCGGGAGCGACGAAAGGTGGCTGCATTTGCAGGCCAGTCAGGTTTGGATCTTTCAAAATTTGTAACATTTTCAATTTTACAGTGTATGAAGGCCTGACCATCTGGGATGGCCAGGAGTGTGAATCACTTGGGAAGCCCAGAAAACTTTTACTGTAGTTGTACTACAAGAATATACTTATATATCAACAGTCCGGGCCATAGACAGTTTTGTCTATATGATTAGGTCATCAAATATGGCGTCCAGGTACAATTCCCAAAATACTATACAAGTCCCAATTACATATTTTTATCTTTTTCTAAATTTCAAAAGAGGCTAAAAGAATGATATTGAAGATTTTAGTTAGCTTAACATTAGCATTTGTAATGAAATTACTTCTAAAATATAGAGTTCCACTAGAATATATCTAGTTTATAGATATTCATTTTCATTATCAAAGCTAAGCAGGAAATATAAGAATTCATTTTAATCAATATATTTCAATAAATCTAGAGATTCATAATAAATTATAATAATCTTAGATTATTCTAACTTAACCTTAAACTTATTCAGCTCATGAAATACAGCTTTTTTTAATTAATTCAGGTATTTTTTGTTTCGAGGTTTACTCAAGTAACTGAAGAAAAATACGGGCTTTATTTAAACCCACTTCTACTGAATTAGATGTAGTGACCTATTATGGACTACGAGCAGTCTCCCTTCCCCCTCAGGGATAGCTGAGCGAAACAACACGCAAGGCACCACAAATATTGCCTAGCCACCGCTTGGAAACACAATGCCTGATAGACTTGCTGCAAGATCAAGAGCGGCTGAAGACTGCGAGTAGGCTCTAATATTTGGCTATGGCGATTGTGGCGCGGGCGAAATACACACGCACGCGCGCGAAATTTCGGATGGCGCTTCCCTCGCGTTCCGTCTCCTCGAAATTTCGCGATGATCTACTCCCCACTCTGGGGCACAAAGAAAGAGACAATTCCCCCCTCCCGGGACTCTGCAGTGTATTTCCTGAATCTGGCAGGTTTCTCTTTCAGAAGTCGGCCGCAAATCGGGAGTCCAAAATAAATACACAGTACGACTCACGCTACGCGATACCGTCGGCCGACAGATCGCACCTACAGAACGTAAAGGGACTAAGAAGGGTATCAATCGGCATAGGTTCTTTTACCGCCAAGCGTCGACAGAGGATAAAGCGAAAACTGATTTGTAAAACCGTGAACCGACAGATAAGGGAACAGTCAATCGTGCAAATTTTTCCTGGGTAGGTTTAAATTTATAGTCAAAAATCCAAACCTGGAAATTTTATTCATTACTGTCAAGATCCTAAACTTTTGTAGGCCAAATTTTCGTCAAAACCATCTTAGAAAAACGACGAAAATTGTCGACATTTTCGGTTGATACCTGCAGGACTAAAAAGGATGTGAATGTTTTACACCGTAAAAAAATCGATGAATAAGAACAACTTCTCAAAACAAAAAAACATCAAGAAAAATGAGGTCAAGTAAGTGGTTGAGGGGTAGCGGGTTCCGACAACACTTGAATTGATAACCCTAAACCGTCCGCACCCCGCAATGTAATGCATCAGCAATATTTTGTGAGACAATGCTGTTTTGATTTTTCCGATTTTATGATATACAGTAGAATGAAGGTTCGCTAAGCTGTTAATCTGGTACAAAACGTAAGTTACATTGAACTTACTTATTTACAATTCAGTGTACACATATTCAAACTGAATCATAATTTCAACGTACACTGAACACAGCCTGTCTTGTCACTTGTTTGGCTAACCTGTTCTGTTAACGGGTATTTTTGCAAGCGGAACTCGGCATGCTCCTGAGAAGAACTCCGACTGATACTCAGACTGTAACATAATTCTTCTGAAAAATAGTTGAGGGTGACGTGTCACGTCAGGTTGGTGTCACGCAACGGTGTTGATTTGTAATGACAACTGTATCTGTACTAGGCTCGATTGCCAGCCGCTGTTCGGGGAAATGAGCAGACTCGTACCCGTAGTTAATCACTTACCATTTGTGTATTTTAAAAAATTCAAATTTTTGTAGCCAGCTCTGGCCCTAAGGAAGGCTAATTTTGTTAGCCGAAATATTGGCCATTAAACAAATCAGCCCTTTGCCATAGTGCCAGCCTTGCATTCAGTTTGTTCAATTACACCTCGAGTGACGTCTGGCTCCGGCATCTCTACACCAAAGATCCGGCAATACCGAACCAGTACGGTTTGTTTACGCGTCGAGTGGACCTCTACATCCAAAGGTTATATTAATATCTTATGTAACAAGAAGTACTTCAACAAGGGAGAGGGGGTACTCCGCAGACGCTGGGTGGGAAGGTGCGGTCCAGCTGCTCAAATCCTGACGCTGTTAAATCTCTGGTTTTGCTACCCTATTTAAGACAAAACTCAGTTTCTTCAAGGTTTGTCTAAGAGATTTAGCCCAAAACGATTAATGGAGTAGTGATAAGCTCTTCAATATTTTAATTCATTGGCATTTACAAATCCATTTAGAGCTTTAACGAGTCTATGAGCTGTTTGGGGTGATCACTTACATGCTCATCATGTCATCTGTTTAACCCTATTTAGCCTGGGGGTTGGGGGCACATTGTGCCCGCGTTGACTTTAACGAATTATAACTTCGGACCGCACGTTCCCATTAAGACCAGGTAAGGGAGCCCCCACTCCACCCCCAGGAAATAATCGAGACCGAAGTGCAGCCAAAGAACTATCAGCCAGTTTTCCGGTGGCTTTTTCAAGCAGTTTGACTGTGACGGTCAGAATGTGATACAATAACAATGTCTTGAACAGTTTCAGTCGTCGGCTCGCTTTGGTCTTTAGGCTGACTTTCTGGCATTTTATGGTCACAGTCAGCATATTGATACTTCATTGCTATCAACAGAAACACAACCACATTCACCATCATCAGCCCAGCCAAGAGAAACATGTAGTATTCCGGCGAACCTTTGTTGAAGTTATCAGGATACCACTGGCTATCTGACGCATGTTTGACAACGGACACCAACGCGGATGCTACGTAAAATCCGAAACCAGATGTGAGCAAATACAGACCCATCACCACGCCGCGCAACTCAACAGGGGACTGGGTATAGGCAAACTCAAGGGCTAAAAAGACAAAGAAATCGAACAAACAGCGTAACTTTCACACACATTCAGCAGCTGAATACGTTGTTAAATCAACAAACTTCCCTCCAGACGGCTGGTATATCGTCGGATAATGCCTGCGTTTGAAATATTTCTTGCAAACTAAACCATTAAAGCCAAGTGTGAATCTTAAAGACAATCTTCTAGGCAAGGGCATTATCCTCCCAATTACCAGTAAGTCAGAAGGGGTTTATTTATTTTAGAACTCTCTGACTGATTTCTAGATGTAACGCACACTTAAGCATGGTGAAAATCAAAAGGCCGATGGTCATCGGGCGTGGTTGTAGTCAACTGCAAAAGGGAATACATTTGTGCAATTACGTTGCATTGGTTAGCTGAGTTTATTTGATTTTAGGTGATGACACTGTGATTAGATTACAAAGTCTCCGGTTGAACCTCCTTTTATAGGTTTTCCTTAAATTGTAGTACTTGGATGTAAATTGCTACAATACCTGTTACTTCTACCAAAGGCGTACTTGTCCCTTGCAGAATATACTGTGGTATTTGATTTAACACACTTATGGTAGATGCGTTTACAGATTTACTGAACACATCTTGCGTGATCGTCCCATGAGTCTCGATAGTGTGTTTTCTTTCAATTTCGATGATTTCCGCCATAACAGCTGAGCCAGCGGCAAAGAGAAAACCAGCACCAATTCTGCGTAGTGGGGTAAAGTTGAAGCCAAGACGTCGTAAGCCAGGGAACAGAACTCGATCGAAAGACGGAATAATGACTATTGTCGAGATGACATAAAAACAAGTCATAGACGACGCAGGCAAAGAATTTTTATCAGTGATTTTTAAATTCAGGTATGAGGCTTGGAGGACGTAGGTGGTGAAAACCTAGAAAGAAAGAAAGAGAGAAAGAAAGAAAGAAAGAAAGAGAGAGAGAGAGAGAAAGAAAGAAAGAAAGAAAGAGAGAAAGAAAGAAAGAAAGAAAGAGAGAGAGAGAGAGAGAGAGAGAGAGAGAGAGAGAGAGAGAGAGAGAGAGAGAGAGTTAGATTCAGGTGGGTATTTGCTACTTAAACTGGGTATTTGCTACCGTAGCAAGTACTCATTTGTGCGTATTTGCTACCTTAGTGAGTATTTGCTGCGGTAGCAAATACTCACCTGTGAGTATTTGCTACGAAAAGTCGGTATTTGCTACGGTAGCAAATACGGATTTGAGTATTTGCTACGGTAGCAAATACGGAGGGTTAGTATTTGCTACCAAAAGTAGGTATTTGCTACCGTTGCAAATACGGATAGTAGGTATTTGCTACCCTTGTGACGTTTTTGCTTTCAAAAGTAACTATTTGAAATCGTAATTATAAATATATACCCGTTGGCTTCAAAGATTCATTTATGCATGTCCAAAATATACATTGGCAGTGCAAAAAGGAAATTTTCATGAAAAGTCAATACTTTGTTGCCCATTGCCCCTAACTATGTAAACAAGTGTAAGCTTCATTTGTATCGAGCTTTAACTTGACCATACTTTTCTTATTAACTGTAAAGAAGATCCTCGCAGTTATTAACGCAACTTATGCAGTTGCGAAATATGAATTTCATATATTCATAATTTCACTTTTCTTATTGTAGTTAGGTTTGGTATCACTGTGGAAGAAGAAATATAGAAAAACTGGAAAGAACAAATGCGAAGGCCTTGAGATTTGCGTACGAAGGGCTCTTACGGCGTATCGGATCAACATCAACCTTAGAAAATCGACGCACTCAAGACATGTTACTGACTGTGAACAATATTGTTCAAGGCAGGGCTCAATCCAGCCTCAAAAATCTTATAACTAAGAAGAGAACAGCGTACAATATAATCTTCACGGAAATTTCAATCTTTCCATACCTAAAATGAACACTACCAGGTACGGTCTTAAGTCGTGGCGTTATGCTGCAGCAAAGCACTGGAACATGCTACCTCGTAATATTCGTTCCATGGCAGGCTCAAAAGACTTTTTGAAAAAGATTCGGCAAACTGATTTTCACGTTTGATACATTTTGATTATATTTCATCGCTTTTATCTTGGCTTTTTTCTGAATTAACTTGATGTTTTTAAGCGATTTTAAATTAGCCGATGTAAATACTTTTTTTAAGTTTTTATGATGTTGTACATTACTTAATTTAAATCATGGAGCACCTGTAAACTAGCGAACAGCTAAGCGTGTACTTGTCCATGTTAACTAAAGTATGTCTATGTCTTTGTCTATTATGCATATTGTCTTAAATCTAATTTCGTTATACAATCTGAAAGGAGACAGAAATTTGTGAAACAGCGCGCGCTGTAGTTGTCCAGCAGTAAATTACTGGACACATGGCGTAAAATAAAACAAACATAACATGAGGAAAGCGCCTGGGATCACAACAGAAGAAGGAGATAGCATATCACTAAGGAGGGAAGAAGGACAACACAAAGACTGCGCATAGCACTAAAGAAACAAAAAACAACTTAAAGGAAGCGCGTAACACCAGACAAACAAACTAAAACACAAAGACACCGCTTAGTACCAAACAAACAAGAGACAGCGCGTAGCATTAAACAAACAAGCAACAACACAAAGACAGGGCGTAGCACTAAACAAACAAACAAACAACAACACAAAGACTCAGACACTAAACAAACTACCAAATAAGCAAAAAAGACAGCGCGTAGCTCTAAAGAAACAAACGACACAAAGACAGCGCCTGTGGTCGCAAACAATACTACATATTCACACACTAGATGGTTGGTAAGTACACAGAGTGGTAAAGGCTTTTTTAGCTTCGAAAAGGGATATTCACTTTATATATTAGCTGCTTTCCAAACTATGTCGTCAATTTAACAACTCACTGTCCACAGAACAAGGCGTTCGCGCAAATCGCTGGGCTATTAATTCACAGCCAATCACGGCAGATGTTGGGCTCCCTTCCCATGTCACGCGTCACGCGTAACGCCAGTAACACAGAGACAGTGACTGACGCCAGCCAGTTCAGGTGAGTCCATTGGTTTGCTACTTCTATAAAGTAAATTACATACTTTAAGAGCCAAACTTCGCGAATCGCCAACACTGTCCAGTTTCTAAGAAGTTATGAATCCTTTTCATTAATAGCGTCTTTAAAAAGCAAAACAACTGAGCAAAACGTCGCATATTTCTTCAATGGACGCAAAATCAATGCATGCGACTGAATCGTTGCGACTTATGCGACGTTTTTAAGCCATACGGTAGCGATACATTCTTCAACCATTTTAACGATATTGAATTTAACTCGATTCTGTATTGCACGTCTGATAACTTTTGAATTACATAAGGATCAGTCGTTTAGAAAACTAAAAAGCAAATGGAAAAATGGAGCAAAGCACATGGTCGCTGTATTCGATCAAGCATGACCGATGACGTCAACTGACTTTGGTTGGCTTTTTTTATTTGTCAGTGTACCATAGTGCATGCGTTGCACTTTTATTCTCAAAAATTAGAGTTTATTAATGAATATTTCAAAAATAATGTTAGTGTTTTTTTAGTGGTAAAATTATACCGCGATTAATTAAAAAAAAAACATTGCGCAGTTGTTATAAGACGCAGTACATAAAAAAACTAAAACGAGGGGTTCACCATGCCTGCTTCACTATATTGGGCTCTGGTATACAACTACTTTGCTTTCTTGTGACAGTAATATACCGTAAACTTCCGCTTGTAAGCCTTGTGCTTATACAACCTGGTTAGGGGTTTTATTTGGGCTTATAAACGGAGGGGCTAATATCCGCAAGGGGGGTGGGGCTATAGGCGGAATAAAACACGTTTCGAAACGAGCCACGGCATTGTTGATTGAAATACGTTTTTAGTTGAGAAGTCATAATAAGGCAACATTAAGGCTTGTTCAGTACTGTCATCCAGCAGAGGAAAGCTTATATCCTGGGGGAGACTTATAACCGGATGTTTTTTTTGGGTTTGCTGGGAGATGGGCCTATAACCGGGGGGGGGGGGGACTATAACCGGAATTTTACGGTAGATATATATAAAGCTAGCCTTAAGCAAGAGACACCCGCTACTTTCTGAAAGGTATTGGTAGCAATGGAATGTTATTAATATTCTTCTGATAGTACAAAATGTTACAGTGAACAGCTAAAACACATAAAGTTTTCCAAAAAAAATAATGAAACGAGTGAAATAATAGGGTAATTTAGGACGCTTTTAGTGAAACGCCTAAATTAAAGCAGATTGGGATAAAGACTTCATGAGAATGTTTCAATATATCATGGACAGGCTTTAGTAGGAGAAAACTTACCTGCCAACCTTTTAGCCTGAAAGAAATCCTGAATGTTCGGTATGAGCGCAATGTCGCACGCACGCTTATAATGCAAGAAATTATGCACGGCAGGATGCGCACTGCCAGTGCGCATCCTGCCGTGCATAATTCAACGGAATAACCTTAGGAGTATATCCATAATACAATGAATAAGATATTTTCAAAAGGTTTGTTTACATGTTGAAAACTCCTTAATCTAGTCTGTGACTTCTTGTGTGTCTGTTGGGGGTATTAATGACATACCACAAAAAGTACGTTTCAAATGGTAAATTACTTGTAGTCTTCGGATCTATAATTACCTTTTTAGAAAAAAAAACAAACACAGCATACTTTCTGCGCGATTGGCTAAGTGTTACGCGGAAAATGATCTAAATGATCTAAAAAAAGCCTTGAAACGAATCTGATGTCCCACGTACAGAGCTAGATAGAAACCTCTAATTAAAGACCTTTCACCTTTTCTACGCCATTTTTTAGCCACGAAATTTGCATCAGAAATAACAAACATGAGCGCGAAAAACATATACAGACGCACTGACATTTTGATAAAATGTTGGTAGAAGAAATGAAGAGGATACTGCATCTGAAGATATGTTGCTTGCGTCATATGTGTAAACCAGCATTTTGGGCTAAAAAGATCAGTCTATTACCACTCATTTGAAAAGTTTATTCAATGCTACCTCATAATTCAGTTGAGAGCGGCAAAATAATATGCGGGGTCCTAACGACAGGCGCTTCCCACCATCCCATTTAATATCTTGCTCCTCTGACACCGCGTCCTTTATAAACTCAAGCGCCTGTTACGTTCCCATATCACTGGCCATTTGCGGTCAACTATGACTAAGAAGACCAATACCAGCTAGAAACATAAAATTTTATAGGCAACAATAGACAAAGTTATTGTATTTCGAAGAATAAAAGGGTCCAATTATTAACTACAGTTTGGCAGCTCTGTTTTCACCGACGCCTGACTGCAGATTCACATTTACTGCTCCAAATGTAAATCCCCTGGCACTGTCAGAAGGTTTTCCTCGCAATTGAATTAGACTATTAATAAAAATGAACTCGCGGGATATTAATCACAATAGAAAAATTGATTAAAAGACTAAACAGCTATACACTAATTTGCAATGTTTGAATCATATTCCGGCCATGCTCGTGGGGCACGCTCGTGATTCATTGTTTTCGCGCGTCACCTTGTTTTGATAACAAAGCACTTATAACACGTACAGAAATATACAATATTAATAGATTTATTTATTTCAACCTCTGTCTTATTGTCCTAGCTTTCGATTCAGAGAATGAGTGAAGCGGAGAAAGGTAGTGGCGAGGTGGGCTCTTCCGCCGACGCTGAAGCTGGAGGTTCAAATCCACCCAAAAAACGGAAGTCGAAGAAATGTTCGCAGTGTCAAGCGTATGTGCAGAACTTAAGTCGGCACCAGAAAGAGGTTCATGGCATGACAAAAATAAGACGGAAACTCAGTGAATACTTAACTGGTGAAAAGAAGCCACCTAGGGGTAAGGTGAAGTTCTGTCCATTATCCCCCTGCAAAAGACACCGAACGCCCATATTCCAACTCCACAAACACCTACAGTCAAACGTGCACAAACTTAAGCAAGGCAGCCCAAGTTATGTCAGTGCATTGGGCAAAGCGAAAAGAGTAGCACTCAAGGATTTTGACTCCTACCTGAAAGAGAAGAGAAAAAAGCGAGAGGCTAGCAGGAAAACACGTGATTCCAATGAAGATGCCCAAACTGACGAAGACAAAAGTCTTGAAAACGATGGCGGCCTAGACCCACGGGAACAGAATACGAGTAAAACGCTAAAGACTGGAGGATTGTATGGAAGAGTCCCCGACTGCCACGAAAGAAAGGAATTTGAGAAGTCTCAAGACGAGGGCAGTGATAGTGAACAGGAGAACGCCAGGGAAGAAGAGTACGAAGCTTTGGCCAGAAGAAGTCGCGAAAATGAGAAAGACAAGTTTAACAGAGTCGAGAAGCGTCCGAACAGTGACAAGGAGAGGAAACTAGAAGAAGAGAGAATGGAGAAGGCTCAGGAAGAGAAGAGAGTCAGTGATGAAGAGTATGATGATTTAGAGGAAAGGGTGTGGAACACACACGAATCAAACAGGGCCTCTTTCTCTAACGTTACAAGATTGCCAAGAGTGAAGAGTGGGGAAGAATGCATGCATAGTGATAAAAATCACGAAGATCTTCAAAATAGCGAAGATATTACCAGTATGGAGGTGCCTGAAATAGTTACTCTCTCTGATAGCGATGAGGCTACAGAATACGATCCTTATGACGATTCAGACACAGATGAATCTAGCGAAGTACAGTGGACTGAAACTTCTTCTTCTCTATCACAAGAATGCGACCAATTAATGACTGAGTTAGTGGAAGTTATCGGTAAAGACAATTGTCAAACTGATTCATTTTTAGACAATGAAGAGCCCTGGAAGAAAGTTGTCAATCGGTTCATCAATGTTAAAACAAGCGAAGGCTTCACATTTAAGACTCCTGCAGAGTCGGCGAACGTTTGCAGGCAAGACTTAGAAGAGCTGGAACAATGCAGTCAAGAAGATCTATTTAAAGAACTATTTCAAGAGTATGCAAGCGACAATGATGATGCGTTGGAAGAATGGGTGGCTAGTGACTGCGAAACAGATGGTGTACAGACTTCTTGTGAACGAGAACCTGAGCTCAATAGAGAAAATGTAAGTATGGATCATGATGATGATTTTCTCGCGGAATTTTACATGTGGCTGGTTGATGTTGATGGAGGCTATCGAAACGAAAAGATTGCCCAGCAATACAAGAATCAAGTGCGAAACGTTATTCACAGGTTGACCCTCACAGAAGCAGTCACCACGGAAAGGCAGGAGAAACGCCCTTCAGTACAGTTGCTGCTAATTCCTGGAAAGGACGGGGACACATTCTTGAAGAGTTGGCTTTCATATGCTGTAAACCGCTATCAGCCAGGAACTGTGCAATCGTATCTGATGAGTCTCCGGCTATTTTACAAATTCCTTATTCAAGAGCAAAAAGACATTGCCAATGTTACCCTGGAGACATTAAATGCACGACGCGATCTGATGAGTTCATGGTCAGCGGCACAGAAGAAAAAGGTTGCCAAGAGGAAGCTAGAAAAGCGTGACGAAGATTTCAAGAAACTGCTCTCAAGCGAGCACCTTTTCCAGATCTGCCATGGAAATCAGCGTGTCAATGCTATTAAGCAGCTCGCTTCATCATCGGAACCCACTGATGGTGTAGAGGATGCGTCAAAAGTTCTCAGTGACAAGTCACATTGTGAAGTGCGTGATTGGTTGATGACCCGTCTACTTATAGACAACAGGGGCAGAAGTGAAGTGGCTGCAAATATGAAGATAAGCGAATTTAAGGAGGCTGTGTATTATCCTGGTACGGATGAAGATCCAGCACGGTACAGGATTCTGGTAAATGATCATAAAACTGCTGGAGTGTATGGAGCAGCAGTGGTCTGGGTGCACGACGACTTGTACAAGCTTGTGGAGATGTACTTGAGAACTGTAAGAAGCCAGATTACATCATTGGCTCCACACGTCGAGCAAGTATTTGTCTCAAGCAATAGCATGCCTCTGACTTCATCACAAGTATCCACCTGTGTTTACAGAACAGTTCAGAGAGAAGGAATTGAGACAAATGGAAGGATCTGCGCCACAACAGTACGAAAATCACTTGCAACGGGGATGCACGTGCATATGCCTGAAGAGAAAGATCATTTAGCAGCCCTGTCTCTGCACAAGACAAAGACGCAAGCCGACTACTACCGTGTTCATGATAAAGTAAATGAGACTGATTTAGGTCGTAGAGCAGTCCAGAGGCTCGTTTCCCTTAAAACTGAAAATATTCATCACGCAAAAGTCGAGAAGCCTACCCCATGGACGGAGGAAGAAGTGAGTGGACTGAAAGATCTGTTCAAAGAAGAAATTGCGACTGGAGCTATTAAAGAGGGTGAGATAATAAAAAAAGTCTCAACAGAAAACATTCTGAAAGCACATTCGGTTAAGGCAATCGTCCTAAAGCTACGGCGAATGAGCGATGAATTCAGAAAGGATATCCCACTTCCTACTGAGCAGGAGACAAGCACGGAGAGGGTTCTGAAATTTCTTTCTTCAGCACCGTGTGAGAGTGATAAATCTGGTCCAGTCCACGCCCCGTCCCCAGCATCCGCGACTTCCACATTTTGGAGGAAATTTACGGATGAGCAAACCAGCCATCTACTCAGCTTGACACAAGACCTTGTGAAAAAAAACGCTGTTAAGAGAGAAGACGTCTGGCAAAGAGTAAAGGATGATGCAAGATCTCTGGAACTTTGCATGATAACAGGAAAAGAAGTAGAAGACGAGGAAGAATTAAAGAAGTGTAAGCAGCGTTTAGTTGACAAGGTGCGTAAAGAAATGCGCCAGGCAAAGCGGCAAAAACAAAAGAAGAAATAAATCATCTTCTTCAAGCGCAACAAGCAAACGCAAGCGTAAATGCAAATGCAAGCCATTTTCACACGTGTAAAGCAAGCGCAAGGAATATAAAGCATGCAGGCGTAGTTAAGCTTTTTTTTTCAATGCCAGATAAAGATATTATATCCGCCGGACCATGGTACAAACACTGGTCAATACTTTTTCGCCTTACGCTTACGATTTCCCTGTTCAAGCACAAGCACAAGAAAATAAACCTCTTTCATTCCTTGCGCTTGCGTTTGCTTGACAGTAGCTCACACATTCTTGAGCTTGCTTTGCACTTCTGAACCAGGCATAAGCAATAAGAATAACGACCGGTTTCCATCAAAATGCAGCTACCATTATTATCACAAAAAGGTTATTTGCCTTTGTTTACGCAGACGGTAAAAAAAGGAAATAATAAATTCGAAATTTGTGCTTTTAAGTAACTAGTGTTACCAAAGAGCAGTTTCTATAAACGAGAACAACTTTTGAGAAATAGAAAACTTTTAGGTTTGCAGTGGAGACATACAAGAGTTCTGTGTTCATATGCAATTGAATGAAGTCAATCTGATTTTATTTTCGAAGAAAGATGGATACAAACCACTTATTAAGTGCGTTTCAATGTTAACTAAACGCGTAAAATGACTTATCCTGTTGAAAAGATCCGGGTTAAGTCAAATCGTTTTTTCTTCACAACGTTTAATTACAGTTAGTGATCCGACCCGGGAAAAATCTTGACAAAAAAGAGAGCAACCGTCAGTTAAAAAACGCCATGTGAATGATATTTACAAGTCATCTTAATTTGATAGATCTTGAGCCTTGAACATATGACCTCCTAACATTCGGCACGTTTCGTTTGTCAAATTTCGCAGTGTGGGGATTGATATTATACTACTTTGTGTAAATTGCGCTAGTGATATTTAAAGATACATGCTTTGAATTGATAATTTTCCGCAGTGTAAAGATTCTAAGAAACATTCTAAATTTTTAATCAAAGTCATTATATTGACGTTTACTCAGTTGAAAACCCAGTATGTCATACTTGAAGACACGAATACTTTAAAGCATTTGAGATTGATGTAACATCATGTTTAGTTTCGTTTAACTGCTGCCACGTTAGGCGGTACGATTTTCTTCATTACCCAGGTTTGGTAAAAGGATATTTTTATAAATTGTTATAACTTCGCATGTTTTTAGAATTAATTTTCAATGTGATTGGATATCAATTAAGGATTTGTGGTACCCAGAAGCAAAGCTTCCTTGTCACTCTAACTTGCACACGCGGCCGACTGTTTGGCAAAAGCATCCCGTGGTCAATTTGCAAAGCCAGGAAATCACAGTAGTTGGTGGACGCTTGGTCACCAACGTAATTGTCCCTGCCGACGAACTGACCACAATTCAAATCTGGCCTAGTTTAATTAACTTTTCATTCATTTTCTGTAAATACCTTTTGTAAGGTTATGTCAAACATCTGATTGTCTTACAAGAGCCGAAATAATTTATACAGCTCGGTTACGCCGTTAGAACGACAAGGTTTTTTTAATTCTAGAAACTATTAAGAATTTCTGTGACTATTTCAATAATGTTTAGTGTATTCGCTTAAAAAGTTAGCTTAGAGTAAGTTCGTGCGCGTAGGAGTACGGAACTTTGGTTTCCGTTACCGAACAGTGGAACACTCTAACTAAATCTCGTTTAGCTACACAAAGTATGAAGCAGTTTTAGCTGTTTTGCTGATAAAATATTGGATCGCGTCGTTACGATTAAGGAGCACTCTGTCCGGTCTGTGTGATGATTGGTACCAAATTCGACAGTTTAAAAAGCACAGTTAGCCAAATGAATCTTAGACTTTCAGTTTTATATGTTATTTGCTAAATTTTTACTCAAGATTCGAAGCACGTCTTTGAGTATCAAAAACACCAATGTTTGGATGCCCTTCCGCACATTTCTGAAAACAAATTGCTTGTCAACCAATCAGAGCTCAGGCGCGGACGTGAGTTTTGCTGATTCAAGGTAGACTGCTAAAAACAGTCTGCAGTTTACTAGGACGTAATTATAGCATTGCTCAGTTTCCATTGATATTCAAGAAAGTTACAAATGTGAATTAAAGATTGCGTTTTGATAAATTAATCTTGTTGTTGAATTAATCCTGTTCATAGTCAATTGGTATATGGACTCACCTAAACACCTGTTGCATGGCAAATAGGTTTCGGATTCACAAGTTCTTGAAGCGAAGCCAAGTGTCTATACCCGTTAAAACTCACAAACATAAAACAAAGAGAGTGCACATCACAAACGTACTAATCAAACACAACACACAGAGAGCGCGCATCACAAAGATGACAATCAAGCACAAAACAAACAGAGGGCAGAGCACGAACATAACAATCAAACACAACATAAACAGAGCGCACATCACTAACGTAACAATCAAAGAACAAAAAGAACACGCATAGCACTAACTTAACAATCAAGCACAATACAGATAGCGCACATCACCAACGTAACCAAGAAACACAACACAAAGACAGCGCGTAGCACTAACGTAATTTAATTGTAATGCGCAATTGAACATATACACATGGAATTCGCGCATAACAAATTCATAATGTTATTATTATGATCATTAACGCAACAATCAAACACATAAAAAAGAGAGCGCACACCATTAACGTAACGAACAAACAAAACAGAGAAAGCGCGTAGCGCTAACATAACAATCAAACATGACAAAGAGAGTGCACATCACTAACGTAACGAACAAACACAACACAGACACAGCGCCTAGCACTAACGTAACAATCAAACACATAACAAAGAGAGCGCACTTCATTAACGTAACGAACAAACACAAAACAACGAAAGCGCCTAGCACTAACGTAACGATTAATCACTTAACAAAAAGAGCGCAAATTACTGTAACGAACAAACACAACACAAAGACAGTGCCTGACACAAACGTCTAGCACTAACGTAACAATAAAACTGATAACAAAGAGTTAATTGATTATTAACTCGAAGTTGATAAGGTTAATGAACCGCCGTAGCGAATTTCTAGTAGCTGACGTTTCGCGCGTTAGCCTTTCGTCGAAGCAAAGAGAGCGCATACTGCAAAAGAGGATGTTAATTTGAAATGTACACCGATTTTCAATGCAATTACTCGGAAAAAGCAGTTTTTGTTTTGCCTAGATAGTACAACTCAGTGATAGGTAGAAGTGGGTATTTGCTACACAAGTGGGTATTTGCAACTACACGACTTCTTTTTTGGAATATAAGAGTCCAAAATGCCCAGATACTTCTCCGGAACGGTTACCACTTTTCTAATCAGCTGAGACAACGTGTATTAGAGAAGAATTCTAAAAAAATTGAGCAAAAAAGGATTTATTCCACAAAAACCCTTAAAAACACATAAAAACAGAAAAAATTGATCTGTATTTGATGTAAAATAGACGGCGATACTCAGATATGGACGGGTAGAATTGTACTTTTCATATCCTTTGATGAGACTTTTGCCCGTGTATCCTATTTTATTTAATCGATGATCTTTCCCCAGCGAAAAACGAAAGTGGGTATTTGCTGCAAAATTGCGTATTTGCGACGAAATGGCATTTTGTCCATAAATACGTTTAAATGAAATAAATTCTAGTCAAACAATGTAGAGGCGGTTCTTACAACAAAGCGCCATGTTTCTGTGAAGAAAAAGTAAGAAAAAAGACCTAGAAACGCATTTTAAAGGCAAAAAGAAGATTTGCAGCTTTCGAAAAAATTTCGGACTTTCAGGTGAAGTTTACATCATAGCTTACAACAGGATATTTTTCTAAAATCAACTTGTCAAAGAACAAAAAATATTTCAGATCGCCGGGGTCTTTTGAGGCAATTGTCTAAACCTTAAGGACCTTCCGAATCTGCTTCAATCGCGAATTTTTTTGTAATTTTCGGATCGCGTACCTAAGAATGGGTATTTGCTACGTTGATCTGCTAGATTGGGAAAATTTAATGTCTGAAAAAGTAATTTTTGTAACTTGGTTAATATTTTCTTAAAATTTAAAGATAAATCTTTATAATGGAAAGATTAAAATCTTGTTTAAACGTTTCTAAAGCCATTGAATAATATATGGAAAACAAGTAGCAAATACGCACTCATGAATCTAAAGAGAGAGAGAGAGAGAGAGAGAGAGAGAGAGAGAAAGAAAGAAAGAAAGAAAGAAAGAAAGAAAGAAAGAAAGAAAGAAAGAAAGAAAGAAAGAAAGAAAGAAAAAACTGAATTTAGCACATGATTGCTATAATTGAACTGAATGAATTCTTAGATATGAGACCGGCTCGCTGTGAAACTGGTAATTTTATGATACGCTTTCGCCCCGATGCGATAAACTTAATTTGCAAAAGGCTTCAGTAACTGATTAGCGTTAACTACATCGACAAAAGTCTTTTTTTTTGGGGGGGGGGGGGGAGGGGCTGAGGCAAGCCAGATATTCCTTGGCAAACTCTAGACTCCTTTAGCTAGCTTCAGTAATTGTGTTTGCAAAATAATAACAAAGCACTGTTTACCTGACCATCTATTATAAAGTAAAACATGAACGTTACGAAGATTGGTATCAATCGAACCACGGACTTCACGCCTTCCACCATCTCACCAGGGTATTCTCCTCCATTGGTGACCTTTGCGCCGTCAAGCCAGTGGGACAAACTTGGAGATTTCTTGTGGTATAGTTTGTCCCTCAAGCCTCCGCCAATAATCCGAAGCGTGTCGATCAAATAACTGCCCTGTGGAGGGTGGACTTTGTAGTGTTTTCTCCCAATACGGAGCAGAATGGCTGCTAAAACTATTGATACCGAAGTGATCAGATAGCCATAGAAAAAGGACACTTCTTGTTGGACGTACGCTACAATGCTGCAACCAAGTAGCATGCCAATCATAATAAACCAGAAATACCAACTAAAGAATTCTTGCAACTTTTCTGCTCCTTTCGCCCTAACTAGGTCTGCTCCCATTGGAGGAGTATTTGCATCAATTCCTCCTGTTCCTATGGCAATGAGAATGAGTGACAGAGCTAGAAATACTTCTTCACTGGACATGCTCAGAGAGTAACCTACTGGATAGCTATAGGTGGTGGCCGTGAGAAGAACGGTGCCCATTACGGACAGTAGTAAACATCCATATATGGTATTGTAGCGCCCGATCTTTGTGTCAGCTAACCAACCGCCAACTATAGGGACGAAGTAACACGTTCCTAAATAAACAGAAAATTATATTGAGTGCTTATATTAGGAGAAATTAGGTACTTTTTTGCCTTCAATGTTCTGCTCAGGCTAAGGCTCACCCAGCAGATTGGCTCTGTAGTAAGGAAGGGAGGCTCTGTGACAAGGGAGCTGGGTGGATGGGGAAAGGGGGACGGGAGACCGGGAGAAAAGGGGGAGGTGTATGGGAGGCGGGAGAAAAGGGCGCGGGAAGCGGGATTCCCAAGGTGACAGGAAGCGGGAGAAAAAGGAAAAATTATGCGACATTGTGCAAAATTTCGCAATCGAAAAAATTCAAAGAGGCGGGTTCAAACAAATGCAGGGCGGGAGCCGGGATTAAGGGTGGGGGCGGGAAGCGGGAGGATAAGCCCCCTGTCCCTTCCCCCCCCTCCTGATGGAGGCTCTGGGTTATGGGTTTCCGCTTTGATACGATGGTCTCGTGGAAACGAAAGCAGCTGCTTCTCCTGGGTCAGCGTCGTTTTTAATGACTGCATGAAATATGGCCCTTTTTTGTTTTTCACTCTACAATTGCTCAGTACATTAACGAAGATGGGGTGGTACAATCACAACACCGACCCAACCCTTTGTTCAATTCATATGTAATTTTTGATAATCAAAATTGACATAAATTAATATTTTGCCGGCACGGAACAGAGAAATAGGTTCGAGTGTTGCGCTCTAAAGATCGCGGTTCGCGGGCTGAAGTAGCAACCGTTGAGTTTAAATTCGTTTCATTCTTCGGTCAGCCTCGCTGCGTCAACTTGGTTTTGCAAAAATTTAGTTTCAATTGTTCTATTAGCGTGAGTTTTGTTATCAGCTTTACTCGTATGTAATGCTATAATAGCATTTTCATTCGAAATTCATGTTGTAGCCGCTTTATTCTATTAGTTTGATACACCTTAAAACCCCGAAGGTAGTGCCATAGCTTAGGTTGGGATACACGGTCCCTATTTTTCCAATAGTTGGCTTTTGGGGGTTTACGTGTCCGGCTATGGTGCGTTTAGAATTATTGTAATACTGGAGTATTAATGCGAGTTATTAAAGTGCACCATGGGTCTGGCTGACCGACGTGCCCATGCCTTCAAGTGTTGTTCGTGTGTTCGGTTGTGTAGTGAAGGCAAAATCAGATCGATCTTCAAAAGAAAGTTTTCAGCTGAGTGTCGCAAGCAATTCGCGTTTGTTTTGGTTTTGGCTTTGCACACTCTGAGATTGGTTCAAAAAATGATGCCATTTTCTCGACCAATGATTAGAATTAAATCAAAAAACAGTAATGCCTTGCTCGCACGCTTTTCCCCGCGCTCGCTGCCTTTTGCCTACATTTTCTTTCGCGTTCGGATTGGTTCATTCGGTTGTGTACGTCTGTCAGCCTAGCACCCAGGCGTTCCGGCCTCCCGCTCACTAGACTCGACTTGGTGAGGAATGTTGTGACCATTCGGTGACGTCACGAAATTTCGCGCTAAGTCGTGTAAGCGAGAAGAGAACGCCTGGGTACTAAACTGTAGGTCTGCTAAGATTGGCTAAAGTAACTACTTTGGTTTAGGCTTTACAACACTCAATTGAAAACCCACTTACCCCTCTACTTACTTTTTAAAATTTGTGACACTGGCGTGAACTAACGCGGGTTTCACATTACTAAACACCTCACTCTTTAGAATTGATATCGTACTTGGTTGCACCGGACCATACAACTCGGACAAACGACCAAACAGCTGGTGTAGAATAACTTCAGGTAAAACATTTATACAATGGACAGAGTAAACCGCATGTTTTGATTGGTCTAGGGTAAGGTTTGTGATTAAAAAACACGCTGGGCCCGGTTGCTCGAAAGCTGATTAGCGCTAGCCCTGGGTTAAATGTTGTCCAAGGTTTCTGATTCTCTTGTTTAAAAGCGTTACCGCCGCTAGTTTTACGTGACAATTTCGAAGCAACACAAGTCAGATCGATTATTAAGTGAAAACAATGTACTAAAATCTACCTCGTTACGGTTTAAAAGTGATTTAAAAATTGAAACTTTTCCTGAGTTAGCTTAGCCCTGCTTTGAACAGCCGGGCCAAGACGCACGAATGACATATTGCGCTGCAAAAATCTGCGCGCGCAAATCATCACTACGGAGATTGTTTAAAACATTTCTAAATTTGTGCGGAATAACCGATATCAAAACAACGTATAAAATAGATTCCATTTAGGGGTGCGTGTGTACTCTGATAACGCATACAGGACCACAGAGGACGTCAAAACGTGGTAAGAAAATCAGCCACGCTACTCGCCTGCGGTTCGTAGCTCACTTCTTTGTTCTTACCACGTTTTGACGTCATCTGTGCGTTATCAGAGTACAAACGCACGGCCAAAAGGAATCTATTTGTTAAACCTACTCAAACATAGCCTTACCTTGAAATACCAAAGCGATTGCGCTGGGAAATGGTGACGGAAACTTGAGGACATTTTTACTGAAAAACACCACACTGGCTGACACTCCATAGAAAGTCAGACGCTCACAGAGCTTGAAAAACAGAATGCAAAGAACTGCAAAACGCGACCTTCGTTTGGTGATTTCGTTTGCTTGTTGTCTCTTTTGGTCGTCTTGGATTAGAGGACACTTTTCACTTGAATCACGAGTTGCAACCATTGTCTGCATAAACGGGGAAATATTTCAAAACATGAATAAAACAGGTTCAAACGGTGAACCAGACATGTTATGTAACACAAAAGACATGGGGTAACATTGCTAATAAATATCAGTGCATTTAATTTTGATTCTTGTTTTTATCAAGTTTTACTTAGCTGCAATTTGAAATTCACTGGTTTAAAATCACGGCCGCACACAAGGAAAGACGTTTTTCAGCCTTATCGGTCACGCTTGCATATTGTCAGTTCTCTTGACTCAATAATGCTACACGTTGCACTTTTAATTTTGACTAGTTTTAACTGCAAATTCTCATTTAGGCCTTGAAGTATTTTCAGTTTCTCTGTTTCTCTTTAGTTCTTGACTAAATTTAGAGGTCCGTTTTTTGGTAATGACCGGTGAATATGTCGCATATACACGTTGCTAAGCTTCAGTGACCTTAAAAGTTATGATTTATGACCCCTTTTAATCGGTGTAGAGTGCACGTGATTCTCAATTGGCAAATCATATTAACCTCCTTTTAGAAGACCTACCTTTGAATGATTCAGTGCCGAAAAGAAGATCCAAGCCCGGATAGAAGTACCCGATAGCAGAATACAACAAACGGCTGAAAACAGAGATTGCCGGTTTATACTGAAACCCCGTGCGGTCATCATCTGACGGGAAATCAGGGCTTGACAGAGGTCCCGTCCGGTCGTCCCGCAGACAAGTTGGGCAAGTAACGTTTCTGCTCGCTTGCTTGCCAGCCATGAGACCAGCAAACCATCCGTCAACTTTCAGTTCATGATCAAGCCTGCCGATCTGAATTAAGATTACCAAATTGAATCAAACATTTAAGAAACAGATCGCACGTCAAGCACTAAGAATACTAACTGACTCTAGATAGATCTCAGCAATAATAAGACCTTCACAGTGAATTTTTTTCGCGTTTTCTTTATCACAAGTATTAGTATCGAATTTACTTAAACCGGGGCAAGTAGGATATTGCCTCAGGCAAGCAAATTCTCAACATTTACAGGTGTAATTTTCAGCTTTCTCTTTCTCTCTCACGTATTTAACCGTTCCAAGGCTTAAGATACTCAATTTAAAAATTAAAAGAGCTTGAAATAATTGCCATATCATATGCCACACGATAATAAACTTCTTATAAATAATCCGGCCACCCTCTTGTTTTGTCAAACTGCGATTCTCTTTCAGCAAATACTTTTGTTGGCAACATCGTTACTTAGTTGTTTTTCTCAGTGGAAGTGTTCCTTCCTACGTTTGGAAATTACGATATGTGCCGCGCAATTAAGTTACACGGACAGGGCATAGAGAGGTCACGCTATAAACTATATAAAGGGAATTTAAACGAGGTAATTCCGCCCGTCGAGCCTACATCAAAGAAAGGTTGTGTATGTCAACTTGCTTTAAGGCTGGTTTCCATATGATCGCTAAGATCGCTGGAAAAAACGTTCAGCAATCGTTGCGATCATGTGAAAACCAGGGCTTGGGGTCTTGGGTAGAAGCTAAATAAATTCCATTATCAGCAAATTCCATTATCAGTTGGAGACAAAGCCGGCTTGAGTCCCACGCTCGAGCTTAAAATTTACCATCTTTCTTTCTTTGCTGACCCTAGCAGTATGCAGGACGCGTGTCAACGAACCTAGTGAGTATGACCTATTCTCGCTACGAG
The DNA here is from genome assembly GCA_964017195.1 of Siderastrea radians. Lineage (NCBI taxonomy): Eukaryota > Metazoa > Cnidaria > Anthozoa > Scleractinia > Rhizangiidae > Siderastrea > Siderastrea radians. The sequence continues at coordinate 50,396,587 of OZ024890.1, read as the reverse complement.
TGTTCCAGAAGCTCAAAGGTTAGAGCGCTCGTCCGCTCAGTTTACAAGAGGTCATGGGTTCGAATATTAACCGGCATTTTCTTTGTCCCACGCCGGTGACGGACTGAATACCCGCTAAATTTTTGCGGGTTCTAATTTTTGTTTGTTTGTTTTTTTACCAAAAAAAAGTTCCGGGAAAACAATTTCCCTCAAAATTTTCTCCGCAAAAATTTACTCGACTGTCGATCGCCTTTCACATCTTATGTAAAATCATTTTTGGTGGCTAGTTACTTAAATCGTTTCTTTCATTCAAAAACAAAACATTCAAAAACGAACGATGAAATTGCATTTGGTATGCTACAAGTATTTAACTGAGGATACATCATTTGCATGTTGTTCATCCAGGAGCCCATGTTCACCTGCATTCGATTGTTTAAGGGTGACGTTCTTGTAGATTGGCCCCCCCGTCCAATTACTTGACCTCGTTTTGCTTCCAAATTTGAGACGTTCCTTTCTTTTCCTTTGTTTATCAAAATATTTAATGCATACCAAACCAGTGGATAGTGCCCTTCAAATAATATAGTTTGATATTATAGTTTTTCACATCATGAAACGACAGGTGAGAAAAATTTTTATTGTCGACCGTGATAATTTGAGTTGAACAGTTTTTTTTGAAGACGGGCCCCCTCATCTAATTACTTGACCTCGTTTTCGGCTTCAAAATTTGAGACCTTCCTTTCTTTTCCTTTGTTTATCAAAATATCTAATGTACACCAAGGTAAGACAGGTAAGAAAAATTTTTATCGTCAACCGTGATAATTTGAGTTGAACAGTTTTTGACCGACAAGGCTATATTGCTCCGTTAACTTTGAGAGCCACAAACCCTATAAACTGATCCTCTTAGAAACTCGACTTTTTCTCAATATCGAAGAGGACTCTGTTTGCAGGGCAAGATCCCGACGCATGAGAGTTATCATAGTTTGAAGTCACGAAATCCTCTAATCCAAACACTCGACTTTTTTTGCCAAACATCAATTTTCTTTTAGTATGAAGTACATATTTGTTGGCATCATCCTTGCTCAGTTGTTTTTTCTTAGCCGATCAATGGAAGTGTTGCTTCAGGGTTTTGAAAATATGCTGCTCAAACACGTACAGGGCAGAGAAAAACCAAATTAGGAACAAGCTTAAAACGAGGAAGGGGATCTACCCATCGAACCCACATCGAAGAGTAATTGTGTCAATTTGCCTATCAGAGCCGAAAGCCCTGAATGAAGTCACTCTGACTCATCACTGCGTTTCTTTATCCTGAAAAAAATTTTTCCATAGTTACTGAACGGTAAAAAGAGGTCGAGTGAGTGGACGAGGAGTAGTGATTCAAACAGATTTGGATTGATAACCCTCAACCGTCCGGACCATGATATTCTGCTCGTGGAGGGGGGGGGGTGGGTGGGTAATTCCCTTTTGTGGCTTATACGGGGATGTGCCACTGGACAGGGTATGGTTGTGTGGTCTGTGGCCGCTTTGTCCTAAACTTGACAAGGTATGTAATTTTCTGTGTCAGTCCTAAACAGGGACCTAAAATAAAGTATTTTAGGGGGGGGGGGCTTTTTTTGTCCTAAACAGGGTCAGGGTTTCAAACCCTCAGCGATACCAGTGTACCCTAACATGGGTCAAGTGTCCTTCCCCCCCCCCCGGGATATTAGCGACCTTCACATCAGACTACGAGTACGAGATTGAGTACGAGTACTGACGACTTTCGAATTCCAAAACAGCTGCGTTCTCAGAGCTCTCTTTCCTCCCTGTTGCTGACCAGTAGAGAAGGGTGCTATGTTAACGACATCGGTGTGACAGGTGACAATCTTAAACCTGCGCCGAGGAATTGAAAAGTCGTACTGCTACTCAATCCTGTACTCGTAGTCCAGTCTGAAAGTCGCTATTCTTTCGCATACCGTTGTGGGAAAACACCAGTTTCACTGTAGGAACGCGCGTGCGTAGACACATGTATATGAAAGCAGCCAGAATATTTATTAAAACCCACCGTTGTTAACTTCCGTGTGACGCCTGAAATAAATATTATACTGAGTAGGCGATTTGTGCTGCTTGAAGTTCGTCAAGTTCGGGTTTTAAAAGTGTTTGGAATTTATAATTTTCTTAGAGAAAAGCGACGTTTCATTTATTTTTCCAATTTGTCATCATTTACAAGATATACGAAGGCAACTTTGTTTCAACAGCCACTAGAGACGTTATTCAAGCTTCCTTTTACGACAGCACCGGCTAAATCACATTTGAATTTTGTTTTTGAAGGTTTTGATTTTTCTTCTCGAATATTTAATAATTTATTCATTCTCTACATTTCAATTCACATAAACAATGAAACAAAAGGGTGATTTGTTTATTTTGTGGGGAGTATATAAGCGTTTTTTTGGTGAAATTAACGAAACTGTGTAACTGTGTGTCATTAGTTCGCGTCCCGTTTAAACCTGAGTCGTCAAATAGTGAAGTTATGTCCATTATCTGCGGCAAAGTAAACGCTCATTAAGCGGTTAGATTTTGCTCAAAACTGTATGGCTTATGCAAGCTGCACTGTCCACCAATCTTACAAAAGTATTAAATTATTAAATCATACATCAACATAAAACGTAGCCTGTCTTGTCAGATCTTGCCAACCCTAACATATTCTTGTTATTTCGTGTATAGTGTCAGGTACTTTCCGTTTTATTTTAATTCCTATGTCTACGTCGATCGTCTTCTGTTAATTACGTCATCTACTATTTATTGAATTTAATCGAAAAACGGGTAATCTACATATGTTAAAAAGCCTATATTGTTAAAGCACAAAACAGACAACAAACAATTCCGCTTTTTATTTTCGGAAAAATACTCAAAAGAGTCTGGAAAAGTTAGCTAAATATAAAGTGCAATCGTTGAAAGACGAGCTGCTGCTCGCGAACCGAAGCCAGTTTTCTCTAGATGCGTAAAAATCTTGTGTTAATAATACCCGTTCGGGTGATATCTGCCACGTTCTTGTTTGGCCATTCCCTTGTGTTCTTTTCAACATTTTAGGAATATTTAGGGATACTTTAGCAAGCAGAATTCTTCTCTCTCACTGCTGTAAAATTATTTTTATTAGGTGACGTTGTTATACATTTGCGAAAGGGAAAGCTTTCAGTATAGGTGGTAGGATTTGCGGAAGAAGAAACATTATATTTGTAGTAAGTTTCGATAAACGTACCTCGTAAGTTGATATCACTTACCTTATGTTTATATATTGGATTTGTAAGAGGAAAACACTCTCTGTCGTTAGCTTATCCACGCACGCGCAGCTTATCATATGTGCATTACCATAAACATCACTATTTCATCCCATTTTCCCACAAGGAAAAAAATCCTTCTGCCAAAGTAATATAAATATCAAACTTAACCATAACTGTGTCGAGGTCCGGACGGTTGAGGGTTATCATACTTTCAGGTCTTTCAGACTAGAAACTTGAATCCTCCCTCATCCAATCACTTGACCTCTTTTTGTTTCCATATCTGATACCTCATTTCTTTTCCTTTGTTTTTCTTTTTGCTGTATGAGAAATATTCAACAAAGCCAAGGAGAAAGTCTTGCTCACAGGTACTAAACTTCCTAAAGGATAATCAATTAAATTCAAAGGTCTTGAAATGGCCACATCATGTGCTGTACGATGATACACCATTTTAATCATATAAAAGGAGTTTGCATTTTAAAAAGCTACCGTCCAAACCTGAGATCGTGGATGACAGACTGGATTCATTCACGGGATAGTGCACAAAGTAGTTCTGTACAGCGCCGCAAATGATCCCGAGACCGCAAATGATCCCCGACCGGAAATGATCCCCAAATTAGACCGCAAATGATCCCCGACCGCAAATGATCCCCAGACTGGACCGCAAATGATCCCGGTAAAAAGGAAGGAATGGCGTGGACAGCAAACTGGCAAGGACAGGGGAATGTTGTGGAAGGTGGAGCTTTTTTCTTTACTGTCCCTAAAAGCGCATTTTGACTTAATTAATTATTAATTATTGCTTGGATTATTTTTTATTTCGAGACAAAACGAGGTTACGATGCATGTAGTTCAGTCTTAATAAGAGAACACAAATCTCCCTTTTTATTTGTTTAAAATTTCGTTCCTGTTTTATGCAATAACAGATCGAAGCAGTTTCTAGTATGGCAACGCAACGTCTCATATTCTAGTTCTGGTATATGGTATAATTATTTCAATTATTTTAATATCAAAATTAATGTAATTCATTAACAATAACAAACTGGAACAACAAGTTCCAGTTGAAGTTTATTTAGGATCCTGCAGCCTGTTCCAAGCGTTCAGCTAGTGGCAAGTGAACGAAAAATGTTTCCAAGAGCGGAGGAAAAAAGGCTCACTATCTGAACACCTGGAAGAAGCTAGGCTACGCTGTTACCTAAGTGTTGTCTTATACTGGTTGTCAGCTACGCGATAGTCACGAGAAATACTGCAGCAGCCGCCCAGGAAAACTATTTTCGCCAGGCAGATAGATAGCTAGGCTTAAAATCCTATTTCAGGTTAAATAAAACCACTTATCTTCGTCAAGGCAACTAGTAACCTAGTAACGGCTAAGTTAGGGATGGGTCATTATTAATTTTTTTTTTTGGGGGGGGGGGGAGGCAATAATTTTCTGCAGGTAATTTTTTTTCGTGACTAAAAGCTTTGTCTGAATTTTGTTTTACTAGCTTGCAGCTTGCAATATATTTCTTTGCTTTGGCTGCTATGTACGATTTTTATTTCTTTTGCAAATGCTGTGCAGGAATTTCTTTTTCGTATTTGCCGCTCCCCCCTTCCCCTTCACCCTTAAAAATAAAATAGTCCGCGAACCGGCGATAACACCGGATTCCCGCCACACGCGCACACGGGAAAAAAATTAATCAATGGACAAATAAATAAACCAAAATCGACAGTAAACTAGTCGTCAATGATCAAGGAGGTGGAAGTACAGTTTACTGTTTCCTTTAATATATCCTTTTCCTCTGATTTTTCTCTAAAAAGAACGTGTTAAAATGAAACACTACTTGTACCATGTGCGATGTGGAAAGCAATCAGTATACTGTTAACACACCGCAAGATCTAAACCTACCTGGGTTTTTCTGTCACCTCCATTTTTCTGTTCTTTGTCATCTCCCTGTGTATTAATGCCAACAAACAAAACCAGGAAAACCACAAGAGTAACTGAACGAAAGACTGGTTGGCCATTTTCACAAGCGAATGCAAACGAAAACGGGACACGGCTAAGCTCACATGGTTTAGTGACCTTTGATTTCAAGACTAGATGTCAATCATTGCGCCCTGGAAACCTATGGTTTCTCAGTCCGACTGTCTCGGACTCTGTGGGCCACCCATGAAGTGAAGTGCATATACCGTGAATAAATTTTACGGGTTCTAATTTTTGCGATCTGCAAAAAAAAAAAAAAATAAGGAAGAGAGAGTGAGATCCCGCAAAATATTTCTCCATTGTAGAAATTATGTACAGAAATACTGTTTTAAAGGAGAAAATGCTATAGATAACTCCAGACTGAGATAACTCGTTGGATACTAATACTTTAGTTACAGAGTGACACTGATTAATCTGTTTTACATTCGCATGTTGTTTTATCTGTCTTTCTTTTGCATGTACTCAAATAAAAAACGAAAATGTTATCAGTTCTATTTGAACGCGACTTCCAGAAAATCGCAAAAATTAATTCCCAGAAAAACCTTGTTTTCAATCGCAAAGTTTGGTTCCCGCAGAACACAAAAAATCAGTCGCCAATCCAAAATTAAACTCTCGCACAAATTTAGTGCCACACGTTTTATATGATTCTGTATAAATGTTATAGTTTTTTTAAATTATGATTTTTGCCTTTCATGTCACTGCGGCCTTTGAAATGTTCTATCTCACTGAGAAATAAGGAATTTTCCCGTTTTTTCCTTATTTTATTTTACCGCCAGTATTTTTCAATTTACGATCATTAAAACCCCGACGCCATTCCAAGTTTTTTTACCGGGATCATTTGCGGTCCAGTCTGGGGATCATTTGCGGTCGGGGATCATTTGCGGCGCTGTACAGTTCAACCTGTGAAAACTGATTTTTCATATTTATAATAGTATTCTGACACTGATCTAAATCACCGCCAAACATCGTACTTGTCAAAGGGTAAAGCGAAAATCCTTCAATTGAAAAAGTTTTTCAAACTATGAACCGACAGATAAGAGAAATTTTTAACGTCAACCGTGAAAATTGGAGTTGAACAGTTTTAACCGACAAGGATATAAAAATTGAAAAATTTAGCCGTGACTGAAAAAATTTTATTTTTGTTCCGTCAACATTGAGAGCCACAAACCCTGTAAACTGACCCTCTTAGAAACTCGACTTTTTTTCAAGATCGAAGCGAACCCTGTTTGACGTTTGCAGGGTAAGATCCGGACGATTGAGAGTTATCATATTTGTAAAACTGCGATCATCCTTCTTCAGTTGTTTTTTCTTAGGTGATCATCGGAAGTGCTTCTGCAGGAGTTTCAAAATATGCTGCTTAAACATGTACAGGCCACAGAAAAGCCAAGTTGTGAAAATCTGCCCATTGAACCTTTCGAAATTAAAAAACCCCAACATTTCAAAATTCCAATTCCATCTGGACACAGTGGACGAAGAGCCACCTTTTGGATGTGCCACTGCTAAGACTGCTAATTCCCATGAATTCTCATCTACTTACTATTTATATTCTCTTTATGGAAGAGTAATTGTGTCAATTTCGCCGTCAGAGATGGCTCTAAATGAAGACAATCTGACTCAGCACTGCCTTTCTCTGTCCTGAAAAAAATTCCATAACGGTAACAAAAAAAAAAATTAAAATAATAATAAACAAAAGTAGAAAATGAGGTCAAGTGAGTGGATGAGGGGTAGTGATTAAAAACGATTTGCATTGATAACCCTTAGCCGCCCGGACCTCGATTCTAGAGAACCTAAGCATCAGACGTTTTCGGGGCGACAGCGAGCTGGACTGCGAGAGGTAAACTGGGGCCGAGGTCGCGGTCGCTTTCCGCAAAAATTCAAATGTTAATTAAGCACCGAGTTTACTCACAAGGCGACGACCTTGCTTTCGAAAGAGAACAATGTCTTCGTATACATCAATAAATAAAGAATTGATACTTATCTGCTATGCTGCCAAATTGCAATATTGTGTGAATGTTAGTTTGTATCTTAGCGGAATGAAATTAGAACTACCAACTAAGCTTTACAAATACGACTATCGATCCCTTCGAAGCTGCGTTTTCGTGGTATGTTTGAGCAAAAGGTGATTAGAGAATCAAACTTAATGTTTCTAGTCGAGATAATTTTTCGAAAAAAAAAATACAGTCGGGAAAAATGAAGTCTAGTGAGTGGATGAGGGGTAGGGATTCAAAGTGGATTGATAACCCTCAACCGTCCGGACCGCGATATGCTACGGTAAAAGTTGCATATTTATATATCTGTGGGAAAACACTGGCTTCATTGTGGGATGCACAATTAATTGGCGTGCGTAGACACATGAAGTAACCAGAATATTTATTAAAACCCATCTTTGTTAACTTCCACGTGACGCTTGAAATAAATACTATACTGAGTATGCGATTTGTGCTGCTTGAAGTTCGCCAAGTTCGGTAGTTTTAAAAGTCCTGGGAATTTATATTTTACTTGGAGAAAAGTGACGATTCTTTTATTCTTCCAATTTGTCATCATTTACAAGATAAACGAAGGCAACCTTGTTTCAACAGCCACTAGGGACGTTAGCCAAGCTTCCTTCTACGACAGCACCGGCCAAATTATATTTTAATTTTGTTTTTAAATGTTTTGATTTTTTTCTTGAACATTTAATAATTAATTCATTCCTTACATTTCGCTTTACATGAATGATGAAACGAAAGGGTGATTTGATTATTTTGTGAAGGGTATAAGCGGTTTTTGGAGAAGGTAACAAAGCTGTGTAACTGTGTGTCTATCAAGCCTGAATTGTCAAATAGTGATGTTATGTCCATTATCTGCGGCACAGTAAAGCTGCATTGTCCACTTATGCCCTTACAAAATTATTAAATTATTTAATCATACAGCAATATTAAACGTAGCCTGTCATTGTTCATTGAAGATTCTAATAGGCTAAAAATCATTCTTGGAAAGAGCCGGACTGTTTTCAAAAGACGTTTAAAACTAGTTAGAGTACATTCTCTTCTAATATTATCAGGTAACGAGTTCCATAATTTCACCGCACAATATTTGAAAGAGTGCAGGCCATACGTAGTAGTTGCTGGTTTTGGTAATGATAGAATACCAGTACCTTTAAGATTATAGATAGACGGTCGTACAGTTAATAGTTCTTTAAAATACTTAGGATAATTGGCAAGGTGTAAACATTTGTAAATAGTAGTTAACATACTTTGTATTCTCTGATTGTAAAGAGAAGTGGTGTTAGATTTATCTAATAACTGCTTATAAGTGGAATCTTTGTCATGAAAGACAATGCGTAGCGGGCGTCTGAGTGCCTCTAACTTGTCGCGGTTCCTGGAACCGCAAACGTTCTATACTGTTTAACAGTATTGAAAGTGAGGCCAAATTGAACGCCTTGTAAAGCTGATTATTGACTTTATTACAAACTAGAGAGACATGCTTATCAAAATTAAGCTGATTAACCCTAACATATTTTTCCTGATTTTTGTTATTTCGTGTATAGTGTCAGGTACTTTCCCTTTTATTCTATAGTTAATTCTACTTCGATCGTCTTGTCTTAATTACGTCATCTACTATTTATTGAATTCAATCGAAAAACGTGTAATTTACATATGTTGAAGATATTGTTCAAGCACAAAACAGACCACAAACAATTCCGCTTCTCATTTTCGAAAAATATCCAAAAGAGTCTTGAAAAGTTAGCTTAAGTGCAACTGTTGAAAGAAGAGCTGCTCGCGAACACAAGTCAGCTTTCTCTAGAGCCGTAAAAATCTCGCATTTACGATCTTGTGTTTATAATACCTGTTCGGATGATATGTGCCACGTTCTTGTTTAGCCATTCCTTTGTGTTCTTTTGAACATTTTAGGGATATTTAGGGTTACTTTGGAAGCAGAATCGACCTCACTCAGAGAAATTGAAAATAATCCTCGTGGTCTTAAGATACACTGCTGTCAAATTATTTTTTAGAAAACTTAAAGGAGCCGTTTTTATACATCGGCAAAAGGGAAAGCTCGTTTAAGATAGGTGGTAGGATTTGTGCAAGAAGAAACACTATATTTGTAGTAAGTTTCGATAAACGTATCTCGTAAGTTGATATCACTTAGCTTATGTGTTTATATATTGGATTTGAAAGAGGAAAACACTCTCTGTCTCTCTTATCCACGCACGCGCAGCTTATCATATGTGCATTACCATAAAAATCACTATTTCATCCCATTTTCCCACAAGGACAAAAACCTTCTGCCAAAGTAATATAAATACCGAACTTAACCATAACTGTATCGAGGTCCGGACGGTTGAGGGTTATCATACTTTCAGGTCTTTCAGACTAGAAACTTGAATCCCCCCTCATCCAATCACTTGACCTCTTTTTGTTTCCGTATCTGATACCTCATTTCTCTTCCTTTGTTTTTCTTTTTGCTGTATGAAAAATATTCAACAAAGCCAAGGAGAAAGTCTTGCTCACAGGTACTAAACTTCCTAAAGGATAATCAATTAAATTCAAAGGTCTTGAAATGGCCACATCATGTGATGTACGATGATACACCATTTTAATCATATAAAAGGAGTTTGCATTTTAAAAAGCTACCGTCCAAACCTGAGATCGTGGATGACAGACTGGATTCATTCACGGGATAGTGCACAAAAGTAGTTCAACCTGACTAAAGGACATTTCTCTTTCGAGAGGAATACAGTATTAAGTAAAGTGAAAACTGACTTTTCATATTTATAATAGTATTCGGACACTGATCTAAATCACCGCCAAACATCGTACGTGTCAAAGGGTAAAGCGAAAATCCTTCAATTGAAAAAGTTTTTCAAACCATGAACCGACAGATAAGAGAAATTTTTACTGTCAACCGTGAAAATTTGAGTTGAACAGTTTTAACCGACAAGGATATAAAAATTGAAAATTTAGCCGTGACTGAAAAAATTCTATTTTTGTTCCGTCAACATTGAGAGCCACAAACCCTGTAAACTGACCCTCTTAGAAACTCGACTTTTTTTCAAGATCGAAGGGAACCCTGTTTGACGTTTGCAGGGTAAGATCCGGACGATTGAGAGTTATCATATTTGTAAAACTGCGATCATCCTTCTTCAGTTGTTTTTTCTTAGGTGATCATCGGAAGTGCTTCTTCAGGAGTTTGAAAATATGCTGCTTAAACATGTACAGGCCACAGAAAAGCCAAGTTGTAAAAATCTGCCCATCGAACCTTTCGAAATTAAAAAAACCCCAACATTTCTAAATTCCAATTCGATCTGGACACAGTGGACGAAGAGCCACCTTTTGGATGTGCCACTGCTAAGACTGCTAATTCCCATGAATTCCCATTTACTTACTATTTATATTCTCTTTATGGAAGAGTAATTGTGTCAATTTCGCTGTCAGAGAAGGTCCTAAATGAAGACAATCTGACTCATCACTGCCTTTCTCTGTCCTGAAAAAAATTCCATAACGGCAAAAAAAAAAATTAAAATAATAATAAATAAAAGTAGAAAATGAGGTCAAGTGAGTGGATGAGGGGTAGTGATTAAAAACGATTTGCATTGATAACCCTCAGCCGTCCGGACCTCGATACTAGAGAACTTAAGCATCAGACGTTTTCGGGGCGACAGCGAGCTGGACTGCGAGAGGTAAACTGGGGCCGAGGTCGCGGTCGCTTTCCGCAAAAATTCAAATGTTAATTAAGCACCGAGTTTACTCACAAGGCGACAACTTTGCTTTCGAAAGAGAACAATGTCTTCGTATACATCAATAAATAAAGAATTGATACTTATCTGCTATGCTGCCAAATTGCAATATTGTGTGAATGTTAGTTTGTATCTTAGCGGAATGAAATTAGAACTACCAACTAAGCTTTACAATACGACTATCGATCCCTTGGAAGCTGCGTTTTCGTGGTATGTTTGAGGAAAAGGTGGTTAGAGAATCAAAGTTAATGTTTCTAGTCGAGATAATTTTTCGAAAAAAAAAATACAGTCGGGAGAAATGAGGTCAAGTGAGTGGATGAGGGGTAGGGATTCAAAGTGGATTGATAACCCTCAACCGTCCGGACCTCGATATCTTACGGTAAAAGTTGCATATTTATATATCTGTGGGAAAATATTGGCTTCATTGTGGGATGCACAATTAATTGGCGTGCGTAGACACATGAAGTAACCAGAATATTTATTAAAACCCATCTTTGTTAACTTCCACGTGACGCTTGAAATAAAAACTATACTGAGTATGCGATTTGTGCTGCTTGAAGTTCGCCAAGTTCGGTAGTTTTAAAAGTCCTGGGAATTTATATTTTACTTGGAGAAAAGTGATGATTCTTTTATTCTTCCAATCTGTCATCATTTACAAGATAAACGAAGGCAATCTTGTTTCAACAGCCACTAGGGACGTTAGTCAAGCTTCCTTCTACGACAGCACCGGCCAAATTATATTTTAATTTTGTTTTTAAATGTTTTGATTTTTTTTCTTGAACATTTAATAATTAATTCATTCCTTACATTTCGCTTTACATGAATGATGAAACGAAAGAGTGACTTGATTATTTTGTGAAGGGTATAAGCGGTTTTTGGGGAAGGTAACAAAGCTGTGTAACTGTGTGTCTATCAAGCCTGAATTGTCAAATAGTGATGTTATGTCCATTATCTGCGGCACAGTAAAGCTGCATTGTCCACTTATGCCCTTACAAAATTATTAAATTATTTAATCATACAGCAATATTAAACGTAGCCTGTCATTGTTCATTGAAGATTCTAATAGGCTAAAAATCATTCTTGGAAAGAGCCGGACTGTTTTCAAAAGACGTTTAAAACTAGTTAGAGTACATTCTCTTCTAATATTATCAGGTAACGAGTTCCATAATTTCACCGCACAATATTTGAAAGAGTGCAGGCCATACGTAGTAGTTGCTGGTTTTGGTAACGATAGAATATCAGTACCTTTAAGATTATAGATAGACGGTCGTACAGTTAATAGTTCTTTAAAATACTTAGGATAATTGACAAGGTGTAAACATTTGTAAATAGTAGTTATCGTACTTTGTATTCTCTTATTGTAAAGAGAAGTGGTGTTAGATTTATCTAATAACTGCTTATAAGTCGAATCTTTGTCGTGAAAAACAATGCGTAGCGGACACCTGTTTAGTGCCTCTATAACTTGTCGCGGTTCCTAGAACTGCAAAAGTGCCACACTGTTGAACAGTATTGAAAGTGAGGCAAAATAAACGCCTTGTAGAGCTTTAACATTGCACTGGTACTGAAATCAAATCAAGTCAAATCAACAAAACTTTATTTTAAGAGGGTAACACGTGACAGTGGTGAACGCTGATGACCCTGTGGCTCTCTATAAAATAAATGAGCTTACAAAATCCAATCATAACTATTAGGTGATTATTGACTTTATTACAAACTAGAGAGACATGCTTATTAAAATTAAGCTGATTAACCCTAACATATTTTTCCTGATTTTTGTTATTTCGTGTATAGTGTCAGGTACTTTCCCTTTTATTCTATAGTCGGTTAATTCTACTTCGATCGTCTTGTCTTAATTACGTCATCTACTATTTATTGAATTCAATCGAAAAACGTGTAATTTACATATGTTGAAGATATTGTTCAAGCACAAAACAGACCACAAACAATTTTGCTTTTTATTTTCGAAAAATATCCAAAAGAGTCTTGAAAAGTTAGCTTAAGTGCAACCGTTGAAAGAAGAGCTGCTCGCGAACACAAGTCAGTTTTCTCTAGAGCCGTAAATATCTCGCATTTACGATCTTGTGTTTATAATACCTGTTCGGATGATATGTGCCACGTTCTTGTTTGGCCATTCCTTTGTGTTCTTTTGAACATTTTAGGGATATTTAGGGTTACTTTGGAAGCAGAATCGACTTCACTCAGAGAAATTGAACTGAATAATCCTCGTGGTCTTAAGATACACTGCTGTCAAATTATTTTTTAAAAAGTTAAAGATGACGTTTTTATACATCGGGAAAAGGGAAAGCTCGTTTAAGATAGGTGGTAGGATTTGTGCAAGAAGAAACATTATATTTGTAGTAAGTTTCGATAAACGTACCTCGTAAGTTGATATCACTTTCCTTATGTGTTTATATATTGGATTTGAAAGAGGAAAACACTCTCTGTCGTTAGCTTATCCACGCACGCGCAGCTTAGCATATGTACATTATCATAAACATCACTATTTCATCCCATTTTCCCACAAGGAAAAAATCCTTCTGCCAAAGTAATATAAATACCGAACTTAACCATAGCTGTATCGAGGTCCGGACGGTTGAGGGTTATCATACTTTCAGGTCTTTCAGACTAGAAACTTGAATCCCCCCTCATCCAATCACTTGACCTCTTTTTGTTTCCGTATCTGATACCTCATTTCTTTTCCTTTGTTTTTCTTTTCGCTGTATGAAAAATATTCAACAAAGCCAAGGAGAAAGTCTTGCTCACAGGTACTAAACTTCCTAAAGGATAATCAATTAAATTCAAAGGTCTTGAAATGGCCACATCATGTGCTGTACGTTGATACACCATTTTAATCATATAAAAGGAGTTTGCATTTTAAAAAGCTACCGTCCAAACCTGAGATCGTGGATGACAGACTGGATTCATTCACGGGATAGTGCACAAAAGTACTTCAACCTGACTAAAGGACACTTCTCTTTCGAGAGGAATACACTATTAAGTAAAGTGAAAACTGATTTTTCATATTTATAATAGTATTCTGATACTGATCTAAATCACCTCCAAACATCGTACGTGTCAAAGGGTAAAGCGAAAATCCTTCAATTGAAAAAGTTTTTCAAACCATGAACCGACAGATAAGAGAAATTTTTACCGTCAACCGTGAAAATTTGAGTTGAACAGTTTTAACCGACAAGGATATAAAAATTGAAAAATTTAGCCGTGACTGAAAAAAGTCTATTTTTGTTCCGTCAACATTGAGAGCCACAAACCCTGTAAACTGACCCTCTTAGAAACTCGAATTTTTTTCAAGATCGAAGGGAACCCTGTTTGACGTTTGCAGGGTAAGATCCGGACGATTGAGAGTTATCATATTTGTAAAACTGCGATCATCCTTCTTCAGTTGTTTTTTCTTAGGTGATCATCGGAAGTGCTTCTTCAGGAGTTTGAAAATATGCTGCTTAAACATGTACAGGCCACAGAAAAGCCAAGTTGTGAAACTCTGCCCATCGAACCTTTCGAAATTAAAAAAACTCTAACAGTTCTCAATTCTCATTCGATCTGGACATAGTGGACGAAGAGCCATCTTGTGGATGTGCCACAGCTAAGACTGCTAATTCCCATGAATTCCCATTTACTTACTATTTATATTCTCTTTATGGAAGAGTAATTGTGTCAATTTCGCTGTCAGAGAAGGCCCTAAATGAAGACAATCTGACTCATCACTGCATTTCTTTGTCCTGAAAAAAATTCCATAACGGTAAAAAAAAAAAAAAAAAAATTAAAATAATAATAAACAAACGTAGAAAATGAGGTCAAGTGAGTGGATGAGGGGTAGTGATTAAAAGCGATTTGCATTGATAACCCTCAGCCGTCCGGACCTCGATACTAGAGAACTTAAGCATCAGACGTTTTCGGGGCGACAGCGAGCTGGACTGCGAGAGGTAAACTGGGGCCGAGGTCGCGGTCGCTTTCCGCAAAAATTCAAATGTTAATTAAGCTCCGAGTTTACTCACAAGGCGACGACCTTGCTTTCGAAAGCGAACAATGTCTTCGTATACACCAATAAATAAAGAATTGATACTTATCTGCTATGCTGCCAAATTGCAATATTGTGTGAATGTTAGTTTGTATCTTAGCGGAATGAAATTAGAACCACCAACTAAGCTTTACAAATACGACTATCGATCCCTTGGAAGCTGCGTTTTCGTGGTATGTTTGAGCAAAAGATGTTTAGAGAATCAAAGTTAATGTTTCTAGTCGAGATAATTTTTCGAAAAAAAAAATACAGTCGGGAAAAATGAGGTCAAGTGAGTGGATGAGGGGTAGGGATTCAAAGTGGATTGATAACCCTCAACCGTCCGGACCTCGATATGCAACAGTAAAAGCTGCATATTTATATATCTGTGGGAAAATACTGGCTTCATTGTGGGATGCACAATTAATTGGCGTGCGTAGACACATGAAGTAACCAGAATATTTATTAAAACCTATATATCTTTGTTAACTTCCACGTGACGCTTGAAATAAATACTATACTGAGTATGCGATTTGTGCTGCTTGAAGTTCGCCAAGTTCGCTAGTTTTAAAAGTCCTGGGAATTTATATTTTACTTGGAGAAAAGTGACGATTCTTTTATTCTTCCAATTTGTCATCATTTACAAGATAAAAGGAGGCAACCTTGTTTCAAAAGCCACTAGGGACGTTAGCCAAGCTTCCTTCTACGACAGCACAGAGCCAAATTATATTTTAATTGTGTTTTTAAATGTTTTGATTTTTTTCTTGAACATTTAATAATTAATTCATTCCTTGCATTTCGCTCTACATGAATGATGAAACGAAAGGGTGATTTGATTATTTTGTGAAGGGTATAAGCGGTTTTTGGAGAAGGTAACAAAGCTGTGTAACTGTGTGTCTATCAAGCCTGAATTGTCAAATAGTGATGTTCTGTCCATTATCTGCGGCACAGTAAAGCTGCATTGTCCACTCATGCCCTTACAAAATTATTAAATTATTAAATCATACAGCAATATTAAACGTAGCCTGTCATTGTTTATTGAAGATTCTAATAGGCGAAAAATCATTCTTGGAGTTTAAAACTAGTTAGAGGACATTCTCTTCTAATATTATCAGGTAATGAGTTCCATAATTTCACCGCACAATATTTGAAAGAGTGCAGGCCATACGTAGTAGTTGCTGGTTTTGGTAACGATAGAATATCAGTACCTTTAAGATTATAGATAGACAGTCGTACAGTTAATAGTTCTTCAAAATACTTAGGATAATTGGCAAGGTGTAAACATTTGTAAATAGTAGTTAACCTACTTTGTATTCTCTTATTGTAAAGAGAAGTGGTGTTAGATTTATCTAATAACTGCTTATAAGTGGAATCTTTGTCATGAAAACCAATGCGTAGCGGACGCCTGTTTAGTGCCTCTATAACTTCTGGCGGTTCCTGGAACTGCAAAAGTGCCACACTGTTGAACAGTATTGAAAGTGAGGCAAAATAAACGCCTTGTAGAGCTTTAACATTGCACTGGTACTCAAATCAAATCAAGTCAAATCAACAAAACTTTATTTTAAGAGGGTATCACGTGACAGTGGTGAACGCTGATGACCCTGTGGCTCTCTATAAAATAAATGAGCTTACAAAATCCAATCATAACTATTAGCTGATTATTGACTTTATTACAAACTGGAGAGACATGCTTATCAAAATTAAGCTGATTAACCCTAACATATTTTTCCTGATTTTTGTTATTTCGTGTATAGTGTCAGGTACTTTCCCTTTCATTCTATAGTCGGTTAATTCTACTTCGATCGTCTTGTCTTAGTTACGTCATCTACTATTTATTGAATTCAATCGAAAAACGTGTAATTTACATATGTTGAAGATATTGTTCAAGCACAAAACAGACCACAAAAAATTCCGCTTTTTATTTTCGAAAAATATCCAAAAGAGTCTTGAAAAGTTAGCTTAAGTGCAACTGTTGAAAGAAGAGCTGCTCGCGAACACAAGTCAGTTTTCTCTAGAGCCGTAAAAATCTCGCATTTACGATCTTGTGTTTATGATACCTGTTCGGGTGATATGTGCCACGTTCTTTGTTTGGCCATTCCTTGTGTTCTTTTGAACATTTTAGAGATATTTAGGGTTACTTTGGAAGCAGAATGCACCTCACTCAGAGAAATTGAAAATAATCCTCGTGGTCTTAAGATACACTGCTGTCAAATTATTTTTTAAAAAACTTAAAGGTGACGCTTTTATACATCGGCAAAAGAGAAAGCTCGTTTAAGATAGGTGGTAGGATTTGTGGAAGAAGAAACACTATATTTATAGTAAGTTTCGATAAACGTACCTCGTAAGTTGATATCACTTAGCTTATGTGTTTATATATTGTATTTGAAAGAGGAAAACACTCTCTGTCGTTAGCTTATCCACGCACGCGCAGCTTATCATATGTGCATTACCATAAACATCACTATTTCATCCCATTTTCCCACAAGGAAAAAATCCTTCTGCCAAAGTAATATAAATACCGAACTTAACCATAACTGTATCGAGGTCCGGACGGTTGAGGGTTATCATACTTTCAGGTCTTTCAGACTAGAAACTTGAATCCCCCCTCATCCAATCACTTGACCTCTTTTTGTTTACATATCTGATACCTCATTACTTTTCCTTTGTTTTTCTTTTTGCTGTATGAAAAGTATTCAACAAAGCCAAGGAGAAAGTCTTGCTCACAGGTACTAAACTTCCTAAAGGATAATCAATTAAATTCAAAGGTCTTGAAATGGCTACATCATGTGATGTACGATGATACACCATTTTAATCATATAAAGGAGTTTGCATTTTAAAAAGCTACCGTCCAAACCTGAGATCGTGGATGACAGACTGGATTCATTCTCGGGATAGTGCACAAAAGAAGTTCAACCTGACTAAAGGACATTTCTCTTTCGAGAGGAATACACTATTAAGTAAAGTGAAAACTGATTTTTCATATTTATAATAGTATTCGGACACTGATCTAAATCACCTCCAAACATCGTACGTGTCAAAGGGTAAAACGAAAATCCTTCAATTGAAAAAGTTTTTCAAACCATGAACCGACAGATAAGAGAAATTTTTACTGTCAACCGTGAAAATTTGAGTTGAACAGTTTTAACCGACAAGGATATAAAAATTGAAAAATTTAGCCGTGACTGAAAAAAGTCTATTTTTGTTCCGTCAACATTGAGAGCCACAAACCCTGTAAACTGACCCTCTTAGAAACTCGACTTTTTTTCAAGATCGAAGGGTACCCTGTTTGACGTTTGCAGGGTAAGATCCGGACGATTGAGAGTTATCATATTTGTAAAACTGCGATCATCCTTCTTCAGTTGTTTTTTCTTAGGTGATCATCGGAAGTGCTTCTTCAGGAGTTTGAAAATATGCTGCTTAAACATGTACAGGCCACAGAAAAGCCAAGTTGTGAAACTCTGCCCATCGAACCTTTCGAAATTAAAAAAACTCTAACATTTCTAAATTCCAATTCCATCTGGACACAGTGGACGAAGAGTCACCTTGCGGATGTGCTACTGCTAAGACTACTAATTCCCATGAATTCCCATTTATTTACTATTTATATTCTCTTTATGGAAGAGTAATTGTGTCAATTTCGCTGTCAGAGATGGCCCTAAATGAAGACAATCTGACTCATCACTGCATTTCTTTGTCCTGAAAAAAATTCCATAACGGTAAAAAAAAAAAAAATTAAAATAATAATAAACAAAAGTAGAAAATGAGGTCAAGTGAGTGGATGAGGGGTAGTGATTAAAGACGATTTGCATTGATAACCCTCAGCCGTCCGGACCTCGATACTAGAGAACTTAAGCATCAGACGTTTTCGGGGCGACAGCGAGCTGGACTGCGAGAGGTAAACTGGGGCCGAGGTCGCGGTCGCTTTCCGCAAAAATTCAAATGTTAATTAAGCACCGAGTTCACTCACAAGTTGACGACTTTCCTTTCGAAAGAGAACAATGTCTTCGTATACATCAATAAATAAAGAATTGATACTTATCTGCTATGCTGCCAAATTGCAATATTGTGTGAATGTTAGTTTGTATCTTAGCGGAATGATATTAGAACTACCAACTAAGCTTTACAAATACGACTATCGATCCCTTGGAAGCTGCGTTTTCGTGGTATGTTTGAGCAAAAGGTGATTAGAGAATCAAAGTTAATGTTTCTAGTCGAGATAATTTTTCGAAAAAAAAAATACAGTCGGGAAAAATGAGGTCAAGTGAGTGGATGAGGAGTAGTGATTCAAAGTGGATTGATAACCCTCAACTGTCCGGACCTCGATATCTTACGGTAAAAGTTGCATATTTATATATATCTGTGGGAAAACACTGGCTTCATTGTGGGATGCACAATTAATTGGGGTGCGTAGACACATGAAGTAACCAGAATATTTACTAAAATCCATCTTTGTTAACTTCCACGTGACGCTTGAAATAAATACTATACTGAGTATGCGATTTGTGCTGCTTGAAGTTCGCCAAGTTCGCTAGTTTTAAAAGTCCTGGGAATTTATATTTTACTTGGAGAACAGTGAGGATTCTTTTGTTCTTCCAATTTGTCCTCATTTACAAGATAAACGAAGGCAACCTTGTTTCAACAGCCACTAGGGACGTTAGCCAAGCTTCCTTCTACGACAGCACCGGCCAAATTATATTTAAATTTTGTTTTTGAATGTTTTGATTTTTTTCTTAAACATTTAATAATTAATTCTTTCCTTACATTTCGCTTTACATGAATGATGAAACGAAATAGTGCGGTACGGTATGTAATTCCGTAGGATTTTCTTGCCGAAATTGATTTTTTTGCTGTTTTGGACTAATTTTAGGCCGAATAATAAGAATCCGATGGGGTTCAAATTTTCCGATTCCGTCTTCCCATGTTTCTGGCCACTAACGGATATAATTTATGCTAATTAGATGCTAATGAGATACAGGAATAAGTTTTGCGAATATCTTCGCTCCAATGAAAGATACACGTACCTCACGTTATAGAAAGCTTGCCTTTGATGGCTTACGTCGTTTGACCTTAATTGGTTACCATGGCAACAGTCGATGACGTCAGGATTAATTTTTTGCTATTTTGGTGGCGGCCATCTTGGATCCGCCATCTTGGATTATGGAAGTCTCATTTTCTTAAGCAACACAGATTATTTTAAACAAACTTTAACTAACGAATGATTTCCTTTACAAGTGATGTTCAGTAAATTGCAGAAATGTCGTTATTTTTCTTCCTTTGTTAAACGCGTGTACTGTTTCGATTCAGTTTTCTCTGTTAACGTAATTTTACTTAAATAAATTTCATTTTAGTTTATGCACTAAGGGCATCATCATCCTCTTCCTCGTCATCAGCTCGCGTGTCATCTTTGAATGGGTTTTTACAGTTTTTACCAAAACATTTACAAAGAGGAGTGCATGGTAATCCGTTCTTAAAGCAGCTACATCGTCCCTTGCAGTCTGACTTGCAGCCGCATTTAGTAAGCTCAATAACAGCTTGTGGTGCAGGGTGAGAGAGGCACATAACGGGAACGTATCCTCCATGGCGTTCGTTCCAGCCATTCTCTTTAATGGGTGGGAGGTCTGGGCAGCTGGCGGTGTATGATTTGTCGCGCATGGCCATGAAGTTTGCGCGTGTGATGTGCGGAAGTAGGGAAGCACGTGTTGGAGGCAGCATCTCACCTAAAAACAACAACAACAACTTTAGTGTACTCTTGAACTTACATGAAAATATTAATACATAGAGAAGATTAAATAAAGTAAGAGTCACCTTCCAAGTTTCTGGATCGAAAGAGCTCCCATCGAAGTTCAGGAAGGGTGGTAGGTCCCGTTTTGCAATACACTTGGCAGACAAATTCTTCTAGATCTTTAACTTGCGTCGGCAGTTCTCCGTTGGCTAGCTGGTTTTGGATAAGACCCTCACCAAGTTCTCTGAAACAGTCGATCGCAGGGTGGTCGTCATCGAGTGCCATGTACGCTTTCACCCAGGTCTTCTTTGTGATACCAACGAACTTCCCTCCCCAGTCGGCTCCGGTAAAGTGGTGCAATCCAATCAGACCTTGACACTTTCTTATTCCAATGGCTTGGACTCGCTGAATAACATCAATCTCTCTGTAGTTTGCGCCCTTCCCTGTCAAAAACTTTAGACTATTCAGGTTTCCATGACGTCCCCTAGAAACCAAATCGAGCAGCAGGACTAGCACGTCAGTGTCCGGCGAGGATACACAAATCTCTTGCGACAAATTCTCATCTAATGAACGCAACACCTGGTTAGGGATCAGCGTGTCCGCCTCTTCGTGGGTGTGTTCTTCTTCACAGTCGAGACATTTGATTTTGTTATCGTAGACCACGACCAGCTTGATGGTTGTGTTGCTTGAGAAGCTCGCTAATAATCCATTGGCGAACAAATTGACAAGCATGCTTTTGGACTTTGACGATGACAGAAGGTCCTTGATGGACATGGTGAGCCTCATTTCCGGATGTATCTGGAACTCCACAGATGTTGTCGATCTTTTTTGGCGCGTCTTGTTCTTCAAGGAGCTTTCCAAGTAGCGATCAAAGACAACTCGGCCTACATGGAAACCAGCCATCATTCGTTCGATTCGCTTTATAAAGGATACTTGAAGGTCTGAGAACTTGAGTGTAGCGGTTGTTTTTTTCAGGCCTGCATACAAACCATAAACACAAAATATTACATCATCATCATCATCATCATCATCATCATCATCATCATCATTATTATAGTTACCTTGAACAACAGCCATAGCATCAATAACAAGTATTCGATGTAGAGTTCCTGTTGCTGATGGTGCTTCTAGTTGTGGCTGTGGGTTGACTTCCTCTATCAAACGCATCAGACTGGCTTTGTCAGTTGGAATGTAAAGAGATCCATCGACCGTGCATAAGGAACGCGGCACCACTGCCATCTCGTACTCTCCAATGGTTTCCTCAAGTCTTGGCACAAGCTCTGGCCTACTTCCTTGGATGATGAGAAACCTTCCGAGTAACTCCCGTTCTTCGCGTAGTTTGATGACTTTGTCCCCTACACGAACTTTAGTTTTTTCCATCCAGTTTGAAAAGGTCTTCAGCTTCAGCTTTTTCATAGCATCCCACAAGGAGTGCTTAGAAGTTGGCAACAATCTGTCTCCGACGAATTCTTCAAACCGCTTCTGGCCTTTCTCTGCATAGCACAAGATATCTTCCTTTGCTTTTTGTGGCACAAGAGCTGAGACACCAGACTCTTCAAGGGAGACTCAACTGTGAATGGATTTCCTTCGCAGTGCAGCTCTATCGACTGGCGGAGCTTCATGGCGTTTTGTCGCGTTCTTACAGCAACATCCCCAGAAAGCTGATAGTGCTCGTTCCGCTCAGAAGACTCGGATACTCTTGGAAAGCTTTTGAGATACTGTTTCACCATACGGGCAAGATGAGGTGACGTGATAAGAAGTCGGTCTAGGGTGGCTTCGTCTTGACTTAACCCGACCATACCTCCGTGACGCTTCAATACTTTGATCTCTTGCTCAAGCGTCTGATCTGTGAACATCCTGGTGAACGGAATCTCTGACTTTGCAACTACAAAATCCCCAGACTTCAATGCTTCCCATGTGATAGGATCCTCATGCTCAAGTGCGTTCATCTGAGCGAGGTGTACTGGCATTAGACGCGCGTAATTAAGAAGATCGTGGGCAAAAAAATACCTTATGAGGTATTCCAGCGCTGCCAGGTACCCCTCCCAGTCCCCAGAGCGGCAAGCATGAATGAGCTCTAAAAGGTTGTCAACTTGCTTGAGGTACTCAATCATAAATCGCGAAAGATCCTTTAGTCCTTGATCTTCGCGCTCTTGCGGTTTGATCTTTTCAGAGTACCAGGAGTGGATGTCGTCATATATGCTTACCATCTCTGGACTGCGCTCGTGGAGGGCTTCTCTAAAGGACGCGCACTGTACACGCGGTATATCTTCATTTGCTGGAAGGGTTGTAAACAGATGGTCAAATCTCATCATCAAGAGTGCGAGGCTTGTTGTTATGTGGTACTCAACGCCACGTTTGTAGGCCTTGCCGCTATATATCCCACGAAGGGCTGCAGAAGTATAAATGCCACTCTCAATGGCACACATATCAATGCCGCTTCCGTCAAGGGTCTTTCCAAGCGCGTGTAATGCAGCAAAGGTGATGTGTAGAACGCCAGCTCGCAGGATCCAGTTACGGTTCCCCACTGACTGTTGAATCTGAAGTGCTCGGCTGTAGAGATCTAAGTCAAGAGTGATGACAGTCCTTCTCCCAGGGCCAACGACGAAAGCAGAAATCCCTTGTGTTAGGTTTAAGACTGTATAAAGAGTAGTATAATCAGTCGGCGAAGTCCTGAACAACGGAGCAATCACCTCGGAATGTGTCAGCTTGCCGACTTGATTTTCAGGGGAGTGTGATAACAGAAGCGACTTTGTACCGGCCCACGTTGTAAGGACTTCCTTCTTTGCCGTCATCTTTCTCGTTTGTGTTCGCTCTTTCACCACAAGAATTGGGTCATCAAAATCTTGGAAATTTTCCGATTCAACTTCACGTTGGTCTTGCTGTTCATCGATATCTTGCTGTTGTTGGTTTTCTGTCTGGGGAACATCCAAGGTCTTGTCACTAGCGTCTTCAGTAGCAAGATAGTTTGCGAGCGCCCATGTGTGTGTGTAATCATTCGATAATAACTTCGTTCGGTTTCCGAGCTGGAATGTTTCAAATCGAACTGGTTTTGGCTTGATAACTAGCTGCTCACAGTATTTCACTTCAAAGCCAACTTGTGCTGATGGGTCTAGGGCCTTTGGTGGGAAAACGAGTGGTTGATTGACTGCCTCGCCATCTTCCTCGCGCTGGTTCAGAACAATCACCGTCCCATGGAAAGTATTCTGTCCTGTTGGCGTGTCTTCTAAAAGGTCGATGTTGTCGACAGCAAACCAGATGTTAACATCCCGTTTAACAAAATCAGGAAGGCAAAAGCCTCCGGTTTCAACTATACGCTGAAGAACACTCTGCTCGACGCGCTTTTCGATGTCAAGGATGCATTTGTAGTCACTACCGATGTACACGTCCGATAGGGTTTTCACGAGATTCTTGTCGCGCACTCTTGAGTGAATAGCGAGGGGTAGACCGACTGACAGGGGAGTTTTCACTGTGTGTTTGAAGCCCTCATTGGCCTTAGGTTGATGCTTGACTTGACGATCAGTTCTTGTGTTGTGGACAACGAACTGACATGCTACGTCAACTACTTTGTTGACCTCTTTATCGCGCATCCCCAAAACATCAAGTGCGTGCGAACCAAAGAGCAAATGTGTTAGAAAAAACTGGAGTAGGGGTGGATTCGAAAAATCTTCAAAGCTTCCAGTGAAGGACCAATTTCGATGCTGCATAATTTCTCGCCGTAACACCCGGGCCATGGTTTGTAATTGCTCAATCGTATCCTTACTATCCATTTGGGCTGACAGTACATTAACAGCCTTGCTGACCGCTTCCGGCAGTACAACTTTGTCAGGCTCATTTTTTCGCAGCGACTTAACAAACTGCAGATTTGGAAGCCGCTCACTTAAAAGTTGTTTTAAGTACTTTCGGTAGTTTCCTGACTCGGTTATCTCCATCGAATACCTCTTTAATATCGCCAAGTAGGTGTCATTTACTTCAGCCATATTCAAGCCGGCACTGTCGTCTACTAACGTGTTCTGAACTGCCAGTACTAATTCAACATCACACGCCGAACGAACGACTTGTTTTACTGAAGCACTTTCACAATACGCACCGAAGGTGCGCTGAGCGTAACGCAGACAGTTCCTGTGGTAGTGTTTTTCAAGTGCTGAGGCGTCCCCCGCATCTACAAGCTCCGATACGCAAGTTCTAACCTGGTCATCTTGCGTATTGTTTTTTATTTCTAGTAACGTTGTTCCCACTTGATCTGAAAAAACGCGGTGTAAATCTTTTACTGTTTCACCGGGACAAAAACTACAAGAGTTGAACAGGCACACCTGTGACTTAGGAAGCGTTTTCGCCCTTTTAGGGCGCGAAGAGGTTAATGACGTAGAAGGACGACCAGGGCCTCGCCGGATAGCGGACGAGGAGTCGTCTGTCAAGGGCCGCTTTGCACCTCTCAGTCGCTCGATCATACTTTTGTTAACGATTGGCTTGCGGCACTCACTGTGGTAGTACACAGATTTACGTTCAACTTCACTCATGCTTGCTAAACGGTCTGTAAGTGACTTGATGTCAGTCTGTCCCAAGGACAGTCTTTCCTTGCAGCACTCGTAGAGATGCTCAATCATTTCGGGGTTACTAGTTAGATTGTTATTCAAGGCAGCACCCTCGTTGCAGATAATGCACACCAAATCAGACATGACTACTTCGCTACTACTTGACGGCTAGATAACATCAGATTCCTTTTTTCCTCTCCGATGCTAAACAACAACAAATCAAAATAAATATTTTTTGTTGTGTCTCTGCACGCTTAAATGTGCGTGCTGCTCGAGCTGACGAGTTTCTTTTTTGGCCTCGTAATTGCGAAAATACGCCTAGAATTTGAAGATTTACGGCTGTGTATTTTAGGGGCGAATGAGCGCTAAGAAATGACAGTTTTGATCTTGAACTTATTTACTGTGCACAGATTTAAACACCTCTAAATTTTCCCTGCTTGGCGCATTATAATAACATCAATGTTTATTCTCAAATCCGACAACTGCAAGTATTCTTACTCGTTTGTTTAAGCTCTATTGCTTCTTATCGTGAAACATACTCTAAAACATTCTGATAGAACTTAAAGTACGCTTACCTTGTAATTGCTTGTTCACTCTTCTCCGGTGTTCGTGTAAGAAAGGATAATCAAGGGCAATTGGAACGTGACAGCAGTGAGCTTTTCGACCGGAGAGACCGAACAGAAAGTGCTTTCAATTGGTTTTCTTCCCATGGTAAAAACCAATTTAAGTCGACGTACGTCATCAAGATCAAGCCCGTGCTAAGTTTGCTTAATTTAAATGAAGTCAGAGCAAAAATATAATCGCAAACGTTTTTACACGAACACTTTTAACTGAACTCTGCATTAGTATTACAAATAATAAAAAGAAGACGAATAGCTATTGCGTTGTTACTATGGGACTAATGGCAAAAGACATGTTATTTTAATTTTTATGAGAAAACTGTAAAAAGGAAAATAAAGAAAGTGCAGTACTTAACTGAACATCTCTTGCAACGGAAATCATTCGTTAGCTAAAGTTTATTTAAAATAATTTCTTTTGCTTAAGAAAAATGAGAGTTCGAAAATCCAAGATGGCGGATCCAAGATGGCCGCCACCAAAATAGAAAGAAATTAATCCTGACGTCATCGACTGTTGCCATGGTAACCAATTAAGGTCGAACGACGTAAGTCATCAAAAGCAAGCTTCCTATAATGTTAGGTACGTATATCTTACACTAGAGCGAAGAAATTCGCAAAACTTATTCCTGCATCTCATTAGCATCTTATTAGCATAAATTATACCCGTTAGTGGCCAGTAACATGGGAAGACGGGTTCGGAAAATTTGAACCCCATCGGATTCTTATTATTCGGCCTAAAATTAGTCCAAAACAACAAAAAAATCAATTTCGGCAAGAAAATCCTACCGGAGCGATTTTTCGGACATACCGTACCGCACTAAAAGGGTGATTTGATTATTTTGTGAAGGGTATAAGCGGTTTTTGGAGAAGGTAACAAAGCTGTGTAACTGTGTGTCTATCAAGCCTGAATTGTCAAATAGTGATGTTATGTCCATTATCTGACGTGACAGTAAAGCTGCACTGTCCACTCATGCCCTTACAAAATTATTCAATTATTAAATCATACAGCAATATTAAACGTAGCCTGTCATTGTTCATTGAAGATTCTAATAAGCTAAAAATCATTCTTGGAAAGAGCCGGACTGTTTTCAAAAGACGTTTAAAACTAGTTAGAGGACATTCTCTTCTAATATTATCAGGTAATGAGTTCCATAATTTCACCGTATAATATTTGAAAGAGTGCAGGCCATACGTAGTAGTTGCTGGTTTTGGTAATGATAGAATATCAGTACCTTTAAGATTATAGATAGACGATCGTACAGTTAATAGTTCTTTAAAATACTTAGGATAATTGACAAGGTGTAAACATTTGTAAATAATAGTTAACATACTTTGTATTCTCTGATTGTAAAGAGAAGTGGTGTTAGATTTATCTAATAACTGCTTATAAGTCGAATCTTTGTCATGAAAAACAATGCGTAGCGGACGCCTGTTTAGTGCCTCTATAACTTGTTGCGGTTCCTGGAACTGCAGAAGTGCCACACTGTTGAACAGTATTGAAAGTGAGACAAAATAAACGCCTTGTAGAGCTTTAACATTGCACTGGTACTCAAATTAAATCAAGTCAAATCAACAAAACTTTATTTTAAGCGGGTAACACGTGACAGTGGTGAACGCTGATGAACCTGTGGCTCTCTATAAAATAAATGAGCTTACAAAATCCAATCATAATTATTAGCTGATTATTGACTTTATTACAAACTAGAGAGACATGCTTATCAAAATTAAGCTGATTAACCCTAACATATTTTTCCTGATTTTTGTTATTTCGTGTATAGTGTCAGGTACTTTCCCTTTTATTCTATAGTCGGTTAATTCTACTTCGATCGTCTTGTCTTAATTACGTCATCTACTATTTATTGAATTCAATCGAAAAACGTGTAATTTACATATGTTGAAGATATTGTTCAAGCACAAAACAGACCACAAACAATTCCGCTTTTTATTTTCGAAAAATATCCAAAAGAGTCTTGAAAAGTTAGCTTAAGTGCAACTGTTGAAAGAAGAGCTGCTCGCGAACACAAGTCAGTTTTCTCTAGAGCCGTAAAAATCTCACATTTACGATCTTGTGTTTATGATACCTGTTCGGGTGATATGTGCCACGTTCTTGTTTGGCCATTCCTTGTGTTCTTTTGAACATTTTAGGGATATTTAGGGTTACTTTGGAAGCAGAATCCACCTCACTCAGAGAAATTGAAACTGATAATCCTCGTGGTCTTAAGATACACTGCTGTCAAATTATTTTTTAGAAAACTTAAAGGTGACGTTTTTATACATCGGCAAAAGGGAAAGCTCGTTTAAGATAGGTGGTAGGACTTGTGCAAGAAGAAACACTATATTTGTAGTAAGTTTCGATAAACGTACCTCGTAAGTTGATATCACTTACCTTGTGTGTTTATATATTGGATTTGAAAGAGGAAAACACTCTCTGTCGTTAGCTTATCCACGCACGCGCAGCTTATCATATGTACATTACCATAAACATCACTATTTCATCCCATTTTCCCGCAAGGAAAAAATCCTTCTGCCAAAGTAATATAAATACCGAACTTAACCATAACTGTATCGAGGTCCGGACGGTTGAGGGTTATCATACTTTCAGGTCTTTCAGACTAGAAACTTGAATCCCCCCTCATCCAATCACTTGACCTCTTTTTGTTTACATATCTGATACCTCATTTCTTTTCCTTTGTTTTTCTTTTTGCCGTATGAAAAATATTCAACAAAGCCAAGGAGAAAGTCTTGCTCACAGGTACTAAACTTCCTAAAGGATAATCAATTAAATTCAAAGGTCTTGAAATGGCCACATCATGTGCTGTACGATGATACACCATTTTAATCATATAAAAGGAGTTTGCATTTTAAAAAGCTACCGTCCAAACCTGAGATCGTGGATGACAGACTGGATTCATTCACGGGATAGTGCACAAAGTAGTTCAACCTGACTAAAGGACATTTCTCTTTCGAGAGGAATACAGTATTAAGTAAAGTGAAAACTGATTTTTCATATTTATAATAGTATTCTGACACTGATCTAAATCACCGCCAAACATCGTACGTGTCAAAGGGTAAAGCGAAAATCCTTCAATTGAAAAAGTTTTTCAAACTATGAACCGACAGATAAGAGAAATTTTTACTGTCAACCGTGAAAATTTTAGTTGAACAGTTTTAACCGACAAGGATATAAAAATTGAAAAATTTAGCCGTGACTGAAAAAATTCTATTTTTGTTCCGTCAACATTGAGAGCCACAAACCCTGTAAATTGACCCTCTTAGAAACTCGACTTTTTTTAAGATCGAAGGGAACCCTGTTTGACGTTTGCTGGGTAAGATCCGGACGATTGAGAGTTATCATATTTGACGTTTGCTGGGTAAGATCCGGACGATTGAGAGTTATCATATTTGTAAAACTGCGATCATCCTTCTTCAGTTGTTTTTTCTTAGGTGATCATCGGAAGTGCTTCTTCAGGAGTTTGAAAATATGCTGCTTATACATGTACAGGCCACAGAAAAGCCAAGTTGTGAAACTCTGCCCATCGAACCTTTCGAAATTAAAAAACTCTAACATTTCTAAATTCCAATTCCATCTGGACACAGTGGACGAAGAGTCATCTTGAGGATGTGCCACTGCTAAGACTACTAATTCCCATGAATTCCCATTTACTTACTATTTATATTCTCTACATGGAAGAGTAATTGTGTCAATTTCGCTGTCAGAGATGGCCCTAAATGAAGACAATCTGACTCATCACTGCATTTCTTTGTCCTGAAAAAATTTCCATAACGGTAAAAAAAAAAAAAATTAAAATAATAATAAACAAAAGTAGAAAATGAGGTCAAGTGAGTGGATGAGGGGTAGTGATTAAAAACGATTTGCATTGATAACCCTCAGCCGTCCGGACCTCGATACTAGAGAACTTAAGCATTAGACGTTTTCGGGGCGACAGCGAGCTGGACTGCGAGAGGTAAACTGGGGCCGAGGTCGCGGTCGCTTTCCGCAAAAATTCAAATGTTAATTAAGCACCGAGTTTACTCACAAGGCGACGACATTGCTCTCGAAAGAGAACAATGTCTTCGTATACATGAATAAATAAAGAATTGATACTTATCTGCTATGCTGCCAAATTGCAATATTGTGTGAATGTTAGTTTGTATCTTAGCGGAATGAAATTAGAACTACCAACTAAGCTTTACAAATACGACTATCGATCCCTTGGAAGCTGCGTTTTCGTGGTATGTTTGAGCAAAAGGTGATTAGAGAATCAAAGTTAATGTTTCTAGTCGAGATAATTTTTCGAAAAAAAAATACAGTCGGGAAAAATGAGGTCAAGTGAGTGGATGAGGAGTAGTGATTCAAAGTGGATTGATAACCCTCAACTGTCTGGACCTCGATATCCTACGGTAAAAGTTGCATATTTATATATCTGTGGGAAAACACTGGCTTCATTGTGGGATGCACAATTAATTGGGGTGCGTAGACACATGAAGTAACCAGAATATTTACTAAAATCCATCTTTGTTAACTTCCACGTGACGCTTGAAATAAATACTATACTGAGTATGCGATTTGTGCTGCTTGAAGTTCGACAAGTTCGGTAGTTTTAAAAGTCCTGGGAATTTATATTTTACTTGGAGAAAAGTGACGATTCTTTTATTTTTCCAATTTGTCATCATTTACAAGATAAACGAAGGCAACCCTGTTTCAACAGCCACTAGGGACGTTAGCCAAGCTTCCTTCTACGACAGCACAGGGCCAAATTATATTTTAATTTTGTTTTTAAATGTTTTGATTTTTTTCTTGAACATTTAATAATTAATTCATTCCTTACATTTCGCTTTACATGAATGATGAAACGAAAGCGTGATTTGATTATTTTGTGAAGGGTATAAGCGGTGTTTGGAGAAGGTAACAAAACTGAGTAACTGTGTGTCTATCAAGCCTGAATTGTCAAATAGTGATGTTATGTCCATTATCTGCGGCACAGTAAAGCTGCATTGTCCACTCATGCCCTTACAAAATTATTAAATTATTAAATCATACAGCAATATTAAACGTAGCCTGTCATTGTTCATTGAAGATTCTAATAGGCTAAAAATCATTCTTGAAAAGAGCGGGACTGTTTTCAAAAGACGTTTAAAACTAGTTAGAGGACATTCTCTTCTAATATTATCAGGTAATGAGTTCCATAATTTCACCGCACAATATTTGAAAGAGTGCAGGCCATACGTAGTAGTTGCTGGTTTTGGTAACGATAGAATATCAGTACCTTTAAGATTATAGATAGACGGTCGTACAGTTAATAGTTCTTTAAAATACTTAGGATAATTGACAAGGTGTAAACATTTGTAAATAGTAGTTAACAAACTTTGTATTCTCTGATTGTAAAGAGAAGTGGTGTTAGATTTATCTAATAACTGCTTATAAGTCGAATCTTTGTCATGAAAAACAATGCGTAGCGGACGCCTGTTTAGTGCCTCTATAACTTGTCGCGGTTCCTGGAACTGCAAAAGTGCCACACTGTTGAACAGTATTGAAAGTGAGGCAAAATAAACGCCTTGTAGAGCTTTAACATTGCACTGGTACTCAAATCAAATCAAGTCAAATCAACAAAACTTTATTTTAAGCGGGTAACACGTGACAGTGGTGAACGCTGATGACCCTGTGGCTCTCTATAAAATAAATGAGCTTACAAAATCCAATCATAATTATTAGCTGATTATTGACTTTATTACAAACTAGAGAGACATACTTATCAAAATTAAGCTGATTAACCCTAACATATTTTCCTGATTTTTGTTATTTCGTGTATAGTGTCAGGTACTTTCCCTTTTATTCTATAGTCGGTTAATTCTACTTCGATCGTCTTGTCTTAATTACGTCATCTACTATTTATTGAATTCAATCGAAAAACGTGTAATTTACACATGTTGAAGATATTGTTCAAGCACAAAACAGACCACAAACAATTCCGCTTTTTCTTTTCGAAAAATATCCAAAAGAGTCTTGAAAAGTTAGCTTAAGTGCAACTGTTGAAAGAAGAGCTGCTCGCGAACACAAGTCAGTTTTCTCTAGAGCCGTAAAAATCTCGCATTTACGATCTTGTGTTTATGATACCTGTTCGGGTGATATGTGCCACGTTCTTGTTTGGCCATTCCTTGTGTTCTTTTGAACATTTTAGGGATATTTAGGGTTACTTTGGAAGCAGAATCCACCTCACTCAGAGAAATTGAAACTGATAATCCTCGTGGTCTTAAGATACACTGCTGTCAAATTATTTTTTAAAAAACTTAAAGGTGACGTTTTTATACATCGGCAAAAGGGAAAGCTCGTTTAAGATAGGTAGTAGGATTTGTGGAAGAAGAAACACTATATTTCTAGTAAGTTTCGATAAACGTACCTCGTAAGTTGATATCACTTAGCTTATGTGTTTATATATTGGATTTGAAAGAGGAAAACACTCTCTGTCGTTAGCTTATCCACGCACGCGCAGCTTATCATATGTGCATTACCATAAACATCACTATTTCATCCCATTTTCCCACAAGGAAAAAATCCTTCTGCCAAAGTAATATAAATACCGAACTTAACCATAACTGTATCGAGGTCCGGACGGTTGAGGGTTATCATACTTTCAGGTCTTTCAGACTAGAAACTTGAATCCCCCTCATCCAATCACTTGACCTCTTTTTGTTTCCGTATCTGATACCTCATTTCTTTTCCTTTGTTTTTCTTTTTGCTGTATGAAAAATATTCAACAAAGCCAAGGAGAAAGTCTTGCTCACAGGTACTAAACTTCCTAAAGGATAATCAATTAAATTCAAAGGTCGTGAAATGGCCACATCATGTGATGTACGATGATACACCATTTTAATCATATAAAAGGAGTTTGCATTTTAAAAAGCTACCGTCCAAACCTGGGATCGTGGATGACAGACTGGATTCATTCACGGGATAGTGCACAAAAGTAGTTCAACCTGACTAAAGGACATTTCTCTTTCGAGAGGAATACACTATTAAGTAAAGTGAAAACTGATTTTTCATATTTATAATAGTATTCGGACACTGATCTAAATCACCGCCAAACATCGTACGTGTCAAAGGGTAAAGCGAAAATCCTTCAATTGAAAAATTTTTTCAAACCATGAACCGACAGATAAGAGAAATTTTTACTGTCAACCGTGAAAATTTGAGTTGAACAGTTCTAACCGACAAGGATATAAAAATTGAAAAATTTAGCCGTGACTGAAAAAATTCTATTTTTGTTCCGTCAACATTGAGAGCCACAAACCCTGTAAAATGACCCTCTTAGAAACTCGACTTTTTTTCAAGATCGAAGGGAACCCTGTTTGACGTTTGCAGGGTAAGATCCGGACGATTGAGAGTTATCATATTTGTAAAACTACGATCATCCTTCTTCAGTTGTTTTTTCTTAGGTGATCAACGGGAGTGCTTCTTCAGGAGTTTGAAAATATGCTGCTTAAACATGTACAGGCCACAGAAAAGCCAGTTGTGAAAATCTGCCCATCGAACCTTTCGAAATTAAAAAAACCCCAACATTTCTAAATTCCAATTCCATCTGGACACAGTGGACGAAGAGTCACCTTGCGGATGTGCCACTGCTAAGACTGCTTATTCCCATGAATTCCCATTTACTTACTATTTATATTCTCTTTATGGAAGAGTAATTGTGTCAATTTCGCCGTCAGAGAAGGCTCTAAATGAAGACAATCTGACTCATCACTGCATTTCTTTGTCCTGAAAAAAATTCCATAACGGTAAAAAAAAAAAAAAATTAAAATAATAAACAAAAGTAGAAAATGAGGTCAAGTGAGTGGATGAGAGGTAGTGATTAAAAACGATTTGCATTGATAACTCTCAGCCGTCAGGACCTCGATACTAGAGAACTTAAGCATCAGACGTTTTCGGGGCGACAGCGAGCTGGACTGCGAGAGGTAAACTGGGGCCGAGGTCGCGGTCGCGTTCCGCAAAAATTCAAATGTTAATTAAGCACCGAGTTTACTCACAAGACGACGACCTTGCTTCGAAAGAGAACAATGTCTTCGTATACATCAATAAATAAAGAATTGATACTTATCTGCTATGCTGCCAAATTGCAATATTGCGTGAATGTTAGTTTGTATCTTAGCGGAATGAAATTAGAACTACCAACTAAGCTTTACAAATACGACTAACGATTCCTTGGAAGCTGCGTTTTCGTGGTATGTTTGAGCAAAAGGTAGTTAGAGAATCAAAGTTAATGTTTCTAGTCGAGATAATTTTTCGAAAAAAAAAATACAGTCGGGAGAAATGAGGTCGAGTGAGTGGATGAGGGGCAGTGATTCAAAGTGGATTGATAACCCTCAACCGTCCGGACCTCGATATGCAACAGTAAAAGCTGCATATTTATATATCTGTGGGAAAATACTGGCTTCATTGTGGGATGCACAATTAATTGGCGTGCGTAGACACATGAAGTAACCAGAATATTTATTAAAACCTATCTTTGTTAATTTCCACGTGACGCTTGAAATAAATACTATACTGAGTATGCGATTTGTGCTGCTTGAAGTTCGCCAAGTTCGCTAGTTTTAAAAGTCCTGGGAATTTATATTTTACTTGGAGAAAAGTGACGATTCTTTTATTTTTCCAATTTGTCATCATTTACAAGATAAACGAAGGCAACCCTGTTTCAACAGCCACTAGGGACGTTAGCCAAGCTTCCTTCTACGACAGCACAGGGCCAAATTATATTTTAATTTTGTTTTTAAATGTTTTGATTTTTTTCTTGAACATTTAATAATTAATTCATTCCTTACATTTCGCTTTACATGAATGATGAAACGAAAGCGTGATTTGATTATTTTGTGAAGGGTATAAGCGGTGTTTGGAGAAGGTAACAAAACTGAGTAACTGTGTGTCTATCAAGCCTGAATTGTCAAATAGTGATGTTATGTCCATTATCTGCGGCACAGTAAAGCTGCATTGTCCACTCATGCCCTTACAAAATTATTAAATTATTAAATCATACAGCAATATTAAACGTAGCCTGTCATTGTTCATTGAAGATTCTAATAGGCTAAAAATCATTCTTGAAAAGAGCGGGACTGTTTTCAAAAGACGTTTAAAACTAGTTAGAGGACATTCTCTTCTAATATTATCAGGTAATGAGTTCCATAATTTCACCGCACAATATTTGAAAGAGTGCAGGCCATACGTAGTAGTTGCTGGTTTTGGTAACGATAGAATATCAGTACCTTTAAGATTATAGATAGACGGTCGTACAGTTAATAGTTCTTTAAAATACTTAGGATAATTGACAAGGTGTAAACATTTGTAAATAGTAGTTAACAAACTTTGTATTCTCTGATTGTAAAGAGAAGTGGTGTTAGATTTATCTAATAACTGCTTATAAGTCGAATCTTTGTCATGAAAAACAATGCGTAGCGGACGCCTGTTTAGTGCCTCTATAACTTGTCGCGGTTCCTGGAACTGCAAAAGTGCCACACTGTTGAACAGTATTGAAAGTGAGGCAAAATAAACGCCTTGTAGAGCTTTAACATTGCACTGGTACTCAAATCAAATCAAGTCAAATCAACAAAACTTTATTTTAAGCGGGTAACACGTGACAGTGGTGAACGCTGATGACCCTGTGGCTCTCTATAAAATAAATGAGCTTACAAAATCCAATCATAATTATTAGCTGATTATTGACTTTATTACAAACTAGAGAGACATACTTATCAAAATTAAGCTGATTAACCCTAACATATTTTCCTGATTTTTGTTATTTCGTGTATAGTGTCAGGTACTTTCCCTTTTATTCTATAGTCGGTTAATTCTACTTCGATCGTCTTGTCTTAATTACGTCATCTACTATTTATTGAATTCAATCGAAAAACGTGTAATTTACACATGTTGAAGATATTGTTCAAGCACAAAACAGACCACAAACAATTCCGCTTTTTCTTTTCGAAAAATATCCAAAAGAGTCT
Source organism: Siderastrea radians (assembly GCA_964017195.1). Classification (NCBI taxonomy): domain Eukaryota; kingdom Metazoa; phylum Cnidaria; class Anthozoa; order Scleractinia; family Rhizangiidae; genus Siderastrea; species Siderastrea radians. The sequence continues at coordinate 50,360,798 of OZ024890.1, read as the reverse complement.
TGAAAAGTTAGCTTAAGTGCAACTGTTGAAAGAAGAGCTGCTCGCGAACACAAGTCAGTTTTCTCTAGAGCCGTAAAAATCTCGCATTTACGATCTTGTGTTTATGATACCTGTTCGGGTGATATGTGCCACGTTCTTGTTTGGCCATTCCTTGTGTTCTTTTGAACATTTTAGGGATATTTAGGGTTACTTTGGAAGCAGAATCCACCTCACTCAGAGAAATTGAAACTGATAATCCTCGTGGTCTTAAGATACACTGCTGTCAAATTATTTTTTAAAAAACTTAAAGGTGACGTTTTTATACATCGGCAAAAGGGAAAGCTCGTTTAAGATAGGTAGTAGGATTTGTGGAAGAAGAAACACTATATTTCTAGTAAGTTTCGATAAACGTACCTCGTAAGTTGATATCACTTAGCTTATGTGTTTATATATTGGATTTGAAAGAGGAAAACACTCTCTGTCGTTAGCTTATCCACGCACGCGCAGCTTATCATATGTGCATTACCATAAACATCACTATTTCATCCCATTTTCCCACAAGGAAAAAATCCTTCTGCCAAAGTAATATAAATACCGAACTTAACCATAACTGTATCGAGGTCCGGACGGTTGAGGGTTATCATACTTTCAGGTCTTTCAGACTAGAAACTTGAATCCCCCTCATCCAATCACTTGACCTCTTTTTGTTTCCGTATCTGATACCTCATTTCTTTTCCTTTGTTTTTCTTTTTGCTGTATGAAAAATATTCAACAAAGCCAAGGAGAAAGTCTTGCTCACAGGTACTAAACTTCCTAAAGGATAATCAATTAAATTCAAAGGTCGTGAAATGGCCACATCATGTGATGTACGATGATACACCATTTTAATCATATAAAAGGAGTTTGCATTTTAAAAAGCTACCGTCCAAACCTGGGATCGTGGATGACAGACTGGATTCATTCACGGGATAGTGCACAAAAGTAGTTCAACCTGACTAAAGGACATTTCTCTTTCGAGAGGAATACACTATTAAGTAAAGTGAAAACTGATTTTTCATATTTATAATAGTATTCGGACACTGATCTAAATCACCGCCAAACATCGTACGTGTCAAAGGGTAAAGCGAAAATCCTTCAATTGAAAAATTTTTTCAAACCATGAACCGACAGATAAGAGAAATTTTTACTGTCAACCGTGAAAATTTGAGTTGAACAGTTCTAACCGACAAGGATATAAAAATTGAAAAATTTAGCCGTGACTGAAAAAATTCTATTTTTGTTCCGTCAACATTGAGAGCCACAAACCCTGTAAAATGACCCTCTTAGAAACTCGACTTTTTTTCAAGATCGAAGGGAACCCTGTTTGACGTTTGCAGGGTAAGATCCGGACGATTGAGAGTTATCATATTTGTAAAACTACGATCATCCTTCTTCAGTTGTTTTTTCTTAGGTGATCAACGGGAGTGCTTCTTCAGGAGTTTGAAAATATGCTGCTTAAACATGTACAGGCCACAGAAAAGCCAGTTGTGAAAATCTGCCCATCGAACCTTTCGAAATTAAAAAAACCCCAACATTTCTAAATTCCAATTCCATCTGGACACAGTGGACGAAGAGTCACCTTGCGGATGTGCCACTGCTAAGACTGCTTATTCCCATGAATTCCCATTTACTTACTATTTATATTCTCTTTATGGAAGAGTAATTGTGTCAATTTCGCCGTCAGAGAAGGCTCTAAATGAAGACAATCTGACTCATCACTGCATTTCTTTGTCCTGAAAAAAATTCCATAACGGTAAAAAAAAAAAAAAAATTAAAATAATAAACAAAAGTAGAAAATGAGGTCAAGTGAGTGGATGAGAGGTAGTGATTAAAAACGATTTGCATTGATAACTCTCAGCCGTCAGGACCTCGATACTAGAGAACTTAAGCATCAGACGTTTTCGGGGCGACAGCGAGCTGGACTGCGAGAGGTAAACTGGGGCCGAGGTCGCGGTCGCGTTCCGCAAAAATTCAAATGTTAATTAAGCACCGAGTTTACTCACAAGACGACGACCTTGCTTCGAAAGAGAACAATGTCTTCGTATACATCAATAAATAAAGAATTGATACTTATCTGCTATGCTGCCAAATTGCAATATTGCGTGAATGTTAGTTTGTATCTTAGCGGAATGAAATTAGAACTACCAACTAAGCTTTACAAATACGACTAACGATTCCTTGGAAGCTGCGTTTTCGTGGTATGTTTGAGCAAAAGGTAGTTAGAGAATCAAAGTTAATGTTTCTAGTCGAGATAATTTTTCGAAAAAAAAAATACAGTCGGGAGAAATGAGGTCGAGTGAGTGGATGAGGGGCAGTGATTCAAAGTGGATTGATAACCCTCAACCGTCCGGACCTCGATATGCAACAGTAAAAGCTGCATATTTATATATCTGTGGGAAAATACTGGCTTCATTGTGGGATGCACAATTAATTGGCGTGCGTAGACACATGAAGTAACCAGAATATTTATTAAAACCTATCTTTGTTAATTTCCACGTGACGCTTGAAATAAATACTATACTGAGTATGCGATTTGTGCTGCTTGAAGTTCGCCAAGTTCGCTAGTTTTAAAAGTCCTGGGAATTTATATTTTACTTGGAGAAAAGTGACGATTCTTTTATTTTTCCAATTTGTCATCATTTACAAGATAAACGAAGGCAACCTTGTTTCAACAGCCACTAGGGACGTTAGCCAAGCTTCCTTCTACGACAGCACCGGCCAAATTATATTTGAATTTTGTTTTTAAATGTTTTGATTTTTTTCTTGAACATTTAATAATTAATTCATTCCTTACATTTCGCTTTACCTGAATGATGAAACGAAAGGGTGATTTGATTATTTTGTGAAGGGTATAAGCGGTTTTTGGAGAAGGTAACAAAACTGTGTAACTGTGTGTCTATCAAGCCTGAATTGTCAAATAGTGATGTTATGTCCATTATCTGCGGCACAGTAAAGCTGCAGTGTCCACTCATGCCCTTACAATATTATTAAATTATTAAATCATACAGCAATGTTAAACGTAGCCTGTCATTGTTCATTGAAGATTCTAATAGGCTAAAGATCATTCTTGGAAAGAGCCGGACTGTTTTCAAAAGACGTTTAAAACTAGTTAGAGGACATTCTCTTCTAATATTATCAGGTAATGAGTTCCATAATTTCACCGAACAATATTTGAAAGAGTGCAGGCC